>JBANSL010000004.1:50705570-51380193 GCA_037127255.1 Persicaria tinctoria
TTTTTAAAAAAAATTGGGTCTGAATTGTTTAAGTTGATAATGTTGATTTTATTTTATATATAATAAATGAAATTTCCGGATGGTGAGGTTTATTTGCCCAACCATGGTACGAATGGCCATTCTAATGGTGTTGGTGGTTGGTATTCAAGACGATTGTATCTGTTAACAGTAAGTTCTGTCGGTATCTTGCCAACGGTCGAAGCTGTTGGTTCGACCCGTCGGCAGTTTGCCAACGATTGATATCGACAGATATATGTCCATCAGTTTGATCCGTCAGGAGATCGGAATCCGTCAGAAATCTTGACGGAGGTAGACGTCGACATAGAAGGGATTTCCAGTAGTGCTGCAATCCGTCATAAATTTAAGTTTGGAGCTCATTACTTTTATTTTCGAATAATTCAATTCCAAATAAAAACCGTTGTTGAGAATAAATTGTCAACTCAACAACAATTTATTTTAGCATTTTACACTAAAAAATCATGTACATAAGATTATATAAGATCTTATAAGTCTCGTGCATGCTACATAGATAATAAACTAATAACTTATAAATCTCGTGGATTATGTACGGCTAGACCTGTCAAAACACAACCCGACCCGGTGACCCGATCCGACCGACCCGAAAAATTTCCGACCCGAACCCGAAAATTTTGACCCGATTTTTTTTTTCGACCCGAACCCGAAAAATCCGAAATTTTCCGGGCAATCTGGGTTTCGACCCGGTGACCCGATTAACCCGGTAATTTTGACCCGATTGACCCGGTGACCCGATTGACCCGGTTGATTTATAATTATATATAATTAATTTTTTATATATATAATTAAAATTTATCACAAAATTATCAAATAATGATTTTTTTAATTTAAAAAAGAAAAAATTGACAAACCCGAAATCGACCCGAACCCGACCCGAAACCCGATCAAACCCGAGTTCGAGTCAACCCAAAAAACCCGAAACCCGTTTTACCCGAGACCCGTTTTACCCGAAACCCGAAGTGACCCGACCCGAACCCGACCCGAATGACCCGTTTGACAGGTCTATATACGGCTACTGAACTAGTAATAGAAAAATGATTTTTCTATCCTATGTCTAAGGGCATAGGATAAGACCCTAAATTTGGAAGAAAAAAAATTTCATTTTAATTAGTTTAGCTTTTTTTTAAATTAGATTATTAGGGTTGCTTGCCTTTTTGTAGGGAATCTTTCCCAATTTAGGATCTTATGACATAGGATAGAAAAAAAACCATCTCTTTGTAAAGGATTCACCCACGTGTCATGCCAACATAATTTTGGAGGGTTTTTTGTTTTTCTTTCAGTTTTTTATTTTTGTTTTAGTGTTTTTTTTTCAATTTTTTAATTAAATGTTATGAAAATTAAAATTGTTTATAAATATATAATAATGTGAATTAGATTAGGATAATTAAGATATGATTTTTGTGGGTAAAATATTTATAATGAACTAAAATAATCAATCTTAATGACTAAAGATAAAATAATTCAAGGTAATATTTATAAAATAACTCATGTTAAAATGATAGATTTTGTAACCATTTAAGATATGAGATGGACACATAGAATATGGAATGATACGTGGATAAATCACGTATGTGTCAGATGGTACCGCACTAGGAATGATACACCATATAAAACCATTGATTAATACGGGTATCATCCGAAATATAAGATTAATATGATTACATAATAAAATTTAAAATCTCGGGTGTCACGCACTGGTTTAGGCTAGTTACTATTATAAAATCAGAAGCATCTCATGCCTACGTGGCTTCACCAGAAGGCTCCGTTCCACATGTCATCCTCTCAATAAATCCACATCCGCCACTCCCTTTTACATTTACATGTGGACCACTAATATACATCCACATCATTAGTTTTCGTCACGTCTTAGTAACCACCACCTCCATTAACCACCCCTTGCCACATCTTAGTAACCACCACCTCCACTAACCACCCCACTAACTCCACCAAAACATTTCAAAATTTTAAAATGATTTGCCTAAATTAACCAATGAAATTCAACCAATTCCATACTTACATGCCAATTATTCAATTAATAAAAATAAAATGAATGGTATACTTAATGAATAAAACTTTATCATATATTTTTTCTACAATTCATTTCTTATCAAAATAAAAATAAAAAATATTTTTGAAAATAGGAAAAAGTGGTACTTTTAGTATTCAAAATCTTATGACAATAATATAAATTTTTGGAATATTTTCAATGCATTAGCCTATGATATTTATGCATATAATCCTATGATTTTCCTTCCTAGATTCTTAGTTCTTATGTTCTTTTTTTTAATCAAATCATTCAAATATATAGGTAAGAAACATCCGTCATAATAAAGGCTTGTACTGTTGTACATGATACGACAATAGTTTTTATCTTCTAATCGTATGTTTATAGGAACACATAAAAACAATCAATTGTCATCTTAATTATATTGGGTTAGCACTTATCTTTACTACGTAGTATTAATTATTAAGAAATTATTCGAATAAAGAATTTTAAATAAAACATCTAACAAACCATTATTTTTATTATTAATATTCCATTATTTTTATACATTATTTAATTTTTTTGTGCATTTTGTACATAATACTTCCACTTGACTTTCAAAATTAATTACATTAGAACATAAACTATACCCGACTCACACTAGTATCCTATTAAATCTGAATCACATGTTTCTATTTTATTTTGATGTCTTTAGTGTTTCATCTATTTTCATCCTGAAAATCTAGTTCATGGATAATTGTTTTCATCTGGTTATTGTTTTTCCGACACAGAGCCCTGTAACCGTATGATATTCTAGCAAATCCCTAGCTCTAGATGCTAGGAAAACCCTTGGGTTTTTATATTTTATAATTATTATGTTTTCTCTTGATAGTCCACGTGGCTCATCGGAAAGGACTTGTGGGTAGTAACCATAGGTCCCGGTTAACATTTATGTCCAATAATGTGGTTAACATTTATGCACAATTAGTTTGCACATAATAAAACCGTCAACTATTTTGATTCCTTCTCCCGATTGTGGCATATATTTTGTAAGGTTGTTCAATATCCTGATGTAAAAGCAGCAAATTTTTGTATCTTAAATAGACCAGCATATTAGGGCTGATCTAGTTGTCTTAACTTCATTGAAGTTTACATCAATGTAATATGGAATTCAGCTAGGATCTGAATGGGTATAAAAATGTTCCTTCATCTTCTAGGATAGAGAGATTGTGGCATATATTTTGTAGAGAGAGGGTACCTTTTTTCTGAATGGGTATAAAAATGTTCCTTCATCTTCTGGGTATAAAGTCTACCTTTACACTTAGTGTAAAGTATCTAAATTTACACTACCAATCAAATTATGCCACATTGGAATCAAGATGTATGATAGGGAGTAAATTTAAAACGGTAATAATTGCATTCTTGCAACTTGCAACCTTTCAATTCTTTGATCGAATTTTTTACTTAAAAATAAATAATTGGGTTGTTAATGACTGAGGAGAAAGAATGAAAAACAAATTGCCCCTAATCTTCTTCCTCTCCAATTCAACGAGGAGCCCTAGGCTCTAACGCCAATGTTGCCGCCGCACTGTAACGTTTCCACCAGTTTAAAAGATTAATCGCCCATGGAGCTTCTTCACAGAAGACCTCCTCGACAGGCGATTTCGGGAGCCATCCACTCTGAGCCCAAGATCCCAACCGCGAATCTACGGTGTAACCTCTTGAAAATTAAAAGAGATTTGGAACCTTAGAAAAGATGTACGATGGTGGTGGCATGTGGGTTTCTTGCGGTGGCGCTGGCTCCTGTGGTGGTCCGTCCAACTGGGTGTGTTTCTTTTCCCATGTTTCTATTGTTCATTGTGTCTCTTGACTAAATTGAGTCCTAATTTCCAATTTTTTTTTTTGGAATTGATGTTCCAAATAGTCCAGAAGAAGGATGAGAGGTGAGGTAAGGGTATGTTGTAAAATGGGAAATTACTTGTCTTACCCTCTAGTAAGCTTACCCAATGGTATTCCCATGTCCAAGGAAAAAGTGGACTAAAAGGAAATGTTTTAATAGGGGATAAATATGTTTGCTTTTTTGTGAGGTTTCATGCACCCCTATGTCATAATTATTTTTTTGTGGAGTTCAATGTATCCTATATCATAATTATTACCCCTTATTACTACAACTATCATTATTTCTCCTACTAAATACAAAAGTGTTGGTAATTAAATTATTTGTACGTAGATAAATTAGTTGGATCTCAATTTTTTTTATATACTTTGTTTACATTTTACAATTTATACTTTGTAATTAAATATTTTTGTACTTTGTTTAGATTATACAATGTAATTAATTCGAATTCCTATTTTTTTATACTTTGAAATGTAATTAGTTCGAACTCTCATTAACCCGGATCGGATACATGGAAGCACGGATGCAATATGGAATATGCCATCAAAATCAAACAGGATATAGGAATCGATAATATAAACTAAAAAAACACTTGCTTCACTAAATTAAATTAGCTTGCATACAGATGAAATGTGATTTTCACCCATTTTTTATATAATTGGTATGGAGAACATATTTTTCCTCACAAAAAAATTGTTTTTTTTAAGTTTAATGAAATAAAATTTTAAATTGGTCGAAGCAGCTTGATTTTATTTTTATGTTTAATTGAAGATGTATCCATATTGTCGGGCCAGACGTCAGGGTAACAAATTATTATCTTTCATGTCTAAACAGAGTTATGATTTTATATTTTATTCATTTCAAGCTTTATAACTATTTTTTTTGACACTTCAGTTTTATTCTTATGTACACTTATAATAAATAATAAATAAATGTGGATTGATTGTTATATTATTTAAGGCAAAGTTGTATAGTTTTTTTCAAAATAGAGAAGGATTTATAATTATTATTTATTTAAACATTATTATGTAAAATAAAATATAATTAAATTAAATGTTATGTTATTATTTAAATTGTGTAGAATTTAAGTAAATGAAATTTCGGATATATATATACACACACACATTTATAAATGGAAATAGGTTTGAACCGGTTTTATTTTATTTCATCTGGTTCAAGCGAACCGGACCATCAGAAAATAAAAAGAAAAAGGCCAAACCGGGACCCTGAACCCTTCCCCTACCTCCAACCGTTCGAAGCTAGGCCTGGCCACAGGTCGGACCTGCCGGGTCGACGGGTTCGAACCGCCGGGTCAAGGGTCAGGGTTGGCCGACCCGAACCCTAACCTGTAAATCTCACGGGTTGACGGGTTCGGGTCAACCCGTTGACCCACTGGGTCGACCCGTTGACCCGGCGGGTTACATTATTTAAAAAAAAAACATTTTTTTTTTCAAAAAATGACTATTAAAATAAATAATATGTAAAGATTTTATCTTCACAACACATTTTATCACTTTGATATGAAGTGTTAAAAATGTAGGAAGATTATATCTCCATATTAATTCTTTCATCCACAATAATTTCATTGTGTGATGTAAGAGAAAAATATGAGAACTTAATTTCCAATGTAGGAAATGTAGGAAACAAGTGAAGTAGAAGAAATGTGGTAGTGGGATACATATATATAGCCCCATGCCTTCTCATTATAACTCCATATTTTCGATGTGGGACAAAACTTTTGTCCCACATTGGAAATGAGGGGAAGGAAGGAAGACTTGCAACTCTATAAAAGGAGAAGGATGGGGTTTATTTGTCTCACATTGCACTTTGCATATTAGTTTATGTATTATTGTGAGTTATTTTAAGAATAATTTATATAATTTACATAATATTATAAATTTATTTTATTAAAAATAAATTTTTCCAAAAAAAAAAGTATTTTGAAAAAGCGGGTTGACCCGGTGGGTGGACCCGCCGGGTCACGGGTTGCAAAACCTCCGACCCTAACCCGCTACCCGTCCCCACCCGGCTACCTGTCAACTCGGACCCGCCGGGTCAATGACCCGTACGACCCGCCGGGTCACGGATTGACCCGTAACCCGTGGCCACGCCTAGTTCGAAGTCATTGTAAAAGCAAGGTGAAATTCAACTCCTCAAATCTCGCCCCAAATCTCAAACAAATCATTTCAGAATCTTCTCTATCAGTTTCTAATGAGATTTCTTAGACAAATTTCGAGAGATTCCCATAAAAATCGGGTCGAATGTGAACATCCCAAATCTAAAAAATTTCCCGAATCCGGGGAAGTTGAAGAAATCAGATCAAATTGAAGATCTTTAGGGCTTTGTGATTGATTACAAACGGGATTTGCGGATTGATTGAAGCCAACTCACCCCAATTTTTACTCCGCCTATGAATACATGATTTTTCGGTCCTCAATCTCACACCTCCATTGAAGCACACCTCCGAGCTCTAAGTCAATCCCAACACCTTCCGAACACTCTCGGAAACACTCCATTCAAAGAAATTTCGAAAATCTCTCAGAAAATCAAAAGTCTTAATTTTGAGAAATCTTCACCGGGAAGGGATGGACCGCCGCTTGCCGCCGCCTCTACGGTTGGAAACCACCAGCAGCACCCGCGCCGCACCGCCATGAACAAGTAACCACCATCGTGTCTTGCCGCCGTGGGTCGTGGAGTCGCCACCATCGGACCACCTGCGTCACCACTAATTACCGGCCTCCATCGACGCTGCCACCAGAAACCACCTTTACCGGAGCTCCGCTTCTTTGACGTCAACCGGCGCCTTGCTGCCACCGAAACCGCCAGGGTTTTACACCGACGGACTCTCCACGCCACCACTGTCACGTAGCCGCTGTCACCTTTACCTAGGTGTGAATCAAGAGCCTGCCGAAGTTCCACCGACGGACTCTCCGCTCTCTCACTGTTTCAATTTTCTATAAAAAAATATTGAGCTAGGCGGGTAAAATTAAAAATCAAAATTCGGATGAAATTTTTTACGGGAAAAAAAAATACTTTTCTTTTTCTTGATTGTTATACAGCCACCCATACATTATTTTTTTGTTTAAATATTAAGACTTTAACAATCGTCCATGTATGCAAAATTCATTAACTTAAAGAAAAATGATAACTCAAATTTATAAAATATATATGAATGAATAAAATCTAATTTCATAAACTTATATGATTCTATCAAAACCAATTCTATAAGTGTTACCTATATCAATCCATACTTTTCTTTTTGTATTCCAAATCAGCACCTGTTGTGAGCTGAATCTGCCATGTTTTACAGTAACTTTTATATCGATTTCTGTATACATTGCATTCATTTGGGCTTAGATAGTACAGAACCTATGTAGTTTATGTTTATTTGCCAAATTATGGAATCTACACCATATCCGGAGCCCATCGAGCAGAGTCACTCGAGAAGACCTAGTCGGCAAGCCAGTCTACTCGAGGTCGACTAGGGCTTGTCGAGATCGACGAGCGCCTGAGGAGCCTTGTCCGAGCCTTGTCGAGTAGAGCCACCCGAGGAGACCTAGTCGATGACCAGTCCTACTCGACATCGACTAGGGCTTATCGAGGTCGGCGAGTCCTATGAACCAAGTCCGAGCCACATCGAGCAGATCTAGCCAAGGAAGTCCAGTCGACGAACCACCCTACTCGAGGTCGACGAGCCGTGGTCGACGTCGAGTAGAGCCGTTTCCAGAAACTTCTCGACGAGACCTGTCTGAGTAGACGTGGGATTCCTTGGGGCCGAAGGAGTCGATTTGGCCGAAGTTTTATCCGAATCCATCAAGTTCTATCCAAGGAGACAAGATCTATCAACATCATGAAGACTTACCCTATTTAGTTTTATCTTTTCCTTTTAGATTTATTTCCATAAAACAATTTATTTATCCTTTCAAGTTTTAGATATAATTTTAGATAGAGATAGATATCTTCTTTCCTAGAATAGCTAGGGAATGAAGGCTATAAATAAGGCCCATGGGGCTCAGTTTTAATCATTCAATTTCAGAGACAATTAGTTAGTTCCACAGAGCAGTTTAGGAGTTCTAAGGTTTTTAAGGTTTTGGCTTTCTGCGAAAGTTTATTGCCGGGATTGTAAAGGCTTTTGAATTTAGTTAATGCAAGTTATTTCTTTTCATCAATCAATGTCTGCGATTGCAATGAGGCGTGAGTAGTCCACCCACTTCTGGGGCTAGGGTGAGCCCAACGGTGGCCATGTGAGGCGATGCGATAAAGGTCAGATCTTTTGTGCGATTCATCTTCTATCCCTATGAGCATGATTCTTTTGCGAGAGTTGAAGGTGATCCTTGTTTGTGTTATTGAAGCGAAAGTGATCTTAACGCAACTTGGATTAATTATGTGAAAAAGGGTTAGTAACAATTAGGGTTTATGCGAGAGCCTCTATATGCCTATTTGTTAATGACGAAAGTTATTTGATGGAAAGCATGATCTTTTATTCCTTTGTGTGTTACTTTGCATGGTTATCGTTGTGGTGTTGAAACCCTGGCTTTGGAAGTCTTTTAATATACTGAAGTTTATTTCTGTCGAAAATCTGCGTTTGTCTTTAATTCTGCAAATTTTAAGTTTTCTGTATTCTTTGTCGAGATAGAACAGAAGCTCGTCGAGATCGAGTTGCATCTAGTCGATCTCGAGTAGGTCCAGTCTTGGTCGAGTTGAGTTTTCTGCTTTTGTCATCGATTTTCAAGTTTCTGTCTTTGCATGCCCTAGTCGAGATCGAGTAGTGCTTGTCGAGATCGAGTACACTGGTCTTCGTCGAGTTGTGTTGCTTTCGTTTTTGAGTTTCTGTTGTCGACCCACCTTTGTCGATCTAGAGGACAGCTTACTCGAGATCGAGTAGCTTCTGTGTCCTCGTTTTATTTGCTGTTTCGCTTTGTCTTTTCTTGTTTTGTTTGTTCTTTGCTTTTGTTTTAGTTGCCCTCGCCGGGTTTATTTGTTTCTTTCCTTTTTGTGTTTCTGTCTTTCTGCTTGCTTTGCCTGTGAGAATTTACAGCTACCTGAGAACTGCTGACGTGCTTCCTCGTGGATTCGATCCTGATTTTCTCTTACTACAACGGGAGGAAGTCTTGTATTATTTGCTGAGACAGGGAAGTCAGTCTGAACTTTATTTCATATCTATTTCAATACTCGATTTACTCCTGCAACAACAAATTTGCGCCGTTGCCGGGGAAGCTATCAATCGCGCCTTAGGTAATCAGTTCTCACTGTTTCTTTGAGTTACTTTTCAGGTGTATGCGTCGTTCTGGTCAAACACCTGAGTTTGACAGCTTAGACGAACCGGAGCGCTACCTACACATCCACTCTAAACTCAAAAGGATCATGGCGGCTGCAGAGACACAGGAACAGCTGGTCGCTAGGCTTACCAGGGAACTAGCCGCAAAGGATGCTGCTATCGCCGCTAAAGATGCTGCTATCGCTGCTGAGAGAGCAGCAAGGGAACAAGCACAGGCTGAGCTTGCCCAATATCCAACCACGGCAGAGGACTACATGCACCCAACTCTCGTCGTGCCTGAATCGGCGATTCTAATCCCTGATAACTCTTTTGAAATTCGCACTCAGTTTCTTATAGAGCTTAAAAATAATGCCTTTTATGGTAGATTTAATGAGTGTCCTCTTGAACATATCACAAACTTTTCTGACATGTGCCGTACTCTTGCTGAAGGTACAACTTTGGAATATGTCAAGATGAAAGCTTTTCGCTGGTCTCTCGCTGGGCCTGCACTAAAATGGCTGGAAGGGCTAAAACCAAAATCACTCACAACCTGGGCTCAAGTAGAGCAAGAGTTCCTGAACAAATTCTTCCCACCCGCCAAGACAGCACATCTCCGCCAGAAAATCACCGCCTTTAGACAGAAGCAAGGGGAACCGCTGGCAAAGGCATGGGAGCGCTACAAGGAACTTCTGCGATCTTGCCCTACTCATGGACAACCACCCTACGTCATTCAAGAGATCTTCTTCAACTCTCTTGATCAAGTCACTAAGGACAGAATCAACCATTATACTCGCTATGAGTACCTGACAATGCCGCCAAGTGACGCATGGGGTGTGCTAGAGAAGCTCACCAACTACGACAACAAGTATGGGTCTACTGCAACCTATGAAGAGAACCCATACGCCAGGCCAGCACCATCCATGCCCCCTATATGAGCCACCTAAGGAGATTGATCCTGATGTTAGGGAGCAATACTACAGAGACCAGAATAAGAAGCTCATCAAGCAAGTAAAGTATATCTCTGTCAACCAGCCTTGCATTGAATGCGGATCGCAGCGGCACACCACTCCTGAGTGCCCACACACAGAGCAAGTCAGGATGGCAGAGCACCATGAGGAGGCAGCTTACGCAGGGGGTCCCAATCGCTACATGGGGGACCAAAGGTTTCAGCAACCACAATGGAACCAAGGTGTCCCTAGGAATCCCCCACCCTACAGAGCTCCAGGACATCCGGAAAGGGACCAGAAAAAGGATGATATACAGACAATCCTAGAGGAAATACGGAGGAACCACTCAGAAACTAGGCAATCTTTCAACTCCGTCTATACTCAGATGCAAGGTGTCAATTCTAGGCTTGGGGAAATTGATATCTGGCGGAAAATAGTTGATACACAGATTGGTCAGCTAGCAGTGGGAATCCCCAGACAGTCAGGGATACTTCCAGGATCTTCAGAACCAAATCCTAAGGGAAAGACTGGACACATCGCTGCTATAAAACTCAGAAGCGGCCATCAACTGCAAGAGCCAGAGGTTGGAAAGCAGCAGAACGACGAGGACAAGCAAGTCGATCTCGACAAAGCCGTGGTCGATCTCGACAAGACCTTCGTCGACCTCGAGGAGAACCTGCAAGAATCTTCGCCTGCACCACACAACAACTCGACTGGGCCCAATCTGGTCGATATCGACAAAGGCCTTGTCGATGTCGAGGAGCCCCTGGTCGACATAGAGAAGTCTGCAGCACCTCTGACGTCTGTTCTGGCTCCGACTCAGAAAAAGAAGCTGCCTATCCCCACAAAATCTCTAAAGGACCCGGCAGAGAAAAAGTTTCAACGCTTCATCAAGATGCTTCAGAAGCTCAACGTCACCATCCCCTTCACAGAAGCTCTCAATAAAATGCCATCTTATGTCAAGTTCCTGAAGGAGATTCTGAGCAAAAAGCGATCAATGGCTGAAATCACAGAGGAATCCAGCCATCTGGACATATTGGAGAAGAGGCCGGATCCAGGTAAGTTTGCTATAACCATTGGATTTGGTCCATACAAAATTAATGCCCTATGTGATCTTGGAGCTAGTGTGAGTATAATGCCTTTAACGATTTGGTCCAAGATTAAGATAGGTGCCTTGGAGCCTGTGGATGCTAGACTTTACATGGCCAACAACACGGTGGTCATCCCCACAGGCATGGTGGAAAATGTCCCAGTACAAGTAGGTAAATTCTTCGTCCCTGCTGATTTCTTAATAGTTGATATGCAAGAAGATCCTGCTTGTCCAATTATCTTAGGAAGACCATTCTTGGCGACGGTGGATGCCAACATAAGCGTAAGGAAAGGAGTACTCACCTTCAACATCAGCGATGAGGTAATTGAGTATCCCTTTAATAAAACTGAAAGACATACAGGTCCAATGGAAGAGGTCAAATCTATCTCAACTGGCTACATCACCTGCGGGGAACCCAAGGTCAGAAATATGACCCTTGAGGAGCTGGAAAAGAGGGACATGGAAGCCCAGGTGGAGGAGATCATGGCAATCCTCAAGGAAAACACAGAGAATCCAATCGACACGGACCAAGGTAAGTCGTTGTGGATTCATTATTTTTCGGATGCCTTGACAGGGACTAAGTATGGGGTCAAGATCGACCAAGGCTTCTCGACATCGAGTAGAGCCCTAGTCGATCTCGACCAGACCAAGGAGTCTCCACAGCGCCAGCATCGTCGAGCAGCAAACCAGAGGAGCCACCCTACTCGATCTCGAGTAGACTACTCGAGGTCGACCACCAGTGCCCTAACTCGACTCCATCCTCCTCGACACGGAAGTCGCCTGACGAACCAGCCTCGTCGATCTCGACTAAGCTTGTCGAGATCGACCACCACCCGGCGCCACCAGAGCCTGCTTCATCAGCGCTGCAGAAACCAGGAGGAGAGCCCTCGTCGATCTCGACTAAGCTTTTCGAGATCGACCACCACTCGGAGAGCCCAGCCCCGCCTTCCTCGATGAGCCAACCACCAGGAGCGGAGTCCTCGTCGAGGTAGACCAGACTTGTCAAGGTCGACAAGCCCCTGTCTTCGTCGACTTCTGCCTCTTCGACCAGACCACCACCAGGACCAGCAGTCTTGTCGAGATCGACTAGCCCTAGTCGAGATCGACCAAACACAGTGGTCCCCGATTCCGTTTCCGCGAAGGTAAGCCAAGGTATGGATCTTTCTTCTCCTATTTCCATTAAAGATTTATCTATACATGGGAGAGGTCTGCCTTGGTATGTGCGATTGTGCAGGATTTCCAATGATGAGCCTAAGGAATATGAAGTTGGAGACAAGCTCTATGTCTCTAAATCAAAGGATCATTGGTTCCCCAACAAATTCAACAAGAAGCGGATGGGACCGTTCGTGGTAAACAAGATCCATTCTGGAGGATTGCAGCTGATGGACAAAAATGGAGTCCTATTTGAGGCCCAAGCTACATGGGCCCTGCAGATGCCACCTTGAGCATTAATGGAAAGGCGGCCTAGCGACTATAAAATCTAGAGCATGTACATAGACTTTTTAGGACATTTGAGACTTTGTTTTTTGTTTTTGGTTTTGAACACTTTTAGTTTCGCTATTGTGGGTATATGTCTTCTACTTTTCAGGTCCATGGATGGAACCAAGCTACATTAAAACTCGGCCAGGAGGTGCTCCATTCGAAATTTTGAGACTCTGCACATCTGTTTGTGAGTTTCCTTCTTTACCCTTACCTTGTTTTTTTATACAGTGAGGACACTGTAATGTTTAAGTATGGGGTGGGGGAAGGGCTTACTTTATGCATATTTGATTTATTTGACATGACTTGTGCATTATTTATTGGAATTGCTACATGGCTATTTTGGAATGCATTATTTATTTATGTGCTTATATGCATGAATTTCCAAAAATGACCCCCATTGAAAATTTTGAAATAATGTCATGGAAGCTTATATTGGACTCGACGATGCAAAATTGGATTCATTAGAGATATAGCATGAAATTGCCTCGTAAAGGGAAGTCACAATGAAGTGCATATTTTCTTGAAAACCATGAAAGGAGGTAAAATTTGAAGTTGCTTTTGACATGTTGCATGATAAGATGATGGAGGGCTTTATATTTCCATATAATGCTCATATGTTTATAATCCTAGCCTTACCTATGCTTACGCATCACAAAAGCCATAATATGCCTTATTGCAAATATTGCTCCACATGATCTAAATATTGCCATTCTTTACCTTATCCGGGGATTATGTTGAGAATGATGTTACATTATGGAGATGTTATATGGTTATTGTGATTATTATCTTATATGGAGTTTGGAAGGAATTTGTTTGAAATATATGGAAAATTTAATGAGTGAAAGAAAATCCAATCACCTCAGGAGATAAAGGTAGATTGACCCTGCTCTCTGAGATAATAGTTTGGAGAGATGGAACACATTGTGAGGAGTCCAAAGCACTAAGTATCCGGGGCCATTCATGACACCCATGTTTGCGACTCGCGAGAAGGCAGTGCTGAGGTTAGAGAGGTAAAATCATTATTAATGGGAAAAGCAATATGAATGGTGATGAATCAAATGGAGAAGGAATGTGGAAACTCAAAGTTTGGAAATACTCCATTTCCCCGGATCATTAGCACCACATTGCCAGAAATTGCCCACCCTTTTGCCTTTTACCAATCTACTCCTTCATGAGCTTAAATTAAAGTCTTCTTGATTATCAATGCTTTGTCACGAATGAATTATTTTAGCATAACCCTCCTTTTGTGAGTAGATGTTGCTTTTACATATTTGCACATGCATGAATCTGTGACATAAGTACCTTTTCGAGAATGGTAATTGATTGCAGGGTTATATGAGAATGAATCTAAGATGTTGAGAGTTTGAATTCTTCCCCTGAATGACAAATAAAAGTATTGCTTGAGGACAAGCAAGCTTAAGTGTGGGGTGTTTGTTGTGAGCTGAATCTGCCATGTTTTACAGTAACTTTTATATCTATTTCTGTATACATTGCATTCATTTGGGCTTAGATAGTACAGAACCTATGTAGTTTATGTTTATTTGCCAAATTATGGAATTTACATCAGTTTCTGTTTAATTAGCAGAAATCGAGGCGTTTTACAGCAATTCTACAGAAGGTCGGAAAAGCTCGGAACACCACTACAGAAGTCCAAGGACAAAGCAGCGGAACCAAGCTGAAAGTCAAGGCTACTCGATCTCGAGTGGGCCCTACTCGACATAGACGAGCATGTCCGAGCACAACCTTGGTCGAGCAGAGCCTGATCGAGCAAGCCAGACCAACCCGGCTCCGGACCCTACTCGATCTCGAGGACCACTGGTCGAGATCGACGAAGCCTCAGCGCCACGCCCGGGGTTGACGAGAAGAAGAGCTGGTCGACAAGCCGAGGACGACCAGGCGGCACTCGCTGCCAGCGACTCGACTCGCTGCAGCGGACCGCTCGCTGCCGCGGAAAAACTCGCTGCCAGCGGAAGAGGCAACTCGCGGAAGCGGAAAGGAAGAACTCAACTCGGTCTCGAGGACCCTTTGTCGAGATCGACGAGACCCTAAGTCCATATCCGGAGCCCATCGAGCAGAGTCACTCGAGAAGACCTAGTCGGCAAGCCAGTCTACTCGAGGTCGACTAGGGCTTGTCGAGATCGACGAGCGCCTGAGGAGCCTTGTCCGAGCCTTGTCGAGTAGAGCCACCCGAGGAGACCTAGTCGATGACCAGTCCTACTCGACATCGACTAGGGCTTGTCGAGGTCGACAAGTCCTGTGAACCAAGTCCGAGCCACATCGAGCAGATCTAGCCGAGGAAGTCCAGTCAACGAACCACCCTACTCGAGGTCGACGAGCCGTGGTCCAGGTCGAGTAGAGCCGTTTCCAGAAACTTCTCGACGAGACCTGTCCGAGTAGACGTGGGATTCCTTGGGGCCGAAGGAGTCGATTTGGCCGAAGTTCTATCCGAATCCATCAAGTTCTATCCAAGGAGACAAGATCTATCAACATCATGAAGACTTACCCTATTTAGTTTTATCTTTTCCTTTTAGATTTATTTCCATAAAACAATTTATTTATCCTTTCAAGTTTTAGATATAATTTTAGATAGAGATAGATATCTTCTTTCCTAGAATAGCTAGGGAATGAAGGCTATAAATAAGGCCCATGGGGCTCAGTTTTAATCATTCAATTTCAGAGACAATTAGTTAGTTCCACAGAGCAGTTTAGGAGTTCTATGGTTTTTAAGGTTTTGGCTTTCTGCAAAAGTTGATTACCAGGATTGTAATACCAGGATTGTAAAGGCTTTTGAATTTAGTTAATGCAAGTTATTTCTTTTCATCAATCAATGTCTGCGATTGCAATGAGGCGTGAGTAGTCCACCCACTTCTGGGGCTAGGGTGAGCCCAACGGTGGCCATGTGAGGCGATGCGATAAAGGTCAAATCTTTTGTGCGATTCATCTTCTATCCCTATGAGCATGATTCTTTTGCTAGAGTTGAAGGTGATCCTTGTTTGTGTTATTGAAGCGAAAGTGATCTTAACGCAACTTGGATTAATTATGTGAAAAAGGGTTAGTAACAATTAGGGTTTATGCGAGAGCCTCTATATGCCTATTTGTTAATGACAAAAGTTATTTGATTGAAAGCATGATCTTTTATGCCTTTGTGTGTTACTTTGCATGGTTATCGTTGTGGTGTTGAAACCCTGGCTTTGGAAGTCTTTTAATATATTGAAGTTTATTTCTGTCGAAAATCTGCGTTTGTCTTTAATTCTGCAAATTTTAAGTTTTTTGTATTCTTTGTCGAGATAGAACAGAAGCTCGTCGAGATCGAGTTGCATCTAGTCGATCTCGAGTAGGTCCAGTCTTGGTCGAGTTGAGTTTTCTGCTTTTGTCATCGATTTTCAAGTTTCTGTCTTTGCATGCCCTAGTCGAGATCGAGTAGTGCTTTTCGAGATCGAGTACACTTGTCTTCGTCGAGTTGTGTTGCTTTCGTTTTTTAGTTCTGTTGTCGACCCACCTTTGTCGATCTAGAGGACAGCTTACTCGAGATCGAGTAGCTTCTGTGTCCTCGTTTTATTTGCTGCTTCGCTTTGTCTTTTCTTGTTTTGTTTGTTCTTTGCTTTTGTTTTAGTTGCCCTTGCCGGGTTTATTTGTTTCTTTCCTTTTTGTGTTTCTGTCTTTCTGCTTCCTTTGCCTGTGAGAATTTACAGCTACCTGAGAATTGCTGACATGCTTTCTCGTGGATTCGATCCTGATTTTCTCTTACTACAACGGGAGGAAGTCTTGTATTATTTGATGAGACAGGGAAGTCACTCTGAACATTATTTCATATCTATTTCAATACTCGATTTACTCCTGCAACAACAGCACCCTGCATCTATGCAAAATTCGTAAACTTAAAGAATTTATTAGATAATATAAGGTGTTACCTATATCAATCCATACTTTAATAATAAAGGTTTTATAATATTATTATAAGAATTTATTAGTTAATATAAGGTTTTATTCAACACTTATTAGTTACTTATATGATTTTCCCTCCAAACTTGCTCTTATAGTATTATTATAAAAATTTAGTAGATAATATAAAGTTTTATTCAACACTTATTAGTTTCTATATGATTTTTTCTCAAAACTTGTTCTTATAGTATTCAATAATTATTATTTACTTATATGGTTTTTCTTCAAAACACACACTTATAATATTCTTATAATAATATATTAGTTAATATAAGATTTTATTCAACAAATATTAGTTATCTATATGATATTTCCTCAAAACATACTTTTGTAGTATTATTATAAGAATTTATTAGATAATATAAGGTCGTTTATAATTTATATATATATATATATATAATTCTAAAAATTTATAAGATTAAAAGAATCTTACTTTGATAAACGAATATCTGCTGCTTCATGAAATAAAGGGTCACGATTGGTGCAAGGCTGAGCCACCGGATTGCCATCTTGCACCGTTGGATTTCAAGAAATAAAGGGTCATGATTGCATATAAGCCATACCAATGGTTGATGCTTTCCATGCGAATGGTTGATGCTTTCCATGCAAATGGTTGATGATTCCCATGATCCATAAATGCTATTTTTTTTTTATAAAAAAAAATCACAAATGATATTTTGAGTTAATTTTGGTCAGGTGTATTACTATTATTAGAAGTATTACTACGGAGTAGTAATTTGTATAATAATAATAATTAACAATAATAATTAATATTAGAGTATTTTATTAATAATAATAATAATTATTATTTTTATTATTATTACAAAGGAGAATTAAAAAAATCAAAGAAAAATGGAAAAAACATATTATAAATTATTTTTATTTTTATTATTTTAATTTTAATTGTACTAACTATCGGGTTTAACTCAAATTTATTTACTAACTATCTATATCTATATCTATATAAACACTTAATTGAGAAGTGTTTACGGTAACGTGTCAATCGTAGAGACATTTTAGAAGTCTTGACCAATCATATTTTTTGGTTTTTCCATTTATCTTTGATTTTATTTAATTCTCTTTTTTTTTTCTTTTTTCTTCATTTCTATTTTATTTTACTAACTATTGGGGTTAATTCAAAACATTGAGAATTTAACTCTAAATACAAAGCAGTTTAGATTTATAAAAGTTTTTTTTATAACAAAATACAATTTCCTATTAATATAGATCTTGGAGATATTTAGTCAATTACAATGTATAGAACGGTTGATCATATAAGTTATATGATAATTTTATAAGTTGACTAAATATAACTATCATATAAGTTATATGATAGTTATATTTAGTCAATTACAATGTATAGAACGGTTGATCTTGGAGATCTTGGAGATATTTAGTCAATTGGAGATATTTATAAGTTATATCTTTATAAGTTTAGATGTGAATTGGAGATATTCAAAATTCAAAATTTGGGTGAAATTTTTTACGGGAAGAAAATTCAAAATATTGAGCTTAGGAGATATTTATAAGTTATATCTTTATAAGTTTAGATGTGAATTGGAGATATTTATAAGTTATATCTTTATAAGTTTACAAGTACAATTGGTACTTATAAACTCAAATTAATAATTTTGATATTATATATGTATTTTTTTATTATATAAACTCAAATTGATAAAAAAGAAAGGTAAAATTACTTTTTTGATAACCAATTTTTTATTATATAAACTTGTGATAACATATGTAGTTTTTTTGGCTATCCTATCATATATCTTATATTCTTACCTATATAACTATGAATCATTTTTTTTTCTCAAAAAAAAGAAGAACCTTAACACAAGAAAAATAGAATACAATTGACCAAGAATCAAAATTACCACAAGAACCTAATTGATCAAACATCAAACAACATAAAATTTCAACTTGTGAAAAAATTTCACATTTTTAACCAATAGGATAAATCAAAACAATTTATTTTTTCAATCCATGTCTAATTATGATATCTAGCAACCAATGATATATATATATATATATATATATATATATATATATATGTGTATGCATAACTTCATATTAGTACTAAAATATATTAATTGTGTCTTTTGGGGTTGAACCTAGGGTGCTCATTTGAAAAAAAATTAAAAAGTTTAATTGGGTGTACAAAAACTAGGGTGTTCATTTGAGAGAAAAAAAAAGTTTTAGATAATTGTGTAAGAAATAGGGTGTTGTTTTTTAAGAATATAGGAAGTCTAAGTATCATATTGTAAGAACAAAATATTTTCTACTTAAAGCCCATACTAATATAGCCCAATACAACCCAATATTATCTATCAGATCAAAAAAAAAAAACCTAAAGCCGAATTCTAAACAAATGAACGCCACGTCATCCATCCTCTCCGCACCTTTGTTTGCTCGCTAAACTAATGGAGCGTCTCTTGCCGGAGGCGGATGGATGCAAACTGCCTGCACCACCGCTCTGGTCTCCAACGTCGGATTCGTCCGCGTCTGATGTCGACGTCCTCGTCTCTCTTCTCCTCAATCCTCTGGTACCCACAACCACCACCGCTTCCTCCTTTCTCTCCCAACCGCCTCCCTCATCCTTCCTCTCCAATTGTCCGAAACCGCGCCACCCTCCTCTTCCTTCCTCCCCCCAATTGGCCAATGGTGTCGGAGAAGTCTCCCTCCTCCTTATTCCCCCCCTCAATTGTCCGAATCTGCACCTCCGCTTGAGAAGGAATCGAAGTCGGGAGTTGCTGAAATGGGTGAGGGCACACCGAAATTTCAAATTTGGTTATAGGAATCTACATAACAACACATGGGGAAGCTTTTAGAATGGATTTGGTTCAGTTTCGAGTGAGATTGGAGGGGTTGAAATTTTACCCATTTTTACAGACGTGATCGGAGGTTGAAGATGATGAAGCTGAACCGGTCCGGTTCACTCTTTTTCTTTTTTCAATGGGTTCAGTTCAGTTAACCAACTTAGACCACATATTATATTATATAATCCACTTATATATATTGGAATTTATTTATTTTATTTTATTTAAAATTTATAAATTAAATACTTAGAATAATAAGGGGTTTTATCACTTTAAATAAATTCTTATTATTTTAATTAAAATAATAATGAAAATTTTCTAAAACTTACAAATTTTTAGTCAAAATTTATGTTTACAACATACAAATTTTATTTGCTCAGTCTTCTTTATCACATGCAAAAATAATGGTGCTAACAGCCTTTTCATTTATTAATGAATAAAGTTTAAACAAGCCCAACTTTTTTTTTATATACATTTACATATGTGTGACATAGATAAAAAATTTGAGAGCTCTAAATAATTTTCTCAACCTTATTTATCAAACACACTCAAAAAAAAGTTGAAATTACAGGCTTTAGGATATAGAGTAGTTTAGGAAATATGAGGAATAAATAGTAATACAAAAAGTTGCAAGTAATTATTACCCTACTCTCTCTATTTTCATTTCATTTTTTTTTAAAGTTTGACTTACTTTTGACCAGAAAGATGTTACAATTTTACCCCCGGGTAAACTTAACAGAGGGTAAGAGAATCACTGTCCAGATAGGGATGAATTTTAGATGTTAATTGGTTTTCACCATTGATATGGGTGGGAGAGATTCCATGAGTTTTGAGAGAGGGGATGAACGAAGAAGATGAAAAGTCTCAGAATTAATTCCACCAATTTTACTTTTATCCTTTATAAAAAGTAAAAAGCTGTAACAATAAATTCTTGTAAGTGCCAAATGTCCCATTTTTATTTATAGTGTAAAAAGGGATACTTTACATTATGTGTAAACGTATCATCATCCTTTTTCTAAAAGGGCTTAGTATTTCCTTAAAGATTTTGCTTTCCATGAAAAATATAAAATACTTTACCTTTCTTCCAGGCTTTAGGTTTAAAGTAGTGCTAGATCAAATACTTTATATATTTGGATTTTTAAACATTGCCCACCTGTAAAGAGGATTTAGGTTCACATTAATCTGACTTTGATCGTTGTCATAGTTGTTTGATTATAAATCATGCCCCATTTTAGATTTAGAATGTGATTTTGAGCTTGTATTTAAATTTCAATACTTTACCTTTCTTCCAGGCTTTAGGTTTAAAGCAGCTTGCCAATGCTCAATTTTCATAGCCGCAGCAAAGGTAGCAGGCTCTTTCTCAGTGGGGAAGCAAACAAGAGTGGGGTGACACGTGCTAGTGAAGGTAGGCGGTTTGAGATCACCCGTTCGAGCTCGAGTAGCCATGGGATGGCGTGAGTCATCTACTGGCCGCATAAAACACAACTGAGGATGCTCGGGCACAGGAGGAGCAGGGGTCGACTCACCTTCTGAAGAGCCGGAGAAAGAAGAACTAGGGACAAGGGTGGGCGATGATGCAGAAGAAAATGACAATGATGCAACTACGGTAGCACAAGTTGCAGGACTGGTGACTGAGGATGGGGGAGACGATGGTTGTGATAGAGGGTCGGCTGAAAACGGCGGCGGTGATGGAGGGTGGTGATGGGGATGATGTTGGACTGGGGACTTCAGTGTCTTCGAAGAATCGAAGAAGCCGAGAGGAGGTAGAGGGAGCAATAGGAGAGGATGAAGGTCGATGGACAAGAGGAAAGTTAGAGTGTTTATAGGGAAAATTGTCCTGATTGAAGACGACATGAGTAGAGATATAAATTCTCCCAGTGGATATATGCAAACAAACATAACCCATGTGTTTAGAATTGTACCCAAGGAGCAAGCAAGGTTGGGATCGATAGACCAATTTAGTGGAGTCATAAGGTTAGAGTTAAGGGTAACAAAGGCACCTAAAGGTCTTTAGAAGTGTATAGTCTGGAGACTTGTTGTATAGCCTTTAAAACAGAGGGGTGTTATGTAGGAGAGGGGTGATAGTGCGATTGGACAAATATACGGCAGTATGAAAGGCTTGTTCCCAATAGACAAATAGTAGACCAGCATGGGCGAGGAGAGAGAGGCCTTTTTTCTTGGACTATGCGATGATGATGCTCAACAGTGCCATTCTGAGATGTGGTGTAGGGGCAGAAGATTCAGTGGTGGATGACATGATGTTGTAGGTATGAGGTTAAGGCCATAAACTCACCACCACCATCTATTTGGAGTTGCTTAATGGATGTTTGAAATTGGGCTTAAACCATTTTATGGAATATTTGAGAGATAAGAAGTATATCCAACAAAATTTGCTATGATCATCAACAAATTGTAAAGTATTTAATCCATAAATTGAAGGGACTGACGCAGGGCCCCAAATGTCAGCATAAACTAAATCAAAACAAGCAGAACTAGATTTGTGGACGGATGAAATTAGTAAACGATGACTTTTTCCGTGTTGGCATGACTCACATACATTAGGAAAGTGTTTATTGGATACATGCAAATGGAATTGAGAAAGAAGACTCTTGAGTATGGCAACATGTGGATGTGTCAGATGATTGTGCCAACCCTGAAGAGTGGTGCGGTAGGACAACAGAGCTTGATGATGATGCGGGGTAGGGGAAAGGCGATAAAGTCTGTCTTCAACGGTTCTCTTCAGGAGCATCCGACCCTACAAATCCTTCACAAAACAATTGTTATGATGAAGCTCAATAAAAATCATCATTGTCTCTAGTAAGGGACATTGCACTAAGTAAATTTTTGGCAATGGTGGGAACAACAAGCACCAACTAGCCGAGGGGCTCGACTTGTGATGTAGGCGTTCCTCTTCATGGAGCAGTAGGCCGATTAACTCATCAGGAGTGACTGCTTCGACACGAACATTGATAGTAGCCTTGAGCACTCCATATGAAGCATCCAGGCCATAAAGAAGAGAGGCATCGAGATCGTCGTCCTGAACAAAGTACTGACATTCAATGAGGGCATTAGCAATGGATCGTTTCTTCTCAATATAATCCATCATGGATAGAGAACCCTTTGACAGAATCTGAAGTTGGCCTTTAAGATTATTCATGAAACAAGCACGTGTTTGGGATTGAAACATCGAAGAGATCATGGTCCATGCAGCATAGAAGGTGGTCGCCTTAGCAACATAGCATAAAAGTTTTTCATACATGGTGGAGCGCAACTAGAAAAGGAAAAAGCGATCGGCTTTGGGCCATGCCATGTACTGTTGGAGTAGCACCGGTTTCAAGAGAAACCATGGGTTCTTGGAGCACGTGAATAAGGCTCAAGGTAATAGGCTTCAATAGTGGAAATGACAACGCTCCTCCATGAGTAGTAATTGGAGCGATCAAGTTTGATGAAAATGTTAGGGAATTGCATATTTGTTGAGCTACCGGTAGATAGGAGAATGGTGTTGTTAGACTGGGAAGTCGACATAGTGACATAAAGTGGTGGCTGAGCAAAGGTAAGGGTCGAAGGGTTTGTTTGAAAAAAAAAAACTTAAGCTCTGGATACCAGGTAAGATTGTATAACTTGACTTGTATTTTCTCCCTTGATATGATTGCAATATATAATACAGTTGCAAATCTTATCTTGGAATAAGATAGATTAATCTCAAGATAAATCTTGGATTTTTTTGCTAAGTGTCTATTTTGAACATGATATTTTGCAAAATGTCCACTTTCATATTCCCTTATGCAAAATATTCAATATGACATTTTTGCCCTTTCTTCCGATTTTTAATTTGACTTCCTTCCTTCCCATTTTTATTTTGACCATTGACCGGTCAAGGTTAATGACTTTGATGACACATGTTTAGTGATAAAAAAAATTTTTTTTTACGACATTAGTGTCACCACCTTTATTAGTGGTGACACATGCGGTGGCAATTTTTTCTGTCGCCACCCTTATCGTTGTCACCACCCTTATCGCTATCCCCACCCTATTGCTATCACCACCCCTATCGTTGTCACCACCACTATCGTTGTCACCACTGTAAAGACCGGAAAATTTTAGAATATTAAATTATGAAAACAGTCATTTATAATCATTTCGACTTCTAAAATTCAGAAGGTTGAGAATTCCACCCTCGAACTATTGATTTATTCTAAATATCTCGAAACGAGTTCCGGCAATATTTAGTTGAAAATTTATAATATGTTTTATCCCGCTAGCTTATGCGGGCGGAAATTGAAAATAATATTTGAGGTTCCTTATTGAATTCAGATTTGTAAATTTGAAAAATCGTTTTGAGTTGGGTCGAGAGAGCGGGTTTCTAGATATTTTGTTCGGGATTCAAAATATGTCTTGGAGACCACTTCCAAATTCTTTTTTTCTTTTCCCCTATCTCTCTCTCGTTGGGGGGAAGTCTCCTTCTCTGCAAAAATTACCCAGCTCACTCTTTGTCTTTACTCTCCAATTGCTAAGCCCTTCCTCTCTCCCTTACAAATGTGAGCCCTCCTTTTGAGAATACCTATTCAGAAATGAACCCACAAACACAAACCTTATCCTCCTTTCTCTCCCCTCTTTCTTCCTCATAGAAGCCACACAATAACCCACAAAACCACCCATTTTCACCTCCTGGTGCCGCCAGCAACATCCACCACCACCATCAGGATCGCCCTCCTTCTCGTGGCCTAGCAGCTCCTCCTCGCCGTCGCCGAGCTGCCCAAGAGCCAAGCCTCCCCCGTTAGAAGCAGGAGGACGTCGAGAGCACCTCCGCCCTCCCTCTCCGAGCACCCCTCCTTGAGCCCTGTTCCCGTGAGCTAACCCGAGCACCCTCGACTTCTTTCTCTCCCTCCTTCGGCAAGCAGCAGCAGTACCTTCTCCCACTCCTTTCCCGACGCCGCTGAGCCAAGGAAGCCGCGTGGAGAGTCCCCGATGAGCCGGAGCCAGCAGTTGCAGCCCCCGTCGCTCCTCTTAGCACGAGCCTCCAGGAAGCCGACCACCCAGAAGCCCAGTAGCACCCCCGAGACTAGGGGTGGCCACGGGTTACGGGTCGACCCGTGACCCGACGGGTCGTACGGGTCAATGACCCGGCGGGTCGTTGACCCGGCGGGTCCGGGTCAACGGGTGGGGGCGGGTTGCGGGTTAGGGTTAGGGTCAGGGGTTTTGAACCCGATGACCCGGCGGGTCGACCCGCCGGGTCAACCCGCCATCCCAATTTTTTTTTTTTTGAAAAAAATAATTTTTTTATGTTTATAATAATTATTATGTATATTATTCTTAGAATAATTCATAATATATAAACATATACTAGTTTGCAATGTGCAATGTGGGTCAAAAGCACTATCACCCTTCCCTTTTTATAGATTTGGAAGACATCTCCTATTCTCTCAACTTTCAATGTGGGACAAGACTCTTGTCCCACATTGAAAGTTGAGAGTTAGAATGAGAAGGGATGGATGTATATATATGTGTACTCCATCCTCCCTTAACCCTTACTCTTTACTTTAAGCTTTATTTCTTATATTGAAATGAAGTAAATTAAAGTTTGAAAAGTTTTATATCCTTACATTTATATTGTAATGGATAAAGGAAGTTTTATAGAAATATAAAATTTCTCATGTTTTTTTCCACTTCATATTCAAATGAAATGGATATAAAAAGTTATATGTAGAAAAAAGTCTTTACCTATCATTTTTTTTAAAAAAAATTTAGTCAAAAATATTAAAAAAAATAATTTTTTTTTTTTAAATTGGGGAATCCGCCGGGTCAACGGGTCGACCCGGCGGGTCAACGGGTCGACCCGAACCCGCCAACCCGTGGAATTCCCGGGTTAGGGTTCGGGTCGCCCTTCCCCGACCCTTGACCCGGCGGGTCGAACCCGTCGACCCGCCGGGTCTGACCCGTGGCCACGCCTACCCGAGACCACCAGAGCGCCACCGCCGACGCCACATTCTCCTTCGTTTTCCCCTGTTCTGAACTGAGGATTTGGTAAGCCCTCATTCCTCCTCCTCTTGGTCTGAAATCGTGTAAAGGTGAAACTTTAACCCTTCTATATCCGTCCCAGGCCAAGATCAACTCGAATCCACCTTCGTCGGAGTCGAATCGAGCCGAATCGGACCACCGTTCCTCTTTCCAGCGAACCTCGGTGAGCCTCTGTTTACCCTTCTTTTCTTGCCGCTTTCGTGTCCTGCTGCGTGGGTGTCGGACGGGATTTCATGTCGGTCTTTTTGGGCGGGGATGGGTCTGAGAGTAGTCGCCGGCGAGACATGATTTCTTCCTTCCTTCTCTTCCGTTTTCCGACTGACGTTGTCCAGAACTCTGTTCATCTGTTTTTGGGGAAGAAGGGTCCAGTGGACCGGGTTCCTTATTTTTCTTTTCCTGAACCGGCCGGGTTGGGCCTGATTTCCGGTTCACTTAATTCCTTTTGGGTTGGGCTTTGAGCTGGGCTCGGATCCGGGTATATTCATCCGGGTTTTGGACTTCTGAGTATGGGGTTGGGTTATTTTGTTGTTGTGGGTAGATGTTAACTACTTTACATATATAAATATGTTATGTTGTTATTTTGTAATACTATATATTATCCTGATTGTGGAAATTTCATATTCTGATTTTGTGATAAGTATATATTTTCTGAAATTTTATATATTATAAATGGTTTTTAAAAGGAAATAATAGTATTAATTGGAATATATATTTTGTGGTGTTTAATATGTGAATATTAGGAATTCTAAAATGATTTATTGGCTTGACTTATAAATATGGTTCTGAAAATATAATTATTTTGTGACTAAATGTCGGAATTTATTTATGTAAGGATTTTGAAAATAAACATGCCGGAATTGTTTTAATGATATGATTTTGGGAATTTGTTAAAGATTTAAATGATAAATGTCGAAATTTGGCCAAGTATGATTTGAGAAATTATTTTGAATACGAGTTGACTTAACCTGATATTTAAGAGTTTGAAAATATTGTTGGTAAGATTTATCGATGGGTTTGATTGGAAATGAAACGATTTTGGTTGATGTTGATCATATTTGTAAGGTTTTGGAAAATGGTTTCACTATCGGTTGGTTTTGAGTATGTTGAGAACTTGGATTTCGTGCGTATGAATGTTGGTCCGGTGGCTTATGGAAATGGCTTGATGATAGGTGTGTAATGCTTTGGACTTGCATTTGGGCCGTTGTATTATCCTGCTGTTCTGCATCTTCAGGTAAGTTCCCTAGGGGACTTACTCAGGTTGGACATTCATGCCTGTTGTTGCATTTTATGTTAGGTGTTGCATATGCATAAAAGCATGTCATGTAGTATCCTGTTTAGGTTGCACTAATTGAATGAGCATCTGCTTACTTTATGCGTTTGAAACAGAACGGCCGTTATCTGTGATAGTCCTAGAGTCTTTGCTAGGGTCATAGGGTAGCCCAGCCTCATCGGGTACCCTGAGTCAATCGAGTCACGAACTTCCTTATATTATGAGATGCTTGCGGGCTTTATTGTGGAGCGGGTTAGGCATGCGTGCCACCCGATTATGATGGAATTCATTCACGAGCTGGCCAGTCTCCGCCCTATCGGAAGGGGGTGGAGGTAGGAGAGGGATATGTCATTTGGCATTGTCTTGGGCCCTTTACAGTATTTCTGCACATTATTATACCTAGGGGCATGCTAGTGTGTTCGAATTTCGTACTGCATTAGAGCATCTTTATTAGGTATAGCACATACTATGTGGCCTCAACGAGGACTGCCGGTCCCGCATGAGTGGCTCGATCTGACTCCTTTCCCCGTTCTTTTTTTTAAGGTATTTCTGCAGATTTTGAGTGCTCAATGTCTATATGACGGGGTTCCCTTTTGGCGAATCGAAGAACCTGGCTAATTCTCTAACTTGATGTAAATGGTAATAATTCGCTTATGTTTTGGTTTTGACCCGGCTCTGCCGTGACACTTTGTATCTTAACTTTGATTTCGCTTTACTTTCATTTGAATTAAATTTTGTGACATAGTTTTAAGATAGGTTAAGGGTACCCAATGACCCTTCGTGACTTTTAGGGTTTGAAATCCCTCTTTCTACTAATAATAAAATGAGTTTGAAACCTCGACCCGTACCTGGATTGCAAGATCCGAACAAGGGGTTTTATCCCTTGAAACGTAACCCGGGAATCATAATTCTGGGCCGTTATAACCACCCTTATCGTTGTCACCGCCCTATCATTGTAACCACCCTATCGTTGTCACCACCCTTATCGCAGTCACCACCCTTATCGCTGTCACCACCCTTATTACCGTGGTGAAACCTTTGGTTTTAGAGTTTTTTTCGACGAGATCACTGTGATGACATTGTCAGTGGTGACACATGCGGGAACATTTTTTTTGTGACAACGTTTTTTTTAGAGTTTTTTTTACGGGATCGTTGTCACCACCCTTATCGATCAATGGTGACACTGCTGATGACACATGTAGTGACAACTTTTCTTTAGGTGACGGTGACATCTTTATTTTTAGAGGTATTTTTTACGAGAACACTGTCACCAATAGTGTCACCAACCTTAACTCTTCTAACAAAATATGGAGCCACAACAATTCAAATGGTAAAATCACTTAGAACATACCAAAGTTCCATAAAATCTTTTATGAATACAACCAGGGGCGGAGGGAGGGGCGCATGCGGTGGCTCAAGCCCCCCCCCCCCCCCCTCCCCCGGCCACAAAAAAATACTTTGATATATATAGGCTGAAAGCTGAAAGTATCACTGAAGTACATTGCATCACAGTGGTAGCAGATGTGTCTTGGAGAGGAAAGGTCCTGAGTTCGATTCACCTTCCGCCCACAATATTCAATTTTTTTTAACCTTCTAAAACCCTATTAATTCGCCTCTTCTTCTTTTTTTTTTTAAATTTTCATTTCCCCATTCAGGTTAGAACTTAGATTAGTTATGAATTTGTGATTTTGAACCTTCTAAAACCTTCTAATATGGTATGAACTTTGATGTATTAATTAAATTTGTGCTTTGTGGTATTTTATTTTTAGGATTATGGATAAGTTTATTACACAATCTAAGAAGCCATCTATTGCAATTTTTCATGAACTGGCGAAATTTTTTTTGAGCCCCCTGGACATATTCCTGGCTCCGCCCCTGAATACAACACATGGCATGTTTCTGATTCACTGTTTTCTTTCAATGACAGTCCTTGCCAATTACAACCATCTTAATTCCTCATATTTCATCCTCAAACTACATAGATAACAAATACTAAATGTTTTTAAAAACATCACAAAAGCAATATGCACAACAACTTCAAAAAAAGGATTTTTCTCAAACAAATGCCATGCCTCGATTGTCATCGGTATTTGAATTGATAATCAAACTCGTCATCAATTTTGATCATCACTGAGAAACTCTCCACAGGCATCCAACATTTAGGGTCTGAAATTTAATTTGCATCTAAAAGACAAATGGAATCAGACAAAAAGAGCAAGAACTGTGAAGCAGAAATAAATAAATCTTAAACTACTGTAAAAAGGATTTGAATGGATAATCAGACTCGTCATCAATTTGCGTTCTTTTTGCCTGTTCGTCATGCCCTATAATGGGTTCCTTTGAATCTGGAACAGTTTTTTATCTACTTTTTTCATCTGCTTAAATATGTTTCCAAATGGTTTTTTTTTTCCATTCTTTTGTGAGTCGTTTAAGGAGCGATGTTTTTTTTTTCGTAAGATTGAACGTGTGAATCTCTATTGTTTGTTCTCTATGCCCGTGTGACTATGTTTCTATAATCTAGTTGAGCCATCCATATTTTCTTGAACTTAAACCATTTTCCTTTGAAATTGTTGGTATTTTGGAGCTCAATTGAAATCGGACAATGTTTTGATAATGAGAAGGCGTGGTTTGTCATGATAATTGATGGGAGCCATTAAACAATTTGAGTTTGGACAAGCATTCTATCAAGCTGTTCATAAATATTGTTGTTCATGCTTGTTTTGTTTTTGTGCCATGTGAAGTCATTTCCAATCGTTTGTAAATCTCTAAAGTCATTTAAATTCTTGAATTCCGTAAGTCGATAGAATCTACTAATATAAGGATCACATTCTCCATATTTTTCGCTTGTCGATTGAATCTCATTCAGACCACCCATCACAATGTGTGATATTTACAGGTTGTTTTTATCTTGTTGAGCTAATCAATAAGTTAATATAACCAACACGACTAGTTTATCGTTGAGTTATTCAATCAATGACACTCTGAATTAATGATTTATCTCGTTAGACCTATTGAGTTAACAAGAAGCAAACAAAATGTGAAAGTTATTTGATACAAATGTATAGTAAAATTGAGATCCATCTTTACGACAACCGACTACAACACATGAATCATGAATGCACATTCTAATTTTGAGTTGCTTGGAAGGAAAGAAAGGGACAGAGCCAGAAATTTAGCGAAGAAGGGGCGAAGTTTTATACAAATTGTTGATTCATTCTTCGATAGATTTTTTTATAGTACGTTTAGCGAACCAAAACTATGATATTTTAGATTAAATGATGATATTTTAGCTTAAACAAATTTTTTTTAGTTCAAAACACAATGTTTTTAGTTCAAAACGGCAGTGTTTTAATTAAAAATTGTGTCAGTAGTGGTTATATATTTTTTGCTCTTTAAACGAAAAAATGATGTCGTTTTTATCAATAACAATATTTTTTCCACCTAAGAATATATCGTTTGAAACCTACAAAGTGGTTGGAGGAAGGAATGACTAGTATGCAAATAAAAGAGGGAATGTTAACAAATTACCCTTGCCCAAGAAATGTTTGCTAGACTAACCCACTATCCACAACAATTGCAAAGGTTAACCCCCCCTCCCCAAAAAAAATTGCAAAATTGCCGGTTGGAAATAACCGGGACAGAGGAGAGAGAAAGTAAGGGAGGAGAGAGAGAGGAAGCGGGGAAGTTATTTTGGAGAGAGAGAGGGGAAGCGGGGGAAGTTAATGTGGATAGAGAGAGAGGAAGAGTGAGAGAGGAAGCAGTTTAATTTGAAAATTGTCGACTCCAACTGCCTCTCACGGCTTACAAAAGAGGAAGAGAGAGAGAGGGCAACAGGTGCATATGCAAACATGAGGAAAACAAGAAGAGAAGGAAGAAGAAGAAGAGGAAGAAGACGACAGAGCGAGAGAGAAAAAGAAGAAGCCAACCCGAGGAAGAAGACGACAGAGCAGGAGAGGAGAAGAAGAGGCCGATTTTGATGTAAGTAAACCCTCACAATGCCGATTAAATATGTTTTGCTTGGATTCGTAGGGGAGGAACCGATTTGAAGAACTTAAACTGGTTTTGATTATGTGAAAATGCGAAAAAGGGATCGAATGGGTTGACAGTAGGCAATATCGCCCTATCATGTAGGAAGTAACCGACGTCAAGTGAAAAATAAAGTGGGGAAAGTTTGGGTACTGGGGTTTGCGCGTCTGGGAGAGAAGGGAATTTTTGGAAATGGGGAAATTGGGCAACTATCTTGTCGAATCCAACTTATCAGGAGCAGGGTGAGTGTATATACGTTCAGTTTAGAGGGGAATTGGGAGAAATAGGGTGTATGATTGTAGATACGTTGAGGTTTGGGGGAAATTGGATGAAATGCGGTGCATTAGGGTTAGGGAAAATGTTAGAAAGGGAGAAAAGTTTATGTGGAATCGACATTATTTGGAATATGGTGACTTGTGTGCAAATGGAGATGGACAGATTGAATAAGTATGTTGTCATGTATTCACAAGTATGTGTCATGTGTACCTGTGTGTGTGTCATGTGGACCTGTGTTTGTGTCATGTTACATTTGATATTGATATGAAGGGAGCCGTGGGTTAGGGGAGAAGAATTGATGTGTAGAATACTGAATTTAGGTCTCCCATTATGCAGGATATTTTGTGAATATTAAAAATGTCGCAGCGAAGTGTAAAGAAGATTGTAGACCGTAGAGCTGAAACCTCCGGCGTGGTAATATGGCTTTCGTTCGAGTAATGTAAGTTGTGATTTTTGTGCTGCATTGTGGCTGACATGTTGAAGTCCGTGCAGGTTGTGTACGCCGTCCAGGAAGACAGACACTTCAAAGCAAAAATTAACCAACAGTCCTGGATGCCGCTCCTCGTAAACATTCACAACCAGTTGAGCAAGTCCCATTGGAAGCGCTTGACGGACAGCCCGTTGAGGGGCGTTGCAAGATTGGGCACAAGGGTCCAGTTCTCAGGACAACTTGTACACTACGTTCTTCAACGACAATTGAAGACGAAGAAGGAGAATGAAATGTGGTACAAGATCCATGATGCGGTCGTCAGGTTTTCAATAGCTGAGTTCTCCCTTGTCACCGGTCTCAACTGTGGCTATGGCGAAGAGCCCGAGGACTACGCGGCGTTCGAGAAGGCAATGTATGATTTCTTTGGAGTTTCAAAGTTGAGGATGTCCGAGTTCGAGGTGCAGTTCCATGTGGCAATGGCATCTAAGAAATCGTCAACCAGAAGGTTCAAATTTTCCTGTTGATGCTGGTCGAGGGAGTATTGTTTGGAAAGGAACCCAAAAACTACATTCATGGGTGGGTGGTCGACCTTGTCGGCGACATTGACAGGTTCCTGGCGTTTCCGTGGGGTCGGCTTTGCTACGAGCAAACGAACGAGTTCCTGAACCGTGCAATCGAGAGGAAGCTCCAACGGGATGAGGGCAGCTCCAATGCACGCCCGGCCTATTGCCTGCTGGGTTTCCCACTCGCCTTCCAGGTTCGTACACATATCTCACTTGACGCCGTATACACGTTTACTAGGCGTCCAATATTTAGTTACTGGACAGGGAATGAATATTTACTGGACAACATTTGTTTAGAGCTATGGGTGTACGAAGCCCTTCCTCCAATGGCCGACCAATTCGCGAACGTCATTGATGAGAAGCTGTACCCCAGGTATCTGCGATACGAGTTTAGGGACCCGAACCTCGAGTATGCCTCCATCGAAACCCGATTGCAGGAGGCGAAGGAGCTTGGGCACTTCAATGACCCTGCAGTCGTGAGGCCGCTTCTACTCCCCGATGAAGTGGAGGGAGCTACCCGTTTGTACCGCGATGCCCGAAACACGCACAACAAGCGGGACAGCTTCTTCCACGACATAGTCCGGGAGTTCGTATTCGCAAATGTCAAACCCCCACCAAAGAAACAACCAAAGGGAGCACGTGGGTCAACGCAAGAATCAGGGGAGGGCACGCAGATACAAGCTACCATATTAGAGATCGAGTCACGGTTAATGGCAAAGATGGACGACATGTTGAGGAGCATAACCGCGGAGGTAGCCTCGAAGATGGCCACGCTTAAGGAGGCGATTAAAAACATGAAGAGGGAACTGAGGTGGAAGGGGACTAGGGAGTCGGAAGAGCAAGAGGAAGTTCTGGGAAAGTAGGTAAGGTTCTCCTGGTATCAGATCAGAATCGTCATGTCATTTCATGTGACTGTCATGTTTTTCATAATGGATGTCCTGTTAATATCAGTAAATGTCATTCCAATTCCAGTATATGTCAATTTACAGAGAGGTCATGTGCTTAGATTCAGGGATGAGTGAAGGACAAGGATAGGGGCAAGGAGGACGAGGACAAGGACATGGACGAGGACAAGGACAAGGGCAAGGAGGAGAGAGAGCCCACGAAGGAGGACAAGTTGAACGGCAAGGCCCAGGCCATAGAGGTTTGCGCATGAGACTGTCATGTTAATATATATCTGATGTCATGTTAATTGTTTTGTGTGGGCAAGAAGCCAATGGATGCCGCCGAGCTAGGCATGGCGACGAGGGAAGATGTTGATGCGTTCGCTACGTGGATGAAGGACGGAAGTGACCCCATCCGGTCGGTTGAAGGCACCCTACTGGAGAAGCAGTTCTTTGGGACACTTCAATCTCCGACCACCTGGGTGTCATCCGAGGTTAATTAAGTTCCCACATCGTGGTTCGATGCATCACCTTTTTCCTGATATGGTCTTCCATATAAATGATTTTCCTTGCGTCCAGCATATTGAGCAAGGTTGCGCCCTTCTGCGGAAGGACATCAATGCAGGTGACAAGTACAAAGGGGTCGCCGTTCTGGATTTCTCTGGGGGTATCTCTTGCATAAGAAACTGGCGGACGCGAAGGGGAACCTTGAGGTGGTGAAGGGGGATGACACGGTGACCCAATACTTCGACGGAAAGTTACCGCAGATATTTCCGATGGGTTGGGCCGATGTCGATCAGTTGTTGGCACCTTGGAATCTAAAGAACGAGCACTGGGTGGCCCTTGACATCAACTTCGCGGAGTGGACATTGGACGTCTACGATCCCGACAAAAGCCACGTTGCTAAGCGCCATATGTCGGGCCTCCTGAAGCCGGTGACCCTCCTCCTCCCCAGTTTAAAGATGAAATATCTTTAAACTAGTTATAAAACTTTATATATATCCAATTTAAAAGAAAAAAAAATATTTCTAAGTCCAAAATAAAATAGCTTTTGTTACGAAAATTATATTTGCTTAAAACGAAATACCCAAAGATAATTTGGGGTATTTCATATTTCTCCCCTTAAAAATAAGTTTCGTCCCGAAACTTGAAAAACGAAAAGGAGTAGGGAGAAGAGGTATAAAGGAAAATACTAAGAGGTAACGAGCAGAAACTTAGAATTGAATGCGAATGAATCTCTATAGATAGAGAAGGAATGACAGCATTAGCTCTCTTTGCACATTATCTTCAACTACTTGAACTACCACGGATATGAAGCTTTGTGTCTTCAACTACTTGAACTACCACAGATATGAAGCTTAGGAACGATATACTTTGAGTGGTTTAGGGGGATCGAACTTGATATCTATGGATTTAAGAGTAATCACGTACATCGATATATATCTATCTCTTTGCTTAAGAGCAAAACAACTCAATTACATCCAACGTAATTAGTTGTCCACCGAACTCATCATTGGTAAACTCTAAGAGTTATTTATTATACAATTGTCTCCTAACTTAAGCCTAAGCATGTACGAACGAGTTGTTTTACACATTTTTTTTTTGGCATGCACGACGATATGTTAAACATTAGCGCAAGTTAGTCAACTCTCATCACACAGTGAACATGGTATTCTAGACTACCATTGGCTTTCTTCTCAACCCCACTTGGCTTCCTTTTCCAGGTTACCAAATGGTCCGCGGTGGTTTCAAAGGCAGCCACTATAGGTAGACCTAGTATCCTATTCAAGTGTAATGAGTGCTCCGTATGAAACGGGTTCTTCTTTGGATCTCTTTCGCGTTCGCTGAATAACACGTTGTCCGGTGTCTTGTCTTCCTCCCGAAAGCGAGCGTGATATCGAATTTATTCTTTTATTATATAGTTTGATTGTATTTTACTTTTGTACTATCTCAGACGTTGACCAATGAGAGTTCGGATCATTAACGAAGTAATGTTATCAAGAAATTACACCTAGTTTGGATAGAGAAGATATGGAATTGTCATGAAGACACGAATGGGAGAACACATGGAACGCATAAAGTTTTATCTCTCACGGGATAGAAGGTCCTTCATCACACACACGATACACCACGATTAGTCACGATGAGTTCACTTCTTCGCTATCTAAATTTCGACAATCTCACATTGATCCGACCACACACATTGAACGCTTGTATTAATTTATAAGGTATCTATCGCGTATGCTTATAGTAGCAGATTACTAGGGCACAGAGATGCTAAGGACGTATCACTTGAGGTTCTTTACGGTAGTTTAAAGTCGATCTCGAGAAGTTTAAGTTGAGACGCTGAATTTGGAGATGACTAACACACTTAAATCCGTCAAGATCATTTTCCTTTCGGGAAATGCTTAAAAACTTTTGGTACACTGTTTTATCACCATAGAATTTATATAAAATGCTTACTTTTTACTCATGAAATTCCTTTAACAAGGTTTTGATGTCCACTTTATCAAAAACCAATGATCCGAACACTATAATATAATACTTGAGAATTTATATGAAAGAATATACGAACATCTAAACATGTAAAATCTTTTAAAAATATCCTAACATATTACGTTTAACACATAGGTTCGTTAGACAAAATCTAGAAGGAAAGTTTACAACTTAAAACTTTTTATTTTTATTTTATTTTAAAGTACTAACCACACTTTGAAAATACTAAACATAATACCAACATATATATATTTGAATAAACTTCATTGAAAGAATTGATAATTTTGACTAACATTTTAAAACTATTTTTAAATAGATATTTTACTATCCTATGAAAATATAAGTTGCAGTTTACGACCCACATTGTAAAATTACTATAAGGGTAAATTTTCACTAGAGTTTTGGAAAACTTAGTTTTATATAGTAGATTTTTTTTTAAAGACGAAATATCAAAAAGTTTCCTTATTCATATATTTATATTTATTATTATATGTTGATTTTCACTTTAGAAAAATCAAAATTATACGACATACTTTTAAGAAAAGATCCGAATTAAATTCATTGTAAAATTCACTTTTTCGAAAACAAACATTTAGAGAATACTTTCCGATGTTCAAAACGTTGTAGAAAAAACCTTTAGCTCTGATACCACCTTCTGTAACACCCCCTTTTATACCACGAGGGAATGCCACAGCGCCAGTGATTACTCGGACTTTAATGTCTTCGTAACCACCTTAGGCTTATAGGGACATGCAACCATGCTCCCATAAACAAGATGATAACTATTAAATACATAAATGAAATACAATTAAATATAAGGCTTGAAATATAAAAATAACTCTTTATTAATGTGTCCTCGAAAATTGAGGATTTAATTACAAATTGAGAACAATACAGCGGAAGACTTTTAAATAAAATAAAACAATAAAACTCTTATACAACATATCTAGGACTTTTACAATTTAAATACAATGTTAAAAGTAACTTAAATATCTTCTCAACTTCTCTTCTCTTCTGAGACTCGACCTAAACCTGCGAAAACTGGTCTCGCATCCGGAATGAAGGACCCCAGCCATCCAAATATAGGACGGTTAGTTCGCAAGAACTAGCAAATGACGGCTCGAAAACTGGGACAACTCTGGATTCAAGTGACCATGAAACGGTAAGAATTAAATCCAAATGAGACTTGAATATTTGAAGTGGATTGGCTTATTTGTAACCCGACCCTCCTATGACACGGATAACCCAAAAGGGTTGAGTAAGAAAAGATGTATTAGGAATCATATCCCGATTACGGAGGGAATATGACATAGCTTGAAACAAATTATGATTACTACCCATTACATTATTGATACGTTTTTATTATAGTGTCTAAACTAAGTATTGATACGTTTTTATTATAGTGTCTAAACTAAGTATTGGTTCAAAAGGTACTCGATGTGGCCCAAAATCGACCCAGAGGGCAGGACTCTTCCGGAGAGTTTTAAACCGCGGGCTGAGACAGTCGATTAAGGGTTGATCTTGTGTCCCCCAATACCTAGTTCAAACCATGTTTGTTACTTGTACATTATTCTTCACTCACTTACTCACATGATATGCATTTTACATCTTTTATCTTCTTTATCAAGTACTACCGGTCCCACTCTGTCTATAGTGGATAGCGACCTACAACCATTGGTTGTGTAACACCTCGCATGGAAGTGTAGTTTCATGAAACCTTAAGACCGAGGAGTAACGACCCCGACCTACACTTTACAACATCACTTTCACTTTACTTCACACATTACTTTACCATTTCACATTGCTTTTCGTTGATTGATTGATTATACAATTCTTCACATTACTTTACCATTTTAACTTTATGATTCACATTGTTTTTGATTGGTTTGGATTCAATTTAGTTTCACTCGCAACAAACGATCCTCACATTATTACTACTTATTTACAACATTGATCACAACATAAACAGAATGGGTACATAACCAATTAGCATGAAAGAACAAAAATAAATCATGCTTTAATAAAAATGTGGGTATCTAAGTCATTATTATATATATACGTCGAATAATAACATTACCCAATTATACTTGCCAAATTCAAGCTAGTGGATAAATAAATCACACAAGGCGGATGAATTGTAATTTATTTTAATTAATTTGGCAAGCATTTCAAGAAACGAAAACAACAAGACACGAAGGCACCGAAATGAGCGGAAAAGCTCGGAAAGTCACTTGCCTTGATCCGAAGTTGCAAGGTTTGACTTATGTGGTTGGTTGAACTCGAATTCCCTTGTATGGGCATAGGGGTTTACGGTCCTCTGCGATTTAAAGGAATTGGAAAGCATTTATGCCCACATAAGAATACGGGTTAGAATCTGGAATTTTAGAGAACTGGGCAAGGGCATATTTTAAATAATCCAAAAACTTAGGGAGGTTTAGCGTAATTACCCCTCTCTTTCCCTCAGCCCGACAGTAACATCAACGGGGTTTTCCGGCAAGCTTCCGGCGACACTTCGGCGACTTCTCGCGGCTTCGATAGTGAACGGAAAGACACGCGACCGGTGACTACGACCTCGTGGCGATGAGGCGCTCCTCCCTGGTGGTCCTGGCGGCATCGGCAGCGGTTGGAAGCGGCAGACGAGGGCGGCTCCGGCGAGGTTGAATCGAAAATTGGGCTTTTTGAATTCGGAATGAGTTACTGCAAAATTTATGAGGGGAAACGTTGCTTGGTGTATGTAGAGCATGGCGGAAAGGCTTAGAGAGTCGGAGATGGAGAGAAGAGGCGGTGGTGTGCTTCGAAAGTGAGCCCGAAAGGGGTATATATAGGGGGAGAATTAGGGGACGAATTGGATTAAGATAAATCCGTAAATCGATTAGATAAACACTACCAATGCTACCCTAATCTTCAATTTGCTGAGATTCGTCCCGAATTGATCGGATTTGGATGAGCTTCGAATTTGGGGAAATTCTTATTCGGCTTTGTTTCAATCCGAATCTTCAAAATTTGTGGAATAAATCTCGTTAGAAACGGATAGGGAACGTTCTGGAAAAGTTTGGTTGAGATTTGGGGCGAGATTTGAGGAACTAAATTTCTCATTTGTTCAACAGTTCGTTTCACAGGGCTGAGGAGGAAGAAGGGTTCAACCGAACCGGTTCATCATTTTTCTTTTCTTTTTCTAATGGGTCCGGTTCACCTGAACCGGAAAAATAGGAAACCGATGGACACTATTCCAATTTATAAATAAATAAATATATATATCCAAAATTTTATTTGATAAAATTTTACATAAATTAAAGAATAAAATAACAAAACACTTAATGAAATAAATTTTATTTTGCGTAACACAAATTTTCTAAAACTTTATATCAAATATTTTACGCAAATTAAAATAAATTATAATTATGAATCCTTCCTTATTTTATAAGAAAATATATCACTTAGTCTCAAAACAATATAACTTAAAAACTTATTTATTTACAATATATGCACATAAGATGAAATATCTTTAAACTAGTTATAAAACATTATATATATCCAATTTAAAAGAAAAAAAAATATTTCTAAGTCCAAAATAAAATAGCTTTTGTTACGAAAATTATATTTACTTAAAACGAAATACCCAAAGATAATTTGGGGTATTTCAGTACCGTCAATCCCTTTGTGTTGCCATCTTTCACGGACGTCTTACAACCCCATCCGATCCTTAAAAAAAACTCCCCCATTGCTTTTATATACATTATTGGTTTGTGTAGACTTGTTGGTTGGTTTAGACCGCATGTTGGCTGGTATGCCGGCGGTTGTTGCTTCATTTGAACCTGATTTTGTTGGTTTTAGACATTTGGATATGCAGTTATTGGTGGATTGATGTATTCGTTGGTTTTTAATTATGACATGTCAATTGCGATAAATGTCATGTCAATATGATGATAATGTCATGCCAAAATCTGATAGTGTCATGTCAAAAGAGGGTAATGTCATATGACATTCCGTTAAAATAATAGAACAAACTAGAACTAGAACAAACTAGAACAAAACCCCCCATACGAAGTTGCAGAAAGGCAACATAATTCTTTGCGAAAGGCGTCTAATCAAAATGGGTTGACTATCTACTTCAATGCGAAAGGCCCCGCAACTGGAAGTTCCTATGCCCCCCTACGTGCGGCGGCGCTTCTACAATTTCCCATAAGCGGCACCCCTCCACTCTATTGGTTCAAGTTTCACAGTCGTCGGAAACGCTCCGGTCTTCCCTTTTCCGCGTTGGTATGCTTCCTCTACTTCCCTTACCGCTCGCTCCGCCTGGTGATCCCACGGGCTGACTACATCCTCGACGTCACAGCTCAAAGAAATTACCTGCTTTCCACGGCCATAAGCGACTACGTTGTCCAACGCATCACTTGGTTCTAACCGGACACGTGGATATTCTAACTAGACGATTGATCTTTCTAACTGGACACTCTTTGTTTCAAACTGGACACCTCTTCCTTTTAGATCGACACCTTATGCTACCAAAACTTCGAATTCTTCATCCCCTGCCAAACGTGGTTTCGTTTTAAACTGTGGGTGATTGTCTTGGGTCAAGGGTGGGCCATCCCTGAGTGAATGGGCCGTTGTGGATCCTTCCGTAGTGGTGAAATCGCTGCCAACCTTGCGTACCAGGGAGACATGGAGGTCGATAGGCCATAATCGTTCACCGGAAAGACCGTTTACGAACTTGTAGGACTGCAAGTCTTCGTCATCCCCAATGGAAAAAGGTATGACCCCTTCCTTCTTCGGCTTTACATATGTGAGCTCGACGTCATGCCTCCTCCCATCGACATTAAACTTGGCCATAAGTTGTTTCTTCAGCGAGACGTAGTCAATACTTTCGTCTACCAATACGGCCTTTTGACTCCTCGACAACTTCACGACCCAAGCGCCATCTTCACAATCCCACCATCCACCAAACAATACAGTGATACACAGAGATGATTTCTCCCATGTTCCATTAGTTAGAGGGGGGGACATTAAGTTTTACAGGGAGAAGAACATATTGTACGGAGAGACGTATCGCATAACCTAAATGGAAGGATAACTTACTCATTTCCGCCAAGAAGTCGGTGTATGTCCAGTTAACCCCAGTAGGTGTCAAGCGCGTGAATGGGTTTATGGACTCCCCCTCCTCCCTCCTCTCCCTCTTATTCTCTTAAGGCGCAAATGACAGGGCGAGAGATTTAATCTCACTCCCTCTCTCTCTCTCTCTCTCTCTCTCTCTCTCTCTCTCTCCTGTCTTATCAAATGTCTTTCTCTACCCTCTGCAAAATCCCCCCCCCCTTTGGTCTCTCTGAAGTTACTGTTGGGTCAAATTTTATTCATTGCTTTGAACTTCATATGGTTTGAAAATGTATTTCGTGGTTTGAAATTAATATGGGTATACTCCTCTCTCTATGGTTTTGCATTTTTTGAGTATTAAGTGTGAGTGGGAAACCCAGTTTTATAAAAAGTTCAAAATTTTATTAAAACCCCTGCAAACGGTGTCCAGTGGAAAACTGTTTGTTAGCCAGTCGGCATTAATTAACCGGGTAGTTGGTTTAAAGGGGTGTCATGTACCGTCTAACGACAAGAAGTAAACCCACTTCATTAATGTCATGTCAGAAATGACACGTGTCATGTATACAGAAGACCACTGCCATGTTAATTGTAGACAACAACAAAACACTGCAATTCAATCCCCTTTACTTTTTGTTTCTTTTTTTTCCTCAACGGTCACATGCTGAACAATATTGCTATTTCCCAAACACCCCACTTATATGATAGCCATTCACCATCCATACTCCCCACAAATTGGTGAAGTTAACTCCCCATTGCCATTTAACAACCTCTCCAACAACCCTTCAACGAAATGGCATCCTCTTCACACCAACGCAACTCCTCATCTGGCCTCCCTCCCCGACCTATCCCCATCGTTATATCATCCGACAAATCGGACGATGGAGGTTTGTCGATCACTTCATTCGTGTAGATTTCAGTTGTGCTACTTGTATCATTATACTACCTTTTTTTTTATGCAAGACCAATGTCGCCGCCGTCGTACCGACGACATCAAAGAGTAGAGATTATCGGCGGTGAGTCTGAGATGCTCGGGTCGTTCTATGAGGCGACCCTTGTACGCAAACTGGACCCTAACCACTGGGAGGTCGAATATGTGACCATCCTACGCAACAACAGAAGAGAGCTGCTGAGGGAGGTCATCCCGGTGCAACGAATTCGTTCACAGCCACCTCGTATTTCTTACGATGCCTACATGCCCGAAGAGCGTGTCGACTGCCGCGACAACGATGGGTTTTGGGCCGGAAGGGTCCTTGATGTGTCCGGTTATGGGAGTGACCGAACTTTCACGGTCTACTTCCCACTGAGCGACGAGACGTCTGATCATCCTGCCTGCAATATGCGCCCACACTTCGATTGGGATGGATACAGATTCACCACGCAACCACAATTTCGCTTCTTGTTACCGTAAATTTCGTTTTCACTGTCTTCTATGTTGCTACTCTCTCCTACTATCTTTTAAATGTTTGCTCCTGTGTCGTATTTGATTAATGGAAGTGAATCTGTCTCTGACATATTGTGTCCAGTATATTTCAATTTCTGTCATGTCGTATTCATGTTGTGTCCAATTACAACTACACGATTACTAGTCGGCCCACGAATTCACCTCCACCCACTTTATTGTTATTCCATGGTTTTTCTCTTCAACTTACCATGTAATTATAAGTATGTTTATGCCCCCTCACTGTTACTCTTATCCATTCGATTCCAATATGGGTAAAGCATGCTAGTGTCGGCCGGAGATAACGAAATCATGGCATCCAAATATGGGTAAATATTATAATTGGGCACACATAAAACAATATGTCATTATAGAGAATCTGCTTCTCCCGTAAATCTTCTCCATTCGATAATGGTAGTTAATGACCTGTGTTTTTCATAGTTACAATCGTGTCTAGTGAAATACAATATGTGACATGTCTATCTAATATGGATGTCCAGTTACAACTTACTGCTTACACGTGATCCTTAAAATAAACCCCCAGACCCTTCCTTCTTCAATTGGTTTTCTCTTAAACTTATAATTTAGTTGAAATAATTTTTTTCCCTCTCACTGACACTCTCACTGATCTCTCTGTCCTCTCAGCCTACACTTTTGCGGGCTGATTTAATTGCTTAATGGGCTTTTTAATTAGGGTTTTCATCTATATTTCTTTTAGGATCTTTTAGTTAGATAGACTTGGGATATTTTATCCTTCCTTAGATAGATTATATTATTTTCCTTAGATAAAATCTCTTTCCTTAGAGATTAAGTCTTAATTTCTATCTTTAAATAAAGCCAATTAAAGGCTAATTAAAAACACACAACACACGCTGAATTGACAGCAGCTTAGAACGTGAGTTTTGGAGTTTTTGGTTGAAGGTTTTGACATTGGTTTTGAGGTTTGATTTTATGCAATTTCATATTATTTTTTATTCAATTTTCAGCATGTTTTCTATAGCTATGTGTGAGCAGTCCCTCTTCTTCTAGGGTTGGGGTGAGCCTAACAATAGCCATGTATGAAAGCTTGAATCTATGATGTTTTTATGAGTTTATCATCATCTATCTTGTGCTTAAATCCTTTGCGAAAGTTGAGGACAATTCCATGTTTATGATTATGAAGCGAAAGTGGATTTAATTATGAATTTGGATAGTAATTAGAGATCTTTGTGCGAAAGTAAAAGGGATCTACTTAAGAAAAGGTAGAACGAATAGGTTTTAAGCGAATGCCTCTATTGTCTATTTGTGAAGTATGCGAAAGCTATCTTTTGATGATAAAAACATGATCTTTGTTCTATGATTCTTGTGTGGTTCATGCATGGTTGTTGTTGTGGTTATCCCTTTACCTTGGAAGTTCTTTTTATATTGTTTACATACCTAAAATCCTTTGCTTTTTGTTCTATTTCGATGCTGGAAAACAAAAGATCACTCGACATTCATCACTTCTCTCGACCACCCCCTTGATATCGACCTCTCTAGTCGATATCGACCGTCTTTGCTACTGATTTTTGTGTGTTGTTAGATCACATGAACTACTCTAGAAAGTGTTGTCCTCTCTCCAGTGGAACGATCCCGACTTCCGCTATCTACATAGTTGGAATTGAGGTATTTTATTTGTGGTTGATTTCCCATCGCAACAACTTACCTTGGTCGATGTCGAGTAGATTCTTTGTCTCCTCGTTCGGGATTGCCATGATTTCCTCCACCTGTGCTTCCATATCCCTCTTCTTAAGCTCATCGGGAGTCATGTTTCTTACCTTAGGCTCCCCGCAGGTGATTTACCTAGCTGAAATTGATTTGACCTCCTCTATAGGACCTGTATGCGTTTCAGTTTTATTAAAGAAATATTCAATTACCTTATCGCTGATGTTGAAAGTGAGTACTCCCTTTCTTACGCTTATGTTGGGATCCACTTTCGCTAAGAAGGGCCTTCCTAAGACAATTGGACAAGCAGGGTCTTCTGCCATATCAATAACTAAGAAATCAGCAAGGACAAAGAACTTACCTACCTATACCGATACATCGTCCACCATGCATGTTGGGATGACAATTGTGTTGTTTTCCATATAAAGTTTAGCATCCACGGGCTCTAAAGCACCTATCTTGACTTTGGATCATATAGATAAAGGCATTATACTCACGCTGGCTCCTAAGTCACATAATGCATTAAATTTGTATTGACCAAATCCAATAGTTATAGAAAACTTACCTGGATCTGGCCTTTTCTCTGTGGCATCCATCTTGCTGCATTCCTCTGCGATCTCAGCCATTGATCGCTTCTTGCTCCGAATCTCCTTGAGGAACATTACGTATGACGGCATCTTATGAAGAGCTTCTGTAAAGGGAATGGTGACATTGAGCCTCTGAAGCATCTTCACGAACCGTTGAAACTTCTTTTCCGCCGGATCCTTCAAATATTTCATCGGGAATGGCAACTTTTTTCTTCTTCGGAGGTGCTGGAGTGTGGTCGACAGGGGAAGAAGAGTGGTCGACGTCGACAAGAGGCTCCTCGACGTCGAGTACAATGGTCGACTTCTGGGCAAGATTCTCATTTTTGTCGATATCGACTACTGGCTTGTCGATGTCGAGTAGATTGTGGTCGACGTCGAGTAGTTTACTCGATGTCGAGTACTCTTCAACAGCTTCTCCGTCTGTATTTTGCTCGGGTGTTTGTGTTTGACGCCCACTCCTGAGATTCATGGCAGCTACATGTCCTATAGATTTAGTTTTATGATTAGGTTCAACGGATCTAGGGAGCGTACCTGATTGCTTGGGGACGGATGTTGCCAATTGACCAATCTAGGTCTCAATAGATTTTCTCCAGATATCAATTTCCCCAAGTCTAGAGTTGATGCCGTGCAGCTGAGTGTGGATGGAATTGATGGATTGCTTGCCGTCCGAGTGATTCCTCCGCATCTCCTCAAGAATAGTCTGCAGGTCATCTTTCTTACCTTCTCTGTCAGGGTGACCAGGAGCTCTTTAGGGCGGGGAATTTTGATGCTGGGGCTGGCGATAATAGCTCCAGCTCTGGTTTTGATGATGCCCTGAGTAGTGTCCCCCTACATACCTTACCTCTTTGTGGGTTTCTGCGAGCTTTACTTGATCGACATGGGGGCACACAGTGGTATTGTGTCGCACAGACCCACATTCCAAACAAGGCTGATTTTTAGATAAGAATTTGACTTGTTTGGTAAGACGACGTACCTGGTCATTGTGGAATTGGCCTCTAACGTCCGGATCAACCTCCTTTGGTGGCTCATATAAGGGCATAGATGGGGAAGGCCTTTCATGGCCTTTCGTCTGAGGCCGCAGAAGTCCCATAAGTGTTGTCATAATTTGCCAGTGTCTCAAAGGTTTCCCAAGCATGCCGTGGGGTGTACTCAAGATACCTATAAGAGGTGTAGTTGTTGATCCGCTCCTTAGTTGGTGCATGCAGGCAGTTGAAGACGATTTTCTGGATCACGTAGGGTGGCTGTTCATGCGTAAGACCGGATTTCATAAGCCTTTTGTAGCGCTCCCAGACCTGTGCTAATGTTTCCCCTGGCTTTTGTCTAAAAGTCGTGATTTGTTGTCTGAGCGCGGCTGTTTTCGCAGGAGGAAAGAACTTGTTAAGAAACAGGGCATGTAGTTCATTCCATGTGCGAATCAATCGTGCCGACAATCCTTCCAGCCACTTTGATGTTATTCCTACAAGGGACCAACGAAAAGCCTTTAGTTTGAGATATTCTAGATTAGCACCATCTGCAATAACGTTGCATAAATCTAGAAAAGTTGTAACATGCTCTAAAGGGCATTCATTGGGTCTTCCCCTAAATTGATTCCTCCTAATTTCAGTAATAAAAGAAAGATGAATTTCATAATTAACAGGGGGAAGAGCGATCGGTGATTCTGAAACTTCCAGAGTAGGATGCAGATACTCATTTGCGTTTGCAGGGATGTGCTAAATCTACTCCTCAAGTTCCCTTCTGGCGTTGACTTCGCGATCCACCCTTGCCTCCCACCGTTGCTGATTTTGTGCATATTCCGTTTCTCGTCGGGCGGGCTCTGCTTCTCTGGTGGTGAGTTCCTCAATCCGTAGATGGAGTTGCTCAAGCTCCTATCCTAGTGTGAGCAGGACCTCGTTCTCATTGTTGACTTGCGACATCCTCCTTAGCCTTTGTCGATGATGGAAGTATCGCTCAGGTTTGAGAATGGGGTCGATAGGTGTGCGATCAGTTCTTCGCATGCACCTGAAAAACAAAAAGAAAAAATAAAGAGTAAAAGAAACTAAAAATGGTGCGATTGATTGCTTCCCCGGCAACGGCGCAAATTTGTTGGAGGAAGGAATGACTAGTATGCAAATATAAAACATAATAAAAGCAAACTAACTCCCTGTCCAAGAAAATAAATACAAGACTTCCTCCCGCTGTAGTAGAAGGTAGTCAGGATCGATCCACGAGGAAGCATGTCAGCGCCCGCCTTCTCAGTTCAAATCACCCTCGAATTCGACCAGAAGAGTACTCGATATCGAGTAGGGTACTCGATCTTGACCACACCGTCGACTAAACTGTAAAACAGAAAGCAACAGAAACGCAAAGAACGAAGCAAAACTAATCGATGTCGAGTAGATGTACTCGACGTCGACAACTATAGCACTTCACGTCGACCAGTGTCGTCAGTATCGAGTAGTGCAGAATCAAAAATCGTAATGAAAGACAGAAATAAACACGAAACTTTGGGAATAAATTCAATATTATAAAAGCTCATAGAATCGGGGTTTCAACACCACAACGATAATTATATAAAATAATGAACAAAGGTATAAAAGATCATGTTTTTCATCAAATAACTTTCTTTACTAACAAATATGAATATAGAGGTTTTCGCATAAACCCTAATTGTTACTAACCCTTTTCACATAATTAATCCAAGTTGCATTAAGATCACTTTCGCTTCAATAACACAAACAAGGATCACCTTCAACTTTCGCAAAAGAATCATGCTCATAGGGATAGAAGACGAAATCGCATCAAAAGATTGTACCTTTATTGCATTGCCTTACATGGCTAGCGTCGGGATCACCCCGACCCTAGAAGTTGGGTGACTACTCGCTCTTCATCATGAATAAGCACATCAATAATAAAAGGGAACTAAATTGCATTGAATCAAACAAAAACTTACAACCGATCGAAGCCAAAACGTCTCTCGACAAGCTCCAACTCTTCTCGACCTAAGCTCTCTCTCCTAACTCTCTATGAATGTAATTGGAATTGAATAAGAATAAGATACCTAAAACTCAACCCCTAAGGGTTTATTTATAGTGTTCAATCCTCACTAATCTAGGAAAGAACAATCTATCTATATCTAAAAACTTCCTATCTAAATACTTTATGATAAAACTTTGATAAAAGAAATAAATCTATAAGGAAATAAAACTAATGTGGATAAATCCCTCTTGAACTTAATATATCTTCATGTGGATGGATAGAATTCCACATATCTTCACTTGCAAGTAATCTATCTTCTCGGCACACACTCGATCTCTACTCGGAATGGCGCTGGATGGTACTCGACGTCGACCAGGTTACTCGACATCGAGTACGGTCTTCTTCTCCTCGGATTGCACTCGATCTCGGCTAGCTTCTGGGGACTCAACAGGTACTCGACATCGAGTAGAGTACTTGACGTCGAGTAGCTCTGGGCTCCTCGAGTGAATCCTGCTCGACTTCGTTTGAATTGGGCTCGGGAGTGCTCGATATCGAGTAGTCTTACTCGATATCGACTGGCCTTGTCGAGTGACTTCTCCTTGTTCTTTGCTCGATTTGTCCTGGTTCAGCTGCTCCTTGACCCCGGAAGATGACTTCGAGCTATTCCATGGTTTCCTTCCTTTCTCCGAATTGCTATCAAATGCCTCGATTTCTGCGAAGTTAAACAGAAACTAGTTTAGACTCCATAATTTGGCAAATAAGCGTAAACTACATAGAATCTGTATAATTCTAACCCAAATGCATGAAATGTATACAGAAATTGATATAAAAGTCAGTGTAAAACATGGAAAATTAAGCTCACATCAAAAGTCAATATGCAACTTGTTATTCTGTTAGCATGCAATAACCTGTAACAAGATATATAAACTTAAAACTTGCATAATTTCTTATATAATTATCGAATTTAGTAATAAAACCTCTTGTTTCGAAGTTCTTTGGTTGAATTATATTGTTGAAATATCAAATTAAGTAAAATATAAAAGAATCGTGTTTTATTAAAAGGCATTTGAAATAATTAATCTGTGTTTAACTTTTAAACGGTCATAACTTTTTACTTGTTTATCGAATTCAGGCTTATAATATATCAAAACGAAGCTATCGACGCATAGAACAAATATAGGTGATTCTTCGGATGAAAGGGGGGCGTATGCTCCCGCTTGCCCCGCCTAGATCCGTCTATGGCAAGAACTAAAGTGAATTTGAGATCACTTGCAAGAAAAACGGCTGAGGTTACAACAGGGAACGTTCACTAAGAGATGCATAATTCAATGCCAGAGAGTTTAGCATGGGCTTCGAGAAGGGTGTCATTTTTAGACGATAGATGTTATTGGCGAAAGTCCTTGTGTTTACACTACTTGGTATCACTTGAATAGTTCCTCTGACTTTCGTCATGAAACGAAACTTCTACACCCAAACAGGAACAATCGAACTAGAGCCTAGATGGGACACCAATATGGATATTCACACACAAAAAAAAGATTCAAGAGTAAAATTACAACAAAACTCTGTTCAGATCTCCTACTATTTCAAATACAAAGTACATTGCAACACTCCAATCATAAACACTCAGGCATTCTCCAACCCCAAAGAATGAGAATAAAATACAAAGAAATTAAGAGTGCCAAATTTACAAGGTACAGTTTAAAAAAAAAAAAGTCCTGTTAACCCATTTTGCAAAATGCGAGCCCCTTTACAAATAACAAAGTAAAACAAAGTTTCTATATATTTGCCGATGATAACCGATTTTTGGATATAGCTGCAGCCGTGCCTCGGGATCTTTATTCTCCGAACGACAGCTGCCCTCTCGACGGACTATAAGATTCTCGCGCTGAAAGCAGAGCAGAAAAAAGAACCCGAAAAAGCTTTAGGCTTAGACAACAACAGATTCACCTGTTAACCCATTTTCAAGCTTCAGTGAGCCATCCTTCATTAGGCTCAGGCTCAGGCTTTTGAATCTCTCTCTAGAGTATTGCCTAGAGGCCTTCCTCCAATCAGTTCCAGTCTTCATCATGACTACGAATTCCTCGTAGCTTATCCTTCCATCCTTATCTGTGTCTACTTCCCGCATGATCTCGTTGAGCACTTCGGCTTCAGTTTCACCAGATTCATCCACCAAGGCATCTCTTAGCTCGTCCAGTTCAATGTAGCCACTCCCATCTTTATCAAAGAACACAAAAGCTCGGTGGAAGTGCTCATCGTTTTCCATCTTCTGCAAGTGGATTGTCACCGCTACAAACTCTCCGTAATCTAGATACCCATTGCCATCGACGTCAGCCTAAACAGAAGAGAGCTAATTAATTATGTAAAATTACTGAAAAAAGTTTGGTGGAACATCATAGAGAGCTTCTACTTAAAAAATATAAATGGCAGTTAGATTTAGTTAACCTAACATGAAGAGTAATTGCTAGTGCAGTGCTTTTTTTTTTATTATTATTATAAATGTGACATAAAAATACCAAATTTATATTCTTGTTGTCAAGATTATTCTATATCATCGTGGTTAGGTTTGCCTTGTCACTTTTTGTGCAAGTGCATTCAAGTTTCTTGAGTTAAACTAACACTTACCACTTCCATCAGCAACTTGATCTCTGGTTCTGCCAACTGTGAACCAACCTTGCGTAGTCCAGCCTTCAACTCCTCGTATTTCACTTTACCATCCCGGTCAGTATCCATCAGGGTGAACATATCCTTAATAATCTCCACTTCTTCAACTGATAGATGTTCAGCTATGACCTAGAGAGCAAATGTCAGCAAAAAATCAATAAATAAATCAAATGAGCTCATAAGTTTTGTGAACTAAACAATGATACACGAGCAATTCGTACTTACTCGCATAGCTTTCTTCTTGAATTTATTCATGATGGCAAATTGCTTGAGTCGTGCCCTGACAATATCACCCAATGGAACATTTGGAGCTTTCTTTGCATTCTGTATCCATGGATGTTCTTTAAACAAATCAAAGAGCACAAACTCAGTAAATACTCGCAGGCTGAAATAAAATCAGACCATGGATAGGAGTTGGATTCGTCTTGTATATGGAGCAATCCAAGCAGAACATATATGAACCATGAATAGATACAAGATACTCACCAAGCACTTGCTGAGCTGTGAGACGCTTCTTGGGATCCATCTCTAACATCTGCCTCACAAGATTCTTGGCGGTGTCTGAGATCTGAGGCCACGGATCTCGCTTTAAATCCACCACACCCCTCAAGATTGCCAAAGCAACACCCTGTTCACTCTCTGCACACAAGTTCCAATGGAGAGCTCAATTCACATGTTTCCTAGTACATTTTCCATGACAAAAATTCACCAAAGTACCAAAGTTTATAAACCAAAAATGCATAAATATGGAATATATACCTGCCCAGAATGGAGGAACTCCACACAGAAGTATATACAGAATCACACCAGCACTCCAAATATCGACCTCAGGCCCATAGTTTCTCTTTAAGACCTCAGGTGCCATGTAATATGGACTCCCTACAATCTCTGCAAACCTTTCACCTGGTCAAATAGAAAACTGAAAATCAGCTTGAGTCCTAAAACAAGAAGAAAAGAAACTCCAACTCTATGGATTTGAATTATCAACTGGAAAATCCATACAAGTGCCACTCCAAATTTGCCATAAACCGTTCAAAGTAAACTAAATCACAGGTATAAACTCAGCAAATCCAGATCAGTTGAACAAAGCAAACACCAACAAGTAACAAATCCAGATCCATTTCATTCAATTAGATTGGATTTGTATTCCAAACTAAGCATTTTCAGACCGCCAACAAATTAGGATTTTGATTAGGCTAATTATAATCCCCAATAGCACAAACTTATCAAAAATGGTATATCGGCTCATGATTTTATTTTATTTTAAAAAAATTATCTAAAAACACCGAAAAAAATGTTTAAAAAATCAATCAAATAGAATGAATCACCGCCAGCGGACTGTAAACTCACCAGGCCGGAAGAAGACAGAGAGACCAAAATCGATGACCTTCAATGGCGAATTCTCCTTCTTGCTCGAAAAAAGGAAATTCTCCGGCTTCAGATCTCTATGCATAACCCCGTTTTCATGGCAAACCTTGATCACCTCTGCCACCGTGCGCGCTACAGTGGCCGCGGCACGCTCGCTGTAGTGCCCCCGCGCAACGATCCGATCAAAGAGCTCGCCGCCTTCGCAGAGCTCCATCACCAGGTGCACGGCCTCGTCGTCTTCATAGGCGGCCTTCATCCGCACCACGTTCGGGTGATCCGGCATCGTCGACATAATCGCGACCTCCCGGCGCACGTCCTCCACATCGACGGCCGTCCGGAGCTTCCGCTTCGAGATCGATTTACAGGCTAATCGTTCCTTAGTCTCCCGGTCGGTACAAAGATAGGTGATGCCGAATTCCCCGCGGCCGAGCTCCCTCCCGATGACGTACTTGTCGGAGATTCGCGTCCGATAGTGGCCGACGTCCTTCAAGACTCTGATCGGCGCCGGCGATGACAGGGCGTAGGGGTTTGGGCGGTTAGGGTTCTTGTTCTGCTTCTTCTTTTTGTTCTTTGTGTTGTCGCTATCCTTATTCTCCTCTAGTCTGATGCAGGTATTGCAGTTCCCCATTTCCCGGTGATCGCTCTGGTGGCGGACGGAGCGGCGCCGGTGCCGTGGATAAGAGAGAGAGAGGGTGGGAGGGAAAGGTAGAGTTGGGCGGGTTTTGGACGGGGGGTGGGGGACAGGTGGTAAAACACTAAAACTTAAAAGGAGTGTTCAATTTTTTAATGAAGTATTGAAAATTACGTAGTATTTTATTTTTGTGGGGGGTTTTCGTTTTTCATGTTATCAAAGGTGGTTGGATGCTTATTATTTTAATTTTTTATTTTACACCAGAAGAAGTCAGTCTTTGAAAACGACAGATTTTTTTTTTTTTACAAAGATGATTTTTATTTTTAAAATTTGATATTTCCACTGGCATATTTAGGTGGAGAATAAGACATAAGTAGCAATATCTTTATAGTTTTTGACACTTGGATTTTAACAAGTCTAAACACAATTTTTTTTTTATATGACGAGGAACCCTCCTTTGGTGACAAAGTGAGTGAAAACACATTTCCTCGGCGATATTGGATGGAAAGTTTACTTTGTTGTTTTGAGTCACTTATATACAAGTTATGATGTTGTCCCACATTTTCATTGATTCTATTGACATTTGATATGTTGCTTTTGATGCGGCGAACACATGAAGATTTTGAGTTTCTTATATACGGGCTAAGTGTGGGGAGTTTGATAATGCATATTTTAGATAGACATTATTGGTAGTTTTAGATGTATTTAAGTGTGCATATTGCATGTTTAGGTATTAAATTGCATTGTTGCTCATTGGACATTCGAGTTCGGAATCTACGCGTTTTTATGCTTAATATGCATATTTATATTCAGAGCTTCGAAAGAAGTGAAGGATGGTTCGTGAGAGCTATGAAAGGGCTGAGTTGGAGCTGAAGAAGAAGGTGGAAGACACACGAGAATAGTAGAGCATAACAATTAATGAAGACAGAAGAATGAAACGAAGATCCAGATTCGATGCACCCATAGCCAAAGGAACGACGCTCATTGCTAGATGCACGATGCCCGCCGTGGAAAGGGCGCCGCCGCCGTGGACGCTGTTATAAAATCTGCAAAATCTTTCCCGAATTTTTATTTTATGAAATATTTATCCAAACTTTCTAGGGTTTTGCCAAGACGTTTTTCAGCATTATTTAGGTCAGTATTTGAGTAGCTTTGAGAGACATCCATCATTCATACGCTTTAGGATTGAAGATTAGAGTTTTCTTACGGTATGAGCAACTAAACTCTTTAGTTTCGCATGCAATTCATAGACATGGTTGGTTGAATTGTGAGGCTTGATTTCTATGTTATTCTGAAGTTTATTTCATTGCTCTTGTGCTGATTTTATATTGTTAATTCTCTCTTTATTGATCACCTTGATAGAATTGCATATTGCTAGGGTTTTAATTTATTCGCAGGGATAATTGAATCTTTTGTAACAATCACAATTGGGTGAGTCCGCTAGGAGGAACTTGATTGTGTAGGGTAATGACATATTTGTTAAATATCAGTTTCTAAGTTGCTAGGGTTGATGAGATGACAATTATCGACATATGCTAGTTTCTTAGGAGGGTTGTTAATGCCACTTTGCTAAGTACATTGGGAATTTGTGATGTTTGTTTGTTAAATCCTGTAGGGATAAGGTTGCATATGAATGTAAGAGATTGTCATATTAGCGAGGGTTGGCATTCTATTTAAGGATGGTTAGAAGATGCAAATTTGGATCATAAGAGGATCTAAGGAGAAGAGGACCAAAGACAAAGAAGGAAACAAAAACAAAGGACAAGCGGCGCCCGCCGGTCTTCCAGTTCAGGAAACATCGATTTTATCCGAACAATTTAATTAATTTATTATTATTGTATTCTCTAGGGTTTAAAAGGCCGACTCACAGCCTTATTTAGTCGGTTCTAATTAGGTTTTAGAGAACATCTTATCTTTCATCTTCTCTTCTTTTATCAAGTTCAATCATTTGTTAGAGTATGAGCAACTAAACTCATTGTTTCGCATGCGATTCGAAGACAACGTTGCTTGAATTGTGAGGTATTGATTTCTATTATTATTCCACAGTTATTTCATTGCCTCTGTGCTCATATTGTTGATTGCATATATTCTCTCTTGATTGACCACTACGACAAAAATTGCATTCTTTCTAGGTTTTAATTAATTTGTGAGAATAGTTAGATCATAATAGCAAACACAGGTAGTTGATCCCGTGAAAGCATCAATTGGTTGTGTAGGGTAATGACACTTGGTTAAATATCAGTTCCCAAGGGGATTAGGGTTAAGGGAGTGACAACTCTTGACATTATACTAGTTTCTTAGGAGGGTTGGTATTGCCTAACAACTAGACCTTTGGGAATTTGTGCTGCTTTATGTTTGCATCTAAATAGGGTAAGGATTGCATATTATTTATGGGATTGGGATGTTCGTGAGGAGTGTCAGTATAATTAAACCAAAGTTGGAAAAACTAAACATCAATTGCATTCATTGTATTAGAATAACTAGAAATCAGGCCAAGTGTCTTGAATACCAGCCATTGTTGAGAATTCTAGGTCAAGCGCTTTGTTAAGAGGGAATATCAAGGTTGCAAATAAAATATAAATAAAACAAAGAAAACCTATTCCATTCCGTGCAAATAATATTCAAGACTCCCTCCCGCAGAAGAAAGTCAGGTTCGATTTGCTGATGTGCGATTAATTTGCCATGTTTTACATTAACTTTTGTATCGATTTATGTGTACATTTCATATTTATGTTTATTTGCAATATATGGAGGTCTACACAAGTTTTGTTATATTTCGCAGAAATTGGACGCACTTTGGAGCTTAAAGGAAAGTCATGAAAACATTGGAGAAGCTAAGGAAGAGCACATGATGGTACAACCGGAGAAAAGCCCATTTTTCGCCATTCATCGTTCTGAATAAATTTCTGATGTCTTCACGAGAGTTGTATCCCTCGGAAAGAGCTTTCCAACGCATACTCATATGCGTCAATCAAACGAATGAGGACTCGGGAAAGTGCGTTTCAAGACGTAGCAGAATGCTGAAAGCTGATAGGACTAGTCGACGTCGACCACTTTGGTAGATGTCAAGTACGTTTTGTTCAACATTCACTCAAGAGGACGAGATCGAGCACCAGATGAGCACAAGACCAGTCGAGGACACAAAGACTACTCGAAGTCGAGTACTTTACTCGATGTCGAGTACATCCTGGCGAGTGGCGACAAATCCGAGTCGAGCTCGAGTAAAAATTCGGATGAGGATATTACTTACCTACTAAGGCACGGAGATTTATCAAGATGAAGAGATATTTATCCACTTTAGTCATTCTCATATTTACTTTAGGGAATTTTAATTGTCCTATTTTATTTATTTATCAAAGTATATCTTAGGATATATATATATATATAGGATTGTTCTTTCGTATATTAGCGGGGATTGAACACTATAAATAAAGCCCTAGGGGCTGGTTTTTGGGTTAATTCTATTCTCAAGCAATCGAGCAAACACTAGTTAGGCAATTTAGAGGTTTTTGTACGTTGGAGCTTGTGGCCGATTGGAGATAGAGAGGCGGGGGCGGATTTGACTTTGATTGGTTGTAAGCTTTCTTTTATATTAATGCAAGTAGTTATTTTCATGAAAATATTGATGTTCGTTTTTATGATGAAGAACGAGTAGTCACCCCACTTCTAGGGTCGGGGTGAGCCCGACGGTAGCCATATAAGGTGATGAATCAAAGGTACAATCTTTATTGCGATTTCATCTTCTATCCCTGAATTGCATGATTCTTCTACGACAGTCAAAGGTGATCCTTATTTGTGTTATTGAAGCGAAAGTGATCTTAATGCAAATTCGGATTAATTATGTGAAAAGGGTTAGTAACAATTAGAGTTTATGCGAAAGCCTCTATCTTCCTATTTGTTAATGACGAAATTTATTTGATGAAGGTGCATGATCTTTTGTACCTTTAGCATTATTCTTATATGGTTATAGTTGTGGCATTGAAACCCCGATTCTAGGAGCTTTAGGTTTATTGAATTACATTCACCAATTTCTTGTTTTACTTCTGTCTTTTATTGCATTGCAAGTTATGTTTTCTACACTGACGGACACTCAACATCGACCAGATTTAGTTGACATCGAGTACCATCTAGTCGATGTAGAGTAGATTTCTACTCAACATTGGCTGTTTTCGTCTTCTGTTGTGCAGCTTGCAATTTAGTCGACAATAGTAGTCTATATCGAGTACTTTACTCGACATCGAGTACTCCTTTGGTTGATTTCGAGAGGATTCTGGAATTGATTAGGCGAGCGCTGACACGCTTCCTCGTGGATTCGATCCTGATTCCCTTCCACTACAACGGGAGTAAGTCTTGTATTTTATTTGCATGGTTCAGGGATTAGTTTGCTTTTATTTTAGAAATTTTTAATCAATTCTTCCTCCTAAAAAATTTTGGCGACGTTGCTGGGGAAGCAATCAATCGCGCCCTTTTTAGCTCCTTTTTAGTCGTTTATTTTTCTTTTTGTTTTTCAAGTGCATGTGAAGAACTGATCGCACACCCATCGATCCTATTCTTGAGCCTGAACGCATATTCCATCTTCAGGAAAGGCTAAGGAGAGGGCTCATGTCGACTACCAACGAGAACTAGGTTCAGCTCACACCAACACAGGAGCTTGAGCAACTTCACAGACAGATAGAGGAATTCACCACCAGAGAAGCAGAGTACGTCCGGCGAGAGATGGAATATGCACATAATAAACAAAGGTGGAAGGCAAGGGTAGATCGCGAAACCCATGCCAGAAGAGAACTCGAGGAACAACTTCAGCACGTCCCTGCAAACACAAAGGAATATCTGCACCCTACTCTGGAATTTCCAGAATCACCGATCGTTCTCCCTCACGTTAAATTTGAAATTCGTCCTTCTTTTATTTATGAAATTAGGTGGAATCAATTTTAGGGAAAACCCAATGAATGCCCTTTAGAGCATGTTACCACTTTTCTAGATTTATGTGAAGCTATTGTAGATAATGCCAATCTAGAATACTTCAAACTAAAGGCTTTTCGTTGGTCTCTTGCGGGGATAGCTTCACAGTGGCTTGAGGGTTTGCCTCCACAATACATTCGCAAGTGGAACGAACTAAGGGATTTGTTTCTTAACAAGTTCTTTCCTCCATCCAAAACAGCGCAGCTTAGACAGAAGATCATGACTTTCAGATAGAAGCCAGGGGAACCACTTTCCAAGGTCTGGGAGCGCTACAAACGACTGCTGAAATCCTGTCTGACATCATGTCCTACGCATGGACAGCCACCATATGTAATCCAGGAGATCATCTTCAATTGCCTAGATGTGCCAACAAAGGAGCGCAACAACTACACAACTTATAGTTATCTCGAGTACACACCATGACGTGCTTGGGAAACCTTTGAGACATTGGCCAATTAAGATAATACCTATGAGACTGCTGCGGCATCTGAAGTAAGGTATGAAAGGTCTTCCCCATCTATGCCTTTATATGAGCCACCTAAGGAAGTTGATCCGGACGTCAGGGAACAGTTCCACAACGATCAGGTATGTCATTTTACCAAACAAGTTAAGTTTATGTCTAAAGATAAAACCTTGTTTGGAATGTGGGTCCGTGAGGCACAACACTACTACGTGCCCACATGCCGACCAAATACTTCTAGAAGAGACTCACAAAGAGGCGCGTTATGCGGGGGAAAACTATTCAGGGCTACATCAGCAATAGAACTGGAGCCATTATAGTCGGCCCCTGTACCATAGAGACCCTCCGCCCTATAGAGCTCCTAGTCACCCTGACAGGGAAGGTAAGAAAGATGACCTGCAAGTTATTCTTGATGAGATGCGGAGGAATCATACAGAAAGAAAAAAATCCATCAATTCCATCCACACTCAACTGCACGATATCAACTCCAGACTTGGGGAGATTGACATTTGGCAGAAAACTATGGAGACCCAGATTGGTCAACTAGCTTCATCTGTCCCTAAACAATCAGGTACGCTCCCTGGATCTTCTAAAACCAAACCCTATATCAAAATCTACAGGACAGGTGGCTTCCATAAATCTAAGGAGTGAGCGACAGCTGCAAACGCCCGAACAAACGACGGAGGAGGAAACTGCTGACCCAGTCGACGTCGAGTGCCCAATCGATGTCGAGTCACCCCTTCGACGGCACCAGCAACCCCCTGCAACTTCACTCGACGTCGAGTCTACACCACTCGACATCGAGTCAACTCACCCGACACCAGCTGCACAAAAGAAGAAGAAAATGCTGTCATTCCCAACAAAAACTTTGAAGGACCTAGAAGAGAAAAAGTTCTAGCGTTTCATGAAGATGCTTCAGAGACTCAACGTCACCATTACTTTCACAGAAGCCCTTCATGAGATGCCATCCTATGTCAAGTTCCTCAAAGATATCCTCAGCAAGAAGCGGTCGATGGCTGAGATCACAAAGGAATGCAGCATGATGGACCTACCAAAGCAAAGGCTAGATCCAGGTAAGTTTTCTATAACTATTGGATTCGGTCAATACAAATTCAATGCTTTATCAATCTGGTCCAATGTGAAGATAGATGCCCTAGAGTCTGTGGATGCGAAACTATACATGGCGAACAACACTGTAGTCATCCCTACAGGCATGGTGGACGATGTACAGGTACAAGTAGGTAAGTTAATTGTCCCTGTTGATTTCTTAGTTATTGATATGGCAGAGGACCCTGCTTGTCCTATCATTCTAGGAAGACCTTGCTTAGCGACCGTGGATGCCAACATAAGCGTATGGAAGGGAGTGCTCACATTCACCATCCGCGACGAGGTAATTGAGTATTCCTTTAATAAAACTAAAATGAATATATGTCCTATGGAAGTCAAATCAATTTCAGAAAAGTACATCACTTGCGGAGAGCCTAAGATAAGGAATATGACCCTCGAAAAGCTGGAGAAGAGGGCTATGGAAGCCCAGGTGGAGGAAATCATGGCAATTCTGAACGAAGAGACAGAGAACCCACTCAATATCGACCCAGGTAAGTCAATATCGACTGACATTTTTCCAGATTCTGATGCAGGAACTAAGTATGGGGTCGACGTCGAATCAACTCACTCGACGTCGAGTGAGCAACTCGACATCGACCCAAAATCAGAAGCGCCTCCATCGACTGAGCCGGGAGTATACAACAGTGACCAGACGTCGAGTCACATGACTCGACGTCGAGTCAACCATACCGAGTCACCACATCCGGTGCCGACACCACCACCAGGAGCCAAAGACCACCCGATGTCGAGTCAAACTCGACGTTGAGTCATTGACGTCGAGTCATCTTCATGTCCTGCATCGAGTATTCCAATAAAGCCAGAACTTGACTCGACGTCGAGTGAACCCACTCGATGTCAAGTGACATCTCCGAAGCCGAATGACAAATCAGCGAAGGTAAGTCGAAGTATGGACCTTTCCTCCCCTATTTCCATTAAATATTTATCTATACTTGGAAGAGGTTTTCCTTGGTACGTGCGCTTATGTAGGGTGAGCGCGACGGTATCCATGTAAGGTGATGAATCAAAGGTACAATCTTTATTGCGATTTTATCTTCTATCCCTGAATTGCATGATTCTTCTATGACAGTCGAAGGTGATCCTTATTTGTGTTATTGAAGCGAAAGTGATCTTAATGCAAATTTGGATTAATTATGTGAAAAGGGTTAGTAACAATTAGGGTTTATGCGATAGCCTCTAATTCCTATTTGTTAATGACGAAAGTTATTTAATGACAAGGCATGATCTCTTATACCTTTATCATTATTCTTATATGGTTATCGTTGTGGCATTGAAACCCCGATTCTAGGAGCTTTAAGTTTATTGAATTACATTTACCAATTTTGTGTTTTACTTCTGTCTTTTATTGGATTGCAAGTTATGTTTTCTGCACTGACGGACACTCGACATCGACCAGATTTAGTCGACATTGAGTACCATCTAGTCGACGTTGAGTAGATTTCTACTCGACATTGGCTGTTTTCATCTTCTGTTGTGCAGCTTGCAGTTTAGTCGACAATAGTAGTCGATATCGAGTACTTTATTCGACATCGAGTACTCTTCTAGTCGATTTCAAGAGGATTCTGGAACTGATTAGGCGAGCGCTGACACGCTTCTTCGTGGATTCGATCCTGATTCCCTTCCACTACAAAGGGAGGAAGTCTTGTACTCCATCCGTAACAAAATAATTGGTCATTTGGGGGTTTTCATACTTCTTAAGAAAGCTACAATTAGAAAGTAGAATAGTTAAAAATTTAGCAAATAAATAATGTGGAAACAAATGGGCCAATGAAAAAAAAGAATAGTATGGGAAGTTTGAGTATTAATAGAATTTCTTGGAAATCAAATAAAATTAATGAGATGAATCGATAAAATTAGAAATTTTTATCATTAATTAGGTTCAAAGGGACAAATATTTTGTTACAGGAAAAAATGGCCAAAAGGCCAATTATTTCGTTACGGAGGGAGTATTTTATTTGCATGGTTCACGGATTGGTTTCCTTTTATTTTATAATTGTTTAATCAATACTTCCTCCTAACATCCGCGAGGAAGTGAGTCAGCGGAATCCCAAAGGTGCGCAAATCACACGTTCTGTATCGACTCAGAAGCACTCGACCTCGATTAGATTGCAGTCGATCTTGATCTGTGCAGTCGATCTCGAGTAGAGCTATCAGTAGCAGGTTACATGCTTAGTCAACATCGAATAGAAGACCTCAACGCCGAGTGGAAAAGCTGTCTCAAGTCCATGCAAAGCAAAAACGGCAGTCGATGTCGAGTGGAGCACTCGATCTCAAGTTGTCAGTAGCCGAAGTCGACTGGCTCAGAAGACTGCTAGTCGATCCAATGCACTCAATGTCGACTGGACTAGTCGATGTCGAGTGACCTGCAGAAACGTAAATAAAGTCGGCGAAGATGGCCAAAGAGCGTAAGGTTGGTAAAGAAAGATGATAAGAAATAAACCAAGTGCCGAGTTTTTTTCGAGGACCCAACGAACGATAGAATACAAGATATAAAAAAATATGAAATAAAACTTCCAAAGTCATGGCTTACCGCGACGATAACCAAACACGCATAAGATAAGATAATATGAACAATTATGTGATCACATCAAAGGAACAAGTTTTCAACTTTTCCAACAATTAGATAACCCTTTCAAGTAACCCTAATTATATCTACCAATTTTATGTTTATAATCCAAGTTGTTAAGATGAATCTCTATTCTTTGGAGTAGGGAATAAACATATAAAAGATAGTGGATGATCAAAACATGATGAATATCGAAACTTTACCTCATGCGCGGACAACTATCGTCGGGCTCACCCCGACCCTAGAAGTAGGGCGACTACTCGCTCATCATAACAGAAGACATGAATGATGAAAAGGAAATGACTTGCATAAAACTAAATCAAAGTCTGTACAATTTCGACACTCCAACTTTCGTAAAAGCGCCAAAACCCTAAAACCTTTGAAAACCTAAAACTTTATGAGAAGTGTTTTTTATAAAATGAATTAATGACAACTAGCACCTAGGGCTTTATTTATAGGCCTTAATCCTTGCTAATCAAGGAAATGAAATTCTATCTAAAGCTAAAGTTATAATTCTAGATAAATAAAAGATATAAATCTAATATGGTAAATAACAATTCTCCTTAAGGTAAATGGATCTTCTCCCAAGTAGAATAGAACTTGTTAGATGATAGAATGTCTTTCCTTCGTGGCCAAGTCTTCTTCCCTCGTAATTGGATCAGCCCAACTCATTCTCGGCCCATCAGAGATTGCAATCGACGTCAACTAGACCAGTCGACGTCGAGTAGATTGTACTTGATCTCAGGCCATCCGGTGGATCTCGAGTGCTCCTTCTGGTCGGCTACGAGTGTGGCTTTTACATTTAGTCCACATCAAGTAGGGCACCCAACGTCGAGTAGCTCAGTCAATTTTGAGTCTTCTCGGCTGGCTTTACAGTAGCTTGTGTCTCCGTCCTTAGCCAAATTTGCAAGTCTTCAGTCGATGTCGAGTAAGTTCACTCGACGTCGAGTTAATTCCTGCAGTCGTCTCCTCCTTTTGGTTTCTTCCCGGAATGGCACCAAATTCTATAAACTTAAACCAAAACCTGTGTATCCCTCTATTTCTTGCAAATAAGCTTATACTACACAAATTCAATATATTCCCTAACCAAAATATGGAAAATACTTAAGATAAGGAGCAAAAATATGCACAAAAATATGGCTACATTAGTGGACATCACGCTTCCATCCGGTTGGTCGGAAATTCACAATCATCCCGCTCTTTATTACAATTGCATTATTTTACTTTTCCCAATCTTGATATTTATTTATTTTATTTAGCATAATAACACAATTAAAACAGGATCTCTCTGTGGGTTCGACCCATTGCTTGCTCACTATACTAGTTTTCTAGTTAGGGTTATAAATGTTATATTTGATAAGGTCAAAGACTGATTCCGCTTCGTCAAATCTTGTCGCCGTTGCCGGGGAGATCATGTAGTTTTGTGTGTTTTTATTGTTAACATGTCTTTGGAACACTCTACATGGTTGATAATGCACATTTCTAATGGGCAATATAGGGTAGTTTAGATGCATTTGCATTGTAGAATATGCATGTTTAGTGTCAACTTAGATTAAACTCTTTTCGTGGCAAAGTTCGGAATCTACACTATTTCGGTTGAATTGTGTCGAATCGTAGATCCGACATTGTGGAAAGCAAAGGAAAGGTGAACAACATGTCCAAGTGACGTCAAGAAAGCAAGCTAAGGAAAGAAATAAAAGAGGCAAGAAAGAACGAGGGAAGAATGAAGAGAAAACAAGCTTCTGGGCATCTATCGCTACCAGCGAATGGGATCTCGCTGCTAGCGAGTGGAGTCAGTGGGAGCATGTCCAGGAGCCATCACGTCTCGCTGCCAACGAATGGAATCTCGCTGCCAGCGAATGGAGTCGCTTCAGCGAAAGACCGGACTCGGTGCAGCGGATGAACACTCTCGCGGAAATGAATGGAGGCTCTCGCGGCAACGGAAGGGTGGACTCGCGGAAGCGAAAATGATGGAATCGAAGAGTATTGGGAAATATCTAAGGCATGGACATTCGCTAGTAGCGAGTATGGTAGCGAAAATCCAACAGTAGGTTGTTTAAGGCCATTTGCTGCTAGCAGAAATTTTTGCTGCCAGCGAAATCCGACGCTGAACTATATATGGAAAGTCTATCTTCTATCTAGTTTGTTTAGGAAGTTTCTATCTTATTTGTCTATCTTTTGCCTTGTTTATTCAAGGCTTTAGGCTTATAAATAGGATGTTTAGGGTTAGTTTTCTCATGGATTCAAGTAGAGAAATCACCACTAAAGAGAAGAAAGCTTAGGTAAGCCATGTTTGGCTAATTTTGTAGTTTTCGCCTACACTTTCGAGACTTGGTTGGTGGTTTGTGAGTTTCTAATATAAGTTATTTTTCCTCTATTATTCTTTCAACTTATTTGTGTGATATTGATTATGTTATTGATGTTATCTTGATTAGCTACCTTGATAATATTGATTTCATGCTAGGATTTAATACTTTCGTATTTGTGTTATTTCCGTAGTAGAACGCATTAGACTGTGGATTCCGTGTTTGAAGCATGATTATGTAGGGAGTTAACATATATCTTAAACATTGATTTACCATGTTTAATTGGTGTTATTTATATGCTCAAGTTTTTGGGACTATTTGCTATCTCTTTGTTAAATCTTGACCGTGTTAGTGTTGCATTGAGGTGTAATGGATTAATTGGACTCGTAGGACTTTTAATCTACTTAAACCAAGACGGGAGGAATTTATAGGAAACGATAATAACTTGAAAAGGATTCAATGATCAATAAAACCAACCAAAGTTGAGAACTTGTAGGTGGAAACGCTTCTCTTCTATCCTTTATTTGCTTTTATCAATATTATTTTCTTTTATTTGCATTCATAAAAATCTTTTCTTTTATATTGATAAAAACACAATATTTAGAAATACTTGATTCTCTAGGGTTTGACCCCTTACTTGCATACTATACTAGTTTGTTCGTTTGAGAATTATTTTTGGCGAGGTAAATCAACGACTTTTCCTTCTATCAAAATTGGCGCGGTTGCCGGGGAATCAAGTGTATTTCTTTATTTTGTGTATTTATTAATATTTGTATATATATCTATCCCCGTCGTGGACCTATCTTATGGTTCACGACATCTCGTTACTAATTGTTTACAATGGAGTTGGAGTTATGGCAATACCAAGGAGAATACTTTCACCATTACCTCGCAAGAGTGCAAGATTTAGTGGACGAACGTGCTTCATGGGGTACCCAAGAAGATGTGAAAGAACAAGTAATTTGCGTTCAAGATGGCATGCTTCCCGAGATACTAGAATTCGCCCAATCTTTGAAAAAGGAAGGCTTTTATGGTTTGGATTGGCCAAAATTATGGGATCTTTTCCTTTGCATGGGTGACATAGCGAAGGTGGAAGAAGACTACAGGTTGGCATCCATACCCTTACCTTTCAAACCAATGGCGGGCGAGATACATGAGGGAAGCCAAGACGCAAACATCAATGGTTCAATCAAAGATGGAGAAGGGAGCTCGGTGCCCCTTGACATGGAGTTTCATGAGTGCACGCATGAGGACCCATGTATCTTGGCACCTACTCCATCTATAGAAATCATCCCCAACACATCTATTGAGGAACCAAGTCCGGAGCCAATTTCTTTGGCTCCCGAGCAAGGTAATGATATTTCTTACACTTTTGTGGATTTTGGTGAATATGTAGATCCTTGGGAGCATTACTTCAACAAACCACCAGCGGAACTGTGTTGGTGGTACTACATACCCTTGGCGGGAAGTCACGCTAGAGCATATGAAGAGTTGGAGACCTTCATCAACATCACATCATTTGACATCGGCTTCTTCATATGTGGTGCTCGCCTACCTAGGTGGTGTGCATCGGAGTTTGATTTGCTAAAGACGGCATTGGCGATATTTGAGTGAGTCTTGAACACATGGATGAATAAACCGTCGAGTCTATGACGATAAACAAGGACGCTTCTCGGGAGGCAACCCGAGGTAAGTTTTCCTAAATTAGTTATTTGAATTCCTAGTTAGTTAATTGATTTTGTTGTTTAATAAATTAGAAATTTCCTAATTATTTTATATGGTAGATAGATGCTTTCGGATATTTTGTGCTAACCATGCAGGGAGAAGGGAACAAGATCGAAGAATAAAGATTCTGGGAGCAATTCGCTGCCAGCGAATCATGATTCGCTGGCAGCAAGTCCAACCGCCCAGATGACATAGGAGCTGATTTCATTCGCTACCAGCGAACCAAAACTCGCCGTCGTCGTCGATGTCATTCTTCATCGTTCTTCTTTCAAGCTTCGTCACCTTCGCCACCAAAACTTTTCCATGATGTGAGTTATTCTTTGCCCATTTTTCTCTCATATTTTTATGATTTGTTGTCTTTGATTTTCATTGAGGACAATGAGGAGTTTAAGTGTAGGGGAGGGTTGCATTCATAGATTCATGCATTCATATTTATTTTTTTTCGTTACTTTATTCATCGATTCATGTTTATTTTTCGTTATTTTATTGCATTAGAAAAAGAAAAAAATTGGAAAAAATTCAAAAATCCAAAAAGATCATGCATTGCATTTATGTTTTATTCAAATACTCATCTTGCCTTAGTTTGTCCTCTATTTTATTTTTATGAGTTTTACCATATATGTTCTATAATATGATTGAATTGCCTAGCCTTGTCACATACTTGAGATGATTTTTATGAGAGCATGACTTGTTAGTTTAATTGAGAAAGTATGATTCTTAGTCATGGGCTTTATTGAAATCCAACAAAACTTGTCCTAGTGAGAATTTTTGCCTTAAAGGGATTTTCATCATATGTACATATTCCCTTTTTCTTTCTTGTATGACATTATACTCTCCTTATGCAAATACCTCTTGAGATTGACATTGTTATCTATATTTGAGGCCGAATTTATATGTTTATTGCTTATGAGTTTCAAATGATAGAGGCATGATTTTCTTAGCCATATTATTATCCATCCACCCTACATATCTGTCCTTTGCTTGTAGCCAATTTGAGCCTTAGCCTTTTCTTTGAAGGTTCACAAAATTTATCCTTAGCCGTTGATAAGCCTTACCCTATCCGGGAATTAGGATTAGAGTTGGTGAACGATTACTTTGTTTGAGTGGAAAAGAGATTATTGTTGAGAGATTTACAAGTTTTGGATTATTATGTAATTTTGGTTTTATTCCTCATATTGTGCATTATTGTATTTTTGGCTCTAAAAAAAATTGGAAAAAAAGAAAAAAAAGTGAAAGAAAAAGAAAAGAGAAAAGAAGAAAAAAAAAGCCATGAATAAGAGCCTTTTATTTTATTATGTATGTGAGAGTTGGAAAATATGTATGGTTAAGAGAAAGTTCTTTTCTTGAGTGTTTTGAGAGTGAAAGTTTGAGTTATTTTGGTTTTGGAAGTATTTAGTTTTTAGTGTTCTTCCGGTTGTTCTTAAGGATCCCTTTTTTTCCGGATTTTTAGCACTACAAGCGTAAATATTTTCCTACCTTAATTCTTTACCAAGCCCCATTACAACCTTGATAAAAGATCTCTTGATGTTTCTTAAAAGTGATGGCATCCGCGGTGGAGAATATGTGATATATGTGTCAATTTCTATGTAGTTTTTTGAATTTTGGAATGAGTTGAGATATACATTGTTAAACCTAAACACATAAGAGTGAGAGTAAACACATGCTCCCTGTGAGGTTGGAGTAGATGTGTCTTTGACTTTGAATCGCTCATATACTTTCTAGGATGTTAACTTTCATGCTCGTGGCTCATACCCTTTGATGTTGCTTTTGACAAGGTTAGTGCTTGAAGATTATATGTGTGATGATCGTTTTGCTATTGTTTTTGCATTGCTTGAGGACAAGCAAAAGATTAAGTGTGGGGGAGTTTGATAATGCACATTTCTAATGGGCATTATAGGGTAGTTTAGATGCATTTGCATTATAGAATATGCATGTTTAGTGTCAACTTAGATTAAACTCTTTTCGTGGCAAAGTTCGGAATCTACGCTATTTCGGTTGAATTGTGCAGAATCGTAGATCCGACATTGTGGAAAGCAAATAGAGGGTGAACAACATGTCCAAGTGAAGTCAAGAAAACAAGCTAAGGAAAGAAAGAAAAGAGGCAAGAAAGAACGAGGGAAGAATGAAGAGAAAACAAGCTTCTAGGCATATGTCGCTGCCATCGTATGGGATCTCGCTGCCAGCGAGTGGAGTCAGTGGGAGCATGTCCAGGAGCCAGCACGTCTCGCTGCCAGTGAATGGAATCTTGCTGCCAGCGAATGGAGTCGCTTCAGCGAAAGACCGGAATCGCTGCAGCGGATGGACACTCTCGCGACAGCGAATGGACGCTCTCGCGGCAGCGGAAGGGAGGACTCGCGGAAGCGAAAATGATGGAATCGAAGAGTATTGGAAAATTTATAAGGCATGGACATTCGCTAGCAGCGAGTATGGTAGCGAGGTGGTAGCGAAAATCAAACAGTAGGTTGTTTAAGGCTATTCGCTGTTAGCGGAAATTTTCGCTGCCAGCGAAATTCGACACTGAACTATATATGGAAAGTCTATCTTCTATCTAGTTTGTTTAGGAAGTTTCTATCTTATTTGTCTATCTTTTACCTTGTTTATTCAAGGCTGTAGGCTTATAAATAGGATGTTTACAGTTAGTTTTCTCATGGATTCAAGTAGAGAAATCACCATTAAAGAGAAGAAAGCTTAGGTAAGCCATGTTTGGCTAATTTTGTAGTTTTCGCCTACACTTTCGAGACTTGGTTGGTGGTTTGTGAGTTTCTAATATAAGTTATTTTTCCTCTATTATCCTTTCAACTTCTTTGTGTGATATTGATTATGTTATTGGTGTTATCTTGATTAGCTACCTTGATAATATTGATTTCATGCTAGGATTTAATACTTTCTTATTTTTGTTATTTTCGTAGTAGCACGCATAAGAATGTGGATTCCGTGTTTGAAGCATGATTATGTAGGGAGTTGACATATATCTTAAACATTGTTTTACCGTGTTTAATTGGTGTTATTTATATGCTCAAGTTCTTGGGACTATTTTCTATCTCTTTGTTAAATCTTGACCGTGTTAAGGTTGCATTGAGGTGTAAGGGATTAATTGGACTCGTAGGACTTTTAATCTACTTAAACCAAGATGGGAGGAATTCGTAGGAAACGATAATAACTTGAAAAGGATTCGATGATCAATAAAACCAACCAAAGTCGAGAACTTGTAGGTGGAAACGCTTTTCTTCTATTCTTTATTTGCTTTTGTCAATATTATTTTCTTTTATTTTCATTTATAAAAATCTTTTCTTTTATATTGATAAATACACAATATTTAGAAATACTTGATTCTCTAGGGTTCGACCCCTTACTTGCATACTATACTAGTTTGTTCCTTTGAGAATTATTTTTGGCGAGGTAAATCAACGACTTTCCTTCCGTCAATGGTCCATACGTGCTACTAATTCATCTCATTTGCCTTTGATCAATAGATTGAAAGATCCCTTTCTAGGTTGAGAAGAAGAATTGACTTCAACCAAGAAGAAGGAGAAGAAATGAATCCCAATAATGATTTTATTTTATTTTAAATATAAATATATTAAAATGAAAAGGGGGATATATAAGAGTTATAAAAAAAAGCCTAAGGCGCCTAGGAGTGTACTCTCTAGTCGGCATTTGAATGAGTAAGGCTCATATCCTAGTGAAGGTAATAGGGTGGGGTGTGGCAAGCCCCAGTGCGGTTCCTTTCTCTTCAAGCCATAGCTATCAGAAGTCAAACACGCGCTCTCGAGAGTAGTATAGTGTAGCACCCCTTATCTTGTTAGCTTTCCTTATAAAGTGCTCATATGCTTCCCCTATCTTGTAATGACCAGCTGGCGTCCAAGAAAGCATAAGTTGTTGAGCTCCATCTTCTGTACCTGCACTAGTTAGTATCTCATCCCTGATAGATAACAAGTTTTTGATGAGGGGGAGTCATTTTTTTTTTATTTACCGTCCATGACCATACATTTTCATGGTGCAGGTATTGGTGGTGAACCCACTTAACCCATAGGTTGTCCTTTTTCCTCACAATATCCGATAGTAATCTTGACAGAAATGCATTATTCCAAGTCTTTAAATCCTTCAAACCTAGACCTCCCTTAGACTTTAGAAGGCATAGATCCTTCCATCTGATTCTATGTGATTTCCATAAGAACTTGGCACATAAACCGTTTATTCTATCAATAAGGGTGGATGGGGCAGGCAAAATGGAAAACTAGAAAGCTTCTATGCCTTGGAGTACAACCCTAAACAATTCAACTCTACCCACATATGATAGGGTTTTGGAATTCCGGTAGCTGATATTCCCCAAGTATGTGAATGGGAATATCCCCCAATTGGGAAATATATAGTAAGCTTTCCTAACGAGATGGGGATCCCCAAGTATGTGAATGGGAATACGCCCCGATTGAACCCTATTTTGGTAGCTAGGTACTCCTTGTCTTCCTCTTTGGCACCAAATAAGTAATAGGATAACTTTGATGAGCTAACTTCTAATTATGAAACTGCAGAAAAATGATCAAGGGAGTCTAGGAGCATTGTCATTGAGTTTTTGTCTCCCCTTGAGAGAAGAAGTAAGTCATCTGCATAAGCTAGATGTGTTATCTGTAGTATGTTACATTTGGGGTAAAATCTGAAGGTTGAGAGCCTTGACTTGCACTTTAACACCCTTGAAAGATAATCAGTAGAGAGGACAAAGAGGAGAGGGAAAATGGGGTCCCCTTGCCTCAGTCCCCTCTTTCCTTTAAAAAACCCATGTAAGTTCCCATTAATATTTATTGAGAAAGATGTAGTACTAATACATTCAATAATCCACTGCACAAAGACATGTGGGAAGTTTAGGTGAAAGAGCATTTGTTCAATAAAATCCCATGAGATTGTGTCATAAACCTTTCTAAGATCTAGATTAAGTATGCACCTAGGACTTATTCTTTTCCTCAAATACTTCCTAATCAGTTCTTGTAACAGGATGATATTTTCATTCATCATTCTACCTTCAATAAATCATACCTGGGCAGGAGAAATCAGTTGTTTTAGCATAGGGCTTAGTCTAGTTGCAAGTATCTTAGAAATGACTTTGTATGTTACATTGCAACAGGAGCTTGGTCTGAAGTCTCCTACATATTGGGCATTTGGCTGTTTAGCTATTAGGGAAATACTTGTGTGGTTAATCTGCTTAAGAAGCTTTCTATAAAGGAAGAATTCTCTCACCGCATTACACATATGCTCCCCTGTTATGCACCATGTGTCCTTAAAAAACTTATATGTGTAACCATCTGGGCCTGGTGCCTTTTCATCTCCAATGTCTTACAATGCAGATTTTATCTCATCATCTGTTACTGGTTTTATCAGGTCTTCATGACGATCTCCTGTTAGGAGAGCTCCACCACTTTTGACAAATCTAAGATCAATATGTTCAGTGGGTTTCTCTGTCCCCAAGAGGGCTTTGTACTATGTTTCAAATTGATTTGCAACCTCTTCTAGAGACAAAGTTTCTGCCCCATCCTCCATCACAACTGAGCAAATGTGATTGCTCCTCATGTTTTTCTTCATAAGGCCGTTGAAATAGAAGTTACATTTATCTCTTTGAAACTTGTGCCTTGCTTTGGCTAGTTGTGAATTGAACTTAAATTCAGCTTCTCTCAATCTTCTAGTTTTTCTTTTTGCAGCTTCCATTTCCTGTAGCATCTCATCAGATTCCGAGTTTCACACAAATTCCATAAAGGCTCTTTCATACTCTCCTTCTGCCTCATTTTCCCTCTTACTTATTCTTGAGCAGTGCTCTCTATTCAGTGCTTTAAGTGGAGCCTTCGGATTTTTTAATCTTTTGCATAGTAGATACTGCTGAGAGCCCCTGCCCTCTACTCTCCATTGATCTATTACTAGCTGCTGGAAAGAATCATGCTCAACCCACATATTGAAGTATTTAAAGGGACTCTTCTTCCTATTTTGCTGCTCAAAGATCTCTACCACCACTTGTCCATGGTCATAGAATGCTTTTGGAATAAGATAAATTTCTTTGCAGTAAAATTCAGAGGTATCCCATGCATCATTAACCATGACTCTATCTATCTTAGTATATTTCTTTCCTTGGAACCAAGTGTAGTCAAGCCCACTATTCATAGCATCTTTCAATCCTAGTTGAGCACAATAATCATAGAGGTCAGGCATCTCATATGCAGAGACTGTCGAGCCATTCCTTCTCTCACAAGACCTCATCACTGCATCAAAATCTCCTCGAATTAGCCAAGGTCCCAATCTATGAGTGCATTCATATATCAAATCTTCCCACAAGGATCTCCTCTGTACCACCGTGTGCAGTCCATAAACCTGTGCAAATTCAAACACCTTCCCAGACATCCTACATCTCACCTGTCCTGACATCATCTCTTCAGTAGTTCTCTTATGTACAAATTCCACCCTTTGTGAGTTCTATATAACCACTATTCTTTCAGCCCTGTTGTAATGAAAATTATGAATATATTCCCATTTATTAAAACTTTTCTTCATAATATCTTCCAATTTCCTTTCTTCTAGTTTTGTCTCCACTATTCCCAAAAGAGAAATGTTTTTCACTCTAAGGGATGTCTTCACAACTTTGTGTTTTGGGGAGCTGTTGAAACCCCTTATATTCCATGCCCCAATATCATTTGTTTTTTTTTTCTAAGGGTGCTAGGCCCTTTATCTGCTTCTTGTCCACCAACCTTTGCACTGATCGGCTAAGTTTTATCTTCCTCAATGTATACCTCATTTGGCTCTTCTTCCTGTGACTGAGGTATGTTGCAGGCTGCCTTGCTAAGCCTTATACTCCTTCTGATTTCTACATGTTTCATGTCAATGGGAGCTTGCTTGGCTATCCCTTTTCCTTTGTCTTTTTTCCCAGCAGTGCTCTGTGTTTGCTCTTGAGAAACTCCTTCAGCTTGATGATGATGTTACTCTATGTCCCCTTCAAGAGCCTTCTTATTAGCATCTTTTTCATAGAGCACTTGAAATCTGTTCTCATCTATAAAGGAGACTTTCTTCTTCGTCATTAGTTCATACTCTTTTATGCTCTTAATCTTCTTCATTTGTGCTTCATGCCTTCTGGAGGCTTCCTTATACAACTGTTGTGTGCCCTCTAACTCCACTGTTCTAGGATAGGAGGGGGGGGGGGGAGGTGAGGCTTTCTTCTTTTGGTAGGCCACATTGATCCTATTAATGGGTGAGAATAAGGAGGATTTTACATTTGTTCCGGTGGATTGGGAGAGGGAAGAAGCACCTTTCATAGGAGGCTTTGGGGATGCAATAGAGGTTTCTTTGTTGAGAGAGGGGGAGATCGGCAGAGGGCTAGGAACAGAGTGGTTTAGAGGGGGCGGGGAGGGGGATCCTGATGATCAACATTAGCTTCAGGTGAGTGGGGCAAATGGGGTGGGTCAGACGTGACATGCCTTTGGTAATGGGAATCAGCTAGAGTACTAGAGGAGGAGGAGGCTTTGTGAGGGTTGAGAGGGGGATTGCTTTCTCGGGCTATGTAAGAGCCTCCCGTCCCAGAGACAATTTTCTTGCCTTTATCTTTGATAGTATTTCTAACAGCAGGGCCTCTAATTGTCTCATGACCATTGGTGGTGCAATTATTTCACCTCGGTGGGAGATTTTCATAGTCTATAAAGCAAATCAGATCCGGTTCTTCATCAAACTCTATAGTGATCATTTTCTTTAGCTCTATAGAACAGTCCATAACGACCAAAACTCTAGCATACAGCTGCTTTATTCTTTGCTCAATGAATCTATTTGTAATTATGTGATCCCCAATTTCAGTGCCAATCTTTTGAAGCATAGTAGGTGTCCGGTATTCAGCAGGGTGTTTATAAATTCTGATCCATATTGGTAGAGTGGAGAAAAGGGCCTTGTCAAAGGTGAGTTTGGGGGGAGCACATTTGAGCAAGAGTATATAACCTGGTCCAGTTATAGGTCCTTTTGATAGCACTAAGTCTCTGTCTTCCTCGGTAAAGAACCTAAACATCAGCCATCCACCTTGTGCGTTATACAGGTGCTTAGGCCATTGTTCAGTTAACCTCTCTATTGTTTTAAAGCCAAGAAACTTGCCCACCACGTATCCAACCAAATAGAAGCTTCATGCTTCCTCCAAACTGAGTATAACTTCACAGTATCTCCCATACGAGATCTCTGTTGTTCCAGCTTGTAGCCCCTAGCTCTGTTAGTCTTGCTAGTTAAGAGGAATCCTAAAGCCCAGGCTCCTTGAGGTTGAGGTGCAGGTGTGGCTGCATGACGGAGGGGAGAGTCCTAGTCTAACAACAACAACAACAACAACAACAACAACAACAACAACAACAACAACAACAACAACAACAACAACAACAACAATCGAAATGATGGTGTTGTTGAGGCATCTCCAAGAAGAACCTTGAGAAGTTTAAAGGAGATCTAACATTGCATCAGCTTGCAATCAGGCCCCATGCTCTCCCTGAGAGGTTAAGATTTTAGTATAAGTCCAACTTGTCTATTATTTTGCTAGTTTTTCATGGAATGGCTGGAGAAGAGCCCAAAAAACATCTCGTAGAGTTCACTAGTGTCTGCGATAGACTGAGACCTCAAGACCCGAATGATGATCAAATTATGCTCAAAGTGTTTCCTTACACTTTGAAGGATGCAACAAGTGATTGGCTCTATCACCAACAGTAGAAAGCATTACTACTTGGGTATGATTGAAGAAAGCTTTCCTCTAGAAATGTTTTCCTGCTACTCGCCTCAGCAAGCTCAAGAAGAAGTTATCAAGCATAGAGCAATCTCCTGCAGAAAGCCTATATGAATATGTTGAGAGATTCAAAAATCTTAAAGCAAGTTGCCTCTAGCATGGCATACTAGAGGATGATCTAGTCCTCTATCTCTATGAAGGCTTACTTGATCGTTAGCGCAGTGTGATTAATTCTACAAGTGGAGGGGATGTGTTAGACAAGACACCTGAGGCGGCAATGCAGATTTTTGAGGACTTAGCCATCACTTCGCAACAATATGGAAATCATCACGGCATCAGAGGGGTCCACAGAGTGGACAATCCTAGAGGGAGTTGCTGCAATGAACTTGACAAGCTCACTAACATTGTCAATAATATGGCTCTACAAATGAATCAGATGCAATAGCCTAGACCATGTGTAGTTTGTGGAAACTCGGCTCATCCCAATGATCGTTGCCCACTCATTCAAGAAGGGGCTGCTGATGTGAATGCTATGGATTATGGACATCACCGAAACTTTGGTAACTATTTTTATAATTCAAATTACAATTCAAATTATCAAAATGGTTTCAATGGTAGGATGAATCAGCAGCAGCAACAACCAGTGCCTTATTAAGGAAGGGGCCAATATGAGAATTGCCAAATGAATCCTCCATAGGATGATTCAAGCAGGGACGAAACTCTAAGACTCTTGTTGGACAAGATGAATGTCCAAGAAAAATTGATGAGTCAGATGGCTCGAGAGATAGAAGAGCTTAAATCTAAAGATTCAGGCAAGTTACCCTAACAAGTTGCACTCAATCCAAAGGAGAATGCGAGTCTCATGATCCATAGAGGAGGAAAAGAAGTTAAAGCTCAAATAAGAAGTGCAAGGGAAGAGCCTAAGGCTAGCATAGAAATGGACGAGCAACACGAAAAACAAGAGAATGGCTCGCCAAAAAAACCGGCGCCCGTCGCCCTAAACTGGCACCCAACGTTCCCCTTTGCATCAGAATCCGTGATTCCTCCTGCGCCCAACTCAACAGAACTTCCAAAGTAGTGGTCCTTTTGATGAATATAAGCCTAAGCCCCCATTCTTAGAAGATCTAAAGGAACACAGAAAATGGGAAACCGAGAAAGAGTTATTTGACACATTTGTAAGGTATGAGGTAAACATTCCACTTTTGAATTTATTTAAATATTTACCCCAGTATGCAAATTTTTTTGAAGGAAATATGCACTATTAAGAGGAAGTAGTGGATGAAAACCAAAGAATATCTCCGTAATTCTTCAAAAGCGACTATCTGAAAAGTGTGGAGATCCAAGTATGTTTACAATTCCATGCAAAATTGGAAATACTAGATTTAAGCAAGCTGTGTTAGATCGAGGAGCTTCAATTAATGTGATGTCGCACAATATGTATATGTTTTTGGGTCTGGATACTCTAATGGAAACAGGAGTAACAGTGCAGCTCGCTGATCATTCACAAATTAAGCCAAGAGGCATTTTTGGAGATGTTTTGGTTATAGTTGATGATTTAATATTCCCTGCAGATTTCTGTTTTGAGCCTAAATTGCCATGTTTGACACTTACTATTATATCGATTTCTTCATGCATTTTATACATTTGAGTTAAAATAGTACATAATATATGTAGTTTATGCTTATTTGCCAAATTATGGAGTGTGCACTAGTTTCTGTTTAATTTTGCAGAAATCGAAGCAATTTACAGCAATTCGAAGAAAGGATGAAAAGATCGAAGTCAACTAAAGAATGTCCAAGGTCAAGGAGAAGCCGAACCAGGACAAATCGAGCAGAAAATAAGAAAAGATCAACTCGACAAGGCCACTCGATATCGAGTAACTCTAGTCGATATCGATCACTTCCGAGCCCAATTCACACGAAGTCGAGCAAAGTCACTCGAGGAGCCCAGAGCTACTCGACGTCGAGTAACTCTACTCGATTTCGAGTACTATCCAGCGTCAGTCCGAGTCCGACATCGAGTTGAGTCCAATCATGAGGATTACTAATTGCAAGTGAAGATATGTGGAATTCCATCCATCCACATCAAGATCTATCAAGAGTTAAAGGGATTTATCCAGTATAGTTACTTTCCATTATAGATTTATTTCCTTTATGCATTAAACTTTATCTTATGTTTTTAGATAGATAATTTTAGATATAGATAGATTGTTCTTTCCTAGATTAGTGGGGATCGAATACTATAAATAAAGCCTTAGGGGCTGAGATTTAGGACATCTTTCAACACACCATTCATAGCCAATAGCGAGTAGGAGAGTTAGGAGAGAGAGCTTGGAGCCGAGTGAAGTTGTAAGAGGCGAGAGCGGATTTGGTTTCGATCGGTTGTAAGCTCTATTTTCGTTTATTAATGCAATTTAGTTCCCTTTAATTATTGATGAGTTTATTGATGTTGAAGTGCGAGTAGTCACCCAACTTCTAGGGTCGGGGTGAGCCTGACGGTAGCCATGTAAGGTAAGTGCGATAAAGGTACAATCTTTTGATGCAATTTCATCTTCTATCCGTTTGAGCATGATTCTTTTGAGAAAGTTGAAGGTGATCCTTATTTGTACTATTGAAGCGAAAGTGATCTTAATGCAAACTTGGATTCACTATGTGAAAAGGGTTAGTAACAATTAAGGTTTATGCGAAAGCCTCTATATTCCCACTTGTTAATAACGAAAGTTATTTGATGAAAAGCATGATATTTCATACCTTTGTGCATTATTTTATATAGTTATTGTTGTGGTGTTGATGTCCTGGTCTTGGAAGTCTTTAGTTTATTGATTTATTTCCCACCACTTTCGTATTTCTGTCTTTATTTTGTTGCGAGAAAGGTAAGATTTTTTTACACTGCATTACTCGATATCGACGACACTGGTCGATGTCGAGTACCACCTTGTCGACATCGAGTACCTTTACTCGACATTGACTAGCTTTTTGCTTTCATTTTTGTTTTTGTTCTCTGTTTTACAGTTTCTGTCGACTGAGGTTAGTCGAGATTGAGTACGACTACTCGAGATTGAGTACTTCTGCCGGTCGAGACGAGAGTTTTCTGGACTGAAAAAGGCGAGCGCTGACAAGTTTCCTCGTGGATACGATCCTGAATACCCTACTACTACAGCAAGAGAGTTTCTTGTCTTTTATTTGATGAGACAGGGATTCGGTTTGATTTTATATTTCGATTTATTTTCATACTTGATTTCCCTCTGCATCAAATTTTGGCGTCGTTGCCGGGGAAGCATTCAATCGCGCTCTTTTTAGTTCCTTTTTACTCTTTCTTTTCTGTTTTTTGTTTTTCAGGTGCATGCGAAGAACTAATCGCACACCTATCGACTCACTTCTCGAACCAGAACGTTTCTTCCCCCTTCGAAAAAGGTTAATGAGGATGTCACAAGTCAACAATGAGAACGAGGTCCAACTTAAACCAGCACAAGAGCTTGAGCAGCACGCCAGACGAGAGGTGGAATATGCAAAGAATCAGCAACGGTGGGAGGCAAGGGTGGATAGCGAAGTAAACGCCAGAAGGGAACTTGAGAAGAAGATTAGGAACGCCCCAGCAAACGCAAAGGAATATCAGCATCCTACTCTAGAAGTTCTAGAATCGCCGATCGTTCTCCCCCCGGTTAATTATGAAATTCATCCTTCTTTTATTACTGAAATTAGGAGGAGTCAATTTAGGGGAAGACCCAATGAATGCCCTTTAGAACATGTTATAACTTTTCTAGATTTATGTGAAGCTATTGTAGATGGTGCTAATCTAGAATTTCTTAAACTAAAGGCTTTTCGTTGGTCCCTTGCAGAAATTGCATTAGAGTGGCTTGAAGGATTGCCTGCACGATCAATTCGCACATGGAATGAACTACAGGATTTGTTCCTCAACAAGTTCTTTTCTCCTGCAAAGACAGCTGCGCTCATACAAAAAATAACGGATTTCAAACAAAAGCCAATGGAAACACTTGCTCAGGTATGGGAACGCTACAAAAGGCTTATGAAATCCTATCCTACGCACGGACAACCACCCTACGTGATCCAGGAGATCATCTTCAGCTGCCTAGATGCACCAATTAAGGAGCGGATCGACAACTACACTGCATATAGGTATCTCGAGTACACCCCACGGCGTGCTTGGGAAACCTTTGAGATGCTGGCCAACTATGATAACACATATGGGACTTCTGCGGCTTCAGAAAAAAGGTATGGAAGGACTGCCCCATCTATTCCACTATATGAGCCACCAAAGGAGGTTGATCCAGACGTCAGGGACCAATTCCATAATGACCAGGTACGTCGTTTTACCAAACAAGTTAAATTCTTATCTAAAAATCGGCCTTGTTTGGAATGTGGGTCTGTGAGGCACAACACTACTGCGTGTCCACACGTCGATCAAGTACACCTAGCAGAAACCCACGAAGGGATAAGGTATGCTCCCTGGATCGGTCAACTAGCTTCATCAATCCCTAAACCATCAAGTACGCTCCCTGGATCCTCTGAACCTAATCCTAAAACTAAATCTACAGGACAGGTAGCTACCATGAATCTAAGGAGTGGGTGACAGACACAAACGCCCAAGAAGAATATAGACAAAGAAGCAGCAGAGGAGTACTCAACGTCGAGTAAACCAGTCGACGTTAACCTGACAGTACTCGACGTCGAGGAACCCGTACTCGATATCAACCAGAACATGCAACCCATCCTGAAATCGACTACTGTAGTCGATGTCGAGGACTCCCCGGTCGATGTCGACCACCCCTCACTCGACGTCGACAACACTCCAGCGCCTTTGACGAAGAAAAAGCTGCCATTCCAGACGAAATCTTCAAAGGATCTAGCAGAGAAAAAGTTTCAACGGTTTGTGAAAATGTTTCAGAGGCTCAACGTCACCATCCCTTTCACCGAAGCTCTTCATGAGATGCCATCGTACATAAAGTTCCTCAAGGAGATTCTCAGCAAAAAGCAATCAATGGCTGAGATCGCAGAGTAGTACATCCAGATGGACGTTCAAGAGAAAAGGCTAGATCCAGGTAAGTTTGCTATAACCATTGGAATTGGTCAATATAAATTTAATGCTTTATGTGACTTAGAAGCCAGGTGAGTATTATGCCTCTATCAATCTGGTCTAAAGTCAAGATAGGAGCTTTAGAGCATGTGGATGCAAAGTTATACATGGCGAAAAACACTGTGGTCATCCCAACAGGCATGGTGGACAATGTACCGGTACGGGTAAGTAAGTTCTTGATCCCTGTTGATTTCTTAGTTATTGATATGGCAGAGGACCCTGCTTGTCCAATCATATTAGGAAGACCCTTCTTAGCGACGGTGGATGCCAACATAAGCGTAAGGAAGAGAGTGCTCACTTTCAACATCAGCGATGAGGTAATTGAGTATTCCTTTAATAAAACTGAAAGGCATATAGGTCCTATAGAAGAGGTCAAATCGATATCAGCCGGCAACATCACTTGCAAGGAGCCTAAGGTAAGAAATATGACTCCTGAGGAGCTGGAACAGAATGATATGGAAGCACATGTGGAGGAAAGCATCGCAATTCTGAACGAGGAGACAGACGATCTACTCGACATCGACCAAGGTAAGTCTATATCGTATAACTTTTATTCAAAATCGTTGCCAAGTCATAAGTATGGGGTCGATGTCGACCAAAAGTACTCGACGTCGAGTACTCTAGTCGACGTCGACCAGATTCACCCATCTCCATCGAGTGCACCTTCATCGAGTAGCATACCCGGAGCCAAGCAGTACTCGACGTCGAGTACACTACTCGACGTCGACCAGTCCCATAAGTCCTCGATCTCTCCCTTTTTGATGAGCAGTCCACCAGGAGCATCTACGTACTCAAAGTCGAGTAACCCTACTCGATGTCGAGTAGATCAGGAGGTCTCGAATTCTGATTCAGAAAAGGTAAGCCAAGGTAAAGATGCCTCTTCTTCTATTTCAATTAAAGATTTATCTATACATGGGAGAGGTTTGCCTTGGGATATGTGATTATGCAGGATTTTCGATGATGATCCTAAGGAGTATGAAGTTGGAGACAAAGTCTATGTCTCTAAATCAAAGGATAATTGATTTCCCAATAAATTCAACAAGAAAAAGATGGGACCTTTCACGGTGAACAAGATCCATTTGGGAAGTCTACAGCTGATGGACAAGAATGGAGTCTTCTTTGAGGCCCAAGGTACATGGGCCCTACAAATGCCACATTGAGCTTAAACGGAGAAATTCGGCCTAGCGACTATAAAGTCTAGAGCTTGTAAATAAAAAGACTTCGTTTTTGGATTTTTTTGGACATTGTTGCTTTTGATTTTTAGTTTTGAGACATTATTTTAGGTTTTTCTAGTGTGGCTTATTTCTTTCTAACAAATCTTGCAGGTGAGACGAGTTGCAGGAGTACTCGACGTCGAGTAACCTACTCGACGTTGACCACCATCACAAGCAAAGGACCTGTGGCCGAAGAGAATGGCCACCCTGAGGTTCAACGTTACTTAATATCGAGTAGACCTAGTCGACGTCGACTAGTCTACTCGAGATCTACCACTTCTGCAGCAACATCATCACTCGATTCCGACGTTCTGCATACCTGTCTAGTAAGTCCCTTTTCTTTACCCTTGTTTTTTATACAGTGAGGACACTGTAATGTTTAAGTATGGGGTGGGGGAAGGGCTTAGTTTTTGCATATTTGATTTTATTTGACAATATGTGTGCATATTTAAAAGTTTATTTCTCGAATTGCTTATACATGGCTACTTTGGATTTCATATTCTCTTTATGTGCCTATATGCATTTTTTCCAAAGTTTATTTTTATCACCCCCATGAATTTTTTTTATTAGTACAATGGAAGTTAATATTGAACTCGACGATGCAAAATTGGATTCATTAGAGATATAGCATGAAATTCCCTAGTAAAGGAAAGTCACAATGAAGTGCATTATTTCTTGAAAACCATAAAAGGAGGTCAAATTTGATATTGCTTTTGACATATGCATGATAAGATGATGGAGGACTTTATATTTTCCATATAATGCTCATGTTTGTATTCCTTAGCCTTACCTATGCTTATGCATCACAAAAGCCATATTGAGCCATATTTCATATTTTCTCCACATAAACTAAATATTGCCTATTCTTTACCTTGTTTCCTATCCCGGAGATTATGTTGAGAATGATGTCATATTATGGAGATTATTATATGGTGTTGGGTTGTTATTATATTTGGAGTTTGGCAGGAAAGTTTCAAAGATATGGAAAATTTAAAGAGTGAAAGAAAATCCGGTCACCTAAGGAGATAAAGTTAGATCGACATTGCCAGCGTTGAGATAACAGTTTCGCAGGATGGGACACAAAGGTGAGGAGTCCAAAGCACTAAGTATCCGGGGCCATTCATGACACCCATATTTGCGACTCGCGAGAAGGCAGTGCTGAGGTTAGAGAGTGTTGTGGGAGGAAATCGAGTTCAATAAATAGAATTATAAATCAAACCAGATTGCGCCCACGTAAATGATTACAAGACTTCCTCCTGTTGTAGTAGAAGATAGTCAGGATCGATCCACGAGGAAGCTAGTCAGCAGATCTCAGGTAGCGATTGAATTCACGTCCAGAAACCAACTCAGAGTACTCGACGTCGACTAGGGTGTGGTCGACAGGGGCCTCGTACAGTCGATTTCGAGCAGAAACAGCAAATCCTCGACATCGAGTAGGTTGGCTTCTTCGAGTACCTGCAGAGACAAAAACTAGCAGCGATCTCGAGCAGAATCTCTTGATCGAGTATTAGTGGTCGACGTCGACTTGGTTTAGTCGATGTCGAGTAGATGTGCATAAACGTAATAAAAGCTAAAGTTCGAAGATCTCGAAATAGACAATTTATGAAAGAAAACTTCCAAGATCGGGGTTTGCGACAACGATAACCAAACATGCATAAGGCAAAATAACGAGAGATAATCATGGAAATCACATCAAGGATCAAGCTTTCTCTTTTTCAACAATTAGACAACTCTTTCAAGAAACCCTAACTGTATCTATCAATTTTATGTTTATAATCCAAGTGGTTACCCTGAATCTCTATTAATTAGGTGATAAACATAATAAAGATAATGGATGATCAAAACATGATAAAAGTCGAATCTTTACCTCAACCATGCATGGCTATCGTCGGGCTCACCCCGACCCTAGAAATTGGTGGACTACTCGCTCATCGCCATTGGAATCGTCATTGAAAGGAAATAACTTTGCATTAAATGAAATTATTGACCTTTACAATCCCGGCACTCCAACTTTCGTAAAAGCGCCAAAACTCTAAAAGCCTTGAACTCCTAAACTCTCTACTTGCTATGGAATTGTCTCTCTCCGAAATTGAATGTATAGAAATCAGCCCCATGGGCTTTATTTATAGGGATTAATCCTAGATAATCAAGGAAATCATATTCTATCTAATCCTAAATATATAAAACTTGATAAATAAAACATTAATCCTAAAAGGTAAATTTCTAAATCTCCATGTGGTAACAAAACTCTTCTCTCCATAGATAGATCTTGATAAAATCGGATAGAAACCTCTTTGCTTCGAACCCAAGTAGTCCACTGTCGTAAGCCTAAATTTCCATGTTTTACACTTACTTTTATATCGATTTCTGCATTCATTTCATACATTTGGGTTAAAATAATATAAAATCTGTGTAGTTTACACTTATTTGCCAATTTATGGAGTCTACACAAGTTTTTGTTATATTTCGCAGAAATCGGACGCACTTTGAAGCTTAAAGGAAAGTCATGAAGAAGCTAAGGATGGTGCAACTGGAGAAAAGACCATTTTTCACCATTCATCATTTCGAATCAAGTTTTCAAGTCTTCATGAGATTTGTAGCCCTCGGAAAGATCTTTCCAATGCATGCTCATATGCGTCAATCCGACAAACGAGGACTCGGGAAAGTGCGTTTCAAGAACAGAGTAGGATGTTGAGAAGACTGGTCGATATCGACCAAGCACACTCAATATCGACCAAGTTTGCTGTCTTTGCTTTTTTTTTCTGCTTTTCTCTGTTGTTTCTATCTGTCTGTTTGATTTTCTGTCTGTGAGATTTGCCACTACCTGAGATTCGCTGACGTCCTTCCTCGAGGATCGATCATGACTTCCCGCCGCTACATCAGGAGGAGGTCTTGTAATTATTTGCGTGGGCCTACATCTGGTTTGATCTATTTCATTATATTTTAAACTCGATTTTCTCCTACAACAAAATTGGCTCCGTTGCTGGGGAAGCAATCATCTGCGCCTTAGGTAGTTAGATCTCACTTTTACTTCACGTTTTTTATTTTGCAGGTGTATGCGCCGTTCTGGTCAACCACCTGAGTTTGACGCCTTGGACGATCCAGAATGCCTTATTCACATCCACGCTAAATTGAAAAGGCTCCAAGCGGAACTAGCCGCCAAAGATACAACTCTCGCCGCTGAGAGAGCACAGAAGGAGCAGGTAGCTGCGCGAAGGAGGCAGGCGGAAGCTGAGCTTGCCCAATACCCTACCACTGCAGAGGATTACATGCATCCGACTCTCATCGTGCCTGAATCGGCCATTCTAATCCCTGAAAATAATTTTGAAATTCGCACTCCTTTCCTGATTGAGATTAAAAAAAATGATTTCTATGGTAGATTTAATGAGTGTCCTCTTCAACATATTACCAACTTTACTGATATGTGCCGTACTCTTGCTGAAGGTACCACTTTGGAATATGTCTTGATGAAGGCTTTTCGTTGGTCTCTAGCTGGTCCAACATTGAAGTGGCTTGAAGGACTGAAACCGCGATCCCTCACAACATGGGCTGAAGTAAGGCAGGAATTTCTCAACAAATTATTTCCTCCTGCCAAGACAGCGCTCATTCGCCAGAAGATTACAACTTTCAAACAGAAGCCTGGGGAGCCGCTAGCAAAAGCATGGGAGCGATATAAGGATCTACTGCGATCTTGCCCTACACATGGACATCAACCCTGCATCATTCAGGAGATTTTCTTCAATTCTCTTGACCTGGCCACAAAGGATAGGATCAACACGTTTACTCATTATGAGTATCTGACAATGCCGCCAGCTGACACATGGGCTATCCTCGACAAGTTGACCAACTACGACAACAAGTATGGGGCTCCAATCAACTATGATGAGAATGCCTATGCCATGCCAACCTCATCCATGCCTCTCTATGATCCTCCTAGGGAGATTGATCCAGATGTCAAAGAGCAGTACTATAGAGATCAGAATCGCAAGCTCCTCAAGCAAGTCAAGTATCTTTCTGTCAACCAACCTTGCATCGAATGCGGATCACAACGGCACACCACTACTGAGTGCCTACACACAGAGCAAGTCAGGATGGCAGGACACCACGAAGAGGTAACTTACGCAGGGGGTCCCAATCGCTTTATGGGGGATTAAAGGTTTCAGCAACCACAATGGAACCAGGGTACCCCTAGGAACCCCCCGCCATACAGAGCTCTAGGACATCCAGAAAGGGACCAGTGGAAGGATGACCTACAACTTATCCTTGACGAAATGCGCCGGAATTAGGGCACCATCAACAATCAATTCCAGAACATCAATACAAAACATGGAGAAATCGATGTCTGGAGGAAATCAATTGATACACAGATTGGCCAGCTGGCAGAAGGCGTCCCCAGACAGTCAGGTACGCTCCCTGGAATTTTAGAACCAAATCCTAAGGGGAAGACCGGACACGTCGCAGCCGTAAAGCTCAAGAGCGGACGCGAACTGCACGAAACAGAGACCGGAGAAGCAATAGACGGTATTGTAGAGGAGGTCGATATCGACCAACACCTAGTCGATATTGACCACCCTCAGGTCGATATCGACCCATCTAGACCAGCAAACTCGAAACCGACTCCAACAGTCGATTTCGACCAACCACCGGAAGATATCGACCATAATGCAGTCGATATCGAGTCCCCTCCAGTCGATATTGACTCATCTGTAGCACCTCCGACATCTGTTCTGGCTCCTAACCAGAAAAAGAAGCTGTCTTTCCCCACAAAATCTCCAAAGGATCCAGCAGAGAAGAAATTCCAACGCTTCATCAAGATGCTTCAGAGGTTCAATGTCACCATACCTTTCACAAAAGCTCTTAATGAAACGCCATCATATGTCAAGTTCCTCAAGGAGATCCTAAGCAAAAAGCGGTCAATGGCAGAGATCGCAACCATATGGACATACTTGGGAAAAGGCCAGATCCAGGTAAGTTCGCTATAATCATAGGATTTGGTCAATATAAATTTAATGCTTTATGTGATCTTGGAGCTAGTGTAAGTATAATGCCTCTATCAATATGGTCCAAGATTAAGATATGTGCCCTAGAGCTTGTGGATGCTAAGCTTTATATGGAAAACAACACAGTGGTCATCCCAACAGGCATGGTGGACAATGTGCCAGTGTAAGTAGGTAAGTTCTTCGTCCCTGTTGATTTCTTAGTTATTGATATGGCGGAAGACCCTGCTTGTCCAGTTATTCTAGAAAGACCCTTCTTGGCGAGGGTGGATTCCAACATAAGCGTAAGGAAGGGAGTGCTCACTTTCAACATCAGCGATGAGGTAATTGATTATTCCTTTAATAAAACTGGAAGGCATACAGGTCCCATGGAAGAGGTAAAGTCTATATCAGCTGGTTAAATTACTTGCGGGGAGCCTAAGGTAAGAAATAGGACTCCCGAAGAGCTAGAAAAGAGGGATATGGAAGCCCAGGTGGAGAAGATCATGGCTTTCCTGAACGAAGAAGCTGAGAATCCACTCGACATAGATCCAGGTACGTCGATTTGGACTAACTATTTTTTGGATACTTTGCCAGGTCTTAAGTATGGGGTCAATATCGACCCGGCGAAGTCGACAAAGCCACAAAGGCACTCAATATTGACTACCACAGGTCAATATAGACCTCCCTATGCCGAGAAAGCCCCACCAGATATCAAGCAGAGGAATGTCGAGGAAAACGACTCGATATCGACCACCTTTGGTCGATATCGACCTGCATCTGCTGAGTCGATTTCTTTTGTTGAGCCAAGCCAAGCCGATTTGGAGTAGCACCACCTGATATCGACTTGCCCAGGTTGATATCGACCAACCTTTGTCGAGTCGATTCCTCCTGTTGAGCAGAAGCCAGCCAATATTGAGCCAGTCAACTCAATATCGACTTCACAAAATCGACCCATCTCCCTCCATATCGACTGAGAGTCCACCTGAAGAGCAACACAAATCGATATCGAGTAGTCTTACTCGAAATCGACTAGACCCTCAGGAGCTTCCGACATCCGATTCTACAAAGGTAAGCCAAGGTATCGATCTTTCCTCTCCTATTTCAATTAAAGATCTATCTATACATGGGAGATGTTTGACTTGGTTTGTGCGATTGTGCAGGATTTCCAATGATGAGCCTAAGGAGTATGAAGTTGGAGACAAGCTCTATGTTTCCAAATCAAATGATCATTGGTTTCCTAACAAATTCAACAAGAAGAAGATGGGGCCTTTCACGGTGAACAAGATCCATTCAGGAGGATTGTAGCTAATGGACAAGAATGGAGTCTTATTTGAAGCCCAAGCTACATGGGCCCTGCAAATGCCACCTTGAGCTTACTGGAGAAGTCGGCCTAGCGACTATAAAATCTAGAGCTTGTAAATAAACATTTATTTTTGGGATTTTTAGACATTGTTGCTTTTGTTTTTTGGTTTTGAACTTTTAGTTTTTCTATTGTGGGTATTTCTCTTCTACATTTTTCAGGTCCATGGGGAAAGAAGCAAGCTAAAATCGGATTAGGCCCAGCAGCATAGCACCCGATTCTGACGATTAGCACACATGTCTAGTGAGTTTCTTTCTTTACCCTTGTTTTTATGCAGTGAGGACACTGTAATGTTTAAGTATGGGATGGGGGAAGGGCTTACTTTGTGCATATTTGATTTATGTGACATTATTTGTGCATTATTTCTTGAATTGCTTATGCATGGCTATTTTGGAATTCATTATTGATTTATGTGCTTACATCCATGTTTTCCAAAGTTTGTAAAAATGACCCCCATTGAAAATTTTGATAAATGTCATGGAAGCTTTAAATGAACTCGACGATGCAAAATTAGATTCATTAGAGGTATATCATGAAATTGCCTAGTAAAGGAAAGTCACAATGATGTGCATATTTTATTGAAACCATGAAATGAGGTAAAATTTGAAGTTGCTTTTGACATGTTGCATAATAAGAGGATGGAGGACTTTATATTTCCATATAATGCTCATATATTTATATTCCTTAGCCATACCTATGCTTATGCATCACAAAAGCCATATTGAGCCTTATTTCATATATTGCTCCACATGTTCTAAATATTGTCATTCTTTACCTTATTTCCTATCCGGGGATTTGAGAATGATGTCACATTATGGAGATTATTATATTGTTGTTGTGTTGTTATTATCATATTTGGAGTTTGGCAGGAATGTTTGAAATATATGGAAAATTGAATGAGTGAAAGAAAATCCAATCACCTTAGAAGATATAGGTAGATTGACCGTGCTCGCTAAGATAATAGTTTGGCGAGATGGGACGCACAGGTGAGGAGTCCAAATCACTAAGTATCAGGGGTCATTCATGACACCCATGTTTGCGACTCGCGAGAAGGCAGTGATGAGGTTAGAGAGGTAAAAGCATTATTATTATTATTAACAAAAGCATTATGGAAGGTGATGAATCTTATGAAGAAGGAATGTGGAGAATTCCAGTTTGGGAAATACTCCATTTCCCCGAATTATTAGCACCACATTGCCAAAAATTGCACACCTTTAGCCTTTTGCCAATCTACTCCTTATTGAGCTTAATTAAAGTCCTCTTGATTATTAATGCATTGTCACATATGGATTGTTTTTGCATAACCCTCCTTTTGTGAGTAGATGTTGCTTTTTAGTTGCATATGCATGGATTTGTGAAACTAGTACCTTTTCGATGATGGTAATTGATTGCAGGGACATATGACAATGATTCTAAGATGTTGAAAGTTTTGATTTCTTTTCCTGAATGACAATTAAAAGTATTGCTTGAGGACAAGCAAGCTTAAGTATGGGGTGTTTGTTGTGAGCCTAAATTTCCATGTTTTACACTTACTTTTATATCGATTTCTGCATGCATTTCATACATTTGGGTTAAAGTAATACAGAATCTGTGTAGTTTACACTTATTTGCCAAATTATGGAGTCTACACAAGTTTTTGTTATATTTCGCAGAAATCTGACGCACTTTGAAGCTTAAAGGAAAGTCATGAAGAAGCCAAGGATGGTGCAGCTGGCGAAAAGCCCATTTTTCACCATCTATCATTTCGAATCAAGTTTTGAAGTCTTCATGAGAGTTGTATCCCTCGGAAAGAGCTTTCCAATGCATGCTCATATGCGTCAATCCGACGAACGAGGACTCGGGAAAGTGCGTTTTAAGAACAGAGCAGGATGCTGAGAAGGCTTGTCGTTATCGACCAAGCACACTCAATATCGACCAAGTTTGTTGTCTTTGCTTTCTTTTCTGCTTTTCTCTGTTGTTTCTGTCTGTCTGTTTGATTTTCTGTATGTGAGATTTATCGCTACCTGAGATCCGCTGACGTGATTCCTCGAGGATCGATCCTAACTTCTCGCTGCTACATCAGGAGGAGGTCTTGTAATTATTTGCGTGGGCCTAAATCTGGTTTGATCTATTTCATTACATTTTAAAGTCGATTTCCTCCTACAACATCCACACTTTCTCGGAATGGCCCAATACGTCATCGGCCCAAAAATAGTGGTAGTCGACGTCGAGTAGTCTTCTCGATCTCAGGTACTCTTCATGGCTCCTCGAGTAGTTTTCTTCTCGCCGAGCTCGAGTAAGTTTTCAACAATGGTCGACGTTGAGTAACTTATTCGACATCGAGTAGTCTTCGAGCTTGAGTGTCTAACTTTAGTCTAACTTTAGTCTTCGAGCTCGTCTTCGAGCTTGTCTGCATTCCTTAGTCGTTCTGGCATCTAACTTTAGTCGACGTCGAGTAGCCTTGTCGACGTCGAGTGCGTTCCTTCATTCGTCTCCTTCTTTTGGTTTTGTCCCGGAATGGCTCCAAATTCTGCAAAATTAAACCAAAACTCGTGTATACCTCTATTTCTGGCAAATAAGCTCCTACTACACAAATTCAACATATTCCCAACCAAAAATATGCAATATACTTAGAATAAGGAACGAAAATGCGCGTAAAAACATGGTTACATTGGTGGACATCAAATCACCCCATACTTAAGCTTGCTTGTCCCCAAGCAATAACTTGGATGGTCATTCAGGGGAAACCTGCAAAAACTCTCAACATAGTGAATTCATTGTTATATTACCCAACACTCAATTGCCATGCTTGAAAAGGTACTTAATGTCTTCAAGTTTTTGCCTGTGAATGAAAAGAAATTTCTCTGCACTTAAGGGGGTTATATAAAACAATTTTTCCTATGATAAAGCAACCATAATCAGGAGGACTTTATGCAAGCTCAAAAAGGAGTAGATAGGTAAAAGGCTAAAGGTGGGCAATATTTGGTCATGTGGTGTTAATAATCTGGGGAAATGGAGTACTTTCCAAAATGAATTACCACATTCCTTCTTCATAAGATTTCTCACCTTTCGCTCATTCGCTCATTTCTTTTTTCAATATTAAGCTTTTACCTCTCTAACCTCAGCAGTGCCTTCTCGCGAGTCATAAACATGGGTGTCAAGAATGGCCCCGGATACTTAGTGCTTTGGACTCCTCACTTTGGTATCCCATCCTGCAGAACTATTATCTCGACGCAGGGAGGGTCGATCTACCTTTATCTCCTGAGGTGACCGAATTTTCTTTCACTCATTAAATTTTCCATAGATTTGAAACTCTTCTGCCAAACTCCAACAATGATAATATAACAACACAACAACCATATAATATCTCCAAAAATGATTTCCATTCTCAACATAATCCCTGGATAGGGTATAAGGTAAAAATGGGCAATATGTAAGGCATATGTGGAGAAATAATGATATAAAGACAAGTAAGGCTTATAATATGGCTTTTGTGATGCAATTAGGCATAGGTATGGCTAGGAATATGAATATGAGCATATATGGAAAATATAAAGTCCTCCATCCTCTTATTGTGCAATATGTCAAAAGCAACATCAAATTTACCTCACTTTTGTGGTTTTACCTAGAAGATTCGCACTTTATTGAGACTTCCCTTTCCTATGCAATCTTGTGCTATATCTCTAACAAATCCACTTTTACATCATTGAGTCCTGCCTTGACTTCCATGACTCTTTTCTTTTTAGCAATTTACAAGCTTTGGGAGATGTCATATAAAACAAATTTTGGGCTAAACAATTAAGCATAAAAATTAAAAAATTTACCCAAAACCCAAAATTCACCATGCATAACCAAAATCATATAAATAAATAGTATTAAGCTCTTCCCACACCCCATACTTAAAATCTACAGTGTCCCCACTGTATAAATCAATATAAAACAAGGGTAAAGGAAGGAGCTCACCAAATAATGCGTCGAGGAGTCAAATCAAGTGATGTCGAGTAGAGTGGAGGTATTCGACGTCGAGTAAAGTACTCGACATCGAGTACAATCTGCAATGTCGAGTGGAAGTCTAAAGTCGATGGTCCTCCTGGGTGGTCGACGTCGAGTGGCCTACTCGACGTCTAGTAGATCTGTGTGCTCAACGCTCCTTGTAGTCGATCTCGACTTGGACTTAGTCGATTTTGACTACTTTTTTAGGGACTTCGTCTTCCCTTCTTCGCGATCCTTTATGCCCATAGCCTGAAATTTGTTAGTTTTCGCACAAAGACAAAACTTTCCACATGAAGTATTCAAAAAAAAGTCCAAAACAAACTCTAAAAGTAAAAAGTCCTAAAATTTAAAGTTTTTTTATGTACATGCTCTAGATTTTATAGTCGCTAGGCCGACTTCTTCTTTTCTTGCTCAAGAACCCTTAATGGGGGGCCCTCTTGTGCCTGGCCCTTCTCCTGGATCATCTAGGTTCTGATTGTAGTATTCAAGCTCTGCTGATAAGTTGTTGCTCTTATAGGATCCGTTAACCTCATGTTTCTTCTTCTTTCCAGCCTGATTCCTGCATAGGTTAGCTTGCCACGGGGCATGGTCCCCTCTAAAATTCTTTTTATTCTTATGCATGAATGGATGAGAGGTAGGAATCATACTTGAACTTACCTTTTCGTGCCAAAAACAGCAATCTTCGGCCTGAAAGTTAGTCGACGTCGAGTACAAGTAGTCGACGTCGAGTACAGGGACCCCATACTTAGGCTTTCGGCTGGTCTGGAGCTCGTCATAGGAATTCGATATCGAGTGGGAGTACTCGACGTCGAGTTTCGTAGTCGACGTCGATCAGGTGTTGTCGATGTCGAGTCGCTTTTTGGCGCTTCCCTCCGTTGTTGTTTGCTCATCCCCGTGGTTTCCTATGCTCTTTACCTCCAGCCATGGAACTTCCTCTTTTGGGGGCCCGAAAGTGAATTCTAAGACCTCGTTACCTATCGTGAAGTTGAGCAATCGTTTCCTGACGCTAATGTTAGCATCTGCTGTAGCTAGAAAAGGTTTACCAAGAACAATAGGGCAAGCAGGATCTTCCGCCATATCTATAACAAGGAAATCTACGGGAATACAGAACTTACCAACCTGGACAGGGACATTATCAACCATACCTGTAGGGATGACCACTGTATTGTTTGCCATGTATAGCTTGGCATCCAAAGGCTCTAGTGCTAATAACTTCACCTTTGACCAGATTGATAAGGGCATGATGCTCACGCTTACTCCTAGTTCACACAGTGCCTCATATCTATGTTATCCAAATCCCACAGTAATAGAAAACTTACTAGGGTCAGGTATTTTCTCAGGGAAATCCATCCTTTTGCAGTCGTTGGCGATTTTTGTGATTGATCGCTTATTTCTAAGGATTTCCTTGAGCAACTTGACATATGCAGGCATCTCCTGAAGAGCTTCTGTAAAAGGAATTGAAACGTTTAGTTCTTGGAGCATCTTAACAAAGCGTTTAAACCTACCTGCAGTGGGATCCTTCAGCGCCTTGAAAGGGAACAGAAGCGTCTTCTTTGGTTTCGGAGCCAGAATATCTTTCATGGGTGATGCAGAGTCCTCAATGTTGAGTGTAGAGCCCTCGACATCGACTATAGGAGTCAACGTCGAGTGTTGTTGATGCGCAGAAGTTTCCTCGATGTTGTGTGGCTGGTCGACGTCAGGTGAATCTACTCGACGTCGAGTAGACTGGTCGACGTCGACTGGAGTCTGCTCGGTGTCGAGTGGATTTTCAGCTTCGTCTTTCTCCTTTTCGACCTATGGCTCGTGTAGTTGGTGCCCGCTTTTTAACTTTAGAGCAGCGACGTGTCCGGATTGCCCCTTAGGATTTGGATTTGTATGCCCAGGGAGCTTTCCAGATGGTTGTGGAATCTGTGTCGCGAGTTGACCCACTTGGGTCTCTATGTTCCACTTTCAGATGTCCATCTCCCCAAATCTCGTGTTGAGGCTATGAAGTTGAGTTTGGACGGAGCTGGTGGATTGCTCTTGCTTAGCTTGATTCCTCCTCATCTCGTATAGGATTATCTATAAATCATCCTTCCGCTGGTCCCTCTCTGGATGTCCTGGAGCTCTGTATGGTGGGGGGGGGGGGTTCCTAGGGGCATCTTGATTCAATTGTGGTTGATGGAACCGTTGGTCCCCCATATAGCGATCGGGACCCCCTGCGTAAGCTACATGCTCATGAATTTCTGCCAACCCGACTTGCTTTGTATGTGGGCACTCAGGGGCAGTGTGCCGCTGTGCACCACATTCAATACAAGGTTGGTTAACAGATAGGAATTTGACTTGTTTAAGTAGCTTACGATTTTGGTCCTTGTAGAACTGCTCCTTGACATCATGATCAATCTCCTTAGAAGGCTCATATAGGGGCATGGATGGGGCTGGCCTTGCATGGGTGTTATCGTCGTCATTCGCAGGAGCCCCATAGGTGTTATCGAAGTTGGTGAGTCGTTCGATGGATGCCCACGCCTCTGCTAGTGTTTGCGTGAGGTATTCGTATTGCGTGTATTGATTGATCCTCTTCTTGCTGGGTAGATCAAGAGAATTGTAGAAAATCACCTAAATTACATTTGGTAGCTGCCCATGAGTAGGGCAGGATCGCAACAGATCCTTGTACCGATCCCATGCTGGTGCTAGTGGTTCCCCAGACTTTTCTTTGAAAGCTGTAATCTTCTAGTGTAGGAGCGCTATCTTGGTAGAAGGAAAGAATTTGTTAAGAAACACATTCCTTACCTCAGCCCATGTTGTTAGGGATCGCATCGGTAGTCCTTCCAGCCACTTCAATGCTGGACCTGCAAGAGACCAATGAAAAGCTTTCATTCTGACATATTCAAGAGTAGCAGCTTTAGCAATAGTTTGGCACATATTAGCGAAGCTGCGAAAGTAGTAATATGAGCGAGAGGGCATTCATTAAATCTCTCTTCAAATGCATTATTTTTAATTTCAGTAAGAAAGGCAGTGCGAATTTCAAAGTCATTAGGAGGGACTAGAATAGCCGATTCAGGCATGAAAAGAGTCGGGTGCATGTAATCCTTAGAAGTGGTTAGATATAGGGCAAGCTCAGCCTCCGCTTGTCTCCTTTGTTCTGCTTCCCATTCAACGTGTGCTCTCTCAGCGACGAGAGTAGCATAGTTGGCTGCTAGCTCCCCTTGAAGCCTCTGGATCATCTCAGCTTGTATTTCTATGGTCGACATGATCATTTTCAATCTAGAGTGGATGTGTATAAGACGTTCCGGATCGTCTAAGGCGTCAAACTCAGGTGGTTGACCAGAACGGCGCATACACTTGCAAAAGAAAACACAAGGGAAACGTGAAATCTAGCTATCTAAGGTGGGAATGATTGCCTCCCCGGCAATGGCGCCAATTTGTTGTGGGAGTAAATCGAGACTTGCAATTAAAATATAAATAAAGTAAAGCAAACCGATTCCGTTCCGAGCAAATAATTACAAGACTCCATCCCGTTGTAGTAGAAGGTAGTCAGGATCGATCATCGAGGAAGCGTGTCAGCGGTTCTTAGATAGCACGTGAATCACGTCCAGAAACCAACTCAGAGTACTCGAACTCGACTAGGGTGTAGTCGACAGGGGCCTCGTACAATCGATTTCGAGCAGAAATAAGAAATCCAGGCAGAGGATGTAGTCGACGTCGACAAGCTCTCCTCGACGTCGAGGGGGTTGGCTTCGTCGAGTACCTGCAGAGACAAAAACAAGCAACAATCTCGAGCATAATCTCTTGATCGAGTATTAGTGCTCCACGTCGACCATGTTTAGTCGATGTCGAGTAGCTGCGTAGAAACGTAATAAAAGCTGAAGTTCGCAGATCTCAAAATAGACTATATATGAAAGAAAACTTCCAAGATTGGGTTTTGTCACAACGATAACCAAACATGCATAAGGCAAGATAAATAGAGATAATCATGCAAATCACATCAAGGATCAAGCTTTCACCTTTTCCAACAATTAGACAACTCTTTCGAGAAACCCTAATTGTATCTACCAATTTTATGTTTATAATCCAAGTGGTTAACCTGAATCTTTATCAATTAGGCAATAAACATAACACAGATAGTGGACGATCAAAACATGATAAAAGTCGAATCTTTACCTCAAGCATGCATGGCTATCGTCGGGCTCACCCCGACCCTAGAAGTGGGTAGACTACCCGCTCATCGCCATTGGAATTATCATTGAAAGAAATAAACTTTGCATTAAACTAAATTCTTGACCTTTACAGTCCCGGCACTCCAACTTTCACAAAAGCGCCAAAACTCTAAATGCCTTGAAATCCTAAACTCTCTACTTGCTATGAATTGTCCCTCTCTGAAATTGAATGTATAGAAATCAGCCCCCCCCATGAGCTTTATTTATAGGGTTTAATCCTTGCTAATCAAGGAAAGCATATTCTATCTATTCCTAAAGATATAAAACTTGATAAATAAAACATTAATCCTAAAAGGTAAATATCTAAATCTCCATGTGGTAACAAAAGTCTTCTCTCCATAGATAGATCTTGATAAAATCGGATAGAAACCTCTTTGCTTCATGCCCAAGTAGTCCACACTTGCTCGGAATGGCCCAATACGTCCTCGGTCCAAAAATAGTGGTTGTCGACGTCGAGTAGTCTTCTCAATATTGGGTACTCTTCATGGCTTCTCAAGTAGTTTTCTTCTCGTCGAGCTCGAGTAAGTCTTCAACAGCGGTTGACATCGAGTAACTTACTCGACATCGAGTAGTCTTCGAGCTCGAGTGTCTTGCGACTGCATTCCTTAGCCGTTCTGGCATCTAACTTTAGTCGACGTCGAGTAGCCTTGTCGATGCCGAGTACGTTTCTGCATTCATCTCCTCCTTTCGGTTTTGTCCCGGAATGGCTCCAAATTCTGCAAAATTAAACCAAAACTCGTGTAGACCTCTATTTCTGGAAAATAAGCTTATACTACACAAATTCAACATATTCCCAACCCAAAATATGCGATATACTTAGAATAAGAAATGAAAATACGCGTAAAAACATGGTTAATTTAGTGGAAATTAGAGAGGTAAAAACATATAAGTGAAAAAAGCAAAGTGATTTATGAGAGGATGAGTGATGTGGAAATCATGAAGGAGAAAGTGCATAAAAGCAAGAAAGAAATTTTGAAGAATTCTCCCTGAATAATTTAGCACCACATTACCCAAATATAGCCCACCCCTTTACCTTTCACCTTTTCTTCACCATGAGCTTAAATTAAAGTCCTATTGATTATTAATGATTTGTCATATGAATTGTATTTGCATAACCCTTCTTTTATGTGTTGATGTTGCTTTTATTCACAGGCATGGATTTGGTGACATTAGTACCTTTTCAAGGATGATAATTGATTGCAGGGTCATATGAGAATGGATCTAATATGTTGAGAGTTGTAATTTCTTCCCCTGTATGACCATTAAAAGTATTGCTTGAGGACAAGCAAGCTTAAGTATGGGGTGTTTGTTGTGAGCCTAAATTGCCATGTTTTACACTTACTATTATATCGATTTCTGCATGCATTTTATACATTTGGGTTAGTTTGTAAAAAATCTGTGTAGTTTATGCTTATTTTACAAATTATGAAGTCTACACTAGTTTCTCTTTAATTTCGCAGAAATCGAGGCAATTTACAGCAATTCGAAGAAAGGCTGAAGAGCTCGAAGTCAACTACAGAAAGTCCAAGGTCAAGAAGCAGCTGAACCAGGACAAATCGAGCAGAAAACATGAAAATATCAACTCGACAAGGCCATTCGATATCGAGTAACTCTAGTCGATATCGAGCACTTCCGAGCCCAATTCACACGAAGTCGAGCAAAGTCACTCGAGGAGCCCAGAGCTACTCGACGTCGAGTAACTCTACTCGATGTCCAGTACATGTCGAGTGTCCAGAAGGTGCCCGAGGTCAAGTGCACACGAGGAGGAGAATGTCGTACTCGATGTCGAGTAACCTTGTCGATGTCGAGTACTATCCAGCGTCAGTCCGAGTCCGAGATCGAGTGGAGTCCAAGCATGAGGATTACTAGCAAGTGAAGATATGTGGAATTCTATCCATCCACATCAAGATCTATCAAGAGGTGAAGGGATTTATCAACTATAATTACTTTCCATTATAGATTTATTTCCTTTATGCATTAAACTTTATCTTATGTTTTTAGATAGATAATTTTAGATATATATATAGATTGTTCTTTCCTAGATTAGCGAGGATTGAACACTATAAATAAAGCCTTAGGGGCTGAGATTTAGAACATCTTTCAACACACCATTCATAGCAAATAGCGAGTATGAGAGTTACGAGAGAGAGCTTGAAGCCGAGTGAAGTTGTAAGAGGGGAGAGCGGATTTGGCTTCGTTCGGTTGTAAGCTCTATTTTAGTTTATTAATGCAATTTAGTTCCCTTTTATTATTGATGAGTTTATGGATGATGAAGAGTGAGTAGTCGCCCACCTTCTAGGGTCGGGGTGAGCCCCACGGTAGCCATGTAAGGTAAGTGCGATAAAGGTACAATCTTTTGATGCAATTTCGTCTTCTATCCCTATGAGCATGATTCTTTTGCGAAAGTTGAAGGTGATCCTTATTTGTATTATTAAAGAAAAAGTGATCTTAATGCAAACTTGGATTAATTATGTGAAAAGGGTTAGTAACAATTAGGGTTTATGCGAAAGCCTCTATATTTCTACTTCTTAATAACGAAAGTTATTTGATGAAAAACATGATCTTTCATACCTTTGTGCATTATTTTATATGGTTATCGTTGTGGTGTCGATGCCCTGATCTTGGAAGTCTTTAGTTTATTGATTTATTTCCCACCAATTTCGTATTTATATCTTTATTTCGTTGCGAGAAAGGTAAGATTTTTGACGCTACATTACTCGATATCGACGACACTAGTCAACATCGAGTACCACCTTGTCGACATCGAGAACCTTTACTCGACATCGACTAGCTTTTTGCTTACGTTTTCGCTTCTCTTCTTTGTTTTACAGTTTCTGTCGATTGAGGTTAGTCGAGATCGAGTACCCCTACTCGAGATCGAATACTTCTGCTGGTCGAGACGAGAGTTTTCTGGACTGGCCGGAAAGGTGAGCGCTGACAAGTTTCCTCGTGGATACGATCCTGAATACCCTACTACTACAGCAGGAGGGTTTCTTGTATTTTATTTGCTGAGACAGGGAGTCGGTTTGATTTTATATTTCGATTTATTTTTATACTTGATTTCCCTCCGCATCAATTTCTTTGTCTTAGATATGTAACAAGGAGTACCAAAAACACCAATCATCTTAGGAAGACCATTCTTGAGGAATGCGAAGACCGAAATTGATTGTTGTGAAGGTTTTTTAACGACGGAGTTTGACGGAAGAAAGGGTGAGTATTCTCTTTTCAATTCTATAAAACTTTCTTCTGACCATCCTTTAGATATGTCAAATTCTAACCAAATTGATTGCAACAATGGTCCATATATAAGATTTGTTAGAAGTTCCTAAGGTCGAGAATTCATTTGATTCTAATTAATTTGTTTAACAATTTGCAGTAGTTTTTTATGAGAGGATTTCTCGACCGAAATTTTTTTTAGTAAAGACACCGCTATAGCATAGTGGAGTAAGGTTCGTCCTCAGGAGAGAAGTCATCAGTTCTAGTTTAGTGTTTTGGGGTTTAGGGAGTAGCGGGAGAAGGGTGGTTGTCGACGAGGATCAAGCAGTCGATGTCGAGCGGCTAGGTCAATGCCAAGAAGATTTGGTCGACGTAGAGGGATGGAGAAGGAGTGGTGGTCGATGTCGGGTGTGTGCGGAATATAAATAAAGAAATAAAACAAATTAAAGTGCAAACTCCCAAGGTTAGATATCACCACAATAATAAACATATGTGTAACTCATGAATTACATAAAGAAGCATGTTTTACATTAAAGAATCAACTCTCGCAAATTCCAACAATTTAGGCAAGTTGACTCTCGAAAATAAACCTAATTATTGTTTCTACCTTTTCTTAATTAGGATTAATAATCTCGCGAATAAAAACCTTAATTACTATCCATGTTTGCAACATGAATTCCTTGAATACTCATCCAAGGGTTAAGTATAGAGGTAGAAGAGGGGAATTATGAATTCATTGATTAAGAGGGGGATTAGAAACAAAGCACGATGAAAGCAAACAACTTTAATATTAAACTAAAACTTAGACTTATAAAACCTTCCAATCGTTTCTCTCTCTCTCTCTCCCCCCCCCCCCCCCTTCCCTCCCTCCTAACTACTTGCGTTCGAAGACGACTTGGCTTGAATGAATAAAATCCTAGGCCTAATGCCTTTATTTATAACAAACCTAATCCTTGCTCACCAAGGGGAACTAATAATAAAATAATAGAAATAAATATATTTTTTCATCTAAATCCCATCGATCTAAAGAGTCTATCTAAGTCATAACAAAAGGTATATAAAAGATGCAAAGATAGATAAAGGATTTTGTGCTTAATAATCCTTGAAAGATTCGGCCCAATCCGTTAAGCATCTGTTGCGTGTCTGATCCAGTCGACATCGACAGAGTGGTCGACGTCGAGCACTCATCAGCTATGGTCTCGAGCAATGGTTGACATCGAGTAAAAAGTGGTCAACGTCGAGTGGAATGGTCGATGTCGAGTGAAGACATGTCGATGTCGACCTCTTTTCAACTTTTACAGCATTCAACTCTGTTGAAACGCACTTTCCCGAATCCTTATTCGTGTGATTGATGCATATGAATATGCTTTGGAAAGCTCTTTTAGAAATGAAGGCATAAAACTTGATTCAAAATGATGAATGGCGAAAATAGGTCTTTTCTCCAGCTACACCATCATGCGCTCTACCTTAGCTTCTCCATTGCCTTCATGACTTTTCTTTAAGCTCCAAAGTCCGTCCAAGATTCTAAAAATCAGCTCTAAATACCTGAAAATCACACCAAACTTTGTGTAGACTCCATATCTTTTAATTAATCAATAACTACACAATTTTCTTACTTTTCAACACAAAATGTGCATAAAAGACATTAAATATGACTATAAACATGATTGTAAACAAGAACAAAAATGAGGACATCAATTTTCACTAAAGAAAGAAGCCAAGTTTGACGTTTAAAGCTCTAATTATCCACAACCCATACATTTGCCTTATGAGAAATTATTTGTAAATAGTGTGCCATTTTTGGTGATTACAGGACAATCTCCAAGACTAGCTCAAGATCAAGAGAAGAAGTAAATTGAGGAATTAGATGAACACTTGGATAACATGATGCATCATGCAAGTGTGCCTGCACTTGTCAAGAAAAGGAAAGGCTTGGATGACTCGGGTGGTGGAACTTATCTAAAGAAAGCAAGCACGTCGGGCCGACAAGGTGGAACATAGGCGCTTCCTGGGAGGCAACCCAAGTTAATTAGTTAGATTTCAATTTTGCATTTGTTTTTCAATTCAATAAAGTAGGATAGGTATTTTTTTTTGTTTTGTTTCGGTATATTATTTCTCAGGACTAACCCGCAGAAGAGTTTGGTTAAGAAAAGAAACGAAGACGGAAATGTAGGATTAATGGTGACCGCCGCTCTCCAACCGGTGCCTACTGCTTTTGCTTGATGTCCCAAATCCGAATTTGGAACAAGGGAGAAAAACAATGATCACTTTATATTTTATCTTTTATCCCATCCTCCCTTCCATATAAATACCCAAATTCATCTTCTTTCTTACATCTCTTCAAACTTTTAACCCAAGCAAACACAAAAACCCCTAAACGCTCATACTCCAATATTCAAATCCATCATTCCCTATTTAAAATCCAAACTAAAAGCCCTACTTTTTAGATTTCCTATCACCAATTCACACTATTTCCACTTCCAAATCATCACTTTCATCACTTTCACCCATCCTCCATTCAAATCCAATTCAAACCCACAACCCATCACCAAATCCATTATTTTTGAATCACACACTCACCCTTTCCACCCATCAAGGTTTTTGGATCACGTTTCGTGCATAAAGGAAGCATTTGGAGGGAGTTTCGACGTCATTCCAATGACGTTGAAATTCGGAGTTTTCAGCCCAGAGAAAAACCGGCGCCCACCGCTTGAGACCAACGCCCGCCATTCGTATAACCCGTTAGACCGGCACCTGCCGTTTGTCACCGGTGCCTACCGCTCTCTGCATCATGACTTTTTTTCCAACATGGTCAGGCCGAACTATCTTATGGAAGCTCAAGAAGATCGCTGGATCAACTTATGGGGAAGGAAATACTTTTCGATGATGTTTTTCGACTTGGAAACATTATACCATCTTAGTTTGTTCGATCATGTTTCTTTGCTCCTTGTTCGGGGTGGTTTGGGAGACTTCATCGAGTTCAGCGCACCTTCCTACCTAGCATTGGTGCAAGAATTTCTGGCCACCCTGGATTTTTGTTTTGACAAGGAAATACGTTTATGCGTGCGAGGGAAGGAATTTCTGGTAACTAAAGACACGATAGCTCGGGCTATTAGAATCACCACTGCAGCGCATTGTGCAACCTCATCTCCCTCCAATTTTATCCTTTCAATCTCCGCACGGAGATTCTCCATCTTCGACATCTTATCCTTGAGCATTTCTCTTAGTCGTTCATCCAAAACACGTTTCGGTTCGTCGAATGGCTCATGGTTAAGAGAATGGTCAGCTCTTCGCATAAACCTTCAAATCACAAACAAAAAAAAAAAAAAAACAAAGAGGGGATGGGCTATTCCTAACCGTGAAACAACTAGACTAGGCGTGATTGACAACTCCCTGAAAACGACGCCAATTTGTTGTGATGAGGAATGTTAGATGTCTATGATCAACACTCAAATATATTTATACTCGAAATCCCTCTATAGTATAGTGGAATTCAAAGTCGATCCAAGAGAGTTAGTCAGCGGTTCTATCCTAGTTGCTTTTTGGTTGAAAGTAGGGGAAAGGGATGGGTGTTGATGATAATGCATATTTCACATAGGCATTATAGGTATTTCTTATGGCATTTAGATAGGATTTTTGCATGTGTTTTAGTCTAGTTTCATATCTTGCTTGTGAAGTATTCGAGTTCGAAATAAACGTGTTTTTAGTGTTTATTATGCAGTACGTTTTACATTCTGACCATGGATGGGATCTTGGAAGAGCTTAGAAGACATGTTTTGAAGCATATGGAGGCTGAGAAAGGACCAAAGAAGCAAGGAAGTACAACATTCAAAGGAAAGAAGAAAGTTGGCCACTGCATAGGGCGGCACCCGCCGCTATCCCGTGTTCAGCGATTGTGATTTGGATCCGAAGAATCTTATTTATTATTATATTTCCTAGGGTTTGCACGTTCTATTTAGGTTTTATTCTTCCACAATAAGCCTTATGTTGACATTAGGGTTTTCAATGAACACTTTTAGAGAAAAGAGAGGTTTTTGGCCTATGAGTTACTAAACTCATAGTTTCGCTTGTGATTCGAAGACATGGTTGAATAGATCGTGAGGATTTGATTTCCATTAGTTATTTATGAGTATATTTATCATCTTGTGTCTATTGATTATATTTGTGTTTCTTTCTATGATTGATCACCATGTTATGAATTGCATCTAAGTTATGAATTCGTTATTGTTTTCTTGATAGCAACCAAAGGTTTTGAAGTAGTGATATTTCTATTTCTTTGTAGTGGATGATTTCGATTGATCTATGTCATTAGAGGTTGATTATGTCGATTTGGGTTGTTCCAATTGTGTCTTAATTGCATTGAATCGATGTGCCAATTGGTCTAAGAACTTGAGTGTTTAATGCTATTCTTTATTGATATTGAATAAGATGATTGTATCCCTGATAATGCATATTTCGTATAGGCATTATCGGTGTTTCTTATTGTAACTAGATAGTGGTTTTCCTATGATTTGAGTCTAGTTCCGTATATTGCTTGTGAAGTATTCGAGTTCGGAATCTACTCCTTTTTAGTGTTTATTCTGCAGAATTACATTCCGACCTTGAATGAACTTTGGAAGAGCTTAAGACGCATGTTTTGGAGCATATGGAGGCTAAGGATGAGCTAGAGATGAGCAAGGAAGCACGACATTGGAATTTATTGAAGACAATTGAGGAACCCGCCACCATTTGCACGGCGCCCGCCGTTACCCTACTTTCCGGATACGCGGTTTGGGATCTGAAGACATTATTTTATATTATTATATTCTATTTCCTACTAGAGTTTTGCCGACTCTTTAGAGTTTTATTACGTAGTTTTAAGTTCTATTAGAGAGAGAGAAGTTGATTATTGTGAGACTATGACCACAATTAGAGAGAGAGATAGAGAGAGAATTGTCCTATGAGTTGCTAAACTCATTTTATTATTCATGTTCTTAGTTATCATCTTGTGCTTAATTTATATTTGTGTTCCTTTCTATGCCTGATCAACATGTTAGAAATTACATCTTAGCTACGAATTCGTTGTTGTTTTCTCGATAGCAAAAAAAGGTATTGATGACAGTGAGGTCTCTTTGTCTTTGTAGTGGATGATTTCAATTGATCTATGTTGAGGATATTCGATTGGGGCTATGTTCGGTATGCTCCGATTAGGGCTGATTTCAATTGACTGATGTCATCATAATTTGCATTATTTAGGACATACATTTAGCATAGGTTTGTGTCATTTGTCATGTGGTTTATGTGTTTTTATAGCTTTTTCGTTTAGTTTCTAGGATAGAGATCTACTGTCTTTATGGTGGTGTTTTCAGGAGTTTTCGAGAGCTAAGAGGAGATTGTTAGAGGACATGTGAGATGGGTAGAGAAGCGAAGAAGAGCCAAGCGAAAATCATATAGGTGGAACGAGGATAAAAGGCGAAGAAGCAAAAGCATAAGGAGCAAGGCGGCCGTGCATCAAAGACTTCACTGCAAAACAGAAGTGCACGGGCGTGTACCTCTTCCGCATGGGTGTGCAGATGCTCGATCAGGGAAACAAGCCTTCAGAGGAGAAGTGCACGGGCGTGTGCCCCTACCGCGCGGGTGTGGACCTAGGGCGCGTGGGCGTGCACTGTTCAGCTCGGACAGAATCGCACTGGCTTCGACCTGGACCTTTTAGCATTACTTTATTATTATTTAGGGGGTTTAATAATATGATATTAGGGGATTGTCCCAGACTATTTATGGGGCAGAAACATATCTTTGAAGCTCTCTCGAAAAACCCTCGTTTGAACGTTCCTTTTCAAGACCTTTTGTGGAGTTAGATTTGGAGAACCCTACGAAGATTTACTTGGAGATTTTCATTGTTTCAATTCAAGATTGGTATTTCTTCTTTAGTCTTTTCTTTTCTTTTGAATTCCATGCTTCAATTTATTGATTTGATGATGAATTCTTCCATTCTTGGCTAAAATCTCCGTTCTAGGGTTAGAGTGAACCCGAGAATGTCGCAAATTGTTTGATTTCGATGGTTGCTTGACTTTGTCTGAATTTTATGAATTGATTTGATCCTAGTTGCTTAACCTAATTGATGTGAATCGATTAGAATCCTTTTTAGATTCAAGATGCTACCGCTAAGAATTGAAATTGGATATTTGGATGGATTTCATGAACCCGAAAGGGGAATTGTGTCTATTGGAACAATAGGATTGAACTTGAGGAATCAACAATTGTTATTGTGACATTTAAACAATTCTTGAGGACTCTTGAGGATTAATAAATTATCGTAGATTCTTAGGTTTTAATCTGTTAGGCGGAACGCGACAGCGAAAGTTTAATTGATTTTCTCCTAAGGTCTATAAAGAACTTAAAGAGTCTAGATTTTGTTAATTTAGACACAATCACTACAACATGTGATAGCTGAGTAGTGATGACTTTAGATAATTTACCTTCAATTTAAAATATTAAGAAGATGAAGTTCGAGTGAACATCGGGTTGAATTCTTTCTCATATATATTTTATTCATAAATTTTACTTGTTTTTCTTAATTTATTTGAAAATCAAATCTCTCCCATTTGGCTTAGCTTATTAGTTCTAGATAACGTTTGATACATATATAATCCCCGTGATCGATACTCGTATACTGTAATTGATCTCGTATTCTTGCGACACTACTAGAATTGTGTTAATAGTCATCGGATGATTTATATCGGTCAGAAAAAGGCATGATGCTAAAAGTATTTATAACATCAGTTTAAAAATTATTGATGTGATTGAAATCAGAAACACCGGTTTAACTTCTTGAACGATGTTAAAAGCGCGTTGAACCAGAAATTTCAAAAGCGCGTTGAATACACTAAGTTAAAATTTTAAGCGAAATAACTCGGTTCCCAATCACTTGAAAAAAACAGTAGCATTCAGATTTTTTTGAAAAAAAAGACCCAAAGCCCGGGTTGAAATTTTACTAAAAGTAAAAGCGGTAAAAGTACCGCTAATTTGAAGTTTGGATTTTGCCTTAGAAAAAAACCATATGAGCAATCCAAATGTCCCAAATAACTCATTCTCCATTCACATTCAGATTCACCGACATCTCTCTCTCTCTCTCTTTCAACGCGATAACCATGTTCGTTTGTATTGATCCCTCCCTCAGTCCCTCATCGACCATGTCCACCGCGGCACCGCTTCACCTCCCGCCCCCCTCACGTCTTCTTCGACCGCGACGTCATCTTCTGCAGATACCCTTTCTGATCTCCGAAGAATTTCTGGTACATCGCGAGGCTGGAGGGAGGAGGCTAGGCGGAGGCGCTTCGCTGCTGCTCTGCTTCTCCAGATGCTGCAAGGTACTTCACTTCTTCTCTCTTTCTCTTATTCCCCTTCTCCTCAATTCAGATCCAGGGTTTTGTTTTGATTAATTATTTTCCGATCTTGGGTTTACTTTTCGCTCTTCACTTCTCTAAACACAATCTCTCTCCTCCACAAGCAAGGTACTTCTTCTTTTCGCTTTCTCTTGTTACCCTTCTCCTGAAATCAGATCTAGGGTTTTTATTTTGGTTAATTATTTTTCGATCTAGGGTTTGCAATTTCGATCTTGAGGTTTTGTTTTAGGTTGTGTTATTAAGATGCATCTGTTATGTTATTAAGATGCATCTATTGTGTTCAATTTCGATCTTGAGTTTTCATCCGCTTCAACTGTTGGGTTTCTCAGTTTTTATCTAGCAGTTGATATTTCTAATACTATTGGAATTCAATTACTACTTTGTTATGAAAAGATACCTCTTTCTTTTGAGGTTGCATTCAATTACTGAAAGGTGTCTTAAGGTCTTTCTATGAAAACCTTAACAGCAATTGAGTCCTATCCTATGGAGATATTACTTAGAAGCTGGCCTTTCTATGAAAACCTTGATTTAATAAAATCTAGCAGATGTTGCTAGTTGTAATCATTGCTGTTCCAATTAGCTTCGTGGTTAATATAATCTCCTGTTAACTTGAATTAACTTAGAGTATCCAATTGTTTATGATTCTTGAGTTTCAAAATATATGGTTGTGAATGTGAAGTATGTTGTAATCTAGAAAAGGTGCGAATCAGAGAGTGTATAACTTTGTTATAAGAATTACTGAACGTCAGTAATCCTGATGTTTTCTATAATTGTCTTAAACAGCCAATATGTGATTCATACTAGTTCATCATGGGAGGGGGGTTCAGAGTGATGCGTTTTGACAGACCTTTCTTTGCATTTCTACAGGAAGTCCAGAGTGGCTTTTGTTGCTTTGTTGTCTTGTCATTAATGGTTATTTTTTTTTGCTTCCTTGTGATTGTTGGTTGGGATTCTTTATTTTAGTTGCTGGTGTTAATGAAGTTACTGATTTTTTTTGGATTTGTTTCCTTTTAATTGTTGAAGGCCTCGTGCTGATTTTTTTGCCCTTGTGTTGCTACTATATAGTATTTTGACTATAGTGGCTGGTTTTTTGCATTTTGATTCTAATAGGCCTTGCAACCTTTCTTCATTTCTAATCCCCAAAATTATTGGGGCTTTTATGCAGTTCTTCTGTTGAAATGGGAATTAGGAGGTTATTTAGCCTTGCCATGGTTAGTTATTTGAACTTAATTCCACCTGCCATATCCTTGTGGGCAGTTCGAGGGTTTCAGCAAAGGTGTGTAATGTTAATATATCCTTACGTGGCAATACAAATGCAGAACAAGCTAAAATTTGTTTCTTCTTTTATTTGATCAGATTAATGAGCTTGAGAAAAAGTTAAAGTAGAAAGAACAGTTCGAAGAAGAGTTTTCTAAACTCGTCAAAAGGCACCGTATATATGTATTTGCATGAAACAAAATTTGGTTAGTTCTATTAAACAAGGTAATTTGGTATTTTGGTTTTAAAGGTACATGATGGATCATATCTGCTCTAAAGGCTAAATTTTCTTTCTTCTTTTATCTGATTAGATTAATGAGCTTGAGGCAAAGTTAAAGCAGCAAGAACCATTTGAAGAAGAGTCTTCTAAGCTTTGTCAAAAGGTATCGGTATTTCTACATATTTACTTGCTTCTGTGGCATTTCAACCCTTCTTAGTTGAGCTAGGACCTGGAATTGTGGAAAATATTATTTACGGTATTCAAGTTTGTACTTTGATAGTTGATCAATATCTTTGTTCAAACTCAATGCTAATGGAGCTAGATTTTATTTCTAATTTTTTAATACTGACGACAGTCTTGTCTTTGGTAGTTGGATGAGTTATCAACATTCAGTCTCACACCGTTCAGGTATTGAAAACACTCTCCTTTAAATAGCCTACTAATCTTTTTGGTTTTATGTTTTGCTATTAATTTATGAAGATAAAAGAAATTTTATGCCAAGAGAAATGAAATCAAGAGTAGCAGACAACGATGATTCTGCTCAATACTAACTATTACTCCTCAATAACTCACACATACTTTCCTTTGTTCAGAAATGATGATTCTACTCATGTTTTGAGGATTTACGACGATAAAGCTCAAGCAATGAAGTCTGCCCGTAATTCTGGCCGGACGATGGAAGAAAGCTTATTCAACTAAAGTCGTTATCTTTTCTTTTAGTTTGTGTAATACTAAGCAGAAAATATATGCATGTAGATAATTTGAACAAATACAAGTAGATAGAAAATTATTGAATGCTTTGACATATTTTGATTATTTGAGAAGTAGCCTATTAATGGATACAGGCATATGGATACAAACCGGCAATCAGACATCATTTAATAGAATAAAAAGAGATTTTAAAATGTCTTGAAACCCAACAAAACGATTAATAAAACTGATGTCTTTTGCGAAATTATACATTATTATTCATAAAGAAAATGACGTTGTAATCTTTTTAGACATCATTTCTTTAAAATATATTGATTTAAATATATACATATAACATTGTTCTTATAAATATTGAATGTTGTATACTATTTTTCAAATGAAATAACAAGACAAAATACAAAGGAAAAGTTAATAAACATGAAATGAATCACCTATGCCTGGTGTAAATAAGATATTGCAACATTGTTTTTGGAAAAAATATCGATGTTAATGTGAATATTTTTGTTGCTCTACATATCTTTAGATAGCTAGAAATGCAAAATAATAATGTTTTAACAGTAGGTGAATCAATCAAAATGTAATTGTATTCATGCATTTCAGTCGATATTTCAAAGAGAAACGATGTTATAAATCGTTATAGACATCGGTTATAAACCGATGTGGTAAAGTTTGGATTCTTAATGCCTCCCACTAACATGTTGAATTTTTTTTTATTAACATCGATTTATACCCGATGTCTATGAACATAATTCTAGTAGTGGGGGTTGGTTTAGGCTACACTATTCTTGTGTTGGTTTAGACCACATCAAGTTTTGGCACCGTTGCCGGGGATTGTTGATAGTATTGATTGTTTCTATGAACTAGTTCTGCTAGGCCTTTCTATTTATTTTGATTTGTTTCTTGCTTGTTGGTGATTTCAGGTGACTCTTTAAGTCTATGTGAAGAGGATTACGTTCTAGAAAACTCAACGATTATGATCATGAGCCTGAACGTAATTTTCATAAGAGACTAAGGGAAAATCTTGTGATTGCTAGACAAGAAATGGCGGATGATAACGATGATGTTGCTCAGATGTGCCAATAGTTAAATGGTCTTGCTGCTCAACTCCAACGTGAACGTGATAATCAAGGGCAAGGTATGCATGCGCTTGAGTATGCTCCCCAAACTCTAGGGGACTATATGATACCGCCATGCTCTGGTCCACTTTCTGGTGTGGTCCTCCCCGAGTTGCAAGCTCGTAACTTCGAGCTAAAGTCTAGACTTGTGAATTTGATCCAGTCTAATCAGTTTGGTGGATCGCCATCAGAAGATCCTCACCAACACATGGAGACGTTCCTCGATCTAATGAGTACGGTGCATATGGAGAACGTTTCTCAGGAGGCCATCCGTCTATATGCCTTCCGCTTCTCTCTGCACGGGAAGGCTAAAGCTTGGTATAGATCATTACATGAGAACTCCATTACAACATGGAACCAACTATATGAGGCATTCATGAGCATATACTTTCCACCCAAGAAGATATCTGAGATGAGGGCGAAGATCAATGACTTTGCTATGCAACATGGAGAGACCTATCATGAAGCCTGAGAGAGGTTCAAGGATTTGCTGATTCAGTGACCACATCACGGTCAAACCAAGTATGTTCTCCTTCAAATCTTCTATCAAGGAGTTGATGATGCTACTAGACTGCTTATAGATACCTCTTCTAATGGAGGTTTTATGGAGATGAGTTTAGATGATGCTTGGGCTTTGATTGAGAAGACTGCTCTTCATGCTGCGAGGTACTCTAATCATCGCTCTTCTATTTCTACTGCTAAGAGGTCTGTAGGTCTCTATGAGGTTGATGCTGAAACTAACAAATCAGCCCATTTGGAAGCTCTATAGCGTGACATTGCATTATTAAAGAAGGAGTTTCTTGCTAAGCCACTCTCATCTAGTGCGGTAGGGGTGCCTCCCCCCGTTGTTGAATGTCAATATTATGGTATGCTGAACCACACATTATCCAGTTGCCCTACTTTTCTAGAAACACAGTCGGGAATGGCTCAAGGGGAAGTAAACTTTACTAGAGACAACTACAGAAACCCCAAGAATGACCCATTCTCCTCTACTTACAATCCTGGTTGGAGGAATCACCAGAACATCAGGTATGGGAACAATTCTAATGTGCAGAATCCACAGTCATTCCAGAACCAAGCATCATATGGAAATGGAGTCCCACCTGGATTTCATAATGCACCGAATCAGGGATACCAGAATAGGGAGAATCAGCCTCCGTCCGTGGCTCCTAAGAAATCACCTGAACTTATTGCTATTGAGAATCTAGTTTTTGAATTCAAAGCTATGGATACCAAGATACAAATGATTGAGGAGGAACAAAAGATTCAAGCTAATCAGTTGGCTCAACAAGCCGTCAATGCTCCTAGACTGTCAGGTTAAGTTCCAGGCTGACCTGATGAGAATCCAAAAGGACAAATTTATGTTGTGTCTTTAAGGAATGGTAAACAGTTAGAGAAGGTAAAGAAGCATGAACCTCCTAAAGCTAAAGGGCAAGCTGCTACACTAGAGTTTGAGACTGAGGCAACAGATGAGCCTGAGAAGGAAACGATATATGTTCCCCCACCGCCATATCAACCTCCTCTTCCGTTACCACAGAAGAAGAATCAGGCTATGTTGGAGAAGAAGTTTGGGAATTTTGTAGAGATCTTGAAGAAGTTGCATATAAACATCCCATTCACCGAAGCTCTCAAGGAGGTGCCGACATATGTCAAGTTCTTGAAGAAGATCCTCTCCAATAAGAGGAAGCTTGATGAATGTCAGACAATAGTTCTTAGTAAGGAGTGCATCGCTTTGATCCAAAACAAGCTACCACCTAAGCTCGAGGATCCAAGTAGTTTCTTTGTCCCTATTAACTTTGGCAATCAGCATGATTACAACGCTCTTTGTGATTTGGGAGCTAGTGTAAGCTTGCTTCCTCTATCAATTTGCAATAAGCTTGATTTAGGAGAGCTTAGGCCAGTGAGGATGCAACTATTTATGGCGAATAGGTACATTGCCCACCCAGCTGGTATTTTAGAGGATATCCCTATTAAAGTGAGAAATTTTTTTGTGTCAGTAGACTTTGTAGTGTTGGATATGGATGCTAATATGTTTGTCCCTATTATTCTTGGAAGGCCTTTCTTGAACACTACAGGTACTGTGATTGATGTAAGAAAAGGGACTCTCTCCTTCGACATTGAAGATGAGAAAATAGAATTTAACCTTATTAAAGTTATGAAAACCCCTTCTTTTGAGAATGATTATTTCAAGGAAGATGTGATGGAAAGGACAAACAAGGAGCAAATGATGTCTATTGTCATTAGGGACCCCTTGGAGCTTTTCTTGACTACTAGTGTGATGACGAGGGGAGAATGTCCACCACTTGCTAAAGTTGTTGCTGATTTAGAGTTGTCACTGGAAGCTCCTACCTTCCCTAAGTCCAGGGTCGAACTTCTAACCACGGATGATGTTCCTGAAGTGCCTAAGCTAGACATGAAGCCACTCCCATCTTCTTTGAGGTATGAATTCCTTGGACCCAACTCTATATGGCATGTGATTGTGAATGCTAATTTGAGTGATGATCAAGTTGAGAAGCTTTTAATTGTCATTCGAAATCATAAAAAGGCCATAGGGTATTCAACAGATGATTTGAAAGGGATTTCACCTTCTTTGTACATGCATCGTATTTTCATGGAAGATGATCATAAACCCACCATAGAATACCAAATGAGACTTAACCCAAACATGAAAGAGGTAGTTAAAAAAAAGTCATGAAATTGTTAGATGCATGGATTATTTTTCCTATTTCCGATAGTAAGGGGGTAAGTTCGGTTCACGTTGTGCCTAAGAAGGGTGGGTTAACGATTGTAAGAAATTAAAATAATGACATAATTCCCAATAGAACGGTCACCGGGTGGAGAATGTGCATAGACTATAGAAAGTTGAACACCGCCACTAGGAAAGACCACTTCCCTCTTCCATTTATTGATGATCAAATGCTAGAAAGGTTGGCTAAGCATTCATACTTTTTCTATCTAGATGGGTATTGTGGGTTTTGGTAAATTCCTATTCATCCCGATGATCAGCAAAAGACTACATTCACTTGCACGTATGCACCCTTTGCATACAGAAGGATGCCTTTTGGCTTGTGATGAAACCGGACTTGAAAAGCGCACACATATCCCCCCACGTGACCGTGGAGGGATAAGCATGCAGAATCCTTTCCACTTGGGATGGGTGTCGCGGGCTTACCTGACGCCCTCGCAACCCCGGCCTGACACCCGATGTGGATGACAGAGCCGGGGCTACGAGAACCCCAACCTGTGCCGCGCACTCCAAAGGATCATGCGTATGGACTTACCCTCCCCCGCGATCCTCATCAGTCGTGAGGATTTCGAGGTTGGTGCCGCGGAGCCCTACGAGGAGGCTCGCGTCGTTAACTGAACGGGTTCATCGAGTGACCCAATGGCGAAGAGGACATGACCGCCGACTCAGTGAGAGTTGACGAAGGACCGGTTTACGTTTTCCCCCTAGCTCTCCTATCGCACGCCCTACTACCTGCGCAGCTTTGGTCGCCGTTAGCTAAGTGCTACAGGCGTCCGCGGATGTGACGGTTCTCCACCGAATGGAGATGGTCTAGGTGTGGAGATTTCTCTGACGTAATTCCTTCCTTCCTTCTCTCTCTACTCAAGACGTCAGTCCTCTCCTTTCTCTCTCTTCCAAAAAAGTCCTTTCTCTCCCCCTTTTATACTGTGTTCTGTCTCGTTTGAACAGGGGGACGTTCCCCTCTTTTGGCCATTTGTCGGCGTCATGAGGCCAAGTGTTGGGGGTCGTGAGGACACTTGGTCAGGCGGCATGTTCGACACCTGTCCCTTTTCTCGCCACCTGTCGCTCTGAACGTGGACACTCTTTGTTCGCGGACGGGAGACCTTTACGGTTTTTGACCTTGGGGTTTATTACCTTTTTGCCCCCCTCTGCGCTCTTACGCGGCTTTCCGGGCCCCTTTTATCTCTTGGGCGTCATCACAGCTCCTCGGACCGCGGGGGATCCGGTTAGGATCCTTCGAGGTTCGAAGAACACCTACCGCTGGGGGTAGTTGTTCCCAAGGCGACGAGATAAACACGGGTAAAACCCTTGGGCTTTGGAGTGGAGGGGCCCATTTTGAGTTTTGCTGGGCCGATGTGGGTTGCGGCCCATTACTTCTGATTGATGGGGGTCCGTTTTCCTGACACGTGTCTTGAGGTGAGGAGGCGAAACGTCGTGGATTGTAGTGCCTATAAATAGGAGCCCTGACCCCCTCTCATTTTTACCGTCCCCGTTTTTTACCGTTCTCTCGACCAAGACGTCTTTGAGGTAAACTTTGACCCTTTACTTCTTTCTTTCCGCGACTTTAGCTTTGGTTTCCTTGATCCTAGTTCCCTTGTAACTTCTTGGGCTCCGGTCGTTGTGCGGGCCTTCCCTTGTGTTGGTGTTGGCCGCGGTTGATCCTTAGGTATCTTTCTAGACCCTTCTCCCCGTCATTCCTTTCCTTGTTGGTCCTGCTGCCTCTACTATGTCGTCCCCTTCGAGTAGTTCGAGGAGCATGCAAACTTTGACCGATCCCCCACCCCCCAGCCGCCCTGGAGGAAAGCTGCGGATGGGTGACATCGAGGTGCCTGAGGACGTTACCTTTAGGCAGCCTAAAGATCTTGAGGATCCCTCTTTCTATGCTTCCCCGGGTCGCGAAGTGGAGGGGGATTCTTCCCCAATCGAATCCTCTTCTTCGCGGTCGACCGGCGGAGGTTCACCATCAGACTCGGACTCGATACTGGAATCACCAGAATCCCAGCACTCTTATAAGGAGTGGGATTCTCACACCGGCTTGCCTTCTGGCCCTGTCTTCATGGCAAAGGAGCGGCGTTCGTCATCCGTATTAGGAGACTTCTGGCCGGTGTTGTACAACGAGAAGGTGTTAGAGACCTGTCTTTTTAGAGGGGATTTTAAACCTTCTGTCGCGGGCCCGATACCGGTGATCTCCTCTCAGCGTGTGATCCCCATCGCTCCCCCAAATGCTCAGAGCCGCGGAGGGGGAACCTTCACCACGGTGGAAGACCTGGACGTGATTGCCCGCGTTTTCCCTTGGCCTGAGGGGGTTGTGTTGTGTTTACCGGCCGAGGGGGGAGCAAGTTTAGACGCTTACCCGGGCTGCTTAATGGTATACATCGAGAGTTTGGTGCAAGGATTCCGTCTTCCTTTGCCTAGTTTGTTTAAACGCTATCTAAAAGCCTGTGGTTTGAGCCCTGCTCAGCTGGTGCCAAACAGTTGGCTTTTCCTGACTTCATTCGTGATGCGCTGTCTGGAAATCGGGGTTCAACCCTCTCTCGGGCTATTGAACCAAATGCTCACTCTGGGTCATGGGGTAATGTTCAAAAGCCTTTATCAGGCCAAGCTTAGCGTTCCCATTGTGGATCGGAATACTAGTAAACCGGAATGGCGACACAAGTGGTTCTTGGTTAGGGATCCTTCGCGCAAGATTTTGAATTTCCACACCGAGCCCCGTCTGTATGTGAGGCCAGAGAGGAAGACGTACCCGGGCCTCAAGGAGATAGAGCAAAGATTCGTCGTGGAGACGAAACCGTCCTGGAAAGATATGGTTTCTCCCCTTCAGCTAGAAATGGCGGGATTGAGTCTTCCTCACCCTCGCATAGGTTGTAGCTCCAATTCAGAGATTGCCTTAGCCTCTCGTTTGTGTGGTGACGGTTTGTTATGTCGTTTCTCTGATCCTTTTTTCTTCGATTTTGCGTGGTGTTGTGTAGGTGCGGTGGAGTTGAAATCTATGGTGGACGCGGCTAAAATGTCCTCGGCCCCTCCGTCAAAAAGGAAGATCCCGTCCGATGTTCTGAGTGCTTTGAAACGTCCCAAGACTTCTACCTCCCAGGCCAAAGGGAAAGCGGCTGTGAAAGAGACGACTATCGTCGCGGCTTCCCTCCCCTCGGGATGTCCCCGCGGAAACAAATCCCTCGATCATACTAATCGACTCCCCTCCTGCTGTTGATGTCCAGCCTCTTCCTCTGGCCCTTCCGGCGAAGCGTCAGGTCACGTCCCCTGGTGATGCAGGTCCTTCCAAATCTAGGTCGAAGAAAAGGAAGACGCGATTGTATCCGCCTTGGGAAGGCGTGAATTGGGATGTGCCGGTTTTCCATGTTGATGCCAACGGCCGACCCGCGTATCGGATGCCCGGCTTCCATTCCGACACTCTTGAGAGACTGGCCTTTCCTCCGGAGCTGGGGAAAGCGGAACTTCGTTACTTAGATCATTTGACTGACGAGGAATTCACGCTTGAGCAGGAACGATGGTGCAACTGGGTAAGTGAGTGGTGTTTTGTTTTTGTTTGTTCCATCTTTATGTGTGCCTCGTATTCTCAGCGAGTTATGCGTTTTATTTTTCACGGATAGGGTCACGTCTTCACCCACAGCGGCTGGGGCCGATATCTTCGCTTGGGCCAACATGCCGAGGAACTGGAAAAGAAACTGGAGCAGGTGGAGGAGAAACTCTCAGGGCCGATATCTTCGCTTGGGCCAACATGCCGAGTAAGTGAGTGGTGTTTTTGGGATGTTGTTTCTTTTGGGACGATGGGGATCCAAACTTCGCGACGGGAAGTGATGGAAAGAAAAGACTTGATCCGCGGTTGTTTTTTGGGGATGGTCCTTGCCTCTGGTTCCGCGGATGGGCCAAGCGAGGGAAAACAAATTTGCGACTTTTGTTACTAATGGTTTTCTTTTGACGCGCAGTTGTCTGATTGATTCATTGCATAATTCTAGTTATTACAAGTTCTCTACTTGTCCGGTTACCTTGCTGCCTAGCTCGGAGTACCCTCTTCTTAGGGGGAATCATCGCTATCCTCGCCCTCCGGGGTGCTTTCTCCCGAGGGTATGTAAGTCGCCTTGAAGCGCGAGTCGCCCAAGTATTTGAAGACCACAGCCCCTCCCACATGCACATTTCGGTATCGGGTGAATGCTCTCCATCCTTGGGTAAGCCAGAGCACCCCAGCGTCGTCCCTTTCTATTGATACGCGCGTGCCTCTCCTCCCCAGTCCGTTAGTTAAGATAATTCTTTCAACGCCAAACAACCCGAACTCTTCTTCGAAAGACGCCGGTAAAGGCTGGGGCGGTTCAAAGGAGACGATCAATCGTAAGAAAATAATAGAAGTGCTTAACTAAAGGATTTCTCAGGAGAGTATTATCATTCTTTGCAAGAAGGAGGCATTCTGGACCAAACGGATGAAATCTCTCCGGCGGCCTCCACCTGATGCCATGTCTTTTCCGGGGCTTTTTTAGGTGATCTTCCTGTCCGATGGGTGAATGTTTCTTTACCGGGCTATCAGATCCCATGCTTTTATAGAGGAGTGATGAACCTTGATCTCTACTGTAGGAGATCTTTAATATTTAATGCTTCCGATATTCGAGTATCTTTTCTGAACCGTCTCTTCCCCATGTTTCTAGGGAAGGAAACTCGGCCAGTAAAAGCAAAGGCAGCTTTATTGGTTCTCGAATCAAAGAAAATAGAAAAAGGAAAAACTTTTACTTGTTTCTTATGCGCCTCGGTATCCGTGGACTTGCTTTCTCGAGTGTTCGGTACCCTGGCGTCTCTGGTGGCTCATGGTCAGGGCTTTTCGAGCGACCACGGAAACCTCGTATAGGAGAACTCATACGAGATGGGTGATTCATGGGGCGTCGGCTGGCCGCCCGTGGGTATGCTTGATGATTTGTGAATCGTGAAAACTCTTTGGCCGCTTCTATGTGCGCGACTGTGTTTTTATGAATTATCTCCCTTTCTGGGACGCTTGATCCTTTTATTATTTAGGGAAAAGTAGCCGGGAACTGATATTCCCCACAGCCAGCTTCGTTACGTCTGGCATATTAAAAACTGTAAGGGATACAAATTACAGAAATGATGGAACCAAGGATGGCTTGCCCTCATGCTTCTTCGCTGTCGGGATTGATGATGTCCACTTCAAAGATGGAATCCCCCCTGTAGGCGAAGATCAAAGCGGACCCGACTGTTACTCGGTTTGCCTGAACAAAGTGGTGCCAACCCTGGGTTAGCCAGAAAAGGCCGTTGCTATCCCTTTCAACCTTCACCTCGTGTTCCTGGTTGGAGCGAGACCAAAGACGGGCTTGCGATTCTGTGTCCTCGTCTATCAAGACATACACAAGTGGGAGGCGGAGTATCTGGAGTTGTTCTTCCCTCATGATGACGCGACAGAAAACCTTGGGGGGCATCTCTGGGTTCATCGTCGTTGTTGGAGGGCGTTGGATCCCTCAATTCGTCGGGCCTATCCTTGGTTTGGTCGCCCCTGGGGAGAAGAACCACGTTCACGGGTCTCCTTTCTTCCCCTCTGTCATTTCCTTTTGGTGGCGCAGGCTGTGATTAGCATGCGCTGTCCTCTCTGACGTACATCTGTCCGCCATGCTCAGCCTGGGGCAGTGATGCCTTGACTACCCTCGGTTTCCGCCCTGGTTTCTTCTTCAGTTTTTTAATTTATCGAGGGGGCGCCTATGCAGCCCGTGACCTTTGATGGTTCCCTTTAAAGGTCGAGGGCTGCTCGGCCTCTTTATTCCGTAAAGGAGACCCGCCATACGATGTCATCTTCAACCCCCACTACATGGGCCTTCTTTCGTTCTCTGGATTTCCCGGAACAGATGTATCACCTCGTATGTTGTTGTAGTGATTTTAGCCGTTTCGCTTTCTTCCTTTGCTAATTAGTCTTTCCTTGTCTATCTGGGGTGTCTGGGCAGCGGCTGCCTGCCCGCTTTGAGCTCAAGTATGGCCCCGATCTTCCTGAGTGCGTCCTGCTATCGTCGAGGATTCTACGGGAGTTCCCTGTGACGGTGTACAGAGGTGACTACCGGGTGCTCTACTTGGGGCAGGGCTGGAATCATTTTGCCAGCACCCATGGCGTCGACATAGGATCCGTCATCACCTTCCTGCACAAAGGGGACGCTCGGTTCCAGGTTTATATCTTGTCTGCGAATGGTAGTGAAGTCGACGCGGAATGGCGAGAGCCTCATCCTGAGGGTCCTCTTCCCAACGGAACCCGCCTGTGTGCGGACCGAACCCGCCTGGTTTCGGGTCATCCTCGGGATACTCCTTGAGTAGTCTGCGCGTTCCTTTTGAGTTACCTCTTCTCTTTTGCTGGTCTTAGTTTCTTCGGGCATTTTCTGCGTTTCCTGTTTTTTCCTTGGAGGGATATCCCTCTTTGAATGTTAAACGCCCAGTTTCTTGGGAGGAGATTTTGGCTCCGGATTTAACGATCACTTTTCTGGCATGCCCTATACTGGAGTATTAATAGATTAACGACGTACCCGGACGCCCGTCCACCGGACGTTCGACGTGGAGCAAGCTCCAGCATCCTGGGACGCAGTTCCAATCTGGGAGCTCAATGCATCCACCAGAGACCCGACGCGGAGCAAGCTCCAGCGTCTCGGGGCGAGGTGTCGATCTGGGAGCTCAACGCGTCCACCAGAGATCTGACGCGGAGCAAGCTCCAGCGTCCCGGGACGAAGTGTCGATCTAGGAGCTCAACGCGTCCACCAGAGATCCGACGCGGAGCAAGCTCCAGCGTCTCGGGGCGAGGTGTCGATCTGGGAGCTCAACGCGTGCACCAGAGATCTGACGCGGAGCAAGCTCTAGCGTCTCGGGACGAAGTGTCGATCTGGGAGCTCAATGCGTCCACCAGAGACCCGACGCGGAGCAAGCTCCAGCGTCTCGGGGCGAGGTGTCGATCTGGGAGCTCAACGCGTCCACCAGAGATCTGACGCGGAGCAAGCTCCAGCGTCTCGGGACGAAGTGTCGATCTGGGAGCTCAATGCGTCCACCAGAGACCCGACGCGGAGCAAGCTCCAGCGTCTCGGGGCGAGGTGTCGATCTCGGAGCTCAACGCGTCCACCAGAGATCTGACGCGGAGCAAGCTCCAGCGTCTCGGGACAAAGTGTCGATCTGGGAGCTTAATGCGTCCACCAGAGACATGACGCGGAGCAAGCTCCAGCGTTTTGGGACGAAGTGTCGATCTGGGAGCTCAACGCGTCCACCAGAGATCCGACGCGGAGCAAGCTCCAGCGTTTTGAGACGAAGTGTCGATCTGGGAGCTCAACGCGTCCACCAGAGATCCGACGCGGAGCAAGCTCCAGCGTCTCGGGGCGAGGTGTCAATCTGGGAGCTCAACGCGTCCACCAGAGATCTGACGCAGAGCAAGCTCCAGCGTCTCGGGACGAAGTGTCGATCTGGGAGCTCAATGCGTCCACCAGAGACCCGACGCGGAGCAAGCTCCAGCGTCTCGGGGCGAGGTGTCGATCTGGGAGCTCAACGCGTCCACCAGAGATCTGACGCGGAGCAAGCTCCAGCGTCTCGGGACGAAGTGTCGATCTGGGAGCTTAATGCGTCCACCAGAGACATGATGCGGAGCAAGCTCCAGCGTTTTGGGACGAAGTATCGATCTGGGAGCTCAACGCGTCCACCAGAGATCCGACGCGGAGCAAGCTCCAGCGTTTTGGGACGAAGTGTCGATCTGGGAGCTCAACGCGTCCACGAGAGACCCGACGCGGAGCAAGCTCCCGTGTCTTTATAAATCTTTTCAAAGAAGGTCTAAAGCACCCACTAACCGCCTTGATTTATTTACGAGTGGCGGGGGTGACTGGAATAAACGTCAGAGCAAACTCGGAAATTACACGTAGTACTTCTTTAGGTGTTCGGCGTTCCACGTCTTTCGAAGGATAACACCCTCAGGGGTCTGCAACTTGTATGCTCCGACCTGAACACGCTCGGCGATGATATAGGGCCCTTCCCACTTGGCATCCAGCTTTCCTCCAGCTAGGGCCAGACGCAGGACTAGATCTCCCTTCTCGAAGCGTCGCTCTTGTAAATGCTGGTCCCTGTGTTTCTGGGTCCTCCTTTTGTATTCTTGGGCATGGATCTCGGCGGTCATGCGTTTCTGCTCCCGAAGGTGCATCTCGACCTCCAGAGCCTCATCGTTAGCCTTGGACTCGTAAGCTATGACCCGGGCAGAGGGAATCAGGTGCTCCACTGGGATGACCGCGTCTGACCCAAATACCAGAGAAAAAGGTGATTCCTTAGTTGGGGTCTTTGGTGAGGTGAAGTACGACCAGAGTACCAAGGGGAGAAGTTCCGCCCACCGGCCCTTGGAGGTTTTCCCCAGCTTCTTCTTGATACCCTCCAAGATTTGGCGGTTTGTAGTCTCCGCCTGCCCATTCGTCTGGGGATGAGCTACTGATGAGAATTTTAGTTTTATTCCGAGGCCTTCACAAAAGTCTCGAATGCTCTCGCAATCAAATTGCGTCCCATGGTCGGTGATGATGGCTTCGGGGACCCCGAACCGGCAAACCAGATTCTTCCACAGGAAATTCCTGACTTTCTCTGCGGTAATCAAGCCCATTGCCTCCGCTTCTACCCACTTGGTAAAGTAGTCCACTAGGACTAGGACATATTTGAGCTGTCTGGGTGCTGTGGGAAAGGGGCCCACGATGTCCATTCCCTACAATGCGAAAGGGCAAGCTCCGAAGATGCTTTGAAGCGGCTCGGCGGGTACATTTTTCAAGTTCCCATGTTTTTGGCAAGCCTCACAACTGCGCACGAAACTCTGCACGTCCGTCCTGATCGTGGGCCAATAGTATCCCAACCTTAGTACCTTGGTAGACAAAGCCCTCCAGCCTTGGTGGTGAGCGCAAACCCCGGCGTGTAGCTCCTCGGCGATGGTTTGTCCCTCCCGGCTGGACACACACAGCAAGTCCGGGAAATTGAAACCTTTCTTATACAACTTCCCTCCGCGGATTAGAAATCGGGCCGCTCTGCCCGTTAACTTCTTGGCTTCCGCTCTCTCCTGTGGGAGAGTCCCCTTTTCCAGGTATTTAGTGATCGGTGTTCTCCAGTCTTCGGGCCCCTCTGTCTGGACAAAATACACTTCTTGTACCAGCCTTCGCTGGTTCCTTTTTTCGAACTCAAACTTTCCTTCTGCGTTTGCCGGCATTGCAGCCCCCACTCGGGCCAATAAATCTGCCTGCTCGTTGTCTTCCCTCGGGATGGACTCGAGGGTGAAATGTAAGAAAGCCTTCCTTAGAGCATTCACTTTTCGCAGGTAATCTGGCAGCAACCCTGTCTTGGCTTCATACTCTCCGTCCACCTGCTTAGCGACAACCTCTGAATCCGTGTACACGGTGACAGCCCGAGCCCCTCGGGCCAGAGCTAATTCTAGCCCCGCTATCAGGGCCTCATATTCGGCTTCGTTGTTTGTGGTTGGGAAGTTCAGCTGATGAGAGAAACAAAGCCGATCTCCCCCGGGGTTGGTGAGCACGACCCCCGCTCCACATCCATCCGAGTTGACGGCTCCGTCCACTTTTACCAGCCAAAACTTCTGTGAGTCTTGCTCCTCCTCAAAACTGGTTTCGGCGATGAAATCAGCTAGTACCTGGGCCAACGCCGCTCTTCGGGGGACGTACGCTATCTCGAACTCAGAGAGCTCGATGGACCACTTTGACATTCGTCCGGAGAAATCGGGTGAGTGAAGGATCTGCCTCAATGGTAAATCTGTTAAGACCTCGATCCTGTGATCCTGGAAGTAAGGACGTAGCCTTCTTGCCGCGAATATCAGACAAAGAACTACTTTCTCGACTGGCTCATACCGGGTCTCAGCGTCTTGGAGTACTCTACTCACATAGTAAACCGGGTACCGCCCTTCCCTGGCGAGAACTGCGCTGATGGTAGTTGTTTTGACCGCGAGGTAAATCTGCAGGTCTTCCGCTTTTTGCGGCTGCTGGAGAGTGGGCAGGTACTGCAAAAAGACCTTCAATTCATCGAATGCTTGTTGAAGCTCCGTTGTCCACTGTATCGGCCCCTTCTTCTTTAGCAAAGCGAAGAAAGGCAAAGCCTTGTCTGCTAAGCAGGAGCAGAAACGTCCTAGGTAGTTAACCGCCCCGTTCAACGAATGGACCTCCTTGATGGTCCGTGGAGGACGTAATTCCTGGATTGCCGTTATCTTTGCCGGGTTTACATCTATGCCCCGCTGGCTAACCATAAAGCCTAGAAATTTTCCGGACTCAACTCCAAACACACACTTTTCGGCGTTCAAATTTAGCCCTCCTCGTCTCAGCGAATCGAAGGTTTCTTGCAGATCTGCGGCATGGTCTTCTGCTTTCTGGCTCCTTACAACAATGTCGTCCACATAAATGGACACGTTCCGGGACAGCTGTTCGCGGAAGATCTTGTCCACTGTCCTCTGGAATGTCGCTCCAGCGTTCCTCAGACCGAAGGGCATGACCTTGTAGCGGAAAATCCCCTGATTGGTAATGAAGGTGGTTGCCCTTTGGTCCAAAGGGTCTAGTTTGATCTGGTTGTACCCAGAGTAGGCGTCTAGGAAACTCAGAGCCTCGTTCCCGGCAGTGATATCTACCAAATCGTCGATCGACGGCAATGGGTAGCTGTCCTTCGGGCAAGCCTTGTTCAGATCTGAAAAGTCGACACACATCCTCCACTTCCCGTTGGCCTTCTTAACGAGGACCACATTCGAGAGCCATTCTGAGTCCTCTGCCTCCTCAATAAAGCCAGCATCGAGCAACTTATCCACCTCCTCTTTCGCTGCCCGAGCCTTTTCCGGGGCCATCTTTCTTTTCTTCTGGGCCACAGGCCGCGCATCGTGACAAATTCTGAGTGTTTGAATTGCGATGGAAGTGGGGACGCCTAGCAGGTCCCTCGGGGACCACGCGAACACGTCCCTCGACTATCAGATGATCTCCAGGACCCTTTCCCTCTCCCTCGCTCCGAGGGCTTGGCCCATATAGATTCTTTCCTCGGGATTAAGGAATGGTTGATGAACGGTCCTTGAATCCGCGGTTGGGACCTCTCTTTCGGAGGGCCGAACCTCGAGCTCAGCTTCCGATCCGCCCTCGTTGGTTATTCTTGCTGTTTCATCCCCGGGTGAAGAGTCTTTCTGGGTGATCGTGGTGCTGCTCTGAGCCATATCTTCGAGACACATGACCTCCTTCTTTTTCTTCAGCGACGTGACGTAACAACTCCGACTTTCTGGCTGGTGACCGCACACTTCCCCAGTTCCACCCCCGGAGACCGGGAATTTGGCTTTAAAATGGTATATGGACACCACCATCTGAAATTTAAAAAGGGAGACCCTTCCCAGGAGCGCGTTGTAGGTGGTCGGAATCCGGACCACCGTGAAGGTGATGTTCTCCATTCTCCGTAGAGGGGGGGGGGTGGCTAACACCACTGTTAGCTCAATGGTGCCTGCCACCTGTACTTCATCTCCTGAAAAAGTAACCAAGGTGCCGTGGTAAGGCTTCAAGGCGGTCGCCGACACACCTAACTGGGAGAAGGCCTCCCACGAGAGTATGTCAACTGACGATCCTGTATCGATGAAAACCCTCTTTACAGTTTTGGTTGCGATCTGGGCGTGGATCACCAAGGGATCGGCGTGAGGCATGCGGACGTGCTCCGCGTCGGCCGAGGTAAAAACTACTTCCGGGTGTGGCCTCGAAGCCATTTTCTAACTTGCCAGGGACGGAGGATGTCTCGACTCTCTCTCATAATTCTTCCTCTCTTGCCGGCTAACTCCTGAGATCGAGGGTCCCCCTGCAAGGGTGTCGATAAAGCCTTCTGGTTCAGGAATCCGGTTGGTTCGTGACCCTTCCGGGCGGTCCTCTCGGCGTGGAGCCTGATTAACCGATACTTGCGCGGGCTGGCCCCGCCCCCTGCGACCTTCTCTCCACCAACTCCCCCTGCCTCGGCCCCGGTTCCCCGGAAGGTACCGCCGTGGTTCGTCCCTCCCCCGAGGATCCTCCATTTGAGTGGCATGGGGGTGGTGGCTTCTTCGGTCCTCCGCGAACCCTCGATCCTGGTGATCCCGGACCTGCCGGTAGTGACGAGGATCGTCGTCGCGCTCATTTCTTCTGGCCGGAGACACTGGCCCCCTATGCTTGTGCACCTCTTGGTCAGCGCCCTGATATCTTGCGTTTGGTTTACCTTTCTCATGGTTGTAATGAACCTCATCTTGTCGGGACGCGGGCGTTCCGCCCGCGGAGTAGTTTCTCTTTGGTTTCATAGCTCCTTTGTCTTTCCGGAACCTTCCCGCGATCTTCCCAAGAAGGCCGCGCGAACCCTCATTGGCCCTAGAACTAGAGGCTGCAGCTTCTTCTGCCTCAATCTGGGCGGACACCAGGTTTCTTAGCGTATCATAGTCCTTGGGCTTCTTTCTGAAAAGCCGGGTCTTGAAACTTCCGTCCGCGATGTTCCCCATCAAGATTATGACCGCGGATTCGTGGTTAAAGTTGGGGATCTGGACTACCACAGACGTGAAGCGGGCGAAGAATTGTCCCAGGGTCTCATTGTGCCCCTGCCTGATCGGGTTGAGGTCTAACATGGTCTTCTTTCTAGACCGCGAGCTTCCAAAATGAGACTTGAAAATCTGGGAGAGTTGGAAAAAACTCGAGACCGAGTTCTGCGGCAAATTGGTGAACCACGTTAGTGCGATGCCGGTCAGTGTGAACGGGAAAGTCCGGCACAGCATTGCGTCATTGTACTCATTGACCCCCATGACTGTTGTAAAATGGCACATGTGGTCATCGGGATCCGTGGTGCCATCATACTTCATTAGATTTGCAGCCCTCCACCGCCTGGGTACTGGCGCCAAACAAACCTCGTTTGTGAACACTGAGGGGATGAGGTCTACCCTTCTCCCACTCTCTCGGGGCGAACCAGTTCGGGTGGATGTGGATATATCAGATGAATGTTCCCCCCTGTGCTGCTTGAAAGGGCGTCTGCCCTCGCCACGATACTGCGAACCGAAGTCGTCGGTAGTTCTGGGCTGAAACTGATCCTGGTACATGCCCCCGTGCGCCTCGTGGTGGAAGAATGGGAACGGATTCACCGGCGGAGGCGGGGCATACCCATCATATCCATAGAAGATACCCGGCCCCATGCCCTGGTGAGGGACATAGTGATTCCTGGGCGTAAAGTAGCCTTGGGCCATCTCGGGTGGGACATACGGCGATACAACCGGATCCTCCGGGGCGCTGAGCTGTCCTGGGGAGTTTACTGGTCCCCCGGTCCCCTGCGGCCCTTTCATGATCCTGGCTCATCATTTCGGGAGAAGCTTCCCCCTGATTTTCGCTCATTTTCCGACCTGCGCAAGCAAGGGAGTGTTAGCTTAGAGTAATGTTGGGAATAGCACCTCAATGCTTCTTTTTTCTTTCTTCCCCCCCCTTTTTTTTTAAAAAAGAAAAAACTCGGGAACCTCTCAGGGTGAGAGTGTTCCCACAGACGGCGCCAGTGATGAAACCGGACTTGAAAAGCGCACACGTATCCCCCCACGTGACCGTGGAGGGATAAGCATGCAGAATCCTTTCCACTTGGGATGGGTGTCGCGGGCTTACCTGACGCCCTCGCAACCCCGGCCTGACACCCGATGTGGATGACAGAGCCGGGGCTACGAGAACCCCAACCTGTGCCGTGCACTCCAAAGGATCATACGTACGGACTTACCCTCCCCCGCGATCCTCATCAGTCGTGAGGATTTCGAGGTTGGTGCCGCGGAGCCCTACGAGGAGGCTCGCGTCGTTAACTGAACGGGTTCATCGAGTGACCCAATGGCGAAGAGGACATGACCGACGACTCAGTGAGAGTTGACGAATGACCGGTTTACGTTTTTCCCCCTAGCTCTCCTATCGCACGCCCTACTACCTGCGCAGCTTTGGTCGCCGTTAGCTAAGTGCTACAGGCGTCCGCGGATGTGACGGTTCTCCACCGAATGGAGATGGTCTAGGTGTGGAGATTTCCCTGACGTAATTCCTTCCTTCCTTCTCTCTCTACTCAAGACGTCAGTCCTCTCCTTTCTCTCTCTTCCAAAAAAGTCCTTTTTCTCTCCTTTTTCTCCCCCTTTTATACTGTGTTCTGTCTCGTTTGAACAGGGGGACGTTCCCCTCTTTTGGCCATTTGTCGGCGTCATGAGGCCAAGTGTTGGGGGTCGTGAGGACTCTTGGTCAGGCGGCATGTTCGACACCTGTCCCTTTTCTCGCCACCTGTCGCTCTGAACGTGGACACTCTTTGTTCGCGGACGGGAGACCTTTACGGTTTTTGACCTTGGGGTTTATTACCTTTTTGCCCCCCTCGGCGCTCTTACGCGGCTTTCCGGGCCCCTTTTATCTCTTGGGCGTCATCAGCTTATGTAATGCTCATGCAACTTTTCAACGATGCATGATGGCTATATTTTCTGATATGATTGAGGAGATTGTGGAGGTGTTTATGGACGATTTCTCCGTCTATGGCACTACTTTTGATGCTTTCTTGTGTAATATTGAAAGAGTTTTAATGACATGTGAAAAGACTAATGTTGTGCTGAATTGGGAAAAATGTCATTTCATGGTCAATGAAGGAATTGTGCTAGGACATTTAGTCTCTAATAGAGGAATTGAGGTGGATAAAGCTAAAATTGAGATAATTGAGAAGATGCTACCTCCTACCTCTATAAAAGAGATTAGAAGTTTTCTAGGACATGTTGGTTTTTATAGAATATTCATCAATGATTTTTCTAAAATTGTCAAGCCTCTGACTAACCTATTGTTGAAGGATGTAGCCTTCGATTTTTCCACAGATAGTTTTGAGTATTTTTGTAGGCTAAAAAAAGCATTAGTGTCAGCCCCCATCATGCAATCACCGGATTGGGATCTCCCTTTCAAAATTATGTGTGATGCAAGTGAATTTGTCGTGGGTGTTGTACTTGGGCAAAGAAGGGACAAGAAGCTTTATGCTATTTACTATGCCAGCAAGACACTTGATGAGGCTCAGATGAACTACACCACAACAGAGAAGGAGTCGCTTGTAGTGGTGTTTGCCTTTGAGAAGTTTCGGTCATACCTTGTGGGTTCTAAGGTAATTGTCTTTACTGACCATGCTGTTGTGCGTTACTTGATGCAGAAAAAGGATGCGAAACCACGCCTCATCCGTTGGATTCTGTTGCTACAAGAGTTTGACTTGGAAATTAGGGACAAGAAAAGGGCTAAGAATGTTGTTGTTGATCACCTTTCTAGGCTTCTTCCACAGCAGATTGAGAAGGGAAAAGAAGGATTGCATGTTGATGATGCTTTCCCAGATGACCACTTGTTCCAAGCCACAACCTCGGTCACCTCTTATGTCACCGAAGAGCTCCTAAACTTCTCCATTGAGGGGCTTCCTTGGTATGCTGATTTTGTAAAGTACCTGGTTTGCAATGAGTTGCCCCTTGGACTGTCATTCAACCAGAGGAAGAAATTCCTCCATGATGTTAAACAATATTATTAGGATGAACCGCTACTCTTCAAGCTAGGTAATGATGGGATTTATAGACGGTGTGTCTCGGATGATGAGATTGAAGGTGTGATTAAGCATTGTCATAACTTGCCTACTAGGGGACATGCTAAAGCTTTCAAGACTACCGCCAAGATCTTACAATCCGGTTTCTTTTGGCTCACAATGTTTAAGGATGTGCAGAGGTATGTAAATTCTTGTGATGAATTTCAGCGTTCAGGGAATATATCTTGAAGGAATGAAATGCTACTCACCAAATTTCAAGAGGTGGAACTTTTTGATATGTGGGGGATCGATTTTATAGGTCCTTTCCCGAGTTCTGAAGTCTACAAGTACATCTTGGTTTCTGTAGATTATGTGTCGAAGTGGGTGGAAGCAATCGCCACACCCACTAACGACTCTAAAGTGGTAGCAAAGTTCTTAAAGTCTACCATCTTTCCAAGGTTTGGGGTTTCGCGAGTGCTTATTAGTGATGAAGGATCACACTTGATTGAGCGGAAGTTTGAAGCAATTTTGAAAAAGTATAGGGTGAACCACCGCATTGCTACTCCATATCATCCCCAAACAAGTGGACAAGTCGAGGTCTCTAATAGAGAAATCAAGAGTATTTTGGAGAAAAATGTATCTTAGACAAGGAAAGATTGGGCACAAAAGCTTGATGATGCTTTGTGGGCATACAGAACGGCGTACAAGACTCTCTTGGGCACTACACCATACAGGCTTGTATATGGGAAATCTTGTCATTTACCGGTTAAGTTGGAGCATAAGGCATTTTGAGCTATGAAGGCGCTGAATTATGACTTGAAAGAAGCCGGTGAGAAGAGAATTCTACAACTTCATGAGCTTGAAGAGTTGAGACTTGAGGCATATGAGAATGTGCGGATTTAAAAGGAGAGAACAAAACGATGGCGTGACAAGAGGATTGTCCCTAAAAACCTTTTTTGAAGGTGATTTGGTATTGCTCTATAATTCTAGCCTAAAGCTATTTCCGGGTAAGTTGAAGTCTTGATGCAGTGGTCCTTTAGAAGTCCGAAAAGTTCACCCCCATGGTGCAATAACAATTTGGAATGAAAAGTGGGGTGAATTCAAGGTGAATGGACATCTTTGAAGAGGTACTATAGTGGAAACCCGATTGAGAAGGTGAGTCCTACTCACCTCAAGGATTCAAGTGTTTAGGAAGAAATGGAAGTTCGGCTCAAGACTCTAAAGAAGCGCTTCTCGGGAGGCAACCCAAGGTAAATTTTCTTTTCATGCTTAATAGAATAGACTTGTAAATATTTTTTGTTAATTTCTTTCCCTAAAAAAATAAAAAATAAAACCGCACCTAACTTGCTAATTCTTAGGGAGATGGTGACCGGACCTGCACATTAGGCGCGCGCCCACGTGGATCTCCTTAAAAAAAAGTATTCATAGCTTTCACGTTCCACTTTCCCCTACTCCCATACCGACACACGCCTGCGCACCTCTTCACCTTGAACCAGGCACACACCACACCAGCCGCACCTTCCTTCTCGCCCTCGCCTCACCACGCCGCCGAGGCTCCATCGACCCCATTGGCGCATCACCATCGGCGCACCGACGAAGGCGGCGCAGCACCACCACCACTCAGCCGAGCCCCGGCTCCCTCTCCTCACTTCCCCCGTTTGCCTTCCCTTGTCTTAATCCTCATTCTCCCCCTTGAACTTGAAGAAAATGGGTATGTTTCATCACCTCTCATCTCTTTTACTTCAAGTTTCTTTATCAATTGATAATTTTGTTGGTTTATTTAGATATTTTAAAATTCTAGGGTTTAAATTGATGGACTTGATTTGGGGAAATCTTGAGTTGTGTAAATTGAGGGTGTTGTTGCATCACATTGTGTCAAGTTGATGATTATTGATGCTCATGAAATGTAGTTGATGGGTTGGTTGTGATTTATGAGGTGGAATTGAATTTTTGAGAATTTTAGTATATATTCTCATGGGAGATATGCATAATTCCTAAATAATTTGTTCTATTTGGTTGATTGCTTGGCTTTGTGGTGGTGATAGCTCCTTGAAATTTTTGCAAGTGAAGCTTGAAACTTTGATATTTATAACTTGTTTCAAATTTCAAGTATGGGGTTATTTGGGGTTGAATTCATGATGGTATTTGAATTGAGCATATTGCTTTTGTTTGTGTGATTAGATGGGTTGGTTTTCTATGCGATGTCTACGAGTTTTGCATATTGGTGAGATTTTGATAAACTTGTGGACTTGGTGAATTTCTAAGTATGGGGTAGTTGTGTCAGAGGCTTGTGTTAGTTCTTTGAGAGATTTCTTACTTGATATGTGTGTTGTTTGGATTTGAAGGTTCTTGGAATTCACAATTAACTCTTGTGCTTGCTTGTGTTCGTTCTTGGTTTCTTTTGTGGGTTGTGGTTCCATTGTGCAAGGTAGAGCTACTATGGCTAAAGGTAGTGCATCTCGAAAGTGGCGGATAACTCAAAGTATGGATAAGGTAGTATGTGAAGAAGGTCAACAGGGTCTCTTTACCAACTTCATGGCTCGGACACATCTTAGTACTCGATGGCCTAGTGTTGTTTCTCTAGCCCTCTTGGATTTACAAGATGAAATCTTAAAACTGATCTCGAGAATTGGTGCTACATCTTTGTTCCATTTGAGTTGGCACTCTTATCCGATTATCACTTCTGAGTTCTTACAAATTTGAGAGAGGTGCTGATGAAGGCTAAGGGACGCTAACATTCCGGATAGGAAACCAAGCTCAGAAAATGACCGTAGTGGAACTCAATGACGCCCTTAGTTTCCCGGCTCATAAAGGGAGAGTAACGCTCTCCAATGATACCCATAATGCCTTCTGGTATAGGCTCACATGTTATTGGCCTTATAGATCGCAGAATGCAATTGCTACCTCTATAGTTCATTCTTGCTTCCGGATCCTCCATCGCATCATGGGAAATATTATCTTTGCTCGGGATGAACCTTCTAAGGTGAAAAGGGGAGAGCTCGAGATGCTCTATGCCATAGCCTATGATCGTCCTTTTGACCTTGGCTATGAGTTAGCTCGCAAGCTGGAGGGAGTAGCTGAAAGTACATCTTGCATAATTTTCATTCGAGGGATGATCACCTCGCTAGCACATCATTTTGGGGTTGACTTGGAGAGGTACACGCCAATTGAGATGGAAAGAGAAATTGATGCGAAGCATCTCTTTACTGGTCAAACTTTTAAGAAGGAGCGATGAAGCTTTTGCTATTATCTTTTTCAGATTTCCGCCACTCGCCCACTCTTTGGTTCACCGTATATAAGCACGGATGTGGAAGCCAATTGGTATGAGGCTTGGATTGGTGCTCCTCTGTCCACCACACCCCACTGCTGAGAATGTGGAAGAGGATGAGACTCTTCCCGACGCAACGCCTACCCATATCTATGAGCATGGGGACTCTTCTGGCAGAGCCTATTCTACTAATGATAGAACTTACTTTTAGATTATGGTGACGTCCCAGCGCAACTATTATCATCTCCATGGATATCACTTCGATCCTTGCGCCGCGTATCCTCCTCCACCACCTCCACAGTAGTAGTGTCTTTGTGAGTACCCTCTCATCTTTTATTTATTTTCTACATTGGGGACAATGTAGGGTTAAGTATGGGATGAGATGTTCTTTTTGTGTGTCTGCATTTGTCATTAGTGTCTTGAGTCTTTCTTTTGGCTTTTTGATGTATTTTGGTAGTCTAGGTTAATAACAAGTGTCCCCTAAACATGTTCTGTAGGCCACAATGATGGGATAATTGTCTAAGATGCTAGTATTGGCCCTAATCTTTAAGTGTCATCTCTTGAGACAAAATGCCTAGCATGAAGTTCTTGAATGAGTTTGCATAATTAAGTCCCTAGACAATAACCTTGTGAGATTTTGAGCCTTATGGATAAATCCTGATGAAGCCTTTCATTTCCTATATTGTTTGACACTCACTTTGTGCTTGATCTCTAGAACTTTCTTTACACTCTTTAATGAGGCCGTATTACTTGATCTATGCACATAGCTTAAAGATGATTGAGGCAACACTTATTGTTAACTATGTCTCCCCATGTCTATCCTTATATATGATCATGTGCTTGAAGCAAATTTGAGATTTATTAGCCTATTCATTTGAGAGAAAATGGTATTGGATATACCACTTTGAATGGGCCATTGCAAAAATAACCAACCCCCCCCCCCCCCCCCGGGCCCAAATGGCAAGAATGTCATCTTGGCCCATGTTATTGCAAAAATAATCGGTTGTCCAAACCTTTTGCAACGGGTAACAATACGGTTAAAAATTGGAAAGAGAAAAGTGAAGAAAGAAGACATCACATCAACGTCTTCGAGTCACAATCAGAATTTCTCAAACCCGTAGAAATTCAAAGGGGAAAACCGCCATTGACAAAGGTTGGAGGGAAAACCTTGAGGGGAAGTGAGGGACGACGTCGGAACAAAGAGAGAGAGAGAGAGAGAGAGAGAGAGAGAGAGAGAGAGGTGCTTCTTGCTGCGACGCCGGAACCTAGAGTGAGAGGGGAAGTGAGGGACGACCCGAGATTGGAGACAGAGAACCCCCTGGTGCCGATTACACCATTGAAGAGAGGTAATCCCCCGTCCTCTATCTCAAAGCTTTATCCTTTAATGGTAGTTAGGGGGTTTTAAAGCATGTAAATACAATTTCTGGCCGGTTGGAAGAATTGGGGGAATGGGGTTCGAAACATGGCAACGGGAAACCCTAACTGTATGTGTGGTCGTCGTTTTTGGGGATAGGGATGGAGAGTTTTCATTGATGATAAGTTAGGGATGAAATTGAAGGTCGAAAAAGGGTATAAAAGGTTAGACAACCCCAATGAAACAATGAAATTGGGAATGGGATAACTCGTCAATGGCGAGCGGGGTCCTTCTTGTGGATAGGGGAAACGATTGAATGGCTAGGTATAGGAAAATCTGGGTAGGGTTTGATTTGGGGAATTAAGGGAAACGAATAGCATTTTGTAGCATAAAATGAAATCAATGGTGAGATCAATGGTGAGATCCTTATGAATTTAACCTAAAAACAGCATATGGATATGAAGTTGTTTGAGTTTCGGATCTCTCGTTTATTGAATAACAAAAACAGAGATCTTGAAACCAATGTTGTGGTGTTGGCAATTATAGATGGTTTTTCAAAGCACTCTTGTGGTGTTGTCAGTTGTTGATGGTTTTTCCAAGCAATTGTGTGGTGTTATCATATGCAAAATGTTAAAATGTCTGGCAGAATAAATATTTTCACTGCCTATGCATTTGTATCTACTGGCTAGGATTATTGCTGAAATGGATGTTATTTCACTGCCTATGCATTTGTATCGACCCCTTCGAGCAAGAAGGTATCGGCTGTAATATCTTATGAGCCAGCAGATTAGGGCCGTTATTTTTTTGTGTTCGTGATGTGAACATCGGTACTCTCTTATGATATTTGTGCATGCGACTCTTGCCCTTCCTCTGTCGAAATATTTTAGAGGGAGGTCCAACCAGTTCTCCAAGATGGGTGTACTGACGGGAATGGATGATGGGCTATCTGCAGCTAATTGGCAGATGCTCAAGGACAGCAGGCTCGACGGCATTGTCAAGATCGGATCCAATGTGCCCTACTGCTCAGCCCTCATCTATTACTTCCTGGAGAGGCAGCTCAAGACACTAAAGAAATTTGAGACATAGTATGAGATCCAGGGGCGACTCCTCTGGTTCTTCATCAAGGAATTTTTCCTCGTCACAGGCCTCAAATGTTGTGGAAGAAATCGGGCATTTGAGGCGGAGGATCACAAAGGCGCAATCCGGAGCTTCTTTGGAAGGGAAAGGGTCAAGGTGTCCGACCTTCCCGTCATTTGGGAGGTCGCAAAGGTGAAAGAGAGGAGTGAGAGGAAGAGGTTGAAGCTTGCACTCCTGATCATTGTAGAGTGCATCCTGCTGCCAGGGGATGTGGGTAGGGCAGTGAAAGGGTGGGTGGTCGCCCTCGTGCAATACCTCGACCGATTCTTTGACTACTCGTGGGGTAAGGTATGTTACGAAGCCACACACGAGAGCCTTGATGGGGCACTGGTGAGGAAGGTTGAGCAGGGAGTCAAAGGTAGGAATGAGAGGTCTGGCCACTCGCTCAATGGATTCCCATTAGCGTTCCAGGTATGAGTTCAAACCTAATGCTATTTAATACTTGGCTAGAAATTTGTTTGTAAGTCTGTTCCATAACTGAGTATGGCTAAGATTTTCTCTAAACTGGCTAGTAAAATTATGATATTCTGGCCGTGTAGATTTGGATATATGAAGCGGTGCCGGGTGTGGACAACCACTTTGCCAATAAGATTCGTGGGGTTATCTTTCCCCGATGCGTTTGGTGGAACATAACGGAGGCGCACCTCCCTTATGAGAGGGTGAAGATGATGTTGGACATAGAGAATGAGGATGGGATCAAGTGCAACGATGCTCTGACGACCCTTGTGCCCGAAGCGGCTGAGCGGGAGAGTTACCTCGGTGCTTAGAGCTGGTAAAACCCGACCCAAACCCGAAAATCCGACCCGGTCAACTCGAAACCGATAATTCTGAACACCGATACAACCCGGCCATTTTGGATCCGAAATCCGAATGAACCGAACTCGATTAACCCAAAACTCATTAAGAACCGAACTCGTTATAACCGAAACCCTTTTCCCGGATTGAGTTTCTATGAATTGGTTGTTTTTCTTGTTGATTCCTAACCCTTTTCCCGGATTTTAGCACCACGAGCTCAAAAGTTTCCATACATTGTATTTTTTTCCACCTTGGCCCCATCACAACTATATAGAAGGCCCTCATGATTTTTGTTATGTGCATCATCCTCAACGGTGGAGATTTAGAATGCTATTGCAAGCCTATGGTAGATTAAGTGAAATGGCTGAGACCGAGCGTAATTCTATACCTTAAACACATTTGAGTGAGTGTTTCATTAAGGGTAAAAAAACCTTGTGAGGTTTAGGGGCTTTTGATTGTTGCGCATCAATGATAATGAGTAAACATGTGATGATGGCAATTGTCTTAAGGTTGTGATGACAAAATATCATTTCAAAAGGGGCTTGAATAAGTTGAGACAATGATCATATCTTGAACTTGTGGCTTTATTACTTAGTGAGTCTCGCCTAGGGACAAGCAAGGATCATGTATGGGGTATTTTTCATGCATTTAGCATAGGTTTGTGTCATTTGTCATGTGGTTTATGTGTTTTTAGAGGTTTTTTGTTTAGTTTTTAGGATAGAGATCTACTGTCTTTATGGTGGTGTTTTCAGGAGTTTTCGAGAGCTAAGCAGAGATTGTTAGAGGACATGTGAGATGGGTAGAAAAGCTAAGAAGAGCCGAGCGAAAATCGTATAGGAGGAACGAGGATAAAAGGCGATGAAGAAAAAGCATAAGAAGCAAGGCGGTCGTGCATCAAAGACTTCACTGCAAAACAGAAGTGCATGGGCGTCCACCTTTTTCGCACGGGCCTACATATGCTCGATCAGGGAAACAAGCCATCAGAGGAGAAGTGCACGGGCGTGCACCTAGGGCGCGCGGGTGTGCACTGTTCAGCTCGGACAGAATCGCACTGGCCTCAACCCGGACCTTTTAGCATTACTTTATTATTATTTAGGGGGTTTAATAATATGATATTAGGGGATTGTCCCAGGCTATTTAAGGGGCGGAAACATATCTTTGAAGCTCTCTTGAAAAACCCTCGTTTGAACGTTCCTTTTCAAGACCGTTTGTGGAGTTAGATTTGGAGAACCCTACGAAGATTTACTTGGAGATTTTCATTGTTTCAATTCAAGATTGGTATTTTCTCTTTAGTCTATTCTTTTCTTTTAAATTTCATGATTCCATTCATTGATTTGATGATGAATTCTTCCACGCTTGGCTAAAATCTTCATTCTAGGGTTAGGGTGAACCCGACAATGTCGCAAATTGTTTGATTTCGATGGTTCCTTGAACTTTGTCTTAATTTTATGAATTGATTTGATCCTAGTTATTTAACCTAATTGATGTGAATCGATTATAATCCTTTTTAGATTCAAGATGCTACCGCTGAGAATTGAAATTGGATATTTGGATGGATTTCATGAACCCGAAAGGGGAATTGTGTCTATTGGAACCCTAGGATTGAACTTGAGGAATCAACAATTGTTATTGTGACATTTAAACGATTGTTGAAGACTCTTGAGGATTAATAAATTATCGTAGATTCTTAGGTTTGAATCGGTTAGGCGGAACACGACAGCGAAAGTTTAATTGATTTTCTCCTAAGGTCTATAAAGAACTTAAAAGGTCTAGATTTTGTTAATTTAGACACAATCACTACAACATGCGACAGCTGAGTAGTGATGAATTTAGATAATTTACCTTTAATTTGACATATTAAGAAGATGAAGTTCGAGTGAACATCGGGTTTAATTCTTTGTGGCATTGTCGTCGGAATCCTTAACCCTGGAATTATTTCTCATATATATTTTATTCATAACGTTTGCTTGTTTTTCTTAATTTTGTTGAAAATCAAATCTCTCCCATTTGGCTTAGCTTATTAGTTCTAGATAACCATTGATACATATATAATCCTCGTGATCAATACCCGTATACTGCAATTGATCTCGTATTCTTGCGAGGTTGGTTCGGGCTACACTATTCTTTTGTTGGTTTAGACCACATCATTGACCCATCGACAACGAAGGACGCACCCGCGTCTTCACTACGGTAAAACCTGGGTTTCGCTGCGGCGAGGGTCACTCTACACGGCTTCTGTTCTGGATCACCGTGACGAGGCTCATGTTCGAAGTGGCGAAACCTGCATTTACGCTCTTCTCGAGCTTCGTTGGACCTTTCGTTTTTAACCATGAACTCTTTCGTCCTCACTATAACTTATCCCGACCTCAAGGAAGATATTAGCATCAAAACGGCATCAAAGGAACGAAGGTAAAGAATGTTAGCTCACCCAGGGTCTTCACTCGTCAGAAAATGCTCGAGATGGCCCGTCTAGCTTTGTCAAAGCTGGATCAAAATCGAGGTTAGCCTGGGAAGCATGTGAGGGGATTAAAAGTCGGCCTTACTTGGTTTGGAAGTGAAAGAAGGAAGATAGGACCCTTACCGAACTCGAAAAGGGAAAACAGGGGAGGAAGGACGAAGGATGGCTGCTCGGCTCTCCGAGCTCTCCTGGGTGGCTTCCTTGGGTTTGTCGATGTAGAGGGAGGTGTAGTGGACGCCTGGGCTGGAGTTGTGGTGGCCCCGACATGCTCGAACAATGAAAACAATGGGAGGTGGTTGAGCTTGCTCTCGGTTTCAATGGTGAGGGAGGACGACAATGGGGATGGCAGAGCTGGGAGGTGAAGATGAGGGCTAACAAGTGGTGGTGCTCGACGAAAGAAAGGAAGGAGACGGTGGTGGTTTCTCACGGCAAAACAGAAAGGGAGAAAAGAGGATGAAGGAGGGAGCTTGGGAGGGTTTTGTGTTTGTTTTTGTGAGGTGAGAATGGGTGTGTTTTCAGATTTAAAAGGATGGGGGATGGGGTTGTTTGGGCTGTCGATCGAGTGCATCAAGAGAGGAGAAAAGGGTTTGTTTGTTTGTTTTCCAAATCAAGAGGGTGCAAGGATGAGGAAGATGAGAGGTGTGAGTGGGTGTTTAACCCAAGATGGAAATGAGAAAGGTGCGGAGTAACCTTCTTGAATTCAAATTAGCTCAAGGGGGAGTGGTGGGCTGATATTTTTGCATCAAATGGGAGGAAGAAAACAAGATTGGGAAAGGGGGAAACACCGAGGGTATGGTCCTGAAGACGTGAAATTCGAATACCCGAAAAATAAATCACAAAACCCACTCTCTCAACCTTAACCCGATTCAAATGAAAATAAAACTTTTAAAATCAAAATAACACTTAAATCCGAGAATATTTAAAGCCCTAAAATAAGAAAGCGGAAATAAATCCATTTTTAAATCAAAATTCAAAACTATGCCGGAATCCGCTTTAAAGAAATCAAAATAAAATCATTTGATCGAGGACGAGGATTTTTAAAATATCCGAAATCTTAGAAATGGAATCAATATTAAATCCATATTTATTAAAATAATATTTAAAAATTAAGGTCCTTACAGTTCTCTCGTGCCCGGTGAAAAATGCAATTGTCACCCTCTAGTCTCCTTCTCAATAGCCCAAACAGTTGCAGACCTTCATTTCCTTTTTGTCTTCTTAAAGCAATCTTTCCCTTTTGCAACTGTCAAACTCTTCCTCTTTTATGTTTTTCCCCTTTTTATCTGAATTGGTGTGTCATAAATGGACATCCCTTTTATTTTCTTTTCCCTTTTTCGGTTTTTTTCCTTTTTTTTTTTTTTGATATGGTAAAGATTTGGATGAGGTCAGGCCCTGCTGGACCACCACCTAGGGCATCCTTGCAGATGATTACACGTAGAGAAGGGTCAACGAGGAGGTCCCGCGTGGGTGTTGTGTGGCTTAGATGTGCGATCCTGTCGGCAGTCGAGTTGACCTCCCGGAAGACATGGCCGAATTATACCCTATCAAAGTGTTGGAGTAGGAGTAGGGTGTCAGAAATCAGCATCTCGATCTCCCACAGGCAGCACCACAGTCCTCGCAAACAATTAATGACGGTTAGGTTGTCGCCTTCAATCATGATTCTGGGAAGCCGGAGCTCCTTTGCCTTGGCCATGCCTCCTCTGATCGCCATAGCCTCTGCAGCTAATGCTGAGATGTGTCCACATTTGAAGCCACCACACTCGATGGCTGCCCCATTGTGGTCCCTAATAATGAAACTTGCAGAAGCTTAACCCGAAGATAGTTTGGATCCATCAAAATTAATTTTGAAAAATCCCTCATCTGGTTTGCTCCATCTCAAATTTCTTCTTCTTCGTGGTTGATTTGTCCAAGTTTTCTGGTGTTGGTATGTGGCCCCCTCTTAAAAGGTCAATTTTGAGGCAGCCCAGTTCTGTATTTGTTGTTTGGTATAATTCTCCATAGTATGGATGGATGTTGTATTGAGGTTTTCAAATACTTGTCGATTCCTGCTTGTCCATATACTCCACCATGTTGTCGCAAGTCTTCCTTTTTGATCGTGGTTGAGTTTATTAAAAATTTCGCATACAATGTTTTTTATTGATTTGTTTCTAGTGTCAATTTCTCGAATCACTTTTTCAATGTTTTGGTCAATTTTGTGAATCAATTGTAGGGTGTTGTGGCATTCGGTAAAGAGATGGATTGGACTTTCATCCGTCCGGTCACACAGAGCGCGAGATAGTGGAACATGAATGCCTTTGTTTGCTAGTCTGGTTCTCGTCGGGATTCCATCTAGTGTAAGTTTCCAGATGAAGTTTTTTACTTTCGGGAATGTGTCTAGGTTTCATATCCATGTCGTGTCACAAGTTTCTTCTGTGTTTTACTTTGTGATGTGTGCTAGTGCACTTGTCGTGCTGAACCAACCATTTTTACTTGGTTTCCAGTATAATCTGTCTTCTATTTCGTGTTCTGGTATGTAGATGTCATCGATCTTGTTGACCACATTCGTTGGAAGGATGTTAGATAATTCATCAATTTTCCATTTCTTGTTGATGTCGATGTATTTTTCCGCCTTTTCATTTTCGTTGATTGTGATGTTTGGATGTTGTCGACCTTGTAATGGTTTTCCATCTAGCCAGATGTCTTTCCAAAAATTTATCATCTTTCCATTTCCTATTTGCCATATTAGTCCTTTGTAGAATTCTTCTTTTAGTTCCATTAATTTGGCACATTGCCAAGATGAATTTCCTTTTCGCTTGTATTCAAGGAGGGGGGTTTCTTTCAAATATTTTCCTTTAATCACTTGGACCCATGGGTTACATGGCTCCGCTAAGATTTTCCAAAGCAATTTCATTTGTAGTGCTTGGTTCATATCTTTTGTTTTATGTATTCCTACGCGTCTTAATTGTTTCTGCTTACACACCTTGTCCCAGCTGTTGTGAGCTGAATCTGCCATGTTTTACAGTAACTTTTGTATCGTTTTCTACATACATTTCATGCATTTTGGCTAAGATAGTACAAAATCTATGTAGTTTATGTTTATTTGCCAAATTATGGAGTCTACACTAGTTTCTATTTAATTTCAAAGAATTCAAGGCAAATTATAGCAGTTCTGAGAAAGGTCGGAAAAGCTCGGAAATCAACTACAGAAGTCCAAGGTCAAGAAGCAGCGGAACCAGTCGAATCAAGCTAGGACCCAGAGTTACTCGATCTAGAGTACTGCTACTCGATCTTGACGAAGGTGTCCGAGCACAGGCCTTGTCGACTAAGCACTGATCGAGAAACTGAGCCAGAGACAACCCGACTTCCGGAAGCCAACTCGATCTCGAGTTTCCTTGTCGAGATCGACAACACCAGGAGCGCCATGTCTGGAGTCGATGAGTTATGCCATGTCGAGAAGCCGAGCAAAACCCTAGTCGATCTCGATGAGCTTTGTCGAGATCGAGGAACCCATGGCGCTAATCCGAGTCCGTGACGAGCACCATCTACTCGACTACATTAGGCCAGCCCTCATCGATGCACATCCAACTCGATCTTGAGTTGCCTAGTCGAGATCGAGGAGCCAAGGAGCACAAGTCCGAGCCATGTCGAGCAGAGCTACCCGACCAAGCCAGCCAGCCCAAGTCGATGACCATCCTAATCCATCTCGAGGAGCCCTAGTCGAGATCGACGAGCCATGTCCGAAGCCGCGTTACGCGGTATGAGCAGTCCTACACGTTGTGGGAGTCCTTAGAGCCGAAGGAGATCGAGAAAGCCGAGATCTATCCTACATCTATCTATCAACTATCCATGGAAGACAGGATCTATCAACAAGAAGATACTTACCTATTATATATTTATTTTTCCCTTTTAGATTTAATTCCTAAATTACATTTATTTATCTTTTAAGCTTTTTAGATATAGATAGATATCTTCTATCCTTGAATAACAAGGAATAGAAGGCTATAAATAAAGCCTTAGGGGCTGGTTTTTCATCATTCAATTCACAAGTTAGAGAAATAGTTCCATAGAGACGGTTTAGGAGTTCAGAGGTTTTAAGGTTTTGGCGTTCAACGAAAGTTGGAGTGCCGGGATTGTAAAGACTTTGAATATAGTTTAAAATGCAAGTTTCTTTTTTTACATCAAAGATGTCTGGTATTGCAATGAAGAGCGAGTAGTCCACCCACTTCTGGGGATGGAGTGAGCCCGACGGTGGCCATGTGAGGTGATGAGATAAAGGTCAGATCTTTTTATGCAATTCGTCTTCTATCCCTATGAGCATGATTCTTTTGCGAGAGTTGAAGGTGACCCTTGTTTGTATTATTGAAGCAAAAGTGATCTTAATGCAACTTGGGTTAATTATGTGAAAAGGATTAGTAACAATTAGGATTTATTCGAAAGCCTCTATATGCCTATTTGTTAATAACGAAAGTTATTTTGATGGAAAGCATGACCTTTTATACCTTTATGTGTTACTTTGCATGATTATCATTGTGGTGTTGATACCCTAGCTTTGAACGTTCTTTATATATTGATTTATTTCTGTCAAAATCTGAGTTCTGTGTTCGAATCTGCAAGTTTACAGTTTTCTGAGTTTTTAGTCGATCTAGAGGAGAGGCTTTGGTCTAGATCGAGTTAGCTTTGGTCTATATCAAGTTGGCTTTGGAGGGGGTGAATAATTTTTTTTTAAATCGGTTTCATCCTTTCTGCAGTGATTTTGTCTATAGCTTTGTAAATCGTTGAGCAAAGGCTAATATGTCTGAAGTGGTTTGTCGTTGTTGGGTTGTCACATTTTGGCATCAAAGTAATAAAGGTGTGGTTGATTTGTTTTAGGATTCGACCAGAGTGAAAAAATCCGTTAATTTCCTTTATGACTGATGGGCCTACAATATCCCAGTATTCCTGGTAAAATTCCACTGTCATTCCATCAGGTCCTGGAGATTTATCCTTTCCAATCGAGAAGAACGCATTTTTGATTTCCTGGTTTTATATCTTTTCAGTTAGCTTCGAATTATCATCATCAGTGATTTCTGTATTGATGAGTGAGAGGTAATCATTGAGAAGGTTATGGTTGATCGGTTGGATCCTAAACCTTTTCTCGAAATCATTTTTTATTTCTCTTGTAATACTTTCTTCTCCTGTGGCTAATGTGCCATCCATAGTTTGAATTTTCTTTATGATTTTTCTATTTCTCCTTCCTGATGCCATTCGGTGGAAATAACCTGAGTTTGTGTCAGCCAATTTAAAGTGTTTTGTTTTGGCTCGTTGGCTCCAATACATTTTATGGTATGATAAGATTTTTTCTCGTTTATTTATAAGTTTGTTCTGCTTTTTGTTGTTGTTGCCATTCTGGGATATTCCGTTTCTGTTTTGTAAATCGATGAGTGAATCATCGATTTCTTTTAATTGACGGAATATATTTCCAAATGTTTTCTTATTCCATTCTTTAGTCAATCACTTAAGTATTTGTGTTTTTTTCACCAGATTGTACATATGTGATCCTCCAACATTTGATCTCCAAGCATGTTGAACCACATGTCGGTAATCTTTTCGTGTAATCCACATTTTTTCAAATTTAAATGGTTGGGCTTTGAACTGTTCTTGGTTATCTAATTCTGTTACAATGGGACAATGATCTGATGATGTAAGTGCATCATTTTTCGTTGTAATGTTGGGGAACCAGGTGAGTATTTGCTCCTATATTAAGGTTCTGTCAAGTTTTTCCATGATGTTATTGTTATTGGATCTATTTTTCCTCCATGTAAAAGAGTTCCCAAGCGTAGACATTTCTTGTAATAAACATCTATCCTTGAATTCTGTTAATATTCTATATCTGTTCGGATGTGGTTCCATCCCTCCTTCTTTTTCTGAGCTATTTTGAATTTCATTTAGATCTTCCATGATCATGAATGGGTAGTCCAATGATTGGACGTAACGTTGTAGTCCAGTCCAGAAGTTTGATTTTTCGTTCTCATGAGGTGGTCTGTATACGAATACGATATTGATAGTAATGTTTCTATGTTTGTTTTCATATCTGATTGCTATGAATCTTTGATCCGTATGGACCATTTCTAGGGATTCGTCCCAGAGATTATGGCTTTTCCATAGAACACATAATCTTCCAGCCCTTCCTTGTTGTCGGGGCCCAAATCATATGATCAAACCCTGGTTTTTTCAAAACTGTCTCTTTTGGTTGGCGTTCAGTTCTCGTTTCTAGTAATGCAATTACTTGAATTTTCTCAATTTTACAGAATGACTCTATTTCCGTCCATAGGTTTCTGCGGCCTATCCCGCATATGTTCCATGAGCATAATCTCATATTAACCTATTTGATTTGGGGGTTTCTGTTCTATAGTCTTTTCGTGGGTCAAACTATTTGTTCGTGATGCAAGTAAAGGCTTCGCACAAAACGTTTTTCCATGAGAGAGGAAATTGAAGTCAAGCCACTTGATGAAAGAGGACTTACAAATGTCGATCCGGCTAGCGGAATTCAAATCAAACCGATGACAGATAAATACAATGTGTTCGGTTATATTCATATATCTTTTTCCCTTTTGTAATATTTGTTCAGTTCCTCTGAATTTCACTTTCTTATTCCAATTATTAGTCCACTTCCACAACTTTTCATGAAGGAGCTTGTATTTATACGGTGGATACACATATAAATCCCAACCGGAATGCAGTGCTATCTGTTCATCGTTATTGGTTGAAACCACCAACCTGTTCACATAGATAACCATTTCGGAAGACAAACCAGCCCTTAGTGAGCATCTGTTCAGGAGGCTATCTCTAGTCATAGATTCTCGTTGAAAGGGTTTTCTTTCAGCTTCACTGTTCAGATCACCAAATTCATCCACAAGGAGGAGAGAGATCTCAGTTTCACCTACTTTGCAGGCAAACCTCAATTGATATAAAGAGGGTAGATCAAAAAGAAAACAAATCAAAAAAGATTTAACGTACACACATACCAAAAAAGCATTCCGAGAATAATAGTCCGCCATTTCCATTATAATCAAGTATGTATTCCACCATTTCAACAGTATTGGATCTTGGATCCATGCACACAAATAGCATAGTATTATTTCGGCTCTCATCTCATCACTTTGTTGTTCTAGATTTGTTCTAGCGTTTATTCCTTTGAGGGATGCTCCTTTCATTTCTTCTATATTATTCCTTATTCCTCTATTCGTAGACTCATTTCTTTTGATCTTCTTTTCCTGGTCACTGCTTAGGTTTCTTTTGCTTCCTTGCTTGCTTTCTGTACTTAAATTCAGTGAACAAATGTAAAGCTTCAAACCTTTGTTTCTACATGGAGAGACTTCCAGCTGCGAGGTTTTGTTGTTCATTTTCCCTTCCACTTTTGTCTTCTCTGAGCATGTCCTTTTGTCATGTCTCACGTACTCATAAATCAAATTGATGATGAATTGGATCCTCTTCATCAGGTCATGTTCATGGGTGTGTTTCAATATACATCTATTCATATGTATTTCTATTCTACCACTTGTTAAAGCTTGAGAACAATCAAGACAATACATCAAACAGATCACAAGGATACAACCCGTCCATTTCTTATTTCCCATGAAGATGAACCCAACATAATAAGTAGGACAAGTATTAAAGCGAACTTCCAACTCATGAAAATGCACACAGGAGTAATTTCTATTTCCATCTTTTTTCCCTTTTTCTTTTGGGCTACTAAGCTTATACCATTTCAAGCAAATCATGGTTCTAGAGTATTTAACCATGTGATCGATCATAGATTTCAACTCACTTTTATAAGTGCATTTGTAGGGTCTATGTAAGCAGAGTCTGGTGTCGGATCTTATAGCTTGCCAATTCTTGTTGGAAATATTTAGAAAGAAAAACATTTTATTCCAATCAAACCTAAATTCAGGGTCAATAGTGCATTGAATCACATAACAACATATATTTCCAGAAAGAAGGTTAATAATATCAGCCACATTGCGATAGGTACTCAACCATTTCAATAATACTTGGTTTAGAGTCCATACCCATAGATAGCATACTATCATTTCAGCTCTCGTTTTCCTTCCAAAGATCGTTTCATCACCACGTTGTTCACCTTGGTACACCTGTTCGGGCTTCTTTGTTGTCCTGAGTTCTTTCTTCCTTTCCTTCTCTAGTTGCTTCCATTGTACATGTTCTGTGTCAGAAGTTGTGAGAAGATGTCCTGTTCCATTAAATATGAAATCAAGGCAGGTTTTATGTTGAGAGATCCGGCGGAATTCAAACCATAAATGATTTTTATTGCCAATTCTAGTTTCATGGTCAAAAGGCTCAAAAGAAGCAATGGAGATTGATTTCAGTTCCAGAGCAGAACGTGCATGCTGTTTCAAGCTGCAAAAAAGTATTATATCCGGCGTAGGACAATAATGTAGATTTTTAGTTCGGCTGCAGTTACAAGGGTTCAGCAAGAAACCATGTGATCCGAAGGGGGGAGTCCCTACCCTTCCGATGTGTTTTAGATTCCTATAGGATTTCATTTCAATGTCGATTTCGATTTCATTTCTTTTCATTTCAATATAGTTTGTTCGCAGGGAGACAAGAAGCATCAATGAATGGACGAGGTAAGGATCGGACTTAATATTGGTCTTTCGGTTCCTGTTTTCGATTTCTGATCTGAGGACTCTATTACAAGTATGTAGTTGTCCTATGTTGCTTGTTTTTTAGTTGTAATTAGAGCATGAATACTTGATTCCGTATATTCTTTTATTTTTTCTTTTCAGTTCTACTCATGTACCAATTTATAATGAGGCTTGAGTTCATAAGTTCCACTTCATATGTTTTGCCCCTAGTTTGAACAAATAACTTGTTTTTTCCCCCACTCAATACATTGAAAGTATTCTAGCCCAGGACATGTATGATTATGATCTAGCCAAGCTCGATAGATTATCAAAGTTTTCCATTCCTTTCTCAACATCCAATAGGACATCATAGCTTCTCGGTTCTTGTTTATTCCCGTCTGGTGTTGGGATTTAGTCTCAAACAAACAAACCAAGGGGGGCATAGGGGTGGTAAAAGAGGATCGATGGTGCCTGGATCTTGCCAGTTGCCGTTGTTGTCGGATGTACTGATTATCGACTATTCCCAGATCTGTTCTTTTTTCTCCTAGCAGAAGATCCGAGGGGAACCCAAGGAAGGGCCAACATAGCGCCTGAGTCGCCCAAAAAAGGGGTTCCGAGCAGGGCATTAGCTCCATTTTTTCTCCTCTTTGTGGAAGGTCCAGCAGGATCCTCGTGAACTCGCCAAGGGAGGGAGCACCACCAACGAACTGAAGCCTCCCGACACCTGTCGACCGACAGTGCCGCCCGTCCCGATCCACCCGCCACCAGCAACAACTCAAATTTCTTTTTCTTTTTCTGAATCGCCACCATCTTCTCCTTTTATTGCCCCATTCCTCCACTTGCGTACGTTTGTGAAACTTTCATCCAACGAATTTGCTCCTTTCTCTTGGAATTTCTTGTGTTTCTTTCGAATTTGGGGGTTCTAGCTTTCGATTTTGGGGGATTTGTGGCTCGAGTGTTGCTTCTGGTGTCTTGATTGTTGCTGCTGGTGACAGATCCGGCTGGTTTGGGAGCGGTTTTGGGTTGTCGGCATTCAGGCAGGTGGCTAGGGTTTAGACGGCTCGCTCTGTACATGGATGGGTGTTACTCCGTAAAAAAGATTCTTGATTTTTCGTTCTCATGAGGTGGTCCGTATACGAATACGATATTGATAGTAATGTTTCTATGTTTGTTTTCATATCTGATTGCTATGAATCTTTGATCCGTATGGACCTTCCCTCCCCCCCGACGGGCATTTGTCAAATTTTTTTATCTTTCCCCTTTTACAAATTTTTTGGGTTGTGGGTTAGTCTTGTAATTTTGGAACTAGTTTTACAAATCGGTCCGAACTGTGGATTAGTAAACCCCATCCTCTCTTTAATTTTTAAGCCTTTGCAATATAACAGTTTTATTTCATCTACTATAAGTTAGAAATATTGTTTGTAGATAGTAACAAAATTACATAAAGAAAGAGAGATTCGGAGAAGGGAGTGTTTCAGTTGTAAGTTTGTAAATTGGATTTGGTCAAAGGGAAAGGAGTCATTGTCTTCCTTTACATATCTAACAAATATCAGAAAGTCAAGAAGTATGTATTAAATTAGTAAATAGGCATATTTTAAATATTTGTTTCTATTGTTTGGGTGGATTTGATCGGGGAGGTATAATACTAGTTTGATTAGGTTTGTTTGATTGGGTCAGTCATATATATATATATATATATATATATATATATATATATATATATATATATATATATATATATATATATATATATATATATATATATATATATATGAGATAGAAGATTTATATAGATTTGTCAAATTCATCATATTTCTATATTTTAAATATATTATTTGAATAATAAAATCTTATTAGATACCACATATATATATATATATATATATATATGGTATCTAAAACTATAATTAAATATTTAAGAGGCACGAAGCCTTTTAAGATTTTAAAATTATGTTATATCGAGTAATACATTAAGAAAAACATTCGATAAGATTTGAAAACCAATTTCTAGTTAAGATTGTTTTTGAAATTTGAAAGCTACTTTCGGTTAAGATTTGAAAACGGTATGTGTACGATTAGTTATTATTATATTTCAACAATAACTTATTATTATATTGTATTTGATTAGTTAGATTGGATATGTTTTCAACAATAATTGTAGTACGTATATGATATATTTTATTTGTTACCCGCATGGTTGCATGTTTTGTTAATAAATTATATCTTGTTATATTAATTATATCAAAATATTATATTAGATTATTAATTGACGTGACTCATCAAAATAGAACCATATATAAATATGTTTAAAAATTTTAATATTTTATATACTGCATCCGTTCAGAAATAAATGTCGTTTAACTTTTTAGCACGTTTTTAAGGAGATAAACCTTTATAAAATATTAGCTTTTTAAATTTTTTTAAAAATATTTTTAAACTTTTAATAAGTATAAAATTATATAAAAAATTAATTAAAAAGTTAATATTTCATATAGTTTTTATCGCTTTAAAAACTGTATCAAAAATTCATACAATACTTATTTATGAATTATATTTAATGGGGTAACAAAAGAATCAATAAAATGTACAACATCATGGCATTTGCTCCAAAATATCTCTCCGGTTTTTATATAAATAATACTACTTGTACGTAGCAGGGATTTAGAAGGAAAATTTTAATTTTAATATGTGATAAAATTATGTGAGATATATGTGATATATGTGATAAGATTAATTTTAATTAATTGTGATAATTAAAGAAGGTGGGTTAGAGGATAAGTCACAAGATGTTATCAAAATTAACCAATCAAGATATGACAATAATTTATTAGTCAAATTAACCGTGAACCAAATATGGGCTTATTGATGATCTAATCAAGATATATTGGCTTATTAATAATCTAGAAAGATAATTTTTTCACCTAACTATATTGACTTATTTATTGATGTGGCCCCAAAATATAATACAACTTTAATTCAGAAAATTCCACGTATGCAAAAATAATCCCGTTTAATCCGGAAAATGACGTGGCCGCGAGGTCGCTTCAGCGGTCTCTGTTTTAGTATTATATATATATATATATATATATATATATATATATATATATATATATATATATATATATATATATATATATATATATATATATATATATATATATATATATATATATATATATATATATATATATATATATATATATATATATATATATATATATATATATATATATATATATATATATATATATATATATATATATATATATATATATAAGGGATGGTTGAGAAGTATTATCTCTATATATAAAAATGGGCAGTCCCCTTATGAACAGTAGTCGTAGTATATATATATATATATATATACTAGGACTACTGTTCATAAGGGGACTGCCCATTTTTATATATAGAGATAATACATAAAAAAAATCCGTTTCCACTAAGAAGAGGGCTTCCTTCCTTCTCACCGGAAGAAATACTTCTCAACCATCCCTTATATATATATATATATATATTCCATGGTATTAAAACTGGATTTGGGTTTACAGAAGTGGGCCACGAACATTTTGGGCTTGAGGCCCATATTTCACTCTTTGTTTAAATGAAACCTTTATTCTTATATCAATAATTTGGTCTTTCACTTTAAATCACCTAAAATCTTCCGTTTTCAGATTTCATTAATCAGCCCCAACCTCCAGACCACACATCTCTGCCCTCAACCTGGCCTACCTCGTCGGCCTCCGCCGCCTTTCTGCCCACGCTGACGCCTCTGTTTCCTCTCCTTCACCCTCGTCCTCTCCCACAGCGGCCATAGGAGTGCCTTACCTCCGCCAGCAACGAATCCATGTCTGTCCTCGACATCTCGGCGTCAACTTCTTTAACCTTCCCCGTTCCTGGTCGAGGTCAAAGTGGTCGCCGATTTCCACAAGAACCAAACCTCTCTGTTTGTTTCCTGTCTCTATTCATTTTTTCTAGAGTCCACTTTTACTAATCTATGAATCAATTGGTTCCTTTTGAGTTTTTTTTTCCTTTTTTTTGGGGGGGGGGGGGGGGGGGGGTTAGGGTTTGGACTATCAATTGTTTAATTCTCGGTATTTTGGATCGACAGTTTTATCTGTGTAAGATTTTGGTCATCTCTGCCTTTAAAGTGTTTGATAAAATGTCAGGTTGAATTCTGGTTGTTTCGTCCACTGTAGGTTTGGAGACTGCAAGCAGCGCTGGGTGAGGCTGAGATCACAAAATTTAGTTGGCAAGAGTATGAGCTTCTTCAAAAGGTAACTGTGATGTTCTCTTAACTTACAATCTTAACCATATTCAACAATTTGAAGAGTTTCTTCTCCAAATTATGCTTTATCCATGTTCCGTCCAACCATTGTGAAAAAATGATAGTAATAAATAGATTGAAAATGTTGCTTGTCCACCTTTGGAAATTCTGATTCTGCTAGCTGCTATGTTACACTTCACACTATAATATCATTCTTGCTTGTCTCTTGACATGGATGACTATGATATGATCTTAATTATGATTGTTATTGCTACCCAAATTACTCCAATTCATACCGATCCACGATTTAAGCGCAGAGTCGATTTTCGGCTTCAATGAATGAACAAGATCATGAAAACAATGTTGTTCTTTATGTTTGTTCTTTAGGTTCAGTTAGCATTTACATGAGATTTTGTGCATCTTTACTATTTGTCTTAGATTCAATTAGGAATTTTTACAATAAATTACTTGGTAGGTGTTAATTGTTATAAATGAGTAGGTAAGAGTTATAACCCATTTGATTTGCTTTCCACGATTAAGTTTCCTCCATATAATCTTGTTATGAATGAGTAATGCTAAGATAACATCATATTGGATTCTTAACAGATTCATATTCTAAAGGTATGTTTTTGTTTTTCGATTCCATATGTTTTTTGTTACTTTTTGGATTGCCATTTAGGTGAAATTGCTTTTTAAAATTTAGTTCTCATTTGCCTTTAGTTGGCCGAGAAGATACTATGCTTGCAAAGTTGAAATAATTATATGGAAAAATAATTGGTTTCATTAAAATTAGAGACTAGATTTGATGCACTGGAGCTGTTGTATTCATAAGTATAAAATCATTAATCTTGTAAGCATGGGCGGATAAAGACACAACTTTAGATGTATGTTTTTTAAAGACACCAAATTGCCTGTCAATATATTGCTTAACTTTCAATACGCACCCTATAACAAGACCATTAGTATATGATGGGAGCTTAAATATCATTTATATACAAATACCTACTGGGTAGAAATCGGTAGAACCAAGATTATTAGTATCCGATTAAGCTAGGTGAATCAACACTACTCGTTGTTGTCGTTATTTAAGCTCAACTGATTCAACATTCTTTTTTCTTTGAATTTTAATTTTATTTTATTGGCATTATACAATTAGACAATGGGAAACAAAATAGGTTTGGTATCTTTATGACTTGAGTTGGCAAATATTATTATAGATGTTTGTTTGGTTTAGTTGCTCACTTGAATTATATTTCTTATTTACCACCCAGTCACAAAATAGGTCTGGATTTTCAATGTACCATTTCCATAAAATAGAGAAGAAAGACTCCTTGCTGCAATTTATAGTGTTGTTGTTGTTGTTGCAAGTTTCCAGTTTTGATACGACAAATATAAGTTTGGGGCGAAGTTCAAAAAAATATTAGAAGAGATGATTTTTTGAATAGAGTTTATTGAAGAAGTCCTATTATGTACCCTATTCGCTTGGTCAGGTGTTTTACTAGCTATTGCTGGGTTATTTATGATGTATAGGTGCAGCAGGTAAACTGTTAATATCTTCTCACAAAAATTTTCCAAGCTTCACCTCTTCCAAATATTGTTTTCAGCATTTGTATATCATGGCATTCTTGTATATAGAGAGGTACTTTATACTTGATATTTAATGTGAATGATTTCAGAAGATGATTGTGTTGCTGTAGAAGTACATACCAGCATAAAATCTTGGAGAGTTTAAAGGACAAACTGATTATGTCAAGATACTTCCCAGCGAAGTGTTTGATTTGATTATGATCATTACTGATCATATAGTATTGCAGGTTTTTTGGTGATTATGTTTGATTAGACTATTTTTCGATGATATTTAATGTGGCGACGGACACACATGTTGTAAATTTCCTTCCTCATTGAAGTTTATATAGACAGTTGGTAAAATAAGAATATGTTGTACATTTCCTTCCCTATTGCAGTACATGGTGCTTCAAGGTTACCAAATTGATATCGAATTTCGGAGCACGTGGGAAGCCAACTAGTATTATATAAAAGCGAGAGTTGTTGTATGATCAGTAATAAATTTTTACCTTTTTTGCCCCTATATTTATGATAAATTACCAACATCACCATTATAATTTTTACCTTCTCCAAATGATCGTCGTCTCTTTGTTTTTTTTTGGTATGAATTTATCATCGTCTCTTTCACCTTGGCACTGCACCATGTCTCCGGCATATCCGTCTCTCTCGCCACCGCTCCGACGCTGTTGGCTCCTCCCGACGTAGCGGCGAAGGCGACCCGGCCACTTGGTTCTTCCTCCACAGCTAGCGGCTACTGCTAACTCATTCCTCTTCCCCGCCGGTGCAAATCATCTGTCCCTACTTACTACCCCAAGTTACTGCCCCATCTTTTCATTGGTTATTAATTTGTATTTTTTAAAGGCTTTTATTTTTTTTTACTCCAAGTCACGTGCTACTAGATGGTTCCAATATTGTTTTATTTTTTCTTATTTAATTTAACTTTACCTATTACTCTTTTTTTGGTTTAGCTTTACCTATTACTCTAATTCTGAAGATCAGATCGATCATCATCTTCATTCTCCTCACTTCTCTATCAGTATCAACACGTAGTAGGATTCCGAACCGCTTCATGCTTTGTCTTCTCTTTTCAGCCTGTTTTCTCCTCGACTTGGGAAGGTGGCGCCTCCATTAGTCACCTCTATCACCATAGACAAGGCAGGTAAGTCCAATTTATTTCCCCCAATTCGAATTTAGGGTTAGTGTTTAAGTTCTATTGTTGTTCTTTATATGAAGTTAGTTCTCTAAAATTAAACAAAAAAATCTATAATCTCTCATCCCTCTCACCGTCATGGAAGCCATTATTATGTGATTCTTAGTAATTTGTCCCCACATTCAAAATTAAGTTAAGTAATCCTTTGTCTTTCAAAACTCAATTTTGGGCATTTTTAGCATCCGTCAAAAGGCAATAGAGTAAGTAAAAAACAAAAGAATGTGAAAACACTAGTAAGAACTAGTTCATTTAAAAAGATCTGAACTTTATAAATTTATATGCAAAGTGATCAGATTTTTACTTTCACATGTTTTGAAGTATGGATATTAATACAAAAGAAATGAAACCACGAAGACGTTTGGAATTTAGTAATGATGAAGATCATACAGATTCTGACATAGAGGATGAAAGTGGAAATCTCATCCATGCCAAAATATCAAAGGAGCTAATACCAATGATTGGCATGAAGTTTGAAACGGAAGAGGCAGCCTTTGATTTTTACAATGCTTATGCAAAAGAAGTTGGTTTTTCTATTCGAAGATGCAAGTCGCATTTTGGATGCAATAGAAAATTGTTAGATAGGACGTTTGTCTGTTCATGTCAAGGTAAAAGGAGACCGGATAAAAGAGATAATCTCTACAAATCCCATCGATCAGAGACGAGATTTGGATGCTTAGCTATGCTGAAAATTAATTGTCGTCGTACACAGAAGTACAGTGTTGTCAAGTTTGTTGTTGAGCATAACCATAGCGTAGGAAGTCCTAGTAAGGCTCATGAACCCCAAACTTGGATTAATTTCAAGGAATGATTGATATAAACTTTGATTTAGACTAAGAGGAAGTCACTCAGTACTTGCACAAAAATTATGCATATGTGGAAGATCAAGAGGCTTTCTATGATAATATACCATGTACCGGAGGTAAGCTGTAGCAAAGGCAATATCGTCATTGAGATCAGCAAATGCCAACTCAGGCTCAATCATCTAAAGAAAAATATTCAAATAGACTGTCAAATGTTTTTTGATTCTAGATAATCAAATAAATCAAGACAAGTGGTGCAAAACACACGGTTGGAAGAACATAAAAGATGAGAAATAGAAGAATATACCCAAAATTCAGCAAGATGTCTGGAATTATTGGAATTTTCAGCCCTAAAAGTAGGACTAAATTTATACACTTAGGCAAACACATAAGTTAAAGAACATAAGTACAACAAACAAAGGGCATTAATCCATTTGGGAGAGCACCAACAAAGCTTAAACCTTGAAGTCGTTGAAAACATTCTCTCACCTTCCAGCTTCCTGTTCTCTTGCAGTCATAGTGCCTTCGAAGTTTTGAAGCCTATGTAACCCAGAAAGCTAAATATAGTCATATAAATGACAAAAAAAAAATGCTTCAAATTCCTTAAAAGTTTTAAGGTCTGGCAAATACATGTAAGAAAATCGACAATTATAAAATGAGCAATGCTAAGTCGCTAACAAACTAGTTAGCAGTGCTATCAGTAAATCTAGATCCAGATTTCAATACTTACGAATCCAATCCAATGCCAAATAAATCAGATCTAACACAAAGAAGACGAACTTACCTTGTAGACAATCGCAATTTTCAGCCTCTTTGGGAACAACATCAAGCACGGAATCGATTAGTTCAGCGCCCCTAGTTGTTTCCTGCACCGGACTGACCAAACATGAATTTATCCAGCCTGAAACCTACCGTACGGTCCAGATCTGATGCTTTTAATGACTTCGGACTCCATATTCATCAGAATCGCCCTCGGAATGAACCTCACATGGCTGACTATAACAGGGATTTCAGATTCCACTTTCCGTTAGTGTTCAACAAGTTCACTTCAATAAGTCTGTAATGGGCCTTAGGCCTTTTAGTTTGAGCTGGGCCGAGCTCTGTGGCCTTTTCTATTAGATTGGGATATAGCCCATCTTATCATTCCCTTTTTACATTGCAATATATAATCGAAACTCAGTTGTAATGAGAATCTATCCAATATCAATTACAATTTCTTCATCCCTAACTCTCTCTAATCTGTTCATCTGCAAATCAGCAGTTGTTACACATTCCTCTCTCCAGAATCTTCGAATTGGCTCTTCCATTTTTGTAGCCAGTTTCTAGACCTGGTGTGCTCAACCTTCGGACACAATTGTGAGTTTCTAGGTCGAGATCTATCAATCACCACCATCACCGCAACTCACCTACATCAATGGCGCTGAGTAACAGTTTTCCTATTTCACTGGCCTCGTTCTAGTAGACATTGATGCGCTCAAGATATAGATCTGAGTCCCCCTGGTACCGTCCCATGGAATCAATGTCGTGCTCGGTGCAAATGAACTTGGCTCCGATCTGGTTGACATAGGTTTTGGGTAGAGGCGAACTAGAAATGGGATTAGGGTTTCAGAGAGAGTGAACACCAGCGGAGGAATAAAGAGGCAAGAGTGGTACGTAGTACAATTTATCTTTAATCTTTAATCTTTAATCTTTAATTTTATCACCCCGTGTAAATGGGCGACCAAACACCTTTCTTTTGTAGCCCCAAGTTCTTTTGGGCGACGATTTGAAATTTTTGTCACGAAAAACTTGTTTTGGGCGACAAAGTATACTTTTGTCACTGAATGGTAAGTTTGGGCGACCATAGTTTTTTTGTCACCTTTGTTTTTGTTTATTTCTCGCCCAAACACAGTTTTCTTGTAGTGTTAGCAATATGAAATATGGTATATGTTATGGTGTTTTTAGTTTTAAAATTTATCTCCCACTTTTGTTTGCTACAAATCATTCATAAAAATAGAAGATATGTACACTATAGTTTGGGCGATCTGACTCCTTTCCCCGTTCTTTTTTTAGGTATTTTCTGCAGATTTTGATTGCTTGATGTCTATATGACGGGGTTCCCTTTTTGCGAATCGAAGAACATGGCTAAATCTAACTCATTATAAATGGTAATCATCCACTTATGTTTTGGTTTTGACCTGGCTCTGCCGTGGCGCTTTGTATCTTAATTTTGCTTCCGTCTTGCTTCCGTGTGAAATGAATTTCGCGAGTTAGTCTCTAGGACAGGTTAAGGGTACCCAACGACCCTACGATATTTTCAGGGTTCGAAATCCCTCTTTATTACTGACCATAAAAATGAGTTTGAAACCTCGACCCGTACCTGGATTGCAAGATCCGAACAAGGGGTTTCATCCCTTGAAACGTAACCCGGAAATCATAATTCCGGGCCGTTACAAAGATGGTATCAGAGCTGAGGTTGTGCAATTCGGGTACGCAAGGGTCGAGTGTATGTTTTGGAAAACCGCCCATGAATTTCAAAGGATTCGAAAGGATTTTAAGAAGGGAAAAATGAACTTAAGATGCCTAACCGAAATTGGACTAAGTAATGAACTTGACTTGTAATAAAAGAGGAAAACCGACCAAATGGGGACGCGAGTGGGTAAAAAAGGCGCTAGACCACCCCTATTGGGTGTAGTTGGGAACGGTAGGCAAAATATTGGCTTGTTCTTTATATATGGGTCTAGAAGTTTATAGGGAGATCATTACGATTGTCATTGACTAACTCTGTGCTAAGTGCTTGTTGTGGATATGATTGGTATGCCCTGACTATGAAATGTGTATTGAATGATCTGTGCAAACGGGATAGCGTGAGTACCTTTTTTCTTTTGTGATCAAGCCCAGCTTTGGTGGAATAACCCCTTCCATTATGTTAACCCTTGATGGTCTTATCGAGTCCTTATCTTGAATATCGGTCCCCTCACTACTACATATATAGCCCAAATGTAACATTTATTATGTAACATTTTAAAAAACCATTACCTTAGGTATCTATTGTAACATGTTTTAACCTTTATTATCAAAATGTTAGATTTGCACAAATTATGTTACACTGGATGTAACATTATTTACAATTATGTAACACTTTTTATATATGCAACACCTTTTACATTTTATTGTAACAATATTTAAATTGATGTTGAATGTAGCTTTTTTTTATGCCATTTTTTTTTACTTTATTAAATTTATTTTAAATAAATTCAATTTGAAGATTATTGTTGTACATTATTTATTATCTTCAATATTGCATTATATCTAAAACATGTATATCTACTAGTCAATGAGTGTTTTTAAAGTATTAATTGCCATAGAGCTTGTCATTCCTTTTTTAATAGTAAAAAATGATATTAATAATATGATTAAAAAATATATAATATTATATAAAATAAATTGTTTTTAAGTTTAGGGTCATTTATTACTTTATCAACTTTATTAAAATTTGTATTTATATTTACATATAATAGTGGTAGGTCGTAGCTATACTAAATAGATTTAGAGAACTCAATATGGAAAGTATATTATTTTTATGTTTAATAACGAAAGGTTTTTAAAGTATTAATTGTTAAGTTTGCATATCATTTAGTGATTAAAAATTATATTAAAATAAACAGTATTAATATTATGTTAAAAATGATAAAATATTTTGTACAACAGTTTGCTTCACACTTTCGATAATTGAACCAACAAATAACCTAATATATATTTAAAAGTATAGAAAATCAAAATGTTATTCTAGCTTAATGGGTATAGAAGGTTTACTAAAATACACTATTTTTTTATAATTTTTAAAATTATACTATTAGTTTTGAAAAAATTTGCGAAATAGGCACTTTTTTTGGACAAATTTACAAAATGGACACGGTTTTGGACAAATTAGTGAATTGGCCGCTATATATACTTATTTACTATTGTACGGACATTTTTCTGTTTTCCGAAAATCCCAACTCTCTCCTCTCTCCAATCTCTCTCTCCGCTCCCGATTGAAGGCGATGGAAGCTCTCGTTCCGGCGCCAGAACCACCAGACAGGCGAGCGGCGGAGCGAGCGAGGGAGGGAGCGAGTAGCGGAGCCAGCGCCGGATCCGGTGCGAGGTCGATCGAGCGAGCGCCGGATCCGAGATCTCCTCGAGCGAGCGAGGAAGCGAGGGTGCGGGAGCATCGCCAGATCTCGGATCTTCTTCTCGTCTCCTCGGAGCGAGCGAGGCCGAGCGAGGGAGCGAGGGAGGCCGAGCGAGGGAGCAATGGCTGGAGATCTCCTCTGAGAATCCGGAGCGGCCGGCTTAGCTTATTTCCTCTCCGCGTTTCACACAGGTAACATCTTAACCTAAATTGACTTCAAATTTGTCTGAATTAGGTTTTTCTTCATTAATTTTCTATGAATTCAAGGTTGCAATATGGAAACATTTGTAGTGAGCATCTCCTTATCTTTGCTCACCCACTAATTTCGGCTCATAGGTTCGACACAATGAAAAACCTGTGATTGTTTGATCATTTCACCTGTTCTAGCTCTTGCTTTTACAACTGTAGATCTTCAAATTGAATTTTTGAACCTATTTAGAAGCTGATGATGATGCTTCAAGTCAGAAGAGAGTGGATTGTCAACTCATGTTTTAAAGTTTGTAGAAAATGAGTATAATTGATCAAGTGTTTCTTTCTAGTAGCTTGAATGGATTCTACAGCGGTCTCTATAATTATATTTGTGCATTCTATGAAGAAAACATTCTTAGCGAATGTGTTTTAGGCAGGGCAGAAAACAAAGTATGAATAAATGCAACAGATACTGTGTTCATTCCCTTTCTTGGTTCTATAAACATTTGCATAATCGTGGTTGACTGCTTCCTGATGCCATTTGTTGTGTCTCTTGTTCATGTTGTTGTTTCATCATAGTTATTGATAATGTTATTGCTCCATTTATTGATCTTATTGTTATCTCAGAAGCTTTCATAAGCTGCTTGTGATGTATGGTATGATTTGATGTGCCTAGTTTGAGTAATACAATTTAGTTTGTTTGTTATGAAAGCTGCATATCCGTTCATGATGTCAGGAATGCCAAGGCCTGTGAGAGCTCAGCCTGCTAAGGCAAAGATGTTTGAGGATCGGCCAGTGAAGCCTGGCAGGAAGATCTGGCTTTACTGGATGTACAAAAATGATCCAGACATCGAAGTGGCAAAGAAGATGAAGAAGTTGGTGGAGAAGGATGATGCCGAGGTCGCATACCTACTGAAGGTGAAACATATGCTTTTTCCAAAACTCTTTTGGATTTCTGTTGCCCTAAAAAGAGTCTTGTCCATGTTGATTCCTATCACCACTGCTGTTGTGTTAGTCTTTTATCGTTTTGCCTTTGTTTGTTTTGGGTAGCGCCAAATTGAGGAGGAAGAGAATTTCTCAAAGAATCAAGAGGAGACCTTGAAGTCAACTTACCAGAAGTATGAAATGATGGATAATGTGCTCAACGGGAGTACTTCTGGGCACCTGGCAGACTACTATAACAAGGTTAGAAGCATTGTTTAGCTCATCCTTGTCTTGTAATAGTAAGTATGTTTTCCAATTCCTACATATTCGAAATGAAAAGGCTAGAAGGTACCTAAATAATATGAAGAAAAAACCACCTGTTCCCTTCACACAGAAGTTCCCCAATGTAGATCCCCAGGCACTTCGTTTACTTGAGCGGTTACATTTGATCCTAGAGATCGTCCTACTGCTGCACAGGTGAAAAATATCTATGTGCAACTTTTAAGATGGAGTTGTGCAACTTCTAAGACTGAGTTGTGCAACTCTAAGACTGAGTTGTGCAACTTCTAAGACTGAGTTGTGCAACTCTTAAGACTGAGTTGTGCAACTCTTAAGACTGAGTTGTGCAACTCTTAAGACGGAGTTGTGCAACTTCTCTTCTGTCCTCATAGTTTTTTTCCTCTTGGCGCTTTCTGTCGGATGACTTCTAACAGTGCATAATAGGTTCCATGAGGAAGCATAGTTCAATTTTTCAGCAAACTGTGTGACTGAACTTTTCGGTGTTGACCTTCCAACGGAATACCTACATGCTTTTACATTCATTCGGCAATTGGCTATGATTTTGAGAGATGCACTGAACACAAAGACTAAGGTCAGTTGACTTGATGCGCTCTCTCTCCCTTTTTTTTTATAACATTGTTGCATGATCATGACTGGCTGTTCACTGGTATGTCTTTTGCTTGACATGTGTTAATTTTGGAATTTGATTATGTTTGTCTTCAGATTGCATTGCTTTTAATAGCAGGGGCGCAATGCAATGCCCTAATTGTCGGAATATTGAGAAAGGTCAGTGGTTATACGGTTCTGGTGGTCCTGCCTGCGATGATCCTCATGATGAGGAATGTCGATGACTTATGGCTGCACACAGAGTATCTAAGACGTGTTAGGTACGTTTTCTGCTCTTCTTTTTGATTTCTATGCATATGATTAAGAGCGTGGATCAAGTATTGACATTTTGCAGCTGTGATAACTGATAATTGTGATGAATGTCAGTGCTTGTATGAGAGGCAATATCTGAGTTTTTCTTCTTCGAATAATGTCATGAAACTTCACCTTTAGGGCATTTACTTTCTAATGTGCACTGAGCATTGTTCTTATCTAAAGCGGTAACAGTAGCAATATTTATGTAACACTATATAATGTAAGATAGCCTCACAAATCATGTTCTGATTTATATTATGGTTTGTTCTGTTTTGGATAGGTGGGAAGCTGCTCAAATTCCAAAAGTCACAGTGGCAAAGCTCAATAAAAGTAAACTTACGAAAGAGCAGAGTGTTTATATGCCCGAGATTCCTGAAATTGAGAGGTGTCCTGAGCATCTTCTTCCATTGAAACAGTGGGAAGAAGAATTTCTCTATGATTTTTCAGATCTGAGGCTGGTATGTGGCTTTCCTTAATCTTGGCTCTAAACGCATTTTTCCTTTCAAACACTAATATCTACCTGGAATCAGGCACGGTTGTTGATATGAAATACGGTAAACTGATGCATACTCTAGTCAACATTCTCTCTCACTTAGCTTTTATGAAAATTCATGCTATTAAAGGGATTATTTTATTGTCTCGGCGGCTTTTCATTGATTCCCCATTTATTGAGAGGCCACTGACCTTCTAAGTACTCAAATTAGTCACACATATTTTCTCCTCTGTTGGCTATCCCTAATGGTTTGCTGCCTGTATGAATGACGTGCTTGGCAGATCAAGCTGATTTTAGTTTTTCCTTTTGCTTTGATTTCCTCAGGCTATATCCCGACTTGATTGCTCTGATAATCTGGGGCCTGTTATAGTTCAGTCAGCTTCCAATCCAGTTCCCACATTCGAAGCCAATGTCCATTCATCTCTCGAGTCAATTAGGCCAGATGGCCCCACATTATCCACAATCCTGAAGATGGACCTTGTGGCCAGGGTCTGCGCGCTAAAGAGGCGAATACTATTGTTCGAGAGCAAGGACGTGCTGTCCAGGAACGATGGCTTATGGCTGTTTGCTCTGTGTGCAGCCATCGACACCCCACTGGATGCAGACACCAGTGCTGTTCTGAGGGGTCTGCTCCGCAAGTGCTCGAAGCTGCGAGCTGAAATGTCAGAGCTTGACGATGAAACCATAATGCTGAACATTTTGGTGTTGATCTCAGGAAAGTATTTTGGGCAGGCTGAGCATTCAACGTGATTGGATGGCTCTCTACTATATGTATTCTGGGATTGTATTTGTAGCTTTGAAGTTACTTCTTTTCCGTGTTTTTGGCCTGAATAGATGTTTATTGTTTTGGTTTGAGGCTATAAAGCTTTGGATGTTCATTATGTCTGATTTATCTTCAAGGTTATATATATAAGATGGTTTATTAGCTAAGGTCAGTAAAGATGAGCTGATTTTTTTTGCTTGTTACTGTTATAAGCTCGAGTTGTGTTGACAGTGTTGATCATATATAACTCAGAATTTCCGATTTTGTGAACCTTTAACTCATTGTCAATCTATAAATGGACCAGTACTCCATCTCTTCATTTTTGCTCTTTTCTTCATTCAAGTCTGCATTTGAACTCTTTGGTTGCTCATCCTCTTCATTCAAGTGCATTCAAGATCTATGGCCTTAACAGTGAAATATGTATGAAATATTAATGGCCTTAAAATTTTAAAATTACATTATAAACATAATGTAATTGATTAACATACATTTTAAAATAAGATTTTAGTTTGTATGAATAAAACTATAAATTTCATGAATAACATTATGAAATTTTAGAGTTGCACGACTTTGTTTTAAGAGTTGCACGACTCTGTGTTAAGAGTTGCACGACTCTGTGTTAAGAGTTGCACGATTCTGTGTTAAGAGTTGCACGACTCTGTTATAAGAGTTGCACGACTCTCTTGTAAGAGTTGCACGACTCTGTTTTAAGACTTGCACGACTCTGTTTTAAGAGTTGCACGACTCTGTTATAAGAGTTGCACGACCCTGTTTTAAGAGTTGCACGCCCCTGTTGTAAGAGTTGCACAACTCTATTTTAAGAGTTGCACGCCTCTGTTGGAAGAGTTGCACGACTCTGTTGTAAGAAATGCACGACTCTATTTTAAGATTTGCACGACAATCGAGACTTGTGAATTTATTCTCAATATGATCTTATTTTAAAAAAGTGCTGACGTGAAAAAAAAAATTATTTGAAAAAAGTGCTGACACAAATAGAATAAAAAGTGCACAAATTAGAATAAAATGCGCACGAATAATATTATAAAGTAAAAAAAATTGTTATCCATGTAGAAAAAAAAATTGATCTGGATCATATTTGTGAAATTGTTATCCAGGCTTGATGGATCATATTTGTGAAACTATATTTTGCACAACATACGATGTAAGAGTTGCACGACTCTGTTTTAAGAGTTGCACGACTCTGTTTTAAGAGTTGCACAACTCTGTGTTAAGAGTTGCACGACTCTTGTTTTAAGAGCTGCACGACTCTGTTTTAAGAGTTGCACGACTCTGTTTTAAAAGTTACACGGTCTTATTTTTGCTCATCAATAGAGTAAAATTGCACAACATGAGAGATTGGTGAAATTTTGCTCAACATCATCTTATTTTTGTTCAACAATATGTTATTTTTGCACAACAATCGAAACTTGTGAAATTGTGCTCAACATGATTTTATTTTATCTCAATATAATTTCATATTTTCTCAATAAATTATTGCACAACATCATCTTATTTTTGCTCAACAATAGGTTATTTTTGCACAACAATCGAGACTTGTGAATTTGTTCTCAACATGATTTTATTTTCTCTCAATATAATTTCATACTTTCTCAATAAATTATTGCACAACATCCTCTTATTTTTGCTCATCAATACTTTATTTTTGCACAACTAGTGATGAAAATTAGTGCTGACACTGATATTTGTTACAATTAGTGCTGACACTGATACTAGGTACAATTAGTGTTGACACTGATATTAGTTACAATTAGTGCTGACACTGATATTAGTTACAATCGAGTCATCTTCCTAAGTAATAACTTTGTAGTTCGGTATGTATTTTTTCTGTGTCAGCACTTTTTTTTTCTTCTTGTCAGCACATTTTTAGGGTTGCACAACTGTATTTTAAAGTCGCACAACTTTAGTTTAGAGTTGCACAACTTTAGTTTAGATTTTCACAACTGTATTTTATTTGTGTCAGCACCTCTAAGAAACACTTTTCATTATATATATCATTATTTTAAGAGTTGCACGACTCTGTTGTAAGAGTTGCACGACTCCGTTTTAAAAGTTGCACGACTCTCTTGTTTTAAGAGTTGCACGACTCTGTTTTAAGAGTTGCACGACTCTGTTGTACGAGTTGCACGACTCTGTTTTAAGATTTGCACGACAAAGACTTGTGAATTTATTCTCAACGTGATCTTATTTTAAAAAAGTGCTGACGTGAAAAAAAAATTATTTGAAAAAATGCTGACACAAATAGAATAAAAAGTGCACAAATTAGAATAAAATGCGCACGAATAATATTATAAATTAGAATAAAATGCGCACGAATAATATTATTTTAAGAATTGCATGAGTCTGTTGTAAGAGTTGCACGACTATGTTGGAAGAGTTGCACGACTATGTTGCAAGAGTTGCATGACGCTGTTTTAAGAGTTGCACGACTCTTGTAAGAGTTGCAAGACTCTGTTTTAAGAATTGCACGACTTTTATTTTCTCTCAATATTTTTTTTAACATTTTGTCGTGCAAATATAAACCGTAAATTGTGCAAATATAATCGTATGTTGTTCAAATATAACATTTTGTTGTGCAAAAATAAAAATAAAAATATAGATTATGGATCACATAATAAAATATAGATAATTTTTTTAATTTCTCATATTTGTAGGGTGATTTTTGTAATTTCGTCAAAAGTCTGTCTTCTTCCTTAGAAATCTGCGAAGAGGACTCGCGCGCTCTGCGCTCGACGCCACCGCCGCCGGCCTCCGGCTCCGCCTCCGGCTCGGTCGATCTCGCTCAGCCGTTGCTCGACTCTCCTCCCGTCGCTCCGGCCTTACTCGCTCTGCTCGGCCTCGCTCCGCCGCAACCAGATCTGAAACCTCGCTCTCGGATCTCGGCCTTCCTCGCTCTCGGATCTCGGCCTTCCTCGCTCTCGGATCTCAGCCTTCGTCGCTCTCGGATCTCGTCCTTCCTTGCTCTCGGATCTCGGTTCTCGGCCTTCCTCGCTCTCGGATCTCGGATCTCGGCCTTCCTCGCTCTCGGATCTCGGCCTCGCTCCGCTCGGCCTCGCTCCTCGCTCCGCCGCAACCAGATCTGAAACCTCCAGGAGAGGGTTGAAGAGAGAGAAAGTCGCGTGGAACAAATGAAAGGGGTTTATATTGCGTCTATTTCCCTAATACGTCCCAAAACGCGGCTATTTCGCAAAATCAGCCCATTTTCGTGGCTATTTTGCAAATCAGCCCTTAGTTTTATATCTTAGATAAAAAAAATCTATAATATTTTGGTTTTTTGGTAAAAAAAAATAAATTGGAATATTTTGAATACAGTACTACGGAGTATAATTCTTGGGATGTTTTATTTGGCGGAATTCTTTTCCGCCCAAAATTTCATCGAAATTTGTAATCCCTCCTAACATCTAAAGTCTAAACCCTAAGGGTGTGTATGGATGCCAATTTTAGTAGTTAATAAACTACTAAAATTGGGGGTTAAAAATTTTAACCTTGTATGGGGTTGTGTAGTAGGGGGTTTTTGGTTAAAATTGGGACTTAAAAAATAAGTCACTTTTGATAGCTTTTTTGGTGGTTTTGGGGTTTATTTGATTTGAAAATACAATTATACCCCTAATAACAACCAAATAAACTCCACTTTTTACAAATAAACTGTTTTTCATCCCATACGGGATTTATATTTCACACAAAATTTTAACCTTATTTGAGGTTAAATTTTTAACTTTAACCTGTTTATAAATTTTAGTCATTTTTTTAACCTGACCCATACGGACCCTAAATCTCTCTATCATTCATTTGGGCGAGCACCACTCTCCTCTCCCCGTTCTCCATGGCGTCTTCATCTGTAAATCCCTCAGTCTCGTTGTCATGACCTTCTCAATGTCCAATCTCTACTTTTGAGTTTGCTTCCATGGCGCCTTCATCTGGTTTCTCCCTTTTGCTCGATCTTTGTCCTGGCGTCTCCCAGAAAACGATTTCGTTTAGTGAGGATGACCTCGCTCCCTCGATGAAGGGCTCTCTCACTCGACAAAGGGCTTGCTAGCTAGACAAGGCTCGAAGACGAAGTTGCAGGCGAGGGAACCACTGGATTGAATGATCGGGACCAAGAGCGAAGGTAACCCCTCCTCCTTACTCTCTACTGCAACTTTGCTAACGAGCAAGCACGACAGTCTAATTTCGTCCCTAATATGACTTTGTTGGTGCGATTTTTTGTTTGAAATTGATTTATGGTTCTTGATTTAGGGTTCAAATTGGTTGAAATTAGTTGAGGGGGTCTTGATTTAGGGTTCAAAATGGTAAATGGTTCTTGATTTAGGGTTTAAATTGGTTCAAGGTTCTTGTTTTCTAAATGCTAATTTGAATGGATACATAAAACCAAACTTGTGAATTTTTGTTTCCTTTATTGCGGCTATTTATTGTTCGTAGTTCTGCAGCTTCTGCTCTTCATTATGGTTGATAGTTATCTTGCAATTTTGATAGAATCGGATTGCTAGTAGCCTAATATTTAGATTTGGGTGGCCGATCTACTAAAAAGATTGAACAGGAGGGAAAAAACAAAAGGGAAATTAATTGCATCTTCAAGGTAAAGTCTACATTATTTTTTGGTCCACAACAACATGCAATTTGCATTTGAGTTCTGCATTATTTTTACGGCTTGATGAGTTCTTAGCTACTTGTTTGATGCATAGGTTGTATATCCAGATGAGAAGAATATCTCTTTCATTTGTCAAATTCATGGACCTAACCCAATGTATCTTGAGAGTAAGGTAATAGTGTAATACCGTAATAGCAAGTCAAGAAAGATTTATCTTTATGCCTTCTTTTCCAATATAGAAAATAGAATGGTATCCTCTCATGTTTATTTTTATGATATTAGATGCTTCTTACTTAATGGTTTCTACTTATTAAAATATGATTTAATTTATTGGATTTAGGTAATGTAAGTCTCTAATTCTTTGTTTTTCTTTGAAATTGGAAGGTGAACTTTAATAAATTAGTTTAATTCAGTGAAATAGATAGCCATGGGCAGTGTACTTTCTACTTGGCTTATTCTATACTTCACATGTCTTTGTCTATTTTAGATCTTGTCACTTCTCACAAGCCAATTACATACTACTTTGCTTCACACTTTCAATTTCTTTGCAAAGAACCTTCCTAATCTTTCTCGGCTGCTGTGATAGAATCTGATACATGTGCAGTTAAAACTTGGCAACTAATAATTTGCTAATTAAAATATGATTTTCCCATAAAGAAGTACAATGAAGAGAACCTTAAAAAGAGTATGATAATAATTTGACTTTTTCCAGCACTATATTTTGATTTTTATGAGCATAATTTGAAGTTTTAGCACCTAAGTTTCAACATTGTAATATGATTTGTTTAGCACTATAATCTGATTTTTACGAGAAATGTAATTTGAATTTTAAGCACCTAAGTTTCAGCACTATAATCTGATTGTCTTAGCATAATAATCTGATTTTAATGAGCAATGTTATTTGAATTTTAAGCACCAAATATTCAGCACTATAATATGAGTTTTTAAAAACTATAATCTAAGTTTTTTTAGTGTTATAATCTGATTTTTATGAGCATTATAATATGAATTTCCAGTGCCTCTAACCAATTGATTAATTTCTTCACTTCTTATGCAATTATTGTCATACACCTAATGTTCATTAATGTGACACAAATCACTCATAATTTTCCTATTATAACATGATTTTTCCATAAGAAATGCAGTGAAGAGAACATAAAAAAAGAGTATGATACTATGATAGCTAGTGATCTAAATTTTTGCTCATTGTCTTGTATGATTGTTTGATTCTGCAGATAATACTTTTTTATACTTGTTATCTGATATATTCACTTCCTAACATATTGTTTTTGCTATGCTGTCAAATTTGATTCTAGATTAATGGCCTTGCAATTTGGTGCCTTTCACTTAGGCTCTCATGCTCCTCCTTAGTGAGGTAGGTAAAAGATTACATCCGACATACATAGTGAGGTAGGTAACAGACTTCACATTTCGGTATATTTTTTATTCCGAATACTTGGTTTCATTGACTTGTTGTGAATTTACATTACCCTTCACGCGGGTAACTATCCAAACAAGTACAAAGCTTATAGAAATTGTTCACCTCTACTTATTACCTTATAGATAATAAGACATAATCGATTAATTGAACAATTTTTTTGTTTGTTTTTTGTTTAATTGATGATACAGGTGCCTTGAGGCTTCAAAATCTGATGAAATTAGTCTTGACTGACCTCATGTGTCTAGAGAGCGAACTTGCTACTTATCTAACAAACATAAGAGTAAGGAAGGTATTTGTGATGATTCTTTTGTAATTGAGTATGAACTCAACTTTGTGTTTCGCTGTATTTTTTTTTCCAAAATCAGTTGACGGTGGAGTCATTGACGTCTCTCCAACAGCATGTGTGCGTGTTAATTGATCTTGTCGAGATAAGCCTTCCCACTTTCCTCTTAAGGTATGTATGCGTGGCTTTTTGTTTAGTTCATTTGTGGTTGTAGACCTTTTGGTTTGATGGTGTGTATCTTTTTAAGCATGCTCAAGCTTAGCTTTTGAATGTTAATATGCAATATGCCTTGGCTGCCTCACATTCCTTTGATTGCTCAAGTAATCTGTCTGTACTGCTTTTGTTACTGAATTTGGGAAATTTGTGATCTTGAAATGTTGCTCCTGGTCGGTGTCTTGACCTAATTTGGAGCAAGGGTTATGGTAGTGATATTTGCTGGAATTGCTCCTTATCTAATGTTTAGATGAAGATGAGATTCTAGTTGAGACTTGATGTCTACTTACCTAATCACAATATAACATTGTTTGATTCTCCATTTGTGCAAGTAAGCGATTAAATCCAGATACATTGTTTAGTTGATTAAAAGTCTCGATTCACCAATTGGTATGATTTCATTTTCACCTTGGTTTCTGAGTAGTTTTTGGCATTTCTAATTATTCTTATTTTTTTAGGGAAACCTGTTTTAGCTTAGCTTGAATCCTAGAAATTCTATTCTAAATTAACACTTGCTCACTGGTACTGTAGCGTACTTAGAGCAGTCAACACCTTCCCTGGTTAAAAGAGGTTAATTACCCGAGGCCAGTTCTTGATTTTTTATTTCCAAAGTTGGTCAAATTCTTATCGTATTTATACCTTTCCTTCTGCATGTATCACAAACTTTACAAAATTTGTTGATGATCTCTTTTGAAATTTTCACTTATCAACATGGTTTCTCTTAGTTGTTATTTTTATTCAGCATTTTCTTGAAATGTTATTCTTAAACGTTGAGATAAAACCCATCAACACACTCAGCATTTGAAAGAACTTGAGAGGCGAAGTGAGCTTGATGCGAAAGAAGGCAGAGGAAGCAGGAAGCGAGGAGAGAATTCAGCAAGCTTTTAGTTGTTGAGGGCTTTGAATTAGAGACAGAAGATGAAGTGTAAACATGGTTAGTTGCTTCTATAGACTTCCAATTGATACATTATGCTTTGAACAGTAAATTCAAAAAATTTGGGGCTCATGTAATTGTATATGTTTCAAAGGAATGAAATTGAAATTCACTGTTGGTTAACCTCATTTTTATTGTTTTTGCTATAAAGCCTTTTAGCTCAAATTGGTAGAGCATTGTGCTTAAGCACAAAGATGCGGGTTCAAATCCCGTATTGGCTACAAATTTAATTGAAATGTAGTAGTTGAAATCAAGAGTAACATTATTCTTTAAATGTAACACTATTATTTGGATGTAACATATTTGGTCAAATGTAACAAATTCCATTAAGGTAACATTTATTCTAAAATGTAACATTTAACTCAAAAGTAATAGTTTTGGTATCAAATGTAACATTTAGTATCATGAATGAAGCAATGTTACATTAACCATTAAAAACTGTTACACTAGATCAAATGCAACGGCCGCAAATGTAATCCAAAAAAAATGTTACCTTTGCCCTAATGTAACATATTTAAGTGATAATGTAATACTTTTAGGTGATACATTAGGTGCTTATATGTAGTAGTGCCTCCACGGGAAATCGGGTTGGTAAATACATTATCATCGGGAATTGTTGTCGGATATGAGGGTTGTTTGAGAGGGTACTGGAAGATGACTCTTGATGAAATTCCGAGTTAGAAAGTAAGGTGTCATGGGGCTCCCTTTCTTCATCCTTATGATGATCACTAGTGTTTTCTTACCACAAAGAGTCGTACCAAAGTCCCACGGGAAAGAGGGGAGATGAGTCAGTTGGGGAAGGTCAATGGTTGCCCTTAGGGATCTCTTTCCGGTTGTAATGGTGACTCTCTCTGAATTGCATGACATGATTTTGTAGTCTCTAACACGTGCCTTACGAATAACCATTAGTACCTAGTTGTTGTGTTATATTTACATGTGTGACTAGTTACATTGCTTAAGTCTCCTGTTATGTATTGTCTTCTATCATGATTGTATGTTGTTTATAGCATGCCTACTTGACATATTGTATTAGTTGCGCTAATGATCAATTGAAAGCCTGAATCACATGGTATGAATCTATATGCTTGTTGTTTTGCCTGGGTTAGGTGCATGATAGTGTGATCAACTCTTCTTTGTACAAATGCCTATAAATGATCTCCTTAGCATGCTGGATGATGATGTGTCGATACTATTACTTCTTTTGTGTCAAGAATCTATAGCATGCCCATCTGTTTTGTATTCGTCAAATTAACTGTTGTTGATGATTTTGCAAATTGATACTGTTGTGTGATTGCTTGCGTTGAATGGAGAATGTGTGGTATAATTGAGTCTTGATGAATGCATGTTATCCTAGTATGTGTTGGGTTGAGCTAATGTCCTCGTATTCTAGTCATATTGCCCATTATTTGGACTTGTGTTAAACTTTTCTCATACTTCTATATCGTTGGAATGTGAGCGAGTGATCTCTTATGCGTCGTCATGATTAGTTGCATGCATGTATCGTACGCCATGATGAGCCTTTAGCATCATGTAGGACCCTTAGTTGTGACTTGTACGCATTTATATCTTGCCGACATTATCGCTGAATTTATCCCTTGAGTCAGGTCCCTGATAATGTGATTCTTCCCTCTTCATACCCTCTTAAGATGTTTTGCCCATCCTGATTAGATTAATGTTGAACTTGATGATCGACTTGCTTCCCGTGATGGTTAATCCTAGCATGCTTACCCGTTATCGCTTGGTGGTATTTCCCTATTATTCTGTGCCATCTTCTCATGCTTGCATTAGTGTATGACTTGACACCTCACATGATCACACACCACACTATATCATGATTTAACATACGCATGACACATGAATGTTAGAATGGACTTAGTCGAAGTATCTTGATTGTATTCCTGTTTGATATGTGTTGTTAATATCCTATAGAGCTTATGATTTCTAAAATGACCCGCTCAATGGTGACTTATCATGCTTGTTTATTACGTGAACATTCTTGTCCGTAATGTGATAATTATTGTACTATTTTATGTGCCTCAATGACTATTCCTTCCTAGCATGCTTAGAATCTATCACGGTGATGTTCTCTTTGTTACATTGTAAGGATGCCTCATCCTTCATGAACATTATGTTGAATTCATTTAAATCACTCTTGACTATGCCTATGTCTTATCATGTATCACTAGTACCAAGTGTTACTTATGCCTTAAAATGTATCTCTTCATATGATTACATGTCGTTCTCAACCTATTATATGATCCTTGTTGCTAGATGTGATAACTGTCATGCCGCTCGTATGTACCCTCATATGACGCTTAGTTTGATTTTTATGATGTACCTTGTCATGCAATATTTGGACTCATTTGTTGGCATGCTCGTGCATTGTTCATATACATGATGTTTGTCATCCTCGTTAAGCCATGCATGACCATTACTGGCTCCGCATATCTTATTTGAAATTGCTAGACATATCTGCTTCCCTGGAATAAAAGGCTATTAGCTTATCTCACATGCATCCGTGTAGAATTCGATTATGTCTTTTGGATTGAATATGCATGTCATTCTCCTTGAGATAGGTACATGTTAGTGTGGATTAATGTGACTGATATGCTCCATGAGGAATTCATTTTGCTCGTCATAATTGTAACCTAATAGACTTTCATAAGAGCATCGTTGTATTCTCGGGTCGTAGTCTTGTCTCTAGTCTTGTCGTCTTAGCCTTGGTCCGTGTTTGATTCCGAAAGGAACATTGGGTTGTCCGCTCTTTTCACTCCCCTATCTTTGCTAACTTGGACTCCTGCGCGATACATCGGATGAGCGACCGTATGGAAAAGGGAACGGGAAGTTAGATAGCGATAGAGCAACGCATCGGAAGCGTGGGCCTCTAACCCACGGGCCTCAGGATCAATGATGTCGGTGGAACAAACATGTTTCGAGGATGGAGGTTATTGAGTACGATATGACTTGCGAACGAGTGTCAAATTGCTAATCCTTCTGAATTTATTGATGATGATATTGCACTAACCTGCCGATGAAATTTTTGTGCTGATGTGCTCACTTGGTGATAACTATTGCCTGATTGTCTGTTGTTTATAATAATATGATTTGATGCCTTATAGTTCTAATGTGCCATAATACCTTGATTAGTTGTTACTCTGAGTTGCCAAGCATGATCTAAATTCCTTTGCCTATAAAGTGTGAACTACAAATGCTGAGAAACTTGAATTGTTTATTTGATAAGGTTTTGATGAAACTTGCTAGCCTAATTTGATGATGTTCATACATGATGTTTGCTATAGATATTGAGCATGATAGTAAATTAAGACTTCTTGATAAGATTGTAATGTTTGAGGATGTATTAACGATGCTAGCTAAAATGATGCATGCCTTAGGTGTTATAATTTTGATAACTGCTTCCTTTTTTTTTTTTTTTTTACATGTGGGTGAGATTCTTTTGTAGAGTGGTCGGAGGGCAAAGAAAGGGTTTGAGCCATTAGGATGTTCGATGGTGGTGTGAGGTAGAGTTGATGTGAGGATTGTTGGCTTAGGTAAGACCGAGTGAGCTTTGAGATTTATGAGAGGCAATGTTGGTGGTTCTGATGAGCTTTTAGGGGATGCTTGTGATGCTGCGGGTGGTACGAGAAGTGTAATAGAGGGCTCGTGAATATTGAGGACACGGTGTTAGAGGGTACTTGGGTGTGAAGTTAGAGATAGGAGTTCGGTTCTTAGAGGTGGATGGTGTGGTAGTGATTGGCGGAAGGAAGCGTAAGATTTGAGCATCGAGATGAATTGGGATTTCTTTGGAGAATTTTTGTCTGAGTTGACGTTGTTGAGTCTAGAAGAGGATTAATCTTGGCTTGCGAGTGGGGATTGTATTTTATTTTGACTGGTATGACGTGATAATTTTCTTGGTTATGTGATTTATTTATATTTGCTGGCATGATGTTAGATAACAACTACGATGAATCTGATACAGAATGATATTACATGTTGTTATGCAATATTGAAATCTAGTTGGTAGTGACAAATGTTATCATGATATATTGCTACTCTACTATGTTGTTTTAGGAGCATGTAGGGATGTGTTGTGATATGATATACGAGATAATGATGTGTTATTATGTGAAAGTGTGATGTTATGTTATGGGGTGAAAGCATGATGTTATATTATGTGGTAGTAAGCATGATGTTGTATTATATGTTTAGCAAGCATGCTTATGGATATGTTACATCACGAATATGGCTTTCAAAATGAATATGAATTATATATATGAGATAATGATGTCTGATTACTAAATGATCGCTACATGATGTTGTGATGAGTTAAGATGATGTTTGGTGAGTATGCTGACATTCGCTGATTGATATGCTGCTTGATCTCCCCTTTTTGCTGAATCTTAATGGCATGATTTTGTTGTGTTGATGTGTTGACAATGAGTTTTGTTTCGTTGACTCTATGACGAGGTGATACTTTTATGACTTCTGGTGTGACGCCGAGACGTTTATTATGATTTTGTTATGTGGTTGAGATATGTATTATGACGCGTAGTAGGATGTAGAGATGTTGATGTGACCTTGTGGCACTGTGTTGGCATATGTTTGAGACTTGTCATATGATGTACTGATTGGAGATTGGTTGGTTATTTGGTTATGCATTTCTTATATCTTGTGAAGCTTGCTTGAATTGAGACTGATAGGTTGTTTTGATTCTGGAAACTAGGAAGAGAATATGGGATTAGCCCTTAGAGGTGGATGATTCCACCTCTGAACTTCTGAATTTGATTGATTATTATGCGGGAAACTGATTTGGTTTTGGAGGATCTTGGCGAAATTTTGATCGAAAAGATTTTACTTGTTTGGTGTAAAGTTGCTTGGTTAAACGTTTTATTTGAAGATTTTGAGCGGTTTGAAAAGGAATTACTTAGAATTTTAAAGAATAAATGTTACCGAGAGTTTCAACGATTTCGAAGCCAATCTTTTTCAATTGCGGAATCCCATTTAAAACTTTTCAAACCCGGGCAACTCTATGATACTTCACGAAGTGGCTACAAGCATTTTATGAGGGCGTTTGTAGGGTGCTTGCTAAGACCTAGTGATGACATTATAGAACTTTCAGAGTTGTGGTACTTCCGAAAAGTCGAAGCGAGGATGTGATAGGGACGCTTATTGCATACTTGTCAAGGCCAATTGGAGGTGTCACGATCGTGACTAGGATGTTGTGAGAATCCCGGAAGACGCAACCGAGATGATTACAAGATCCTTGGACATGGTCCTCGGACTCATCAATTTCAAACTTCATCTTCTACTTTATTTTGGTTTTAGTCTCGGGGACGAGACTTGTTTTTAGAGGTGGATGATGTAAAGGCCCGGATTTTTAAATAATAAATTTCAACAAATAATATAAAATGGATTTAAGTCGGAAAAAAAAAAAAAAATTCGGATATTTTAAGGAAAACTCGTCTTTAAATTACTAAATCGAACTTGAAACTCTTAAAGCGAATTCCGGCCCAATTTTTAAATGTGAAGGACACTTCTATCGTTTTGCCTCAAGATTTGAAATAAACTTTGGGATGTCGATATCTTCATAATTTTGAAGCGTTATTTTAATAGAGTCGGATTTTGATTCGAGCGAACGGGTTTCAAGATATTTTATTCCGGATATTCAAACTTTACCTTCGGGACCACGATTTTGTCTTATTTCACCAATTCTTATCCAATTCCAACTTATCTCAAGGTTGTATAATTGTGGCAAAATTTTATCACCTTGTTCTCAAGATGTACACTCTCTTTTGGGCAAAATGCCAAACACCCTGCATCTCCCTTTGACCGATCGACAACAAGCAACACATCCCATTACCCATTGTATTCACTCGCCCCTCTGATTTTCATAGAAGCAGCACTTCCCTTTCTTTTTGTATTCACCCAGTTCTGAATCTCTGATGGCTGCAGCAAGGCAAGACAAATCCCAGCTCCTCCTTCTTTCTTATTTCCTCCTCCCTCCGTTCCAATTCTGATCACAACCACCAGGGCTCCTCCTCCCTTCCGCTGCGCCGAACACCAGCAGCTGCTCTACCGTCAACGTCGGCCACCCACGAGGTTGCCGGAGCCTCCACGAATCCTCCCCTGTTCGAGGCCGCAGTGAAGCTGCACCACCAAGAGCCTCCTCCATTGAGCCAGCAGCTGCAATCCGAGCACGCAGGAGCACCCATGAGACTTCTACCTCGTCGTCGGAAACCAGGAGATGCTGGAGAAGCCGCCGCCGAGCCCAACGCCCTTCCACTCAATTCGTATCCAAAGGTCCACCTTTAACCCTCGTTCGAACGTCCTAGGCCAAGAACAAGCCTAATCGATCTCCGACGGTGCACGAATCGTTTCCGACGAGCGCTTCCGACGATGCTCAAAGAACCTCCGGCGCATCCTTCGGTGAGCCTCCTTCCTCCTTTATTGTTCCTTGGGTTGTGGGTCTTCCTGGGTAACGGTGTTTGGGAGAGCGGGAGTGGTCGAGGAGAGCGAGAAACCGCCGGAGTCTGGGTTTTCTTCTTCTTATTTCGTTCCGTCGTTTTGCAGAGAGAGAGAGAGAGAGAGAGCTCTATTCTGGGCATTTGGGAGAGACAGTGATATGTTCCCCTTTTCTTATTTTGGCTCTGGGCCTAATTCCGGGCTGTTACAAAGATGGAATCAGAGCTGAGGTTGTGCAATTCGGGTACGCAAGGGTCGAGTGTATGTTTTGTAAAACCGCCCATGAATTTCAAAGGATTTGAAAGGATTTTAAGAAGGGCAAAATGAACTTAAGATGCCTAACCGAAATTGGACTAAGTAATGAACTTGACATGTAATAAAAGAGGAAAACCGACCAAATGGGGACGCGAGTGGGTAAAAAAGGCGCTAGACCACCCCTATTGGGTGTAGTTGGGAACGGTAGGCAAAATATTGGCTTGTTCTTTACAGATGGGTCTAGAAGTTTATAGGGAGATCATTACGATTGTCATTGACTAACTCTGTGCTAAGTGCTTGTTGTGGATATGATTGGTATGCCCTGACTATGAAATGTGTAATGAATGATCTGTGCAAACGGGATAGCGTGAGTACCTTTTTTCTTATGTGATCAAGCCCAGCTTTGGTGGAATAACCCCTTCCATTATGTTAACCCTTGATGGTCTTATCGAGTCCTTATCTTGAATATCGGTCCCCTCCATGGGAAATCGGGTTGGTAAATACATTATCGTCGGGAATTGTTGTCGGATATGAGGGTTGTTTGAAAGGGTACTGGAAGATGACTCTTGATGAAATTCCGAGTTAGAAAGTAAGGTGTCATGGGGCTCCCTTTCTTCATCCTTATGATGATCACCAGTGTTTTCTTACCACAAAGAGTTGTTTGATATCGAGAAACCAACAATGGATTCATAGCATAGATGCGAAGTCTAACTAGATGCGCGGTCATAGAAAGAATCACAAATATAAACAATGTAGAACAAGATGATAAATAAACTCATGAATAATATAGAAATCAAGTCTCACAATCAACCAACCAAGTCTTGAATCATAGCAAAACCACAAGAATTCTAGGCAAGCATAAAGAACCTTGAATCCCTAAACTTAAATCATCTCATCTATCTTAGAGTTAATGAATTATTGGAGTGTTAGTTGATTGATTGAATGAATATGACTAATATAGGGCTTAAAGGCGTCGGCCAAAACCCTAGGAAAGATAGATAAGAGTTTCCATAAAGATATATTGGGCCACGTATCGCCAATCCGGAACTGACGAGGCGGCGGGCGCCGTGGAAAGGGCGTCGGCGCCGTCCCTATAGTGCTGATAGCTTCGGCAGACTGAACTTGTAACACACTTTCTGGAGTCATTCTTTGTCTGATGGACGCGTATGAATATGCGTTGGAAAGATATTTCTAAGCACTACGATTCTCATGAAGACTTCAGAAGCTAATTTTAACTTCTCAGAACCTTAAAGATGAGATTTCTCCATGTTCTCCATTTCCGTTCTTGTTTCTTCGCTGTTCTTAGTCCATTTTGCTACATTCTTTCTCCACCTTTCGAGGCTAAATCTTATGCCCTACAAATGAACACTAGAAACCGTAGATTCTTCACTTCGAATACCAATTGACCAAGAATATGAATAAGTTTGTTAAACGCGCAATAAGAACACATAATGCACTTAAGACCACCTATAAATGACCATATAAAATATGCATTATCAAACTCCCTGATAGCATGCATTTAGGTAGGCATAATAGGTTGCATTTAGCTTAGTTAAGATGCATTTCATGGATGGATTAAGCATGATTTGCATATTAGTTCTCTATGTTGTCGGAGTCGGAATCTACACGCTTTTATTGATTATTTCAGGTAATGGTAGATCCGAGGAGAAGACATGAGTTGATAACGCATTTGATGAGAATGTCTAGTTGATCGAAGAAGCTTACATGAAGATCTCAAGAGGTCCTGAGAAGAAGAAGCGAACCTAAACGAAGAACAAGTCTGCAGAAGTTGTCGCCAGACATGCTGAACTTGTTTTGCACTTTCTAGAGGCCTCGGTTGTCCGATCGACTATTATGACCATGCGTTGGAAAGCTCTTTCAGGGACCTACAACTTTCATGTTGAGGTCGAGACCTAATTCGAGACGGAATTTTCGAGAAAACCCAATGCAGCGCCCGCCGCATAGTTTGCTGCGCCAGCCACCAGGGGCGGTATTCATGCTGGGCCCGCCGCTTATATGCTGCGCCCGCCGCAGCTGCCGTCAGCGCGCAGCGTTTCGATTGAAAAACCCTAGATGTCTATTTTGTTTTGGGAGGCCGACTTTGATGTTTATTAGGCCGACTTTTATGTTATTTTTCATTACTTCCATTCTATTCCACATTCTATCAGACAATTAGAGAGAGAGCGATGTTCGCCATGGGCGACTAAACTCTCTTCGTTCTACTTGCAATTTGAAGCTTTATTTGGATTGATTGTGAGTTTCTGAATCTTGTTCCTTATTTCCTATATTGAATGTTTCGACTTCTTTGTGCTTGATTGTTTATTGTTTTGTTCTATCTTGTCTGGCCAACTTGTTAGATCAATTCAATTGCTAGGGTTTTGTAGATTCCTGATTGTGAACCTTAACCCAAGTGGCAAACTTATCCCTTTAGGGCTGATTGAACTAATTGGATGGGTAGGAAGTTGGATGTGTTGTTAAATCCCTCTTTAGGGACTGCAAATACCTTGGCTAATCTCTGGACTTAAAGCTATCAATTGGGTTAAATCCTTCTTTAGGGACTGTTTGATTGATAAGGGTTTCTAGGACTGATTGGACTAGTAACTATATTAGGTCGGGACAAGGGCATTCATAGGAAAACTAAAGGACAAGAGGAAGTTACAATATCAATTCAACCAAATAAAGTGGATAGTTGTAGGTAGAGCGATCTTCTCTAAATTGTTTTGCATCAATCTGTTTATAGTTTATTTTGCTTTCTTTCTATTTCAATCAATCAAAACCCCCCTTCTACTAATTGGTAAATACACATTGGTGAGAAATACTTGATTCTTTGTGGGATCGACCTCTTACTTGCTTGCTATACTAGTTTGTAGGTTTGAGTTTTATTTTGATACGGTTTATGCGACTAAAAACCGCTCATCACTCCCCCACACTTAAGCTTTGCTAGTCCTCTAGCGATCTAGATTATCAAACTCCCCCACACTTCTTCATGTCTAAACAAAAATTTTATATAGCATAAAAAGTGCAATTTAAACATGAAAGAAGCAATCAAATTGGCATGGCTCCAACTCCCCCAAACTTAAGCATTTGCTTGTCCTCAAGCAATGAAGAACATAGCAATAACCAACCATCCCACAAACATATTCATCATGCATTCGCCGCATCAAAAGCGACATCTCAAATGTGTGCAAACATGAACAAGGTAGACAAACATCATAGCAACAAACAATCAGAACAACACCCCAACCTCCATACTTCGCAAACCATTCCAATACCAAAAACTCCAATACATAACAATAAGCTCTCATAACATAAGTATCATCTCTCAAAATAAAATCAGACTCTCAAAACACTCAAAAGATGATAACTCGCAATACCAAACTTCCAACCAATCATATATCCAACTCTCATATGCAATAAATAACAAGGCTCTTATTCTTTTCCTTTTTTTTTTCTCTTTTTCTATTTTTTCGAATGCCCCTTTTCCTTTTTTTTCTTTTTTTTTTATTTCGGCATTTTTATTCTTTTTTTTTCTTTTGAGCCAAAATACATGAAATACAATATGAGGAAAATAAGCACAAAACATTACATCTCTCTCAAAGCCTCTCAACATAAGCACAAACCATAGGGAAACATGAATTCTCGGATGGGTCAGGCTTATCATAGGCTAGGAAACATGAATTTTGTGGAGCTTCAAAGAAAGAGGTTGAAGGCTTAAATTGACTTCAAGCAAAAATATGATGTAGGGTAGATATGGATAAAATGTGGCTAAAAGGTGCCTCTATCACTTGAAACTTATAAGCAATGAACAATGTATATAATAGGTCTAAAAAATAGATAACCATGTCAATACTATGAGGTAATTGCATAAGATGAGTAAATCACACAATAAAAGAAGAGAGAATATAGATGTGAGCTTAAATCACTAGGATAAATATTTGTTGGATTTCAATCATGCGAACTCTAACTAGATGCGCGGTCATAGAAAGAATCACAAATATAAACAATGAAGAATAAGATGATAAATAAACTCATGAATAGTATAGAAATCAATTCTCACAATCAACCAACCAAGTCTTGAATCATAGCAAAACCACAAGAATTATACGCAAGCATAACGAACCTTGAATCCCCAAACTTAAATCCTTTCATCTCTCTTAGAGTTAATGAATTATTGGAGTGTTAGTTGATTGATTGAATGCTAGAAATATGACTAATATAGGGCTCAAAGGCGTTGGCCAAAACCCTAGGAAAGATAGATAAGAGTTTCTATAAAGATAGATTGGGCCGTGTATCGCAAATCCAGAACTGACGAGGCGACGGGCACCGTGGAAAGGGCGGCGAGCGCCGTCCCTACAATGCTAATTCTAACTTCTCAAAACCTTAAATATGGATTTCTCCATATTCTCCATTTTCGCTCTTGTTTCTTAGCTCTTCTTAGTCCATTTTGCTCCATTCTTTCTCCATCTTCCGAGGTCGGATCTTATAACCTACAAATAAACACTAAAAATCGTAGATTCCGCACTTTGAATACCAAATGACCAAGAATATGAATAAGCTTATTAAACACACAATAAGAACACCTAATGCACCTAAGACCACCTATAAATGACCATATAAAATATGCATTATCACTTCTCAATAACGAAGGTTGCAATTGGGCCTTTTTTCCCAATTTTTTAAAAACTCCCCTCCTAACGTGGCATCATCATGGTCATCTATTTTATATAGATCAAGGGTCCATATTTGTGCACAAAGTACACCCTAAGGGGTATGCACAACTGATCCATACTCTATATATATAGAGGTTGGGTCAGGTGGACTCATCCCTTATTGTGTTTTTTGTTAACAAATATAGACCATTGATTGATTAGAAATGGATGGGTGAGATTAATTAAGACTTTCCCTTTTTATTATATAAAAAAAGTAGACTCCACCAATTTTATAGGCAACTTGCTAAAGCAAAGTGCGTGTGTTGCTTTTTTTTAAGTAACACTTTTTTTTGTAGGGATGATGAGATTTTGTTTGCACTGTGTGTTCGATGAATAATAACGAACAAATTATCGAATAATTCTAGATTATTAATGAATAATGACTTTTAATTTGCTGAATATTCGATAAATTCATTAATAATTTTAAACAGTGTTTGAATTTCAAGAAACCAACATCTAATTACCCATCTATAAATGAATAATTCCTTATTATAAACAAATAGTGACTTTGAACTTGCTGAATGGTCGATAAATTCATACACAATTTTAGATAAAGTTTGAATTTCAACAAACCGACATCTAATTGCCCCTATACATATGAATGATTTCTAATTACCGCCCAGGCGGGAGGCCACCTAGGAATTTTTACGCCTAGGCGGGCCTCTAGGCGGATTTCCGCCTACACACTGTCTTGTCCCGCCTAGGCGCCGCCTAGACCCCGCCTAGACCCCGCCTAATCCCGCCTAGCCCGACGATTATTCAATTTTGGCTTCTAGACATGTAAATAGCCGACTTAGGGTTTTTTTATCCCATAAGTCGGGATGTATTTGCTTTTGAGTCGAATCTATAGTTTTGGATTTTAGGAGGCTTAGAGTCGCTAGTCGGACACGTATATTTGCGTTTATTCACTTTAGTGTTAGTTAAGGACCACAAATTTGGGTTTATAAGTGATATTATAGATTATTATTGCATTATATGAATTATTGATATGTGTTATGTGTTAAAATATAAAGAAACAATCATGTTTGTTCTAAGTCCGCCTAGGCGCCGCCTAGGCACCCGCCTAGCCGCCTAGGCGGCTACCCACCGCCTAGCGGCCGCCTAGCGCCTTTTAGAACATTGACAAATATTAGCTCTGAACTTGTCGAATAGTCGATATATTCATGAACTTGAATTTCAAGAAACCTACATCTAATTTCCCCCATATATATGAACAATTCCGGATTATCAACAAATAATTACTCTGAATTTGCCGCTTATTCGATAAATTCATGAACAATTTGAAACAAAGTTTGAATTTCAAGAAACCCACATCTAATTATGATACGTTTGGGATACTCGATCCTTTGCCTTTGGGTGCAGGATCAAGAACCACGTCATATATTTCCCCGATCTTGCAATGCGCTTCCAATATCTCCTGTGAAGGTTCGATAATATAAAAACAATGTAATAAGAAATACTCTAGAAGGGGGGTTGAATAGAGTATGCCTGTTTTTCGCAGAAAGTCTCAAGACTTTTGGAGCTGGAACCAAAACCTTTGAGATAAACCTGAATCACAAAGTTAAACAATTCGAACCGAGTGCGGAAATAAGGTAAAGCAAGTAAGTAAAGGACACGAGTAATTGTTTACGAGGTTCAGCACAACTGGCCTACGTCCCCGCCTAGGGTTCTTCCACAACCCTAGGATTCAAAGGCTTTATTGAATGCTTAGCTTATGATCCTAATAGCTCACCGAGAAGCCTCTCTCCTATACAATTGCAATCTAGTCAACTCACGTTCCCTTGGAGTCCTAGACCAATCTAGAAGAGCCCCACCTCTCTCAGCTATCTAGTACAATCCTCTAACTCTCGCAAATCAATAGCCTAGTGTAACTTCCCGAGTTATAAACTCTCGAGTAGCACTTGAAATGAATATATCCTATAAGCTCACAGTGACTCTCAAAGGCTTTGAAATAAACAACAAACTATTTGAGCGCTTTGCAGAGAGACAGTTGGAAGACAGATCGCTTGAATGAATGAAGCTCGTGTGTAGCACTTGTCCTTCTGTCTTCTCCTTCCTTTCCTTTATATACTAGCATGGAGATAGCATGGAGCGTGTGGATCTTCATCACCAGATCTCCAACGGCTCTTTTTGGAATCAGTTCGATCTTGTAATCTTCTATATAAGGATACTTTGAAACGCCATGATCTAATTTGAACTGATCTCTTCAACATGTAAGGAAGGATGTAATCTCGATTTATACTTCCTGAAATGGTTAGTCATTCATATATATATAATATAATGGAAGTATATAATAAGATAAAATAATATACGAATAATAAGATAGGTTTTGTATTTCATCAACTGTTAATACTCCAAGGCATTTGACACAAACATCATGTCAAATCCTTTGGAACAACTATTCCGATTTTCAAAGGGAGGGAGTTATCAATCTCCCCCTTGATGAAAGACAAAACCTGTGCATCCCTGCAACTTAGTCAAACAGATATATCATAATCAAAATCAGACTAAGTACCTGCAAGGGTTAGACAAATGTTGGATCAAATTTTTAAAACATGCAAAAACTATCCAACGGAAAACCATAAATCAAAAAGCAAGGTCTTCCAAGACCTTTAATCAGAGGTTTTCAAGGTCTAACGATCATCTCCCCCTTTTTGTCTTTCAACAAAGGGCGGAGGTAAAACAGTCACCAAAAGTTACCAAATGTTTTGAAAACGTTTCCAAAAACCAGCAAAGTAACAAGTTCCAGGGGTGGGATAGGGTGGGATTAGGTTTAGGCTTGGTCAATCCAGAGCATCATCGGTGAGCCTCGTCCACAGTCCTTCCAGCATTGTTGAAATCCCGCTCATCGTCGTCATCAACTCCTTCTGCAGCTCCTTAATATCCAGGCGAACTTCCTCCAAGCCCAACTCAAGGTTGTCCATGCGTTCATCGAAAGCTGGAGCAGTGGGAAAGGCTTTTGAAGGAGTGGCAAGACTCAAGGTCCCTTGGGGAGACCGAGTGATGCCAATCTTTTCAAGGCCTTTTGAGTCGAACATACCCGTATGACGCAACTGTTCTTCATTTTTGAGATCAATTCCAAAAGCTTTGAAGATAGGGGTCAAAAGGGTAGCAAAGGGGAGGGGAGAGCCTTTTCGAGCTTTTCTGGCATGGGCCATGGTTCCAAGGATAGTGTTGGCCAGATCAGGATCAAGACCATTTAGAATGCGGTAGAGCAGGACCATGGCATTGTCGGTAAGGAGTGAGCCAGAGTTGAGACGGGGTAAGAGGCATCTAACAATGATGTTAAAGATAATTTTTGCCTCAAGGGTTAGGGATGAGTGGGTGAGTTGCTTTGAGGTGCTGTTGGACGCTTCGGGTAGGAGATATTTGGCTCGGGCTAGGATGATGCAATTTTCTTTTGAGGGGTGGATTTCAGATGGTTGAACAGGGGTAGGTAAGCCTAGGAGATCTGCAAAATCATTGGGGTTGAGAGAGATTCTAACCCCTTTGACAACAGTCTCCAAAGACCAACCATGAGTGTCGTTCTTGGCTTTTAGGTTGATGTAGAAGAGTCGGGTAAGCTCAGGGTAGTAAACAGTTTCTCGGTTAAGAAGAGTCCAGGCTGGGGAATTTTTTAGGAGCTCAATGCAAGGCATCTTCAAAGCTTCAAAGAATTCGAAATCTAAAAAATCTGAACAGCTAAGCTTACGAGTACGAAGCTCGTCTACCCACTTACCAGCAGTCTCATCATCTAAAAACCAAGAGGAGGGCAAGGATTGATTTACTTGGATATAGGTCGGGGGGTCTGCGTTCTTTCTGCGCGCAACAGTTGGAGCAGCTCTCTTGACAGGCGCTACAAGACTCTTGACAGGGCCCTTCCTGGTACGCTTAGGGGATGGAGGCTTGACTGGAGCAGGGGCTTTCCGCTTCTTCGGAGACGGGGGAGGAGGAGGAGAAGGAGAGGGAGTTTCTTCCTCCTCTTCCTCAGACCCCGAGTCCTCACCGGACCCCGCTTCATCACCTTCAGGTTCCTCGTCCTCTCCAGATCCCTCGTGCTCTTCCTCTTCCTCTTCTTCTTCCTCAGGCTCCACCTCAGATGGAACCTCTTCGACTTCGGCTTCCTTCCGAATTCGCTCAGCTTCCTCCTCGGCCAGTCTCTTAGCAAGCTCGGCCTCCTCATCGGCCTTTTTCTGTCTCAAGGCCTCCTCCTCGGCTTCCCTGGCAGCATCTCTTTCCAGGGCGGCATCAAGGTCGTCTTCCTCTTCTTCCTCATCCTCTTCCTCAGCCAGGATCTTTCTCTTCCCCTTTTGTTTAGCACTCAAGGATTTCTTAGCAGCACGTTTCTGAGAGCCTTTGGGAGCCGTGGTCGAGCTCGTCTTAACGGTGCTCTGGATAACTGCTGGGATGATGTCTTGAGTGGCAGGTTCGGGTGTGGGAGAGGTAGTAGTGGCCTGGCGTCCCTTGGGGGTGGCGCCAAGTCTTTTGGGAGTGACGGCTTTCTTGGTTTTGGGTGCCATGGAGGTAGTCGGTTAGGGTTTCTTTGAGAGGTTGAAGATGAAGGAGTGGAAAGGGTTTGGAAAAATCTGAGTGTGGGTTGTAATCGGGTACAGAATTGGTTTAAGTAGAGAGAGAAGGTGATGGATTGATGGGATGGGTTTAGGGTTCCAAGGAACGAAATCATTACCTTGCCAAGTTGCAGGATTTTCAAATTCAAATTTCCCTAAAAATCGGACTAAACACAAACTAATTTAGTTCCAAAAATAAAAAATCTTAACGGTTAAGGAAATCATAGAAATATGCAATTTTTGAAATCCGATTAAAATAACTATAATTGATTAAATATCTAAAAAGATATTAACCAAAAATATATGATCCGATATATGTACTCCACTGTTCAGTTTGCAGACCTTGACATAACTCTCAAAGGTCTTGACACTGAGTGGAGTTTATCTTTCGTAAATGGAAGGCTCCCAATACGAAAGTGCATCCTTGTCAAGCATCCCAATCTCTCGTCTAATGAAGGTGAACCTGTCCTCTGCTAAAGGCTTAGTAAAAATGTCAGCCCATTGATAATCAGTAGAAATAAAAGATATGAACACATCACCTTTTTCAACATGATCTCTAATGAAATGATGTCCTACATCAATATGCTTGGTCCTTGAATGTTGAACATGATTCTTAGTGATGGATATGGCACTTGTATTGTCACACTTAATTGGGATACCCTTGAGGTTGATGCCAAGATCTCGCATTTGTTGAGCTATCCAAAGGATTTGGGAGCAACAAGCTCCAGCTGCAATGTATTCGGCTTCTGCAGTGGATAGAGCGACTGAATTTTGCTTCTTTGAGTGCCAACTGATCAAGGATGCTCCTAAGAATTGGCAACATCCTGATGTGCTCTTTCTATCCACCTTGTAGCCTGCAAAATCTGCATCAGAATATCCAATTAAAGTGAAATCCTTTGGCTTTGGGTACCATAGTCCAAGTTCCTTAGTGCCATTGAGATATCGAAAGATCCTCTTCACAGCCACGAGGTGAGATTCTTTGGGATCAGCTTGAAACCTAGCACACATGCAAACACTAAACATAATGTCAGGTCTACTAGCCGTGAGATATAATAAAGATCCAATCATTCCTCGATACTCCTTTTGATTGACACTTGTTCCAGTCTTGTCTTGATCTAGAGACAATGTTGAGCTCATGGGAGTCTTGGCTGCTTTGGATTGATCCATATTGAACTTCTTCAAGAGATCCTTAGTGTACTTGCTTTGGTTGACGAAGATCCCTTTCTTGGATTGATGAACTTGTAACCCCAAAAAGAAGTTTAGTTCACCCATTAAGCTCATCTCAAATTCACTGCACATAATGTCAGAAACTTCCTTGCACAAAGATGTGTTAGTAGCACCAAATAATATATCATCAACATAAATTTGAATAACCAAAATGTCCTTTCCTTTGGTTTTGATAAAAAGAGTCTTGTCGATCAACCCTCTTTTAAAATCATTTTCTAAAAGATATTTTGACAAGCGCTCGTACCAAGCTCTTGGGGCTTGTTTCAAACCATAAAGCGCCTTGTCAAGTTTGTAAACATGATTGGGAAATTCTGAGCTTTCAAAACCTGGGGGTTGAGCAACATAAACTTCTTCTTCTAAAAAACCATTGAGAAAAGCACACTTGACATCCATTTGATATAACTTTATGCTCATGAAAGATGCAAATGCTAATAAAATGCGAATGGCTTCAAGCCTGGCTATGGGAGCAAAGGTCTCCTCGTAGTCAATACCTTCCTCTTGATTGTAGCCTTGAGCAACAAGCTGTGCCTTGTTCCTCACAATCTTGCCATTCTCATCTAACTTGTTTCGAAATACCCATCGAGTGCCAATGACTGATTGATGCTTTGGTCTAGGCTTCAAAGTCCAGACTTTGTTCCTCTCAAATTCATTAAGTTCACTTTGCATAGCTATAATCCAGTCTGGCTCTTGAAGTGCCTCATTTACCTTCTTTGGCTCAATAAGAGAAACAAACGCGTTAAAAGGACAAAGATCTTTAAGTTTAGAACGAGTTTGAACACTAGAAGTAGGGTCAGAAATGATATCCTTTAATGAGCGTGATGAGGAGTATTTGAATTTCCTTTTGCTAGTCTCAGCTTCTTGATTCGTCACACCATCAGGATTGATTTGTGGTACATCTGACTCCGTGGTCCTGTTAGGTTCAGTTACAGCAGTTTCTGACGTCTCAACACTGTTGGATTGGACACCAAGGGCTTTGGACGCATCTTCAACACCTTGGGCCAATTCTTCAGTGTTAAGAATCGGTTCCTGCATGTTCCTCTTCTCTGTGTTCTTGGTGGCAGTAACATCACCTTCTTCGTTCTCTTCATGGATATTAAGATCTATATCTGCAACACTTTCACTCAAAGCACCATCATTGCATTCATCAAAAATAACATGTATACTTTCTTCAACAACCTGGGTCCTTTTATTGAAGATTCTATAAGCTTTGCTACTCGTGGAATAGCCAAGAAATATACCTTCATCACTACGCGCATCAAATTTCCCAAGGTTATCTTTTCCATTGTTATGAACAAAACAAGTATAGCCAAAGGGTTTAAAATAAGATATAAGTGGTTTGCGGCCTTTGAAAAGCTCATAAGGAGTTTTCTTTAAGATGGAACGAATAAGACAACGATTTAAAATGTAGTTAGCTGTGTTAACAGCTTCAGCCCAATAGGTTTTAGGTAATGCATTTTCTAAAAGCATAGTCCTGGCCATATCCTCTAAGGTGCGGTTCTTGCGTTCCACAACCCCGTTTTGTTGAGGTGTCCTGGGAGCAGAAAAGTTATGGGAGATGCCATATTTAGCACAAAACAAATCAAATTGAAGTTGATCAATCTCCCTACCATGATCACTCCGAATAGACACTATGGGCTCATTTCTTAAAGTTTGCAACTCCTTACAAAGTTTTGAAAACTCAAATAAGGCCTCTGATTTTTCTTTCAAAAATGCAACCCAAGTATATCTTGAAAAATCATCGATAACAACTAGCATGTACTTTTTACCATTGGGAGATTTGACTCGCATAGGACCACATAAATCCATATGTAAAAGTTCAAGGGGTCTAGAAGAACTTACAACCTTTTTGGGTTTGAAGGAGCTACGTGTTTGTTTACCTCGTGTGCAAGCATTGCACATGTCAATACCTTTGAAGTCCATCTCAGGTAGCCCTTTTACAAGCCCTTTGGACACAAGCTTCTGTAGTGTATGTGGACTCACATGACCGAGTCTCCTGTGCCAAAGCTTTGGATCGTCCGTCAAGGCCTTTAAACAGCTTAAGCTTCCTTGTGCCACTTGATCAGCATTTACAGCGTATATGTTGTTGTAGCGATATGCAGTAAGAATGACTTCACTTGTATCATCTCTGCACACTATACATCTTTTCTTGTTAAGTCTGACATTGTTACCACTATCACATAATTGAGAAACGCTAAGCAAATTATACTTTAAACCATTAACAAGATAGACATTTTTAATACTATGGCTGGAATCACTTCCAACACTACAAATACCAACAATGTCGCATTTCCCTTTGTCACCAAGAGTGATTGTTCCCGTGGATTGCTCCTTTAGATCATGAAAGAGAGAACTCTTCCCACTCATATGCCTCGAGCAACCACTATCAATAATCCATTTGTGTTCTTTCACCTTGGTGATCTCCTGCAAAACAAACATCAACCTTTGTGGCTAGACCAATAAGCAAATTTGGATCTATTGTTGGGGTAAACCATATTTGGTAAAATAGTGCCTTTTGGGACCCAAACTTGTGTTATCCGTTCTTTTCTCAAATGAACAGGAAATGTATTGCGAATAATATAAGGATCCTTTCTTCTATAAGGGCAGGTCTCTTTTACATGTCCCTTTCTAGCACAATGGTGACATATAGGAGAGGTTCTACTTCCTTTAGCCTTTACAAAAGTGGTAATGTGTTGCTTCTTTAAAAACTTTGGATTGTAACCAATACCACTTTTGTTTAGAGAGCTTTGTTGCTCACCCAACATCTTATCGAGAGTGCCTTTGGATTTGGTAAAACTTTTGAGGGCTGTCTGTTGGTCAAGATTCTTATTATTCAGGGAGATCTTCTCGTTCTCTAAGTCATGATGCTCATTTCTTAGAGAGGAGAGATCTTGCTTGAGTTCAGATTTCTCCGAGTCAAGCGTCTTGACTTTAATGTCAAGACCTGAATAAGAAGCTTCAAGACCTTTGACCCTCATAGACAGATCCTCAATAGTTCTTTCCTGGTCCACAGTTCTCTTAATAAGAATGTTAGTTTGGGCAATAAGCTTCTCTTCATTGGCAATCATATTTGAAAGGAATTCCGATAATACCTCTTTTGGACTTTCCATAAGTTCTCTTACAGTAGCTTCAAGCTTTTCATCGTGGGATTCATCTTCTGAGGCCATAAGACAAATGTTGGCCTTCTCATCGTCGGAGTCAGAGTCGGAATCACTCCAAGTAGCCACCATAGCTTTCTTCTTCCATTTGTCACCTTTCTTGGGCTGGCTCTTTGTCTTTTGAGGACAGTCCTTTACAAGATGATCTGTTTCACCACATTCAAAACAAGACAACGGTTTAGTCTTCTTTTCATACTTGTTGTATTGAGGCTTACCTCGAAATTTTGAAGACTCTGATCCATCCTTGTTGTTGAATTGCTTCTTCATTTTGAGAATTCTAGCAAGGCCTCTTGTGATAAGAGCAAAAGGATCATCCTCATCGTCATCCTCATCTTCAGAGTCAGATCCATCCTTGGACTCATCCTTCTTAGACTTGAGTGCCAAGTTCTTGGTGCTAGCTGGAAGTTCTCCATCGTCTTCATTAAGGATCATCTCATGCGTGATCAGCTTCCCAAGGAGGTCATCAAGGGGTAGAGTGGTGAGGTCCTGAGCTTCTTCTATAGCTGTTACTTTTGGACCCCATTTCTCCTTTGGAAGGCACCTCAGTATCTTCCTTACTTTCTCAACGTTGGTAAAGCTCTTGCCGAGAGAGTCAAGGTTGTTGGTGATTTCAGTGAATCCTGTGAACATGGCTTTGATTGACTCATCGGACTTCATCTTGAAGAGCTCATACTTTCGAAGGAAGATGCTTATCTTGGTGTCTTTCACTTGGCTCGTTCCTTCATAGGTGACGACCAACTCTCTTTAGCTGAACTACAAGAGGAAATACGGTTAAACTCATCAGTGCTAAGACCACAATAAAGTAAGTTAATAGCCCTGTAGTTTTTGGAGATGATTTCAAGATCTGTTTGGTTGTATTCGGACTCCTTCTTTGCAACTTTGGTATCGTTTGGTCCTTCCTTCTCTGGAATCTTCGGACCATTCTCTATAATGTTCCAAAGCTCCAGATCTTGGTCTATGATGAACATCTTCATCAAAGTTCTCCATTGGACAAAGTTGTTTCCTACAAAGAGTGGCGGTCTGCTTGTGGACCTTCCCTGTGCAAATCCTCCGCTTGCTTCACCGGACATGATCGAAAACTCACAAGATTGTTAGATCAAAAATAGTGAGTAAAGCTCTGATACCAATTGAAGGTTCGATAATATAAAAACAATGTAATAAGAAATACTCTAGAAGGGGGGTTGAATAGAGTATGCCCGTTTTTCGCAGAAAGTCTCAAGACTTTTGGAGCTGGAACCAAAACCTTTGAGATAAACCTGAATCACAAAGTTAAACAATTCGAACCAAGTGTGGAAATAAGGTAAAGCAAGTAAGTAAAGGACACGAGTAATTGTTTACGAGGTTCAGCACAACTGGCCTACGTCCTCGCCTAGGGTTCTTCCACAACCCTAGGATTCAAAGGCTTTATTGAATGCTTAGCTTAGGATCCTAATAGCTCACCGAGAAGCCTCTCTCCTATACAATTGCAATCTAGTAAACTCACGTTCCCTTGGAGTCCTAGACCAATCTAGAAGAGCCCCACCTCTCTCAGCTATCTAGTACAATCCTCTAACTCTCGCAAATCAATAGCCTAGTGCAACTTCCCTAGTTATAAAATCTCGAGTAACACTTGAAATGAATATATCCTATAAGCTCACAGTGACTCTCAAAGGCTTTGAAATAAACAACAAACTATTTGAGCGCTTTGCAGAGAGACACTTGGAAGACAAATCGCTTGAATGAATGAAGCTCGTGTGTAGCACTCGTCCTTCTGTCTTCTCCTTCCTTTTCGTTATATACTAGCATGGAGATAGCATGGAGCGTGTGGATCTTCATCACCAGATCTCCAACGACTCTTTTTGGAATCAGTTCGATCTTGTAATCTTCTATATAAGGATACTTTGAAACGCCATGATCTAATTTGAACTGATCTCTTCAACATGTAAGGAAGGATGTAATCTCGATTTATACTTCCTGAAATGGTTAGTCATTCATATATATATAATATAATGGAAGTATATAATAAGATAAAATAATATACGAATAATAAGATAGGTTTTGTATTTCATCAACTGTTAATACTCCAAGGCCTTTGACACAAACATCCTGTCAAAGCCTTTGGAACAACTATTCCGATTTTCATCAAGGGAGGGAGTTATCATCCTGCTTAACAAGTAACAAAAATAATTAAGAAACTAATTATTGCGACGTAAATAACTTAAACAATTTAAACTAAACAAAAGCGATGAAAAGGGAACAAGGGAAGCGAGGGAGAGAGCGCGCATGAGCACTGGGTTGCGCTCGCTGGAAGCGATCACGGACACCTAGGAGCAATAGTTCCTCAAGGCGTGCAGACGTCCAGAAGTGCGAGAGCGCGGATCCGTGGACACGCTCGCTGATAGCAAGGATGTCCGCGAGCGAGGACACGACCGATTGAGCGCGCGAGCGCGAGGGCTCCCAACGCCGAGGGCTTGCAGAGCCTGTTCCGAGACCAAGCGTCGAGGGTCCTTCTTCCGTCGGTTTAGGGTTTAGGTATGTGTTTCGATTAGGTGATGGTGATTGAAGGTGATGGTGATGGTACCGAAGTTCATAGATCACAAGAGCAAGGAAGCTTTTGGGATTGAAGTCAAAGAACCCTTTAATCCATAAAGAGGTTCCTCAATTCTATTCAATCTGATTAATTCAATAGAACTACAATGTTTAAATAGAAAAGCTATGAACCAATTCCACCTTGCAAGTGTGGAGGTTTGGTTTTGACGAGAGGGTTTCTCGACCAAATAAATTTGTAGTCAAGACCCCGCTATAGGATAGTGGAGTCAGGTTCGTCCTCAGGAGAGAAGTCAGCGGTTCTAGGTTTAGTGTGTTTTGGGGTTCAGGGATAGCGGGAAAAGGTGGGGAGGTTGTTGTCGACAAAGAATAAAGGGGTCGATGTCGATGGATGGAGAGGGAATGGTGGTTGGTGTTGGGTAGAATATGTGCCGAATAAAAATAATAAAATAAAACAAATGAAGATGCAAAATTCCAAGGTTAGGGATCACCATAACAATAAACATATGTGTAGATCATAAATCACATAAAGATGCATGCTTTATATCAAAGAATCGACTTTCGCAAATTCCAACAATTTAGGTGATAGAGGCTCTCGCATAAAAACCTAATTTGTTTCTACCTTTTCTTAATTAGGATTAGTCGGCTCTCGCAAATAAACCCTAATTACTATCCAATTCATAATAAGATCATTTTCGCTTCAATATCATGAATAAGGAATTTCCTTAACTCTCGCAAAGGATTAAGCATATAGGTAGATGATGATAAAGACATATAAATTCATGGATTCATAAATCAAACAAACATATCTATGTTAGAATCACCCCAACCCTAGAAGAAGAAAATTAGAAACAAACCATCATAAAAGAAATTAACTTTAACATAAAATGAACTAAAACTTACAAAACCTTCCAAACGTTCCTCCTCTCTCGCCTCTTCTCTCCTCTCTCTCTCTCTCTCTCTCTCTCTCTCTCTCTCTCTCTCTCTCTCTCTCCTCTTTGCGCCCTAAGACGACTTGACTTGAATGAATGAAAATCAGCCCCCTAGGGCTTTATTTATAGCCTTCTAATCCTTGCTATTCAATGATAGAATATCTCTATCTATATCTAAAATTATATCTAAAACTTTAAAAGATAAATAAAAGAAATTTAGGAATTAAATCTAAAAGGAAAAGATAAATCTAAATAGGTAAGATGTCTTCATGTTGGTAGATCTCCCTTCCATAGATAGAACTTGATCAAATTTGGATAGAATCTCGGTCAACTCGTCTTCCTTCGTGCCCAAGTAACTCCAACTCGACTCGGACTGCTCACGGCGACGCGTTTCCAGAACCTGGTCTACTCGATCTCGACAAGGGCTCGTCGATCTCGACTAGGATTCGTCGTCGACTGGACTTCTCGGGTGACTCTGCTCGACAGGCTCGGATCTGGGCTCCTGGGTGTCGTCGATCTCGACTAGGGCTCCTCGAGGTCGACTAGGGGTGTGGTCGAAGACCGCTCGGACTGAGGCAGGGTGGCTCCTCGATCTCGACAAGGCCTCGTCGAGATCGAGTATGGTTGGCTCGGCGTCTCCGTTTTCGGCTTCTCGACTTGGCACAGCTCGTCGACTCCGTACATGGCTCCTCGATCTCGACAAGGCCTCCTCGACATCGAGTAGGATTCCGGGAGTTGGGTTGTCTCTGACTCAGTGTCCTCGATCAGCTCTGCTCGACCAGGTCTGCTCGACAAAGTTGGTCGATATCGAGTAAGGTGTACTCGATATCGAGTACACTTGGCTTCAGCTTTTTGCTCTGTTCTTAAAACGCACTTTCCCGAGTCATCGTTCGTCGGATTGACGGATATGACCATGCGTTGGAAAGCTCTTTTCGAGGGTTACAACTTTCATGAAGACATCAAAGCTTGATTCCGAATGATGAATACCGAAAAATGGCCTTTTCTCCAGCTGCACCATTCTTAGCTTCTCCATGAGTTTCCTTTAAGCTCCAAAGTGCGTCCGATTTCTGTCAAATATAACCAAAACTTGTGTAGACCTCCATATATTGCAAATAAGTGTAAAATACACAGATTCTGTATTGTTCTAACCCAAATGTATGCAATATATATGCAGAAATCGAGATAGAAATAAGTGTAAAACATGGCAAATTAGGCTTACAACAAACACCCCATACTTAAGCTTGCTTGTCCTCAAGCAATACTTTTAATTGTCATTCAGGGGAATAAATCAAAACTCTCAACATCTTAGATTCATTCTCATATATCCCTGCAATCAATTACCATCCTCGAAAAGGTACTAGTGTCACAGATCCATGCATGTGCAAATATACAAAAGCAACATCTACTCACAAAAGGAGGGTTATGCAAAAACAATTTTTATGTGACAAAGCATTAATAATCAAGAGGACTTTAATTTAAGCTCAAATAAGGAGTAGATTGGTAAAAGGCTAAAAGGTGGGCAATTTTTGGCAATGTGGTGCTTTTGATCCGGGGAAATGGAGTACTTTCCAAACTTTCATACCACATTCTTTCTCATTAGATTCATCACCTTTCATAATTCTTTTATCAATAATTTTGCTTTTCCCTCTCTAACCTCAGCACTGCCTTCTCGCGAGTCGCAAACATGGGTGTCATGAATGACCCCAGATACTTAGTGCTTTGGACTCCTCACAATGTGTCCCATCTCTCCAAACTATTATCTCAGAGAGCAGGGTCAATCTACCTTTATCTCCTAAGGTGATTGGATTTTCTTTCACTCATTAAATTTTCCATATAATTCAAACAATTTCCTTCCAAACTCCAATAATGATAATCTAAACAACCATATAACAATCTCCATAATGTAACATCATTCTCAACATAATCCCCGGATAAGGTAAAGAATGACAAATATTTAAATCATGTGGAGCAATATATGAAATAAGGCATTAGTCTGGCTTTTGTGATGCATAAGCATGGGTAAGGCTAGGATTATAAACAATGAGCATTATATGGAAATATAAAGTCCTCCATCATCTTATCATGCACATGTCAAAAGCAACTTCAAATTTTACCTCCTTTCATGGTTTTCAAGAAAATATTGCACTTCATTGTCACTTCCCTTTACTAGGCAATTTCATGCTATATCTCTAATGAATCCAATTTTTCATCGTCGAGTTCAATATAAGCTTCCATGACATTATTCAAATTTTCAATGGGGGTCATTTTTCAAACTTTGGAAAACATGCATATAAGCACATAAATCAATAATGCATTCCAAAATAGCCATGTAGCAATTCAAAGAAATAAATTTGAAATATGCACAAATAATGTCAAATATGGAAAATAATGCATAAAGTAAGCCCTTCCCCCACCCCATACTTAAACATTACAGTGTCCTCACTGTATAAAAACAAGGGTAAAGAAAGAAACTCACAAGACAGATGTGCAGGGCCTCACAATTTTGAATGGAAGCACCTCCTGGGCCAAGTATGAATGTAGCTTGCTTCTATCCATGGACCTGAAAAGTGTAGAAGACATATACCCACAATAGAAAAACTAAAAGGTTCCAAACCAAAAACAAACAAAGTCCAAAAGTTCCAAAAATAAATGTCTATTTACAAGCTCTAGATTTTATAGTCGCTAGGCCGACTTTCTCCATTTAGCTTTAGCCTGGCTCATCTTTGTCCGGAGGTATAGGTGGATCTGGTGGTTCCTCCGGTGGTGGAAAGCGTGGGATGTCATCCGGAGGCATCATGTGAAGAAGCTTAAACCTCCCCGAGTGGACGCTCCATGGCTCCACCCATCCATCTTTCTGGGCTCCAGCTAGCATGCATAAAGGAATATATAAAGGAAATTTGCATACCTCATCATCATACCTCTTCCGCTCCATTGGTTGATTTATTTGCGCGTCTCCACCACAGCAAAATGGTGGAGTGGGAAGAGATATTTCCACCTCATCGTGCGGGGCTTCATGCCACTTTGCTAGGACCCCATAATTGAATATTAAAATCGGTTGCTCAAAATCATCGGGGATAGCCTTCACTTTATAAGGTAAAAGCGATCTTGGAATGCCCTAGGCAGCAATGTCCAACTTCTTCTCTTCTAGTGCTTCTTCTTCTTGGGATCCTTCATATGATTCATCAACAATAGGTAGCAAAGTAGGAATGAAATTCGAGGAAGGACATACCTGGTTGTTACCTGGTTGTCGACATCGAGTGGGTCAATTGGCTCGTCGAGAGGAGGGCATGGTCCTTTAGACTGAATGGAAGCCTCAAGCCTTCGGATTTCGTCTTCCAACCGAGCTATTTCCCTTAATCGTGACTCCTCCACTGCGATCCTATTTCTCCGTCTCAAATCTTGATACCATTCTTCCCATGCAGGATTCCCTTCGACAAAGTCTTCCATCTTTGTACCTAAGCTTTGAAATCACAATCAAGAACACAAATTAGTGGTAAAAGCATGGCACCCAGTTGGTACCGGTGAGGTATGTGGTGGTAGGGTATGTGATAGGGTAAGAAAAAGGGATGGGCTTTTCTGAACCTTCAACACAATTAAACTAGGCGCGATTGATATCTCCCCGGCAACGGCGCCAATTTGACGAGAGGGTTTCTCGACCAAATAAATTTGTAGTCAAGACCCCGCTATAGGATAGTGGAGTCAGGTTCGTCCTCAGGAGAGAAGTCAGCGGTTCTAGGTTTAGTTTGTTTTGGGGTTCAGGGATAGCGGGAAAAGGTGGGGAGGTTGTTGTCGACAAAGAATAAAGGGGTCGATGTCGATTGATGGAGAGGGAATGGTGGTTGGTGTTGGGTAGAATATGTGCCGAATAAAAATAATAAAATAAAACAAATGAAGATGCAAAATTCCAAGGTTAGGGATCACCACAACAATAAACATATGTGTAGATCATAAATCACATAAAGATGCATGCTTTATATCAAAGAATCGACTTTCGCAAATTCCAACAATTTAGGTGATAGAGGCTCTCGCATAAAAACCTAATTTGTTTCTACCTTTTCTTAATTAGGATTAGTCGGCTCTCGCAAATAAACCCTAATTACTATCCAATTCATAATAAGATCATTTTCGCTTCAATATCATGAATAAGGAATTTCCTCAACTCTCGCAAAGGATTAAGCATATAGGTAGATGATGATAAAGACATATAAATTCATGGATTCATAAATCAAACAAACATATCTATGTTAGGATCACCCCAACCCTAGAAGAAGAAAATTAGAAACAAACCATCATAAAAGAAATTAACTTTAACATAAAATAAACTAAAACTTACAAAACCTTCCAAACGTTCCTCCTCTCTCGCCTCTTCTCTCCTCTCTCTCTCTCTCTCTCTCTCTCTCTCTCTCTCTCTCTCTCTCTCTCTCTCTCTCTCTCTCTCCTCTTTGCGCCCTAAGACGACTTGACTTGAATGAATGAAAATCAGCCCCCTAGGGCTTTATTTATAGCCTTCTAATCCTTGCTATTCAATGATAGAATATCTCTATCTATATCTAAAATTATATCTAAAACTTTAAAAGATAAATAAAAGCAATTTAGGAATTAAATCTAAAAGGAAAAGATAAATCTAAATAGGTAAGATGTCTTCATGTTGATAGATCTCCCTTCCATAGATAGAACTTGGTCAAATTTGGATAGAATCTCGGTCAACTCGTCTTCCTTCGTGCCCAAGTAACTCCAACTCGACCCGGAATGCTCACGGCGACGCGTTTCCAGAACCTGGTCTACTCGATCTCGACAAGGGCTCATCGATCTCGACTAGGATTCGTCGTCGACTGGACTTCTCGGGTGACTCTGCTCGACATGCTCGGATCTGGGCTCCTGGGTGTCGTCGATCTCGACTAGGGCTCCTCGAGGTCGACTAGGGGTGTGGTCGAAGACGGCTCGGACTGACGCAGGGTGGCTCCTCGATCTCGACAAGGCCTCGTCGAGGTCGAGTAGGGTTGGCTCGGCGTCTCCGTTTTCGGCTTCTCGACTTGGCACAGCTCGTCGACTCCGGACATGGCTCCTCGATCTCGACAAGGCCTTGATGGACGGTTTGTAGTCGACTAAACCGTATCAAAATAAATTCGAACCTACCTAACTAATGTAGTGTGGTAAGCACGAGTCGATCCCACAGAGAATCAAGTTTTTCCTAAGTTAAGTTTATTTACCAATTAGTATGAAACTGGGGGTTTTGAGTGGTGTAAATAAGAAAGAACATAAAATAAACTATAAACAAATTGAAGGAGATAACAATTAATAAAATAGTTTCATCTACAAATATCCACTTTATTTGGTTGAATTGATATTGTAACTTCCTCTTGTCCTTTTAGTTTTCCTATGAATGTCCTTGTCCCGACCTAATATAGTTACTAGTCCAACCAGTCCTAGAAACCCTTATCAATCGAACAGTCCCTAAAGAAGGATTTAACCCAATTGATAGCTTTAAGTTCAGAGATTAACCAAGGTATTTGCAGTCCCTAAAGAGGGATTTAACAACACATCCAACTTCCTACTCATTCAATTAGTTCAACCATCCCTAAAGGAACAAGTTTACCACTTGGGTTAAGGTTCACAACCAGGAATCTACAAAACCCTAGCAATTGAATTGATTCTAACTAGTTGCGCGGGCTAGATAGAATAAAACAATAGACAATCAAGCACAAAGAAGTCGAAACATTCAATATAGAAAATAAGGAACAAAATTCAGAAACTCACAATCAATCAAACAAATCTTCAAATTGTAGACGAAACGGGAGAATTTAGGTCTCCATAAAAATAAAATAAAACATACTTAGGGTTAATGGGGAAGCAAAGTATGTCGGCCGTATACTGTATCACGTTTTTCGGCCTCCCCTTCGATTGCCGTATGAATGTATATATATATATCATATGCTAATTTCTATCTATCCTAATATAAATATAATATAAATATATCTATCCAACTAATCTATCTAAACTAATTATAATAATGATAATAAAAATAGTAACATGCAGCGCACACTACAAAAAAAAAACAGTTTAGAAACGGCTACATGCCGTGGCGAAAAGCTCATTTGCCGTGGCAAAAGGGTGGTAGCAACGGCTATAGCCACGGGAACCCAGCCGTGGCGAAACCTTCGGTGGCAAAAGAGTCTGACGACGGGATTTGCCGTCGCTAGATTAAAGGGCCACGGTATAGCCGTCGCTACAAACGATTCCGAAGCGAATTAGGCCAAAACAGCTGCGATGGGAAGCTGCCGTGGCTATAAAGTTTTCCCGCTAAAATTTTGGCGGTTTTCCCCTTGTTAGCGACGGCAAGCTGCCGTTGCTAAGCGTAGCCAATATCTTATTTTATTTATTCCGTTTGCGACGACAAGAGCCGTGGCCAATGGTGAAGCATTTTCCCTGTTTCACCTGTTCGGATCGATCCTCCCTGTTTTAATTCTAATCACATACATTTTGCTAATCAACAATAACCAAATCTCAAATATGTTGCAACCATAATAGAATATGCCATATAACATATATAGATTTAATATACGAATTAACATTCGAAACACACCTACATACTAGTGATTTAAGTATATAACAAAAATATGCTCCAAAGTCCGGAGTTTTAGCATTCCGACAAAAGGTGTGAGTGTACATACACTCATGGAGCCAAACAAAATCATACTTGTTCTTTTGGTGCTAAAATATTGCCATCTCAACGAGCAACTTGTGGAGAATCTCTTCCAACTTCGTCAGAAAAAATATCATCATCTTCTTCTGTCGACATGTCTCCTGATTTCTCGGGAGATACGAGAATAACTCCATCTCCTATAGATTCCTTGAGTTGCACACTTGTTGTCTATATATAATAGAAAAGCATAGAAAACGTAAGGAATATTGAGAGCAATAGACATGACTTTAACTAAGGCAATTTATATAAAGTAGTTTCAATCAATTAAAAGGAAACAAACTGGTTGGGTCCCCATATTGGATAATGATAAGAGAGGTCATACAACATGCTATTATTGAATGATAAAAAACATAAAAACATCTACAAACAGATCATGAGCAAATTGGTGATGTACAACAAATAAACATATGACATATAAACCTCAAAGGAATAAATAAAAGCACTTGTCACTACAAAATGCAAAAACAAACAGACTATGAGCAAACTGGTGATGCGGGGGAAACGAAGAATCCATGGCTTAATCTTCCAAATGCAGAGATTAGAATAAGTATGGCATTTGCTGAACATGGTTTTCCTGGTGAAGTAAAACATAAATGCAAGACTTACATACTGTTGATCAAGACAAATTCAAGACACTCAATAAATAAGAAAAGAGAGAACTTGACAAAATCATTCTGAAGCAAATGAAACTATCAGATTATGAGTAAGAGTGAAAATCAGTAAGTGGCGCAGATATTAGCAATTATAATTGATGTGTACCAAGTGAATTGAGAGCTTGAGATCAAGCTGTGCAAAACTGATGGGGAAACAAAGAAAGAATTTCAGTAGAAGATGAAGGTGTTTAGGGCCAAAGTAGGATTCAATAATTAAAAGACCTAACTATTGGCTAGCTAGAATATAGAAGATTGACAATGAAAATCAACTAAAGCTCTTGGATCAAGACCTGTGCAGATCAGTGCCACAACCAAAAAGAATAGAATGTCAGCAAAACTACAAACAAGTACCTGTAAATCACTTGAAAGATCTTTCATATTGTCTTACGAGAGCTTTTTCTCATATCAAAGGGAAAAAAAAGTTGAGTTATCACTATTCGCAAACCAGAAAAATCTAATCACATTTCAAAAATAAATCCAAAAAGATAATAATACATGTTCCAAGACTCAAGGGAGAACTTTATCTCTATACATGTCAAGGTTGACACCCTCTATTTGACTTAAAACATGAAGATTCTTCCCAACCTGAGAACGAAATATATAGAGCAAATTACAAGTCTCGTAAGTGTCCTAGCCACCATAGCTGAGTGATTTATCAGTTTCAGGATAGTGATATTATCAAACACTAAAACATAAAACCGCAATACAATAACGATAGAAAGGTATAAAGTTGCCAAACAAGAGACGCAACAACATCTACATTCTTCCAGGTTTCTTATGAAATCTCCACACTCCACAAAAAAACAAATTGCAATATATATTGATACAAATCTATAGAGTCCCAATAAAAGGAATAAAAATCAGCAAAAGAATCAATAAAATAGACATTGTCCATATCTAAGAGAAATAGCAAAGAAGACCGTGAAAGACTGAAAATAAATCCTTACAGATGGAAAATAGTAGAGAAAGTGAAAGCAATATTTACACTAAGAGTAAAAAAATCAGTCACCAACAACACATCCAGTCAACTCAATTCAATAGCAAGCTAAACAGGACACAAGGCAGAAAAGATGGTACAAGTTTGATGATGTATAAAGATACTTTCAGATGCATAAAATAGACCAAAAAAATATAACATGTATACATTCCTGAAGAGAAAAAAAAAGGCAGGAAAAAAAGAGTGTGATGAAGACTAATAAATTGATCAAAGATGAGGAACATACTGGTTTGTCTTTGTATTTCCTCTCAAGATAATCCAAGTCTAGCAGCACATGCTTGCAATTTATACAATAGTATGTCCAGAAATCTAATACAACCACCTTCCCTTTCAAATCCTGTAGAAAAGAGAGAAGAGTTTAACTTAAGAGTGGACAAATTCAAAAGATTATATATTTAACTTAAGAGTGGACAAAGTCACCCCCTCTCTGATCCCAAGAAGGCGGGAAAAAGTGGCTGCCAGTTCTAACAGGGCGTTGTAGTCTTGCTACTTTATGCGCTAGTGTGCTGCTCATTCAATATTGATTTCACCATTTCTCTAATAAACGAAAGAGTAGACAATGAGAGAAACAGAGACTTAAAGTGGAAAGTAGCTCAAAGACTTAAACAGAGAAAGCATAAAACAAAGAGCCTTACACCGTGTTAAGAATTACTATGTTAGATTCATACTAGATAACCATAAAGTTGACAAGTAACCTCCTAAATCCAACTCTCACTATGGGAACTTGGAAGTCTATAATGGTGAGAACAGAAAATAATTATACCTGAGAAGCTCATCTCAAAATGGCTCCTTGCAAGCATTGAACCACTCGCTGCTTTTTGGCATCAGAGCTAATTGGAGTCTCATCTTTGTGCCTCATGTAGAATTCCTAAAAATTTATGACATAACAAGTGTTAAAACAAACTGTATTTTTTTAGATCAACATTGCATCAAAACATTTGATACTGAAAGAGCACAAGGTGTAAAAGCTATTTACTAGATATAATATAAAGGTAGACAACCTCCATAAAAAAAAAGTATACTAAGTAGTCAAGGCAATTCTTATTCGTAATAAAAATTAATCACCAGAAGAAAGTAGTCTTAGAAGTATAAACTTTACAATGAAGATAGAAAGAAAAATTTAGATAAGAGACAAGGCATTACTCAATTTCTGTGGCTTCCTTATTGAAATCAACTTCTTCCAGCATTGACTCTCTTATGCCTTTCACGGTTCCAACCTAAAAGACGACCAAAGTCATGACCCAGGTAGCTGTCATAATCACTTGCATAAGACCGTTCAAGCCTCACAAAATCGCATGTAAGATGATTGCCGACATGGAGAAGAATCCCAACCACAATAGCTCCAGAAATGGTCTGCAGAAAATTAAATCCACCACAATTAAAAGGTAACAGAATAAGAGCAATAAACATAGGTCAGTTGTAACTTGATTGTTAGTCTTTTTACTAACAAAGGTAACAGAATCTAGCTTAAGGATCATGATCACTGCTAAATTGCTAATATCAGCGGTGATCCATTTAGACAATGAACTGTTCTGAAACTATTTATCTTTTCACTGAATTGAACAATTAGTTTTATTACTAGGACCATTAGTTAAGCATCTTACTTGAAAATTTTGCATTCTTTTTTCAGAAGAGAATTTTGTACTCTTACTGCAGGTCTTAATACTTCAATTTGCTGTCATATATTGCTAGCAATAAATTTTGACCATGTAATTGGAAACTTTGTCAACATTACGTTAGGTGTACAACAAATTGAAATAAACAAATTAAGGTAGTGAGTTAACCCAACAGTTAGGTCACCAGAGCTTATTGACTTTGTACAAGTCATGTATTTTCTTGTTGGATACCTACTAAATTGTTAAATTGCACAAGTTAACATCAATCCATATTTAACCAGAAATATATTTAACACCAATTAAAATTGTATTTTCTTCTTTCTAGTTGCCTCCAACCTTTTCTGTCTTTACTCTTTACCTGTAGCTTTTGTATTTCCATTAGTGAAATATTTCAGCCAATTTAGAACTCGGGCAAAAAGTATTGAAAAGCACTTTGACAATGCTAAAATGTGCCTAATATTCTCTACTTGAAAGTCACAAGAAAGTAAAATTCTTCATAGGATACCACATGCAAATCCACAAACTTTCACATATGTTTTGCAAGATAAATAGTAACATATTATTATATACTCCATATTATATATAGACTGTGGCAATGCAAATAAAAATACCTTGTGGAAGTTGATGTTATCATCAAAGGGAAGAAGGTGAGTCAACCTAGTCGACCGGAGCCAAGTTATGGTGTTCCTACAAACAGGGAACAGAATGAGGGCCATATTGAGCTTCAAGGTTTCGGCTGCACCCTTTGCGGTGGTAAGGCAGTAACCCATGGCTTTGAAGGCATTCTTGTTCTTGTACTGGATGAGAGAGATGCCGATGATGATGAGAGAAGAGAGTGAGGTTATTTTCAAGCGTAGGGCGTTGGTGGCGGCAAGGCGTTGGTTGTGAGCGACGCGTTGGCGAGTGAGGTAAGGGCGCTTCAAGAGAGGTGTGTGAACGGGAGAAGGCGGCGAGGCGGTGGTGGTGACTGGTGAGTGAGGCTAGGGTTTTCAGATCTGGAAGAAGAGGAGGATAGGGACGAATAACGGAGGGTGGTGGCCGGGTTAGGGGTTTTCAGATTTGGAGGCGAGGAGCATTGCTTGGCTTCAGATTCGGCGACAATACAAGAGGAGGAGAGGGCCGGCCGTCGGCCGGGAGGCATCCATGGATGGATATGAGGGACAGAGAGATGGACAAACAAAAGAGGGAGGAAGGGTTTCTAGATCTGAAAGCGATAGTGACTAAAGAGGCATATAAACGGGTTAGCCGCGGGAACACTACCACCGTTGCTAGTAGGGGTGGCAAAATCGACCCAATAGCCACGGAAATCTTGCCGAAGCTACAAGCAGTGGCTATTGTCTTTGTTTTTCCGGATTGGAGGCTTGCCGTGGCTAATGCCGTGGCAAAAGGGTATCAATTGCCACGGTAAGCATCTGCCGAAGCTAGATAGTGTGGCGAATTTAATTTTTTTTTGTAGTGGCAGTAGAACTTCAAGCGGATTCTTCCTTCTGCCTTGCACCGTCCGAATTGCATAAGTTCGTATAGCGCACAATCAGCCGCCAATCCTTCGATTTGCAAAATAATCCCCATAAATTCCAAATTCATATGACCAAGCCCGTAAATACCTGAAATATATAAAAACAATAGTGTAGACTCCGAAAACTAAATAATATAAATTAACTATAAAATATATAAAAATGCTCTAAAATAATATGCAAATCTATACTAAAAGCATGAGTAAAATAGACTCTATCAAACTACCCCATGCTTAGACTTTTGCTTATCCTCAAGCAATGAAAAACAAATATAGAAGTAATTATCCCACAAATAAGATTTCCATGCTATAGTTTTAGAAAAGAAATATCAAGCAATAGGAGGAATGAATAAGAGAACAAATATCCTAGCAAATATATGAGCGATCCAATAGTTAAGGCAAATTTAATCCAACCTCACCGGGATAATGTGTTTCACTCAAGCTCTCATGTTTTTAGGCTTTAAAGTTCAACTCTCAACTCAATCCAAAATGTTTTATACACCGTGAATGTCATTACTTGCAAACAACATCATGAGGACTTTTATAGGATTGTAATGGGGTTCTGGTAGGAACATAAGGCATAAGAAATATTTAGGCTTGTGATGCCAAAAATCCGGGAAAAAGGAACAACAATCAACCAGAACAACACCAAAACTTCCATATTTCGCAAACCATTCCAATAACATAAACTCCAATACACATCAAGAAGCACTTTTCGATTTCAATAGCCATACAACTCATGCATTTTTTTATTTATTATGATGACTTCTTTTTTTTTATGCTTACTTTTGACCCTAGGTGAATATTATCCTCCCTAGGTCCAAGCTTACTAGACTTTTACTCCTAAGTGAATTTTATCCTCCTTAGGCCCCTAGTAATAAGTCATCTCTATTGTGCAAGAAGGGTTACCTTATTTTGGCTATGCCTCTCGCAATGCAAAACATACATACATCATCTCCACTCAAAGCAACTCCAACGTACATAAAGATTTTTCACCAATTCTCCTCCTAATCCCCGGATGTGGTCAGGCAAATCATTGGCTATGATATATTTTTGTGGAGCTATAAAAAAGAATAGGCTTTAAGGCTCAGATTGGCTTCAAGAAAAGGATAAAATGTAAGGTGGATAGGGTATAATATGGCTAAAGAAAAGATGCCTCAATCATTTGAAATTTCCAAGCAACAAAGATGTGCAATACGGTATTGAAATAAGAAGCATATGGAGAGTATAATCACACAATAAAAGCAAAAGGGAATAATATATAAAGTCCCTATAAGGCCAAAACAAACTCACAAGGGTTATGTTTTTCTTTTTAGATTTCAATTAAACCGTAACTATGAACCATACTTGCCCAATTATACTCTCAAATCATGCTCCAAAAATCATTTTCAAGCACTTCAATCAAATTATGGGATTTATGCAATTAAGATCATAAAATGAATTAGACGACAAACTAAACCAAGATGGGTATCATTAATAACACTTAAATGCACTGAAATGCACAACAACAAAAATTTGAAAAAAAAAACAAAAAACAAAAAACTAAAATATATATAAAGACGGAGCTACACTTGAATTCCCCACCCCATGCTTAAAATCTTACTTTGTCCTCAAAGTAAAGAAAATGAATGAAAGAGGTAGAGAAAACTCACAATGAAATCAAGCATTCAGAACAAGCTTTCAGTTCAAATCGCCCCGGGTGTTCAGCAGAAACTTTCAGCAACTCTCGGATGTAATTTGCACTTGTGAACCTTCTTGGAGCCGAAACAATATAGGCAGTCTCCTTTGCGATTTGTCCTGGCCAAAACAAAATACGAAGAAAACACACCACAACCAAACACATTCCAACATCCAAGAAAACTATATCATCCAAGAATGATGAACAACAAGGACCATCCAATCCAAATAAAAAATCAGCCCTGATGCTTAGGTGCATCCATCTTTCGAAAGTAAAATCATGAAAAATTCGATGGATACAAGGAGCATGAGACAAACAGACAACATCAGAAGGACACAATCCGAATGCATAGAAACAAAATCTCTCAACTCCCAGATTAATTCAAAAGCTAGTTTTGCAATACAACGTAGCAGCTGCACATCATATCCAAGCACAAATTCTCAGTCAAACTAAATCCATCAATCAAAGAAAACTAAAACCAACAGCAAATATCTAGCCTCAACAGTCCAAGTAGATAACATGAGCAAAACCAACACTAACTCTTCAAACATACTTAGTCATATATGATGGTAAAATCAAAGTGCACGTGACTTCAGGGAGTATGAAACCAAGAAGAATTAAAAGCATAATCATACCATACCACAAATTATCATCCCGGTTACAAATAGAAACGTCAACAAGAACAAAGCCAATAATAGATTATAAAGCATGAATAAATTGAGTGCTGAAACAAATCAAATTTGTATAACCCTGTTCAAAACAAACAAACACTCAACTAATTCTGCAATATTACATCAAAGCATCAACAATCCCTTAACCCACATCAAAGAACACTTAAGCATAGGAACCTCACAACACAATTCAACCCTTTCACTAATTCAGAATCAAGATTCACCAAACTCATATTAGAATCTGATTGTAAGTGACAAGGGGAATCGATTTCGAACCTGCACATACCGATGGAGATTGAAATCGAAGCTAGCGGCAACAAGGTATGCTTGGGCGGAGATTGAAATCGAAGCCGGCAGCACATCCGGGAGCAACAGCGGAGCGTTCGAGAAGCACTTGCGTGAGAGGCTAGGGTTCCGACTGCGACGCGGGGACAATAGCTGGAACTCATGGGGATGAAGGCGACCGCCAGCGGTGGAGGTGCGGGTTGAGAAGCGCCGGCTTAGGGTTCAGGCCAAGAGATGGGCGAAGAGTGGAGAGGTGATCGACGGTGGTTGCTGGCGGCGGTGATAGGGCATGGTGAACAGAAAGAGAGAGGAAGAAGGGACAATGGAAGGAAAGGAGGGAGACAAAGGCTCTGTTTTTTTTTGTTTTTTTTTATCTTCTGAAACTGCAGCTTATTAGGAGTATTTTCGAAAGACAAAGAGTACTAAAACGCTAAAAAAAATCTAAAAAAAATACTAACCTTAGGTGGCGCTTTATTTAATGTCATTAGCTTGACATTTAGATATACCTCTAAGATCTACTCAGACATCGTTAATGTCCTCAGCAACTTGTCAAATTCCTGAGCACATATTCCACACAAGTATATATAATATATCGATAAATTAAAACTAAATAATATTGCAGACAAAAACCGTTTCAACTTATCAAATATGCAAGCATGACTCTCAGCAGAGGGTATGTAATACCACCAATTCAGTTTTATTGATGGCTTCTCAAAATATGCGCTCCTCTTTTGCCATCTCTTAGCTCTTTGTCCGTTTGCACCCTCATCAAATTCAAACAATAGAATCCTCTTTGTCAAATTTTCCTCATTTTGCTCATCTATCCAATCTCCTAAGATCTCCTCGTCAAGGGAGATGATAGCGTAGTCGTCACTAACCACCACCTTCGTCTGCCTAGGAAAAATCTCTGAAATAATTGGAATTGTAATTTGTTGAGCCACTTGGATCCGCCTCATCTCATTATTGAAATCGGTTTGGATCTTTACAAGTTGGGACTCCATTGCAGCAAAGTGCTCTTCCATACGTGGCAACATGGACGATTCTTGTGATGTTTGCGGAGCCAGACATGGAAGCTCTAGTTGTTCGATTTGGAGCTCTAATTGTGCAATCTCATGTATGATATCCATCTCACGAGAAAGTTGAGTTTTGCGAAAAATGATGTACTTCCTTAACCTTTTCAATCGGAACCCTAAACACTGGACAATCTTTAAATATATGATTAGAAACTCCGCAAAAATCACAAAATAAACCCTGAGTCATCTTTAGAGGCACACACCTAGACACACGAACACAAACAATTAGTAGCACGGGTGTTATGAACCGTAAGATAGGCTCACAACAAAGTTAACTATATACAATAATCGGCAAACACACAGAACAAAGAAATAAACTTTGATTCCCCGGCAACGGCGCCAAATTTGACAGGCCTAATGTCGTTATGCCAAATCAAAGTAAATTCCTAAGGTGCAAACTATAACAAGTATAGTAGGTAAGTTAGGGTCGAACCCACAGGGAAACAGAATCAATTGTAAGAGCAAGTATTATTACCCAAAAGTAACCAATTCAAGGGAGAGTTTTGTGTGTAAGCAATAGTGACAGAACAAGTTGCAAATATATGATGGAAAAGTATTACACCAGGTAATTATCCGCACAACAATTGAGATGGTTCATCATCGAATTCTATGAGTCTCAAGTTCTAATGTCCAGTAATTGTTCTCAATTCAGATCGTGTAATAGCTTTTAGTCCTACCAGTCCTAAAAGCACTTATCACCAAATTATAATGAGATACAAGCGATTCTAACAACCCGTTAAAATAGCTTGTAATCGAATCTCCTTCAGAATCTAACATAAGCAACCGACTTATGATGATTGTGTTTGCTACAATGGATCTACAACCCCAAACCTGGAGTTGGAAACCCTAGCAATATGACTAGTATCGATAAACCTAGGTGATCAATCCAGATTAACCAATAATAAGCAATCAAGCAATAAGCTCAGGAGATCGAAACAATTAACAAAGGACGAACTAGAGTAGAATACTCACAACCAATTCAATCGAAGGCTTCAAAGAACCAAGTGTAACAAAGGAGAGTTAGTTCTCCATAGGGTTTGTGAGATGAAGAAAAGGAAAAATACGTCTCTGGAAAATAACCTAAAACCAACTGGCTTCCTTCTCGGAAATAATATATCCTAATTAAAGGGTTTAAAATCCCGTAAAAATATAAATTAACAACTAATAAGATAGGGGAAAATCGGATAAGAATCCGTCTCCAGGGACTGACGCGGGCGCATCATGTAGCAGCGCGGGCGCGTCAGTGAATGTCTTGATACTTCTCTCTGATGCAACGACGCAAGTACTCCCTCCTAGCAGCGCGGGCACGTCAGTAGCAGCGCGGCCGCGCCAAGCTCGCCTGATTCCAGCTGCTTCCGAATTTCTTCACTTTAACTCTTCTATAACTTGCATGATCCTATGATTTCTTCAACTTCTTCAACAAGTTCTGAATCACCAAGTTCATACAAATATCTCTCACAATGACATTTAAATGATGATAAAAACTACTAAATGCGCTATAGAATATATCGCATATCAGCCTAGCGACTATAAAATCTAGAGCTTGTAAATAGACATTTATTTTTGGGACTTTTGGACATTGTTGCTTTTGTTTGTTTTTGGTTTTGAACATTTTTAGTTTTTCTATTGTGGGTATATGTCTTATGCACTTTTCAGGTCCATGGATAAGCTATATTCAGACTCAGCCCAGGCGGTTCCTTTTATTCAAAATTATGAAGCCATGTACGCCTGTCTAGTGAGTTTCTTTCTTTACCCTTGTTTATATACAGTGAGGACACTGTAATGTTTAAGTATGGGGTGGGGGAAGGGCTTACTTTATGCATACTTACTTTATTTGACATATATGTGCATTATTTCTTTGAATTGCTACATGGCTATTTTGGAATGCATTATTGATTTATGTGCTTATATGCATGTTTTCCATTCGTTGAAAAAAATGACCCCCATTGAAAATTTTGATTAGTGTCATGGAAGCTTAAATTGAACTCGACGGTGCAGAAAATTGGATTCATTAGAGATATAGCATGAAATTGCCTAGTAAAGGGAAGTCACAATGAAATGCATATTTTCTTGAAAACCATGAAATGAGGTAAAATTTGATGTTGCTTTTGACATGTTGCATGATAAAAGGATGGAGGACTTTATATTTCCATATAATGCTCACATTGTTTATAATCCTAGCCTTACCTATTCTTATGCATTACACAAAGCCATATTATGCCTTATTTCAATTATTGCTCCACATGAACTAAATATTGCCATTCTTTACCTTATCCGGGGATTATGTTGAGAATGATGTTACATTATGGAGATGTTATATGGTTGTTGTGTTGTTAAATATCTTATATGGAGTTTAGAAGGAAATTGTTTGAAAAATATGGAAAATTTAATGAGTGAAAGAAAATCCAATCACCTCAGGAGATAAAGGTAGATTGACACTGCTCTCTGAGATAATAGTTTGGAGAGATGGGACACATTGTGAGGAGTCCAAAGCACTAAGTATCCGGGGCCATTCATGACACCCATGTTTGCGACTCGCGAGAAGGCAGTGCTGAGGTTAGAGAGGTAAAAGCATTATTATGAACAGAAGCAATATGAAAGGTGATGAATCTTATGGAGAAGGAATGTGGAAATTCAATTTGGAAATACTCCATTTCCCCGGATCAAAAGCACCACATGGCCAAAAACTGCCCACCTTTAGCCTTTTACCAATCTACTCCTTATTTGAGCTTAAATTAAAGTCCTCTTGATTATTAATGCTTTGTCACTTATGAATGTTTTTGCATAACCCTCCTTTTGTGAGTAGATGTTGCTCTTTAAATTGCACATGCATGGATCTGTGACACAAGTACCTTTTCGAGGATGGTAATTGACTGCAGGGATATATGAGAATGAATCTAATATGTTGAGAGTTTTGAATTCTTCCCCTGAATGAAAAATAAAGGTATTGCTTGAGGACAAGCAAGCTTAAGTATGGAGTGTTTGTTGTGAGCCTAATTTGCCATGTTTTACACTTACTTTTATATCGGTTTCTGCATACATTACATTCATTTGGGTTAGAATAATACAGAATCTGTGTATTTTACACTTATTTGCAATATATGGAGGTCTACACAAGTTTTGGTTATATTTCGCAGAAATCGGACGCACTTTGAAGCTTAAAGGAAACTCATGGAGAAGCTAAGGATGTTGCAGCTGGGGAAAACGCAATTTTTCACCATTCTTCATTCTGAATCAAGCTTCGATGTCTTCATGAGAGTTGTAGCCCTCGGAAAGAGCTTTCCAACACATAGTCATATGTGTCAATCCGACGAACGAGGACTCAGGAAAGTGTATTTCAAGAATAGAGCAGAAAGCTGAGAGAACTCTACTCGAGATCGACTAGCATCTACTCGATCTCGACGAGGGCTGTCCGAGCAGACCTGGTCGAGCAGAGCTGGTCGAGGACACCGAGTCAGAGACAACTCGACTCCCGGAACCCTACTGGATCTCGAGTAACCCTAGTCGAGATCGACCACACTTCAGAGCCATGTCCGGAGTCGACAAGCTGTGCCAAGTCGAGAAGCCGAGGACGAAGACGCAGACCACCTCTACTCGATCTCGAGGAGGCTTAGTCGAGATCGAGGAGCCCGGAGCCAAAGTCCGACCATGTCGAGTAGATCTACCCGGGAAGACCTAGTCGATGAGCAAATCTACTCGAGACAGAGTAGGGCTACTCGAGATCGACTATACTTGTGAGCCAAGATAGGAGCCTTGTCGAGCAGAGCCACCCGACCAAGCCAACTAGATGACAGTTCCTACTCGATACAGAGTAGAGCTACTCGAGATCGACTAGACCTCCGAGCTATGTCCGAGCCTTGTCGAGCACCAGTCACCCAAGAAGCCGAGCCACACCCGTCGACGATAATCCTACTCGATCGAGCCGTGTCCGGGAGCGCGTTACGCGGTTTCGCTGTCCTACTAGGATTGGGAGTCCTTGGATCCAATTCTATCCAATTTGGCCGAGATCTATCAACATCTATCAAGTTCTATCTATGGAGAAGACATGGAAGACATCTTACCTATTTTAGATTTATTTTCCTTTTAGATTTAATTCCTAAATTGCTTTTATTTATCTTTTAAAGTTTTAGATATAATTTTAGATATAGATAGATATCTTCTATCCTTGGATAGCAAGGATTAGAAGGCTATAAATAAAGCCCTGGGGGCTGATTTTCATTCAATTCAAGCAAAGCCGTCTTCGGGCGCAAGGAGAGGGAGGAGAGAGAGTGAGAGAGAGAGAGAGAGAGAGAGAGGCGAGAGAGGAGAGAGAGAGGAGGAACGTTTGGAAGGTTTTGTAAGTTTTAGTTTATTTTATGTCAAAGTTAATTTCTTTCATCATGTTTGCTTTCTAATTTTCCTTCTTCTAGGGTTGGGGTGATCCCAACATAGATATGTTTGTTTGATTTATGAATTCATGATTTTGTGTGTCTTTACTATCATCTACCTATGTGCTTAATCCTTTGCGACAGTCGAGGACAATTCCTTATTTGCAATTATGAAGCGAAAGTGAATTAATTATGAATTTGGATAGTAATTAGGCTTTGCCTGCGAAAGTTGGTTGATCCTAATTAAGAAAAGGTAGTAACACTTAGGGTTTGTGCGAAAGCCTCTATATTTCTATTTGTTAATAACGAAAGTTATTTGATATAAAGCATGCATCTTTATGTGATTTGTGATTTGCGCATATGTTTATTGTTGTGGTGATTCCTAACCTTGGAAGTTTGCATCTTTATTTATTTTATTTCATTATTTTCATCCTACAAAGTTACCCGACACCGACCACCTCTTCTTCTATCATTCCCTCGACATCGACCAAGTCTTAGTCGACATCGACAACAACCTCCCCACCTTTTCCCGCTATCCTTGAACCCCATAACACACTAAACCTAGAACCGCTGACTTCTCTCCTGAGGACGAACCTGACTCCCCTATACTATAGCGGGGGTCTTGACTACAAATTTATTTGGTCAAGAAACCCTCTCGTCAGTAGGCTCTGGTCGACCAGCTGTTCTCCGTTGTTCTGCTGCTTTCCGACCTCTGACTCTTGCAATTGATGGCCGCTTCTGAGTTTTACCGCAGCGATATGTCCAGTCTTTCCCTTAGGATTTGGTTCTGAAGATCCAGGGAGCGAACCTGACTGTATGGGGATTCCTGCTGCTAGCTGACCAATCTGTGTATCAACTAATTTTCGCCATATATCAATTTCCCCAAGCCTAGAGTTGACACCTTGCATCTGAGTATAGACGGAGTTGAAAGATTGCCTAGTTTCTGAGTGGTTCCTCCGTATTTCCTCCAGGACTGTCTGTATATCATCCTTTTTCTGGTCCCTTTCCGGATGTCCTGGAGCTTTGTAGGGCGGGGGGTTCCTAGGGACACCTGGGTTCCATTGTGGTTGCTGAAACCTTTGGTCCCCCATGTAGCGATTGGGACCCCCCGACGTAAGCTACCTCCTCATGATGCTCTGCCATCCTGACTTGTGCTGCGTGTGGGCATTCAGGAGTGGTGTGCCTTTGCGATCTGCATTCAATACAAGGCTGGTTGACAGAGAGATATTTTACTTGTTTGATGAGCTTCTTATTCTGGTCTCTGTAGTACTGCTCCCTAACATCTGGATCAATCTCCTTAGGGGGATCATAGAGGGGCATGGATGGTGCTGGCCTGGCGTATGGGTTCTCTTCATAAGTTGCAGTAGACCCATACTTGTTGTCGTAGTTAGTGAGCTTCTCTAGCACACCCCATGCGTCATTTGGCGGCATTGTCAGATACTCATAGCGAGTATAATGGTTGATTCTGTCCTTTGTGACTTGGTCAAGAGAGTTGAAGAAGATCTCCTGAATGACGTAGGGTGGATGTCCATGAGTAGGGCAAGATCGCAGAAGTTCCTTGTAGCGGTCCCATGCCTTTGCCAGCGGTTCCCCTTGCTTCTGTTTGAAGGCGGTGATTTTCTGGCGGAGATGTGCTGTTTTGGCGGGTGGGAAGAATTTGTTCAGAAACTCTTGCTCTACTTGGGCCCAGGTTGTGAGTGATCTTGCTTTCAGCCCTTCAAGCCATTTCAGTGCAGGCCCAGCGAGAGACCAGCGAAAAGATTTCATCTTGACATATTCTAGAGTTGTACCTTCAGCAAGAGTACGGCACATGTCAGAAAAGTTTGTAATATGTTCAAGAGGACACTCATTAAATCTACCATAAAAGGCATTATTTTTAAGCTCTATAAGAAATTGAGTGCGAATTTCAAAAGAGTTATTAGGGATTAGAATCGCCGATTCAGGCACGACGAGAGTGGGATGCATATAATCCTCTGCAATGGTTGGATATTGGGCAAGCTCAGCTTCTGCTTGCTTTGCACGCTCATTTGCTTGCTCCCTTGCCGTCCTCTCATTGGCGATAGTAGTATCCTTTGCGGCTAGTTCCCTGGTAAGCCTCTGTATCAGCTGCTCCTGTGTTTCAGCGGTTGCCATGGCTCTTTGCAGTCTAGCTCTGATGTGTAGGAGGCGTTCCGGTTCGTCTAAGGCGTCAAACTCAGGTGGGATACCAGAACGACGCATACACCTGCGAATTCACTCAAGAGAAAAGTGAGAACTGACTACCTAAGGCGCGAATGATTGCTTCCCCGGCAACGGCGCCAATTTGTTGTAAGCAGGAGGATGGTCAAGTATGAAATAGATATAAAATAAAGTTCAGACTGACTTCCCTGTCTCAGCAAATAAATACAAGACTTCCTCCCGTTGTAGTAAGAGAATAGTCAGGATCGAATCCACGAGGAAGCACGTCAGCAGTTCTCAGGTAGCTGTAAATCTCACAGACAAAGCAGCAGAGAAGACAGAAACACAGAAACAAGGAAAGAAAAATAAATAAAAGCAGAAAATAACAAACAAAACCAATGAACTGAACGAAGACAGAAAAGACAAAGCAAAGCAGAAACTAAATCGAGGACATAGAAGCTACTCGATCTCGAGTAACAGTCCTCTATATCGACAAAGAACAGTGATGAAAACAGAAAACAGAAACGAAAACAATCAACTCGAGGCAGACAAATCAACTCGATCTCGACCACACCTACTCGAGATCGACAAGGAACAGCAAAGGCAGAAACTGAAAATCGACGACAGAAAGCAGAAAAATCAACTCGACATAGACCAAAACCGTACTCGATATCGACTAAGGTCCTACTTGATATCGACGAGACTCTCCTCTGTATCGACAAGAAAGACAGAAACTTTAAATTGCAAATTTCAAACAAAAACTCAGATTTTCGACAGAAATAAACCAATATAATAAAAGACTTACAAAGCCAGGGTATCAACACCACAACGATAACCATGCAAAGTAACACACAAAGGCACAAAAGATCATGCTTTCCATCAAAATAACTTTCGTTACTAACAAATAGGCATATAGAGGCTTTCGCATAAACCCTAATTGTTACTAACCCTTTTTCACATAATTAACCCAAGTTGCATTAAGATCACTTTCGCTTCAATAATACAAACAAGGATCGCCTTCAACTCTCGCAAAAGAATCATACTCATAGGGATAGAAGACGAATTGCATAAAAAGATCTGACCTTTACCGCGTCACCTCACATGGCCACCGTCGGGCTCACCCCAGCCCCAGAAGTGGGTGGACTACTCACGCCTCATCGCAATCGCAGACATTGATTGATGAAAATAAACTTGCATTAAACTATATTCAAAGTCTTTACAATCCCGGCAATCAACTTTCGCAGAAAGCCAAAACCCTAAAAACTTTAGAACTCCTAAACTGTATCTGTGGAACGACTTCTCTCTGACTGAAAGTGAATTTGAATTAAAAAACCAGCCCCTAGGGCTTTATTTATAGTGATCAAACCTCGCTAATCAAGGAAATAATCATCTATCTATATCTAAATCTATATCTACTTTGCTAAAAGATAAATAAAATGCTTAATGGGAATAAATCAATAAGGAAAAGATAAATCTAATTTAGGTAGGTCTTCATGTGTTGATAAATCTCCTTCCATAGATAGAACTTGATCAAATTTGGATAGAATCTTCCTCCTTCGGCCCCAAGGAATCCCCGCTCGACTAGGACAGCTCCCGACGACGCGTTTCTGGAATCGGGTCTACTGGACATCGACAAGGGCTTCCTCGAGATCGACAAGGATTGTTCGTCGACTGAACTTCCCGGCTAGCTCTGCTCGACAGGCTCGGACATGGGTTACTGGCGCTCGTCGACCTCGAGTACACCTGGTCGATCTCGACTAGGGTGGTCTTGCCGACTAGGCTTCCTCGGCGTCTTTACTCGACAGGCCTGGATCTGGGCTCTGGCTCGTCGATCTCGACCAGGGCTTGTCGAGATCGAGTAGAGTGGTGGTCTTCCCTGGTCGAGCATCTTCTCCTCGTCATGGACTCGGACTGGCACTGGGTGGCTTGTCGATCTCGACTAGGTCTTGTCGAGATCGAGTAGGGTTGCTCGGCATCCTCGTCCTCGGCTTCTCGGTCAGCTTCTCTCCTTGTCGACTTCGGGTGTGGCACTGGGCTTCGTCGATCTTGACTAGGGTCTTGTCGAGATCGAGTATCTTCCGGAGCTGGGATGGTCTGGCTCTCGACAATGCTCTGTCGACCAAGTCTGCTCGGACTCGCTCGTCGAGATCGAGTAAGGTCTACTCGAGATCGAGTAACCTTGACTCTCGGATTGATTCGACTGGTTCCGCTGCTTCTTTGACCTTGGACTTCTGTAGCCGATTCATGAGCTTTTCTGACCTTCTGGTAGAATTGCTGTAAAATGCCTCGAATTCTGCGAATTAAACAGAAACTGGTGTAGATTCCATAATTTGGCAAATAAACATAAACTACATAGGTTTTGTACTATCTTAGCCCAAATGAATGAAATGCATGCAGAAATCGATATAAACGTTACTGTAAAACATGGCAGATTCAGCTCACAACACTTGATGTGAAGAGCATCAGCAACCACGGGATCAAGCAAATAACGGAGGAAGACACCAAGATCCTGCTCGATATCGACAAACCTTCCTCGATATCGACCAAGGTTGTACTCGATGTCGACCAAACTTCATCGACATTGACTTCCCCTGCTGAGCACCAAACTTGCCAAGAACCTAAGTATGGGGTCCTTGCACTCGATATCGACCAGTCTTGCTCGATGTCGACTAACCCTAAACCCGAAGATTTCTGTTTTGGGCCCGAAAAGGTAATTTCAGGTATGAGTTCTACTCCTCCTCATTCCATTAAGAAATTTATAAATAATTTAAGGGGAGGTAAGGCCCCGTGGTGAGAGAATCTGCGGAAACTAAGAGCTGGAAAGAGAAAGAATGGAGAAAAGGGAGACTGTACAAACAACCACCTGTCAGCTGAGCTTGCATACTACAATCAGGACCTAGATGATCTAGGAGAAGGGCCAAGCACAAGCGGGCCACACATTAACGGTCATTGAGCACAAACAGAGAAGTCGGCCTAGTGACTTTAAAATCTAGAGCATGTATATAAAACTTTTGAATTTTTTTGGGACTTTGGAACTTTTGATTTTGGTTTTTGTTTTTAGTTTTTTAGTTTAGAATACTTCATGTGGAAAGTCTTGTCTTTGTGTGTAATCTAACACTTATAGGTCGGCAAGCATAAAGGGATCGCGAAAGGTGGAATAAGAAGTCCCTGAAAAACAGTCGAAATCGACTAGGCCATTCGAGAACGACCAAGAGGAGCAGCCCACAATTACTCGATATCGAGTAGGCTAACTCGATATCGACCAAGCCAGAAGGCTCCTCGACTTCAGCATTCCACTAGACGCAGACAGCCTACTCGATATCGAGTACAGTACTCGATATCGACAAGATCAGTTTACTCGACATGCCCTATATTGCCTTCCTCGACACATTGTTCGGTGAGTTCCTTCCTTTACTCTTGTTTTTATTTGATTTTATACAGTGGGGACACTTTATATTTTAAGTATGGGGTGGGGGAAGAGCTCATTATTATTATTATATGTTTTATTCTTGCTTTTGGTTTAACATGGTGAATTTTGAGTAAAATTTTAAAATTTTGTGCATAATTGCTAAACTCAAAGTTCTATGAGACATTTCCCATTGCTTGTAAATTGTTCAAAGAAATAGTGTCATGGAAGTTGTATTGAACTCGACGATGCAAAATTAGATTCATTAGAGATATAGCATGAAATTGCCTAGTAAAGGGAAGTCACAATGAAGTGCATTATTTTCTTCAAAACCATGAAAGGAGATAAATTTGAAGTTGTTTTTGACATGTTTCATGATAAGAGGATGGAGGACTTTATATTTCCATATAATGCTCATATTGTTTATATCCTAGCCATACCAATGCTTATGCATTACACAAAAGCCATAGTATGCCTTATTTCATATATTGCTCCACATGTTCTAAATATTTCCATTTTCTACCTTATTTCCTATCCGGGGATTATGTTGAGAATGATGTTACATTATGGAGATTATCATATGGTTGTTGTGTTGTTATTATCATTATTCATGTTTGGCGGAAATTGTTTGAAATATATGGAAAATTTAATGAGTGAGAAAAAATCCGATCACCTAAGGATATAAAGGTAGATCGACCCTGCTCGCTGAGATAATAGTTCAGTGAGATGGGACACACAGGTGAGGAGTCCGATGCACTAAGTATCTGGGTCCATTCATGACACCCATGTTTGTGACTCGCGAGAAGGAAGTGCGGAGGTTAGAGAGGTAAAAGCATTATTATTGGGAAAAGCATTTATGAAAGGTGATGAGTCTTATGAAGAAGGAATGTAGTTGAGAAAGTTTGGAAATACTCCATTTCCCCAGATTATTAGCACCACATTGCCAAATATTACCCTCCTTTAGCCTTTTACCAATCTACTCCTTATTGAGCTTAAATTAAAGTCCTCTTGATTATTAATGCTTTGTCACTTATGAATGTTTTGCATAACCCTCCTTTTTATGAGTAGATGTTGCTTTTTAATTGCACATGCATGGATTTGTGGCACATGTACCTTTTCGATGATTGTAATTGATTGCAGGGTTATATAAGAATGAATCTATGACGTTGAGAGTTTAAATTCTTCCCCTGAATGACCATCCAAGCTATTGCTTGGGGACAAAAGCTTAAGTGTGGGGTGATTTGATGTCCACTAAAATAGCCATGTTGAAATGCACATTTTAGCTCCATATTCTATACACTTTGCATATTTCGGGATGGGAATATGTTGAATTTATGTGATATGTGCTTATTTGCAAGAAATGGAGATCTACATAAGTTTTGGTTTAATATTAAAGAATCTGGAGTCATTTCGGGATAAAACCAAGAAGCAAAGACAGAAGCTGAGACTTACTTGATATCGCGTACATTTACTCGATATCGACTAAAAAGGTCCATGCAAAGCACTGATTGAGGAGCAGCAGATCGAGGAACTGATGACTGAAGCAACCCGACTCGAGGACACTACTCGATATCGAAAAAAGCTTGAAGCCACCTCCGTGGTCGAGAAGACCACCTGATCGAGAAGCCGAAGATGAAGACATACCGAGCAGCATTTCCTCGATATCGAGTAGGTTACTCGATATTGACAAGACCAGATAACATGTCCGAGCAGATCGAGGAAATGTTACTCGAGCAAGCCAGTGAAGCCAAGTCGACGACACACAGTTACTCGATATCAAGGAGTTTACTCGATATCGAGGAGATCTTTCCTAGGCCGCGTTACGCGGTTGGGCTGTCCGACGTGGTTTGGGCTTTCTTGGGAGCGAAGGAGTCCAAGATCTATCAAGTCTATCAAGATCCATCCATGAAGAGAAGATTTATCCACACATGAAGATATTTAGCTTTTTAAGATATATTTCCCTTTTAGATAAATATTCCTTTTATTAAAGTTTTATCTTTAGATATAGATAGAGATTTCTATCCTTGATTAGCAAGGATTAGAAGCCTATAAATAAGGCCTTAGGGGCTGATTTCTATTCATTCAATTCAAGACACAATTATTTACATAGAGGTAGAGAGAGAGTGAGTGGCCAAGAGGAGTTTGTGAAGCGAGAGCGGAATTGGCTTCCTTTGGTTGTAAGATCTATTTGGTTTATTAATGCAAGTTTATTTTCCATCAATGATGTATGAGATTGCGATGAGTCGTGAGTAGTCTACCTACTTCTAGGGTTGGGGTGAGCCCGACGATAGCCCTGCGTGTTTGAGGTAAAGATCCGACTTTTATCATGTTTTGAGCATCTACTACTTGTTATATGTTTATTACCCATCTAATGGAGGTCCATGCTAACAACTTGGATTGTAAACATAAACTCGGTAGACACAATTAGGGTTTCTTGAAAGAGTTGTCTAATTGTTGGAAAAGGCGAAAGCTTGGTCCTTCGATGCGATTTACATGATTATTTGTTTTATTCCTGCCTTATGCATGCTTGGTTATTGTTGTTGCAAACCCCGATCTTGGAAGTTGCCTTTCATACAGTTTATTTTGAATCCCACAAGATTTGCTCTTTGTTTTTTCGTTTTAAAGTTTCTGTTTTTCCTCGATATCGACTAACTGTGGTCGATATCGAGTACTAATATTCAGTCCCAGATCGCCGTAGTTTCTCCTATGCAGGTACTCGAAAAAGCCTTCCTCGACGTCGACTTCTTTACTCGATATCGAGTAGAGCCTGGTCGATATCGACAAACATCATGTGACTGCTGCTGCGTGAATCGACTTGTCCGATCTTCTGTCGACTAACCCTAAGTCGAGATCGAGCAACCTGTAAGTCGACTTCTGTCCGTGAGATTCCACCGCTGCCTAGGATCTGCTGACACGCTTCCTCGTGGATCGATCCTGACTTCCCACTACTGCATATGGAGGAAGACTTGTAATTATTTGCGTGGGCAGAATCTGGTTTGATTTATATATTATATTTTAAAGTTGATTTCCTCCTACAACAGGCACATACAATTGAAGTGCTCTCTGACCTACCACTACATCAAATCTTGCATTCACCATCTATTTCTGGAAGGATGGTCAAATGGGCAGTAGAGCATTCTGAATTAGATATTCATTTCAAACCCAGGAAGTCTCGTTTGGCCCGGGCATTGGACGACTTCGTTGTCAAAGCCATCTTTACAGATTCCCAAGATCGCGATGGAGAGGACTGGGTAATTAATGTTGATGGATCAGTATCAACCGGATGGTGTGGAGCAGGAGTCACCATCACCAACCTAGGCGGAGAGATAACCGATTTATCTTTCAAATTATTGTTTGAAGCCACCAACAACAAAGCAGAGTATAAAGCCTTGATCGCGGGTATCGAGAAAGCCTTGGTTAACGGGGCCGGACAAGTTCAAATTTTTACAGATTCAAAGGTGGTCGCCTTACAAGTTAAGGGGGAATACGAAGCAAAGGCCGAAATGTTGCCCGAGTACTTGGCCCGTGTAAAGACACTCACTGCCGCTTTCGGGAAGTGTTCTATCACGTCCATACATCGCGAGCAAAATGAGCGCGCCAACACATTGGCTAGAATGGAGGCCACACTTCCCCTAAGATTAAGTGATCGCGTGATAATCAAGCAGAGGCATGCCCAAGGAATCCATCAGGGGGTATTCAGAATATCAAACCTCAGAGACTGGCGTATACCCCTCCCGGAATACATAATTGAAGGGGAAATAGCAGGCGAGGTACAGGACAGCCAAAATACCAGAAGAAGAGCGGCCGGAGTCAGATATGGCAGACTATACAAAAGAGGTTTCAACCTCCCGGATCTCCTATCCGTCTCAAACCATGCACGCGGGCCTCTGCGGTAACCACCAGGGATGGAGAGTCGTAGCATTTAAAATCACACGCCTAGGCTATTATTGGCCCTCCCTTAGGGCAGACGCGGAAATGATCATCCATATATGTGATCCTTGCCAGTGGCACGCGTCGCTCAATCATCGTCCCCCTCATCCTTTAAAAACCATCTCCGCACCATGTCCATTCGCAATGTGGGGAATGGATATTTTGGGCCCTTTCCCAACGGCACCAGGCCGGCAGTGTTTCATTATTGTTATAGTAGACTACTTTACGAAGTGGGTAGAAGCTGAAGCCATGGCCACCATCACAGCGGAGAAAGTGTGTAAATTCCTATGGAAAAATATGGTCTGCCGATTCGGGGTCCCTCAAGCTATCATCACATATCACGGCCCCTAACTTGACTGCGAGGGAATCCGTGACTTCTGCGCCGGCCTCTGTATAGACTTCCGTTTCTCATCAGTAGCTTATCCACAATCCAACGGGCAAGCGAAAACCACGAATCGCCAAATCTTGAATGCCTTAAAAAATAGATTAGGAACGGCAAAAGGATAATGGACTGAAATCTTACCCCTGGTTCTATGGACGTATAGAACCATAGCTAAGAGTCCCACCGGAGAAACACCATTCGCTAAGGCTTTTTGGGTAGATGATGTCATACCAGTGGAGCTCCTAATTCCATCGGCCACAATTGTCGATTTCAGCAAAGAATCAAATGACGAGGCCCTTGAGTTAGAACTCCATCTATGTGAAGAAAGAAGGGATACCGCTTGTCTCAAAGCAAATGAGTATCAACGTCGCCTAGCAGAAGGATACAATAAGCGTGTTTTTGTACGACCCCTGCAAAAGGGAGATATGGTTCTTCGGCAAGCAACGACCGGGGGAAAACTTGAACCCAAATGGGAAGGTCCATACGTCATCCACAAAGAAGTAGGTAGGGGCTCCTTCAAGCTTCAAAATTCGAAAGGCGCGATCATCGCAAAATCATGGAACGCCAAGAATCTCAAGGCATATTTTGCGTAAAAGCTAGACATATTAGAAACTCGGTGACTTAGATTTCTATGTATAGGGGTCACCAGAGTTCTGGATTGGGTACACCTCTTTATATATAAAAATGAAAGTTTCAAACCCAAGAAGCATTGTCGATACAAATAAATTTAGAGATCGCGTGCACTTTAAGAACGGATACGCATGCAAGTAATCCTCCAAGGAGAATAAATTTAGCGATCGCGTGCACTTTAAGCACGGATACGCATGCAAGTAAGCCTCCAAGGAGAATAAATTTAGCGATCGCGTGCACTTTAAGCACGGATACGCATGCAAGTAAGCCTCCAAGGAGAATAAATTTAGCAATTGCATGCACTTTAAGCACAGATAGGCATGCAAGTAAGCCTCCAAGGAGAATAAATTCAGCGATCGCGTGCACTTTAAGCACAGATACGCATGCAAGTAAGCATCCAAGGAGAATAAATTTAGCGATCACGTGCACTTTAAGCACGGATACGCATGCAAGTAAGCCTCCAAGGAGAATAAATTTAGCAATCGCGTGCACTTTAAGCACGGATACGCATGCAAGTAAGCCTCCAAGGAGAATAAATTTAGCGATTGTCTGCACTTTAAGGACGGATACGCATGCAAGTAAGCCTCCAAGGAGAATAAATTCAGCGATCGCGTGCACTTTAAGCACAAATATGCATGCAAGTAAGCATCCAAGGAGAATAAATTTAGCGATCGCGTGCACTTTAAGCACGGATACGCATGCAAGTAAGCATCCAAGGAGAATAAATTTAGAAATGATGTGTCTTTTGAATACGAGGATGTGCAAGTAAGCCTCCAAGGAGAATAAAACTAAGCGGTCTGATCTTGCCGAATCCCATAACTTTGAAAGAAGTTCGCCCATGGTTTTTCACCAATAATGGTTGTACTTATTAGGGTTCAGGTCAAGAACTTGAACGATGAAGGTCGAGTTATAAATCGCACGAGATCATCCACACGAGATCATTCCACAAATGGTTTTTTACCTTTAGAAAAATCATGACTTTTATATTAACGTTGAATTTGCTAGGAAAATCACAAGGTTTATGGGCATCCCCGTGCATTGCGTTTGTTTGCAAAGAAAGTCAAGATTTCACTTGCTTCGATCTTAGCGCCCCTATCCTGCCATGACACACAGGATGCCCTATTTATTACCCCCCATTATCCTAAGCCGATGACATAGACGTCCCTTTATAAAGAAAATATATTTGAGGAGCATTCCATTTACTTACTTTCTTTACTCCTATCTTCTCTCTCTTTATGACTACATCAAACCAGGCGGTTTGGTCATTTTCTGACCCCATCCGCTTCCTAGAGCAATTACATCGCTTGTCCCTTCCATTGCGTTTTAAAGATGAATCTTATCCAAACCTTCACAGGAACATTCTTCTATCAACATGAATTTTGCAAGATTTTTCTGTAGAAGTTACGCGTGGAGATTTTAGGCTTCTTTACTTGGGAAGCGGATGGAACGATTTTGCCTGCTCACATAGTATCGATGTCGGTTCCTCTGTAACCTTTATTCACAAATGAGGGGTTCATTTCAAGGTTCATATCCTAGATGCGGTAGGGGATGAAGTAGACGCAGAATGTGTAACACCCCGTCCCACATCGGATATCATAAGGATGTTGGGAGTGATTTATAAGTGATTCAAGCCCTACCTATGTCACAAGAGCTCTTCCTTTTCAGGCTCCAAGTGAGAACAACGGACCTGAGAGGGCTAGATGGCATGAGTTGGCGCCTCTTAAGACCCCGGGTCTTACAGATGGTATCAGAGCCGATAGTATACTCCGGGCTCAGAGGTGCACCGATAGTATGCTCGGGTACGCTCCTCCCGGAGGGCAGTCCCTTGGGCCTGACGGGGTCGTCAGTGCTTTAAGTGGGGGAGATTTTAACACCCCGTCCCACATCGGATATCATAAGGATGTTGGGAGTAATTTATAAGTGATTCAAGCCCTACCTATGTCACAAGAGCTCTTCCTTTTCAGGCTCCAAGTGAGGACAACGGACCTGAGAGGGCTAGGTGGCATGGGTTGGCGCCTCTTAAGACCCCGGGTCCTACAGAATGGGCTCCTCCTCACTCAGAAGGTCCACTTCCGAATGGATCCCGCTTGAGCCAGGGCAGAACTCAGATAATCCCAGCCAGGCCTCGAAGGAGGTAAATCGAGAATGCTCATAGAAATTTTTTAGTTTTTTCATCCTCTGAAGTAGAACATTGTAGAAGTAAATTTAGCTGCCATCACTCTGTTTACGAATTACATCAACGAGTTTCCATATCATCTGGAGGATTAATAAAAACATCATGTTTTGCTCTACTATTGTTTACGATTCAGGTTTGTTCAAACTATGACATCAAACAATTGTTAAAACAGCCCACTAAGATAGGATGCGTGAGCTATTCTAGTCCAATTTTTAAACAAACCTTGAAAACAAGTCCGATATAACGTGTATAAAAGCCAACATACAAACAAAACATCGAAAGGGATTACGCAGTACAATCACGTGCCAAGCTCATTCGTTCGCTTCTAGAACAATTATTGTAAAACGACTACCCCCCTCATACTTAAAAGATAATAAGAGACCCCCCGACACGTAAACCACTGTCCACGGCAAAAGCACGCCAACCTTCGGTAATGATATAATGACCCTGGCTATCTCAAAACACCCTTACTCGAAACTCTCGCCCAGTGGGAGAGACCAAGCACACATGAGTCAATCCCTCGCGAGCATATTGAGCACCAAATGATTCCGGCAAAAGCTGCAAGCCACAAAACCGGAATATCAAGTAAGAAGCACAAAAATTACAAAAGGTGGGTAAAGAAAGTTACCAAATATTCCATCTTTTCTTCAGAATCAATGGAATGGAAAAAGTCACGACGACGAGGATGAGGGGAGATCATGATTCCTCACTACAAGAATATTGCTAAATTAAACGAAGCACGGGGACAACTGTCACAAATTTCAGTCCGAACATCTGCTATTTATGGCCAAGTAAAACAAACAAAGCAGTGTTGTTTTATCACCAAATATTTGTCCAAAGCAACATTTTCAGAACCAACTGCATGCCAGACAAGTGGCAAAAATTGCAGAACCCAACTCTGCGATCCCGGGCACCATTATCACACTAGCAAATGTCACATCCAAGTCGGAAAAGGACAAAACAAAAAAACCCAGGCCGGATCATTCAAAGCATCGATATATCATTACAGAAATATTCGCAATTACATATACCAAAGCGTGCGATTAAAGTTAATAAAAGCACAACATAAAAAACAAATATCTACTAAGTTTACAGAACACTCAAAAAGTTCTACTCATCTTCATCTTCAAGAACAAGGAATTTGAAGCAATGTCCTTCCACATATTGAAAGCGCACCACCGATGTTCCAACCTTAACGCCGTTGTCGGACGCAAATCTATTCCAACCACCAGATAACCACCAACGATTAGAGCAATCCTTGGAAATCTCAACACGAAAGGTATCACCATTTGTAGAAACTAAACTGGCATGGTCAGTTACAACATAACTATACATCCTCTCAAAAGCATCAGGAAGAGGTTGCATACAAAACAGCGTTGCCACTTAATAAACAATTCAGGCCCAAAAAAAAGTATAAACCACGAAGCACGTATACAATTTACAAGACGATGCATCCCAACGAAAAAAATCCCGCATCCTAGAGTTGGGAGACACCATCCCTTTTGCCAAAACACCAATACTAAAAAAAGCAACCCAATAACTGCAAATATTTCAACAAAACAACACGCATTCTTATACCTAGAAAATGGGTACATGCTTTGGAAATCATCTAAAGCATTTATTGCATACGTTGAAACTAGACTAAGAATCTGCGACAAGGATTTCCCAAGATACTCTACATGTCCTACACGTGACAAAGAATCCCTTCAGAACTAGACCAAATACACTGGCGCGTTTCGAAACCCGAAAATAGTCATATATCGCAAAAAACATTTTCAAATCAGTCGATAAAAATTCGCTTCTTTAAGATTCAATTTGTCATCAACCTTTGTATAACGGTTCAAAGAAAATTCCCAACGTCTAAAGACGCTGAAGAATAAAGTTTCTTTATTCACGAACCACGCGAGGAAGATCTCATAACTTCTTCCTCCCCAGCATCTATCGACGCTGGAGATTGAAGTTTCTCTATTCACGAACAGTGCACTGGAGATCTCTTGATCTATTCTTCCCCAACATCTAAGGATACTGGAGATCGTTATTTCTCAAACGCAAATATCACGCTGGAGATTGAAATATTTAATCAAAAATCTGATGCTGGATATTGAAATCTTTTAATCAAGAATCTCACGTTGGACATTGAAATCTTTTAAATCAAAAATTTCACACTGGAGATTGAAATCTTTTAATCGCGACTATCACACTGGAGATTGAAATCTTCTAATCGCAAATATCACACTAGAGATTAAAGTCTTTTAATCACAAGCGTCACACTGGAAATTACTTGTTCATTGGATCGACCACAGTTTACAATAACCCTAAAACAAGTAGCACCACGATAATTTAATAAATAATTATACATCAAACATAACCACCCGCTGGCGACAAAGCGATATAACCACATCAAACATAATAAAAACGGAACGTTCAGCACCGAATTGAGAAGTCCACATCACCATTTTTATCAGGACCATGGTTCACAACAACAACATCAAAGCAAGAGTGTCCTTCATATTCAAAAATCAGGCGTGTCCCAATTCGAAGTTCATTCGAAACAACGAACACATGCCACCCAATTGTAAACCAGTAGTTGTTGGGTCCTAAGGCTTCCACCCTCACCATAAATTCCTCATCCGACCGCGTCCATAAATGGAAGAGTTCAAGGGCATCATAACCATAATCCCGGTATATGGAGGGTAAAGGCTGCAACAAAAGCAAGCACATCAGAAACACTTTATTTACCAAAAACCTAGTCACACAAATATAGCTTACCAGCCTATATAAATGCCCCTTCATGGAAATATCATGAGTGAAACCCCTCACGCGAGAAAAAACTGTGTCGGGAATGTCGACTGTCGTCGGAGGCATCATTATCATAGGCCAACTACAACAAAAGCTTTGGGTTTCCTACCTTCTTATACTAACTACAAAGAAAAACATCAATGGAAACCGCATATCACTTAGTGCTACCACGAGGGCAGTAGGTATTGGATAATAAGCAAACCGCCCACCACTCAAATCAACCACGAGGGCAACAAATATCAGATAACACATCCAAATCGCATCTGATAAGGACAATTTTAGTCCAGGCGGTGGAAAAAGTTATAGGAAAAATCTGCAACACTAAGCTACATGAAAGACATACTACCAACACGCACCACTCTGCTTCACCACAATTAAAGAGATAACTATGCAAAAACAACGTCCCTATCCCCTGCACGTAGAACTGGTATAAATGAAATCATCGGGAGTACAATTTGAATTATCTAAAAAACACAATGCCAAGTTTTGATAGGGTTTCTCCCGCAGAGCCCTCTCCACCAGAAACCCCTCCACCAAATTCCATCACAAACACTATGTTTTTTCCAAATCCTAAATTCGCCAGAATAATCCTTAGGGAGAGCCACTTACACAGGCTCCAGCTACCATATATCTTTGTAGAATTCGGGAAGGAAATAACAAACCACATCTACCTATGTTCTCCCTCAAACCAAGAATTATTAATCCTAGTCGAACAAGACGAGGGGGATTGGTTCTCCCTATCGGAAGGATGGCAATCTTTTGCGAACATTACGAACCTCAAAATAGGGAGCCGTCTCACCTTTGAGTACCAAGGAGAATCCCACTTTGATGTGGCAATAGAGCAGCCAGGTCCCGAAGAGAATGGGGATTTTCTGCCTGACTACATATGCTACGAGGAAATATAACTACAAGAAAGATACTCCAAGATATTTCTTGTTAGATTTCATCGCTAAGAAGTTCTTAAGTTCGGCCTATCATTTCGCATAACAACTAATAAATACGCGAACCCTACTTTTTATCATTTCACGATTTATTCAATAAAACGATCAACGATAGGAGATGGATAAGTGTATCGCGAATTTACCTTGCAAATAAAAGTGGTAAACAAGACACACAGGTTAAGATGTAAACATAACAAAACATAAGGAAAAATCAGTGGAACAAGCCAGTAAGAAAAACATGCAAAAAGATATAAATAAAACCACAGTAAGTTCAAAGAGAAAGTATTCACAAAAAACCATGATAAGACATCGCTTACCATAGGATTGGAAATATTCGTCAAACAAACACACAAACTGCAGAAGAGTACGAGACTCTCACTATGGGTATAAATGTTTTCAAAAATCCACACAAACAAAATATCTTAACAGAGAATGAAATAAACGGCCAAGTCACACATCAATAGGAGGGCGATCTACATGAGCAGGCTCAGGGGTTTTTTCACCATCAGGCGGAGGGCCAAGGATAGTTGCATCATTAATAGGAGCGTCATGGGGGGGAGGCAACTCGCGCTGAGGATCCTTAAGCTTCATGTCTTCATCCTCGTAGCTTGGAGGAAACATCCTCAACTCGTCGTCGAGATAAGCAAAGTGATTAACACTCTGAGGGATTGCACCCATGATCCCGTCCATCCACGCATCGGAGACCTTGTCATAAAGGACATCCTCTCCATCCGTCTCGAGGTAATGATCAAGACAACCCCAACCGGCACCCCCCAGGAAACCAGATAGCCACCCCTAGCCCTTGTCACTAAGCATGAACTCATGGAGCAACTTCTTGGAAAGAACAGCCTCATCCCCAGAAATAAAGCGCTCCAACTGGCTCTTCGCACCAACCAAGTCCTCGCGAACCGCCCCCAATTCACCCTCAAGATCTTTAAGATGAATTTTCAAACGCGTGGCCTCGAGTTCGTGCTGGGCCCCCACCTCTTGAGCTTTCGCAAGTTCAACACGCGACAGATCTAGCTCATTATTCACGGCTTCTGCATCTTTCTGGGATTTCGTCAATGCAACATTGAGGCTCTCAATGGTTACCTCCCGGAGCTCCACATCTTTCAACTTTTCCACCTTTGTCTTCAGAGTGGCCACATTAGTCCTCAACTCCATGAAGTCCGAAAAGGCCGCCGGAGGTTGTCCGGAAAACTCAAAATACAACACTACCCCCTCTCGACACCACCCTACCACTACTAACCACCCGTCTGTTACTCCACAAAAGACAGTTACGACTAAGGAGACAAAGGGGAAAGTCAGGGGTGAAGCGCCACGACGTACCTCGATCGCCACCCCATAACCGCCACTAGTTTCAGTTTTCCTGGCTAACCCTAAAAATCTCGAGAGGATAGCGCAAACTTGGAAATTAAAAAGGGCAAAAGAAAGATCAAAGACAACTTACTTGAGCAACTGCGAGAGGGAAGCACTGAAAAACGTAGAGAACTGGGAACGAACTGCCACCTAACTCCGATCTCAGTTCTTTGAAAAACACAAGAAACCCTTGAAATTCCCTCTCTCCTCCCTCCTCTTTGGAAATTCAGAAATGTGGATGAGGAGGAACGAGGGTAAAAACCCCACTTATAGGTCCCTGTGGGGCCAACCAGCCCAATGGGCTAAAGAGCACGATAGGCCCAAGTAAGGTTCATCTAATAAACTAAGAGCTTTGGCGGAGAGCATCGTACTTGTCAAAACCTAATCGTGAATGGAGTGTCACTCGCGATCCGGTTACGAGGAGATATGACGATGCCATAGAAAATAGGCTATATAATAAACACGAAATATGACACCAGAAATGGGTCACCCAACGCAAGAGGATGGTCGGTCCCACCATTAGTACTACGCGAGCAAAGTATCTAACCGATCCCGAAGGACTAGGCTTAGTGTTCCCGGGGAATATTAACCTTCGTTTCCCTCGCGACTCAAACCCAGTATAGGAATCAGAGCGAACTCTCCAAAATATCTCGTAAGCCTCTAAAGTCCTAGCAGGCAGCTCGCTGGCTCATGCACCTCGCCTCTAATGGCTCCACGTGTATTGCCTATGCCCCTAAGCGTGTGGGCATGCGCTACATGTGTTCTACACAGAACCACGAGGTTGCCAGCCAGCTGCTCGCTTGGTTTCCCTACAAATACCCCCCTCCGATCTCAGAGTAAGGGATCCGATCTTGAAGAGAGAAAAGCATAAGAGCTCTGCTTATCCCCTGGACTTAAAACCCCCGGAGTTGAGTTCTAAAGATCCTCGGTCGGAGAAGAACGTTTCTTGGGATAACAACCCCGTCGAACTTCCTCTGCAGACGACGATTGAATAGTAACATAATTCATCGCGAGTCAAACTCATAACCCTCATCGCTTGGACTAATAAGCATACAATCTGATCAAGGTCCCATCAGGCTAAGGCTTGCAGGTATTTTAAAGCATTATGTCGTCACAAGTGAGGTAATAAGTATAGGCGAAATCCTACGAACGCTTCATCCATGTTTTACATCATGTTTTTGTGCTTAATTTCGCTCCTTATTCTATTATTTCGGGATGTGATTATTAGGAATTTGTGTACGAGCTCAATTCGAGCTTCCAACCAAACAAGCTTTACAGGAGTTTGAAACCTAAAAACAAGCAAACCGAACAAAAATGAGCTCACAAATTCGAACGAGCTCCGAGCTCGAGCTCGACTCGAACAAAAACGAGCTAAACGAGCTCGAACTCCGTACACAAATCGTGAGCGAAATACAAATATGGTTTTAAGCTTGAAAAACAAAATCAGGCTCGGCTCGATAAAAAAACAAGCCGAACATGAGCACCCAGGTACTCGGCTCATTCGACTCAAATAACCTTTTTTTTTTAGGCCCTTTTAACCTGATCAGGTTTGTGAAAAGGCAAACAGTTCAAAATAATCCCAAGTAATTCTATTTACACATTTTTATTTGCTCAGTAATCTTACTCAAACAATGGGAGATACTTCACAAAAGGAAAAAAGAGACATTTTCCCCTTTATTAGCACTTGCTATATTACATCAGAGTTGATAAGAGTGAATCTACAAATAATATTACCTTTCCCCTATTGCATATCTCAAAATGACTGCAATTGTTGCACATTGGTTATATACAAGGAGCTTAAACACTAGAATTACACCCCAGCGAAGGAAAAGAAACAACTCTTCACATAATGTTAAAACAACGGTGGATTGATATGCAGCTCTCTAACCCACATCTCCAACGGCGTCTGAAGCATCTATTAGTGCTTCCTCGCAACTAATTTTAGCGTCTACACGAGGCTCGGAAACAAAGTAAACGAACTGGCTAACCGGTCCGTGAAAAACACTTGGAGAGAATCTTGTTGGATCCATTTTTCGCCAATGCGTGTGTTTGGACCGCTATGCAGTCTCTTGGAAGCTGATTGATCGAGCCAGGGCTGCGGGGTTGGCGTTGAGGACTGGAAAACTCTCCATCTTGTGCCTCTTATCTAAACTTTTTGATTGCAACCCCTTGAAGAATCCGCCATCGCCAGCAGGCTCAACATTCTTTATTCCAAGTGTTGTCCATATAGAGCTCTTTGCCGCCTCCTCTGGATCATCGATCCGCAAAGTCTTTGGGACCAAAACCTTGGGAGAACCCGGACTTTTGTCAGTCTCACTTGATGGCTTAAGAGTGTCTTCATCTCTTGAATGTTTACCAAGTGTGCACGAAGTAGGGTTCAACCCCGGGCCTTTGGAGCTCAGGGAATTTGGTGATACCCAAGGGGCATTCCACGGAATTGCAGCTCCATTCCAATATGGTGCAGGATAGAATGGCATAGGAGGGAAGGTGGCTGATGGGAAGAAGCCCATTGGTGGTGGAGGCATGGGAACCGCCGGGTTCCACCCGTAAGCCAACTGGAAACTGGGGAAGCATGGGACTTGTTGCCCATTGAAACTATGTATATTTTGAGGAAGTTGATGGATTGAATTAACAACCCCTTTCAAGCCACCTTCTTCCTTTGAACTACTCGTGGTGACTGTCGATGAACCACTTGAAAGGTCATCAACATTCTCTCCATTCCTACAACGAACATGAATCCCAGTTTGGGTTCCATTTGGAACTTTGTTTTCCACAAGGTTCATCATAGATGCCATGGACTCACAGAGGGGAGAGTCTGCGCCAAAGTTTAGCACAGTTCCGTTAATTTTCAAGCCAGGCTCCGGTAGTTTATGTGGGTGGTGAAGCCCATTTGGGAGGTCGATTCGAGCAGCCTGGAGAGCCTCGGAGATGCTGAGGTGGCAGTACTTGGACGAGACACTCTTGTTCTTGCGACGGCCAGCACCAACAGGCACGCTCCTCATGGTCCCACCGGCAGTCCAGTACCTCTGGCAGCTCTTGCAGAAATGCCTTGGCTGATTGACGTTATAGTTGTTATAGTAGCAGAATTTAGTGTCCATGCTGTTGCATCGCGGGCAAGGGAGAATCTTATCCGGCTTCTTGAGGGTTTTCTCTAGTGAGTTCTTTGATATGTCACCTAGTGCTTTCCCATGAACCTGCTGAGACTCAGCTGCTGATTTCTCATCAACACTATTTGGCGAACTTTGATCGTCACTAGCCCCTTTTCCAGATGCATTTTGACTATCTGGATTAAGTTCTTTTTGATTTGCAGGGGTAGGAGGATCATCTTGGAGGACAGACTCATCGTTTGATTTTTGTTCTGCTTGTCCCTGAGATCAGACATAATCTTAATCAGAATCATCTTTACAAGACCTGAAGGCTAAAGCTGCTAAATCAAAATTGAGACTGCTAATGTTGGATGGAAGGAAGCAAAAAGTTTCAATTAGACCATCACAAGCAGCTCGGTGAACTCAAAACAATTTCATTAACAATCCAGAATTTTTAACGGCTCCTTAAGTCAAGGTTCAAATGAAACTCTCCGTACATCTTCCTTTACAATTGCATAGAGGTTCTCTAGTCAACCCCTTAATCATATCAATGTTCGAGATAACACAGCTCAACTCTGGAATTTACTAACAGTTCCATAAAAATGGAAGCAAGTAACAGAGATGATGCATTAAATAAGAAACAATTTGAAATTTCCACCTTTTTATCTTGTCTCCAAGTGAAGTTAATGCAATCAATTATTGCTCTGATCCCCACCAAAAAAAAAAAAACAAAAAATATTGCTCTGACGGGCCCCTTGTTTTAACTTTGTAAATTTTGAGATGCTCTGAAGAAGCAAGTCAGAGACTCAAAAGGGTATGAAAGAGGAAAGGCAGGGCGATCAAATCAATTACTGTAACAAGGCTATAGAGTACTGAGTACTCATTTAAGTAGTCGGTAAAATTGAATCTTGAACTTGTAGATCTTGAATACTGACTGAAAAGGCCAATAGAACTTTAATTATTACAACTTGTAATAGAAAGAAGGTTCTGGATAACAGCAGCTTTCTACGGAAGAAACTGGAGATCAATAAATGGATCTGGAGATCATTCAGGAGAAAAAACCGAACAGGTAAATCAGGAATTGAAGCTCTCAATCAACCAAATAAACTACGACCTCATAACCAAAATTTTACCCAGAAATCAACAATTCCAGACAAGGAAAGTAAAATTAACGGATCAATTCCATTGACAGAAAGCAGCCGATAATTGGTTCCTAGACATCATCTCACCTTGTCCGCGTCACGCTGTGCCTCTTTACCGTCTTTCTTCTGCTCCGAGCTCAAGGCGGCAATAGTAGAATCGACGTAAACCTCGTCGGAGGACAAAAGGGGGATCGTTTTGCCGAAAAGCTTGAACGCGGGATCTCCTATGTCCAACATTTTCCCGCAGCGAGGGAGAGATATTTTTGGCTTTGTTTATTTCTGTTTTGGGGGAGAGAGAGAGAGCGTGGAAAGGTCGAGGAGGAGTTGGCAGCCTCGGAAGAAGGGTTTTTGATCCGTTTAAAATCAAACGGAGTTGCCACGTCATCGCCTTCCATTTTTTCTCAGCCACATCTTTTCCTTTTATTGTTTTTTAGTATCTTGCTTGCTTCCCCTATAATTCTTGACTTTCGTTAGTGCTTTTTAAAGTGTACTCCGGTGATTTTTCATTATAATTTCATGGAGGAATCCCTTTTCATTTTTTATTACATAAATCTAATTTATGTGAATATTTTTTTTTATCGGTTTTTCCAATCCTATTTCATTAGGGGCATATCATCAGAGTATTAATTTGAAAATATTATTCAATTTCAATTATTTTAGCTTTTCTTTTAAGTTTGGAGTCGATTATTTTTTTTCGGTAGGGAATATATTTTTCAAATAAGCTCTAAGGGTATAGATCGAATAGAAAGACCGATTTTTTTATTATGTAAATCTAATATGTGATTAAAAAAAAGGACTTAGCTTAATAGTTAGGATCTCATTAAGTTTGTTTTTCAAACTAGAGGATGAACCTTAGATCTCAAATTATCACTCGATCTCATTGAACCTTCTCAAGTCAAACCTGATCTCAGCACCAAGATTTGCCCTAAAGCCAACACACTTGAATCTCCAGAAAACTAAAATCAAAGAAAATCACCCTAACCTTCTTCAAGGTCAGATTAACCAAACTAGTAGTAAAAAAAATACTCCCGAAACAATTGAAATTGTCTTCCTTCAAAAACCTCATGAGTGCTAAAGGAGCAAAGGAAAGCGAGGTCAGTAGATTGTTGTCATGAAGAAGGTGATGCAGTCGAGATTAACATTCCGTGGGTCAAACAACGATCTAGACCTAGGCGACGAGTCAAGCGAGGTTCGATGGGTATTTGAGAAGGAGGAGGATATGTGCGCTATTCAATGATAAAAAGAATGCTCCACGTTGGGAGTCCATGAAGAAGACAATTAAATTACTTCCTCCGTTCACCAATAAGTGTCTTTGACTTTAAGACACGTGAAGGTTCGATAAAGTAAAACAAAGTAATATAAAGATACTCTAGAAGGGGGGTTGGATAGAGTATGCCGGTTTTTCGTAGATAGTCTCAAGACTTTTGAAGCTCATGGAAAACCCTTTGAGATTAGACTTAGTCTTTTCTCTGAAAACCTGAATCACAAAGTTAAACAATACGAACCAAGTGCGAAAATAAGGTAAAGCAGTAAATAAAGGACTCGATGAATTGTTTACGAGGTTCGACACAAACTTGTCCTACGTCCCCGCCTAGGGTTCTTCCACAACCCTAGGATTCAACCGGCTTTTATTGATTCACAAGACTTAGGATCCTAGTAGCTCCCCGAGAAACAATTGCAATCTAGTCAACTCACGTTCCCTTGGAATCCTAGACCAATCTAGAAGAGCCCAGCCTCTTTATGCTATCTAGTACAATCCTCTTACACTTAGTGAATCAATCGCCTAGTGTTCACTTCCTGAGTTACAAACTCTCGAGTATAACACTATAACAAAATATATCCTATAAGCTCACTGTGTAACTCTCAAATGCTTTGAAATGAAATAACAGACTCTTAAGGACTAGCAGAGAGAACACGGAGAAGACAGATCTCGCTTGAAGGCTTGAGTGTATGAAAGTTTGTGTTCAAAAGATATGTGGTTGTCTTCTTCTTCCTTTTATTTATATTGAAACAAATCGGTGCCTAAGGATCTTCACTAACGGCTAAGAGAGGATCATGGCTTGAGCGCAATTTTCTATCTTTGGAAACTTCGGAGGCCATGATCTTCCGATTTGAATCTTCTCAATTTACAACATAAGGAAGGAAATAATATTCGAAAATGCTTCCTGAAAGGTTAGTGTATATAATAATAATATCGAAGCATATAATAACATAAAATAATATTCGAACATAATATCATATAGAACAGGTTTTGTGTTTCATCGACATTGTTAACGCTTCAAGACCTTTGACACAAACAGACTGTCAAGGCCTTTGAAACTTATTCCGATTTTCATCAAGGGAGTGGAGTTATCAACACGTTTTTTAAAGAGTTAAATTTTATATAAAATATAATTTTTTTTATTTTTTTATAAAATAATTTTAAACTTATAACTAATAAGTATAAAATTATAATAAAAATATTAATTAAAAAATTGGTATTTTATATAGTTTTTAGCTTTTTAAAAAACGTGTCAAAAAGTCAAACGACACTTATTGTTGAACGGAGGGAGTATCTTCGATCATTGAATGTATGAAGTTAAAAGATGTTGCTCCTATTGATGCTCTTGTTCCTAAAGGTGTTGTTTTTGGAGCTTCCATACCTCGAATTATGCTACCTATCCATCCATTGGCTCACACTATTAAAAAAAAAAAAATTGTCACACTACCTAGCTTCGGAAGGGGCTTGTCGTGGCAATTGGTACCCTTTTACCACATCATTAGTCATGAATAGCCTTCAATCCGGAAACACCATGACATTAGCCACTGAGGGTAGCTTCTGCAAGAGTTGGCGTGGCTATTGGGTCGATTTGCCACCCCTGGTAGCAACGACTAGTTTGTCGTCGCTCAAATGTGCCACGACAAATTTGGTTCCAAAAAACTTCCCATGGAAAATGCATATCATTTTCTTGGCAAATGCTTAGCATTTTCTTGGCAAATGCTTAGCATTTTCTTGGCAAATGCTTAGCATTTTCAAGTCAAAGATTTCTGGAGTCCAAGATAACATCACCGGGCTGTGCAACTCGTCTTTGTACATCACAGTGATTGGCAACCCAGTAGACCTCCAGACCATTTGGAAGAAGATAACGTATGATTGGCACTTTGTGGAAGGCAGTTTTCAGTTGATCCCTGCCTCACATGGTTGGATCGAGCTCAAGTTTGATCTTGAGGCGGACAGAGACAGGGTGTGGGAGGGCCGCCCCTACCACATTGAGCACCAACTGATCTTGTTGAAACCATAGAGGGTCGATTTTGATCCTGCCTCGGAGTATGTCTTTGTGCTGGATACGTGGGTTAGATTCCCAGGGCTCCCGTCTAAGTTTGTCAGCAACGAGATTCTGGCCGACATTGCGATTGCAAACAAGATCGGATCAGTCTTGAAGGTATATGCGGTTAGCAACAAGGGGGCTCGCATGAGGTACCCGAGGGTTTGCATTAATGTAGACATAAAGAAGTTCCCTGCAAAGCATGTTTTTCTAGTGGATGAAAACGACCAGTTGTTGAAGTTTCCGGTCTGGTTCGACGATTTCTCGGAAGGATGTGGTGCATGTGGTGAACCGGACCACCTGTTCAAGGTTTGTCCAAGGAGGCTGCCATTCTATAAGGACACTGAGTCTCCTTTAGAGGGCGGTGTCCATGCGGGAAGTTCTGGCCAACAGGCGCAAAGGAAAAGTGAGGAGGAAGGAAATTGGGTCAAGGTGGTATCAAGTAAGAAGAAGGAAACGACTCCAATCAAGGTAGGATACTCCAAGCATGAGATTTTCAAATTTCTGGGAGCAAACGCTAGCTTCAACTCTGATTCTTCGTCCTCAGGGTTCTCGGCTAAGGAATCCGACGCTGGATCCAGGGTGGAGATTGCTCAGCCAGTTGTTGTCTCAGCCGAGCCTGTTGTGTCTGTTAATGCAGTTGTTTCGGATGCTCCTCCGATTCCAGGACCTACTATTGAAGAGATGACGGTTGTGGCCACGCCTATGGTGGACATCTCTATGGAAGAAGCTATGGAATGGATGAACGACGACTCTCAACTGGAGTACCCTCAGTAAGGTGGTGAGGTCCAACTGTTGGACTATGCTGAAGAGAGCGCGGTGAGCTTTGCAAGGATGATGGGCTTGCTTCGTCGATAAGATGGAGGATATGCTTCAATCCATCCCTCCCTCGGAGGAGTTCAAACTGCCAAACCTCTCCAACCCGGATGTGTTTGTGCAACACATCGTCAACCCTAGTGTCACTCCCTCTGACTCACCATCGGTGGTGCAGAGGTTTGAAAAATTGGAGGTTGTCACAACCCCTAATTCAGAATCGGCTAAGTGGAAGAGTAGATTGGGAGATAGTGACATTGCTTCATCCATAATGGCCAGAAGTAGTAGGGATGGTGCTTCTAGTGATCTAGTGGTGATGAACAAACCACCTTATTGATGTCTCCAAAGTAGCCATGTCTTAATGCATATTTCAGTTCAATATTCTTTACATTTTGCATATTTCGGGTTGAGAATATGTCGGATTTATGTAGTATATGCTTATTTGTCGGAAATGGAGATCTACATAAGTTTCTGTTTAATATTGCAGAATATGGAAACATTTCCGGAGAAAACCAAGAAGCAAGAACCGGAGCACAAAGCTACTCGACATCGACAAACCCTAGTCGATCTCGACAAGCCATGCCTAGACACCTGCCAGGATCGAGGAGCCTATGTCGAGAAGCTGAAGACGAAGAACTTGACTCCACACCCTCCTCGAGATCGAGTGCCACAACTCGAGATCGACAAGACCTCGGAGAACAACACGGAGTCGAGGAAAGCCTGCCCGAGGAGACTGTGGAAGAGAGTACCCGACCTGGCGCCCAGACACATTACTCGATGTCGAGGACCATACTCGATGTCGATGAAGCAGTTGAAGACCAAGCCCGAGCCATGTCGAGGACCAGCTAGCCGAGACGACGAGCCAAGCCCAGTCGACCAACAACTCTACTCGATCTCGACTAGCCTTACTCGAGATCGAGGAGGACTCCAGAAACCGTGTGACGTGTTTTTTCTACTCGGATTGGGATGACTTGGGCTCGAAGTTTGCTGATTCTATCCGATCTATCAAGATACATCAAGGAAGAGAGGGTTCTATCCACTTGAGACACTTTAGATATTATTTCCCTTGTAGATTTAATTTCTTTGTTGCTTTTATTTATCATTAAGCTTTTTAGATATAGTTTTAGATATTGATAAAGATTTCTATCCTTGAGTAGCAAGGTTTAGAAGCCTATAAATAAAGCCCTTGAGGCTGATTTCTATTCATTCAGTTTCAGAGAGAAGTAAGTAGGAGAAGTAGAGAGAGAGAGTGAGCGGCCGATTGGAGTTGTGAAGCGAGAGCGGAATTGGCTTCAAGTGGTTGTGAACTTTTGGTTTATTTTAATGCAATTAGTTTTCTTTCAATCGATGATGTCTGAGTTTGCGATAAAGCGCGAGTAGTCCACCCACTTCTAGGGTTGGGGCGAGCCCGACGATAGCCATGCGCGTTTGAGGTAAAGATCCGACTTTTATCATGTTTTGAGCATCTACTACTTGTTTATGTGTTTATTACCCATCTAATGGAGATCCATGTTAACAACTTGGATTGTAAACATAAAATCAGTAGAGACAATTAGGGTTTCTTGAAAAAGTTGTCTAATTGTTGGAAAAGGCGAAAGCTTGTCCTTTGATGCAATTCACATGATTATCTGTTTATCTCTGCCTTATGCATGCTTGGTTATCGTTGTTGCAAACCCCGATCTTGGAAGCCTTTTACATTAAGTTTAGTTCGAAATCCCAAAGCAATTGTTTTTACTTTCTTTCGTTTCGTTTTAGTTTCTGTCTCCTCGATATCGAATAGCACTCGTCGATATCGAGTACTGATTCTCGATCTAGCATCGATGTAGCTTCTGTGTGTAGGTACTCGACAAAGCCCAACTCGACGTCAACGAAGCCTACTCGATCTCGAGTAAGCTCTAGTCGAGATCGACTACAACCTGTGCTTGTTGCTATGCTGCTCGACTGGTCCGATCTTCTGTCGACTAAACCCTAGTCGAGATCGAGGACATCTGTGGTCGACTTCCGTGAGATTTCTTCGCTGCCTAGGATCCGCTGACACGCTTCCTCGTGGATCGATCCTGACTTCCCGCTGCTACATCAGGAGGAGGTCTTGTAATCATTTGTAAGGGACGGAATCTGGTTTGATGTGATTTATTTATATTTTATTTGCATACTCGATTTCTTCCTATCAACAAATTGGCGTCGTTGTCGGGGAAGCTATCATTCGCGCCTTAGGTAGTTAAATCTCACATGTGCTTTGAGTTACTAAACAGGTGTATGCGCCGTTCTGGTCTACCACCTGAGTTTGACAGCTTAGACGAACCGGAGCGATACCTACACATCCACTCTAAACTCAAAAGGATCATGGCGGCCGCTGAAACACAAGAACAGCTGATCGCAAGGCTTACAAGGGAGCTAGCTGCAAAGGATACCACTGTCGCCAATGAAAGGGCAGCGAGGGAACAAGAAGCTGAGCGCGCAAGGCAAGCAGAAGCTGAGCTTGCCCAATATCCAACTACTGCTGCGGATTATATGCATCCAACTCTCGGCGTGCCTGAATCGGCGATTCTCATCCCTGATAACTCTTTTGAAATTCGCACTCAATTTCTTATAGAGCTTAAGAATAATGCTTTTTATGGCAAATTTAATGAGTGTCCTCTTGAACATATTACAAATTTTTCTGACATGTGCCGTACTCTTGCTAAAGGTACAACTCTGGAATATGTCAAGATGAAAGCTTTCCGCTGGTCTCTCGCTGGGCCTGCACTGAAGTGGCTTGAGAGGCTGAAACCAAGATCACTCACCACATGGGCCCAAGTAGAGCAAGAGTTTCTGAATAAATTCTTCCCACCTGCCAAGACAGCACTTCTCTGCCAGAAAATTACCGCCTTCAAACAGAAGCAAGGGGAACCGCTGGCAAAGGCATGGGAACGCTACAAAGAACTGCTGCGATCTTGCCCTACTCATGGACAGCCACCCTACGTCATTCAGGAGATCTTCTTCAACTCTCTTGATCAAGTCACTAAGGACAGAATCAACCATTATACTCGCTATGAGTATCTGACGATGCCGCCAATTGACGCCTGAGGTGTGCTGGACAAGCTCACCAATTATGACAACAAATATGGGTCTACCGCAAACTATGAGGAGAACTCCTACGCCGGGCCAGCACCATCTATGCCACTCTATGAGCCAGCAAAGGAGATCGACCCAGATGTCAGAGAGAAATTCTAGAGAGACCAGAATCGCAAGCTCCTCAAGCAAGTCAAATATCTATCTGTCAATCAGCCTTGCATCGAATGCGGATCACAGAGGCACACCACTACTGAGTGCCCACACACTGAGCAAGTCAGAATGACAGAGACACATGAAGAGGCAGCTTACGCGGGGGGTCCCAATCGCTACATGGGAGACCAAAGGTTCTATCAACCACAGTGGAACCAAGGTCCTCCCAGGAACCCCCCACCCTACAGAGCTCGAGGACATCCAGAAAGGGATCAAAAGAAGGATGATCTGCAGCTGATCCTTGAGGAGATGCGTCGGAATCAGGGCACCATCAACAACCAGTTCCTGAACATCACTACAAAATTTGGAGAACTGGACATCTGGAAAAGAGGAATAGAGACGCAGATGGGTCAAATCGCTGCACAAATCCCACGACCATCCGGACAGCTCCCTGGGCAAACAGAACCAAATCCTAAGGGGAAGACCGGACACGTCGCAGCTATCAAACTTAGAAGTGAGCATCAATTACACGAGCCAGAGGTCGGGAAACAGCAAAACAAGGCAGAGCAGCAACTCGAGACAGAGCAAAGCCTACTCGATCTCGAGAAGACCGTACTCGACCTTGACAAGAAGCTACTCGACCAAGACCAGAAGCTGAGCTCGGACTCCGCTGCGCAGACTAGCAACTCTAGGTCGACCACCCAACTCAATGTCGAGGAGCCCATGGTCGAGATCGAGGAGCAGCATCTGGCCGACGTCGACGACTCTGCAACACCTCCGACAGCTGATCTGGCTCCAAAACAGAAAAAGCCACTGCCTTTTCCTTCAAAAGCACAGAAAGATCCCACTGCAGGTAGGTTTACCACATTTGTTAATATGCTGCAAGAACTGAATGTTTCTATCCCTTTTACAGAAGCCCTGCAAGAGATGCCTGGGTATGTCGAATTTCTAAAGGAAATCCTGAGCAAGAAGCGATCCATCTCAGAGATCGCAGGCGAATGCAAAGTACTCCACTTCCCTGAAAAGAGACCTGACCCTGGTAAGTTTTCTATTACTGTGGGTTTTGGACAATATAAATATGAGTCTCTGTGTGATTTAGGAGCAAGTGTAAGCATCATGCCTCTATCAATCTGGCGGAAGGTCAAAATAGGATGCATAGAGCCTGTGGATGCCAAGCTATACATGGCAAACAATACAGTAGTCATCCCTACAGGTATAGTTGAGAACGTCCCTGTCCAGGTTGGTAAATTCTTTGTTCCAGCAGATTTCCTTATCATTGACTGTGCTGAAGATCCTACTAGCCTTATTATTCTTGGTAGACCTTTCTTAGCTACTGCAGATGCCAGAATTAGTGTTAAGAATCGCTCGCTCACCTTCACCATAGGCGATAAGGTTTTAGATTTCTCTTTTGGCCCTGCAAAAGAGGAAATTTCCTGGCTGGAGGTGAAAAGCATCAGCAACCGCGGGACGAAGAAAACATCGGAGGGAAGCGCCAGCACTGTCCTCGAGGTCGACAAGAGCTGCTCGATCCCGACAAGGGCGCTACTCGATCTCGACCAAGACTTGTCGATGTCGACTTCCACTGAGGAGCCACTGACTTGCCCAGAGCCTAAGTATGGGGTCCCTGTACTCGAGGTCGACCAACTATACTCGATCTCGACTAGCCCCAAACCCAAAGACTTCTGTTTTGGGTCCGAAAATGTAAGTTCAGGTATGAATTCTACTCCCCCTCAGTCCATAAAGAAAATTATCAATGATTTAAGGGGAGATAAGACACCGTGGAGAAAGAATCTGCGAAAACTAAGAGCTGGAAGGAAGAAGAAGAAAGAGAAAGGAGATGATGCAAGCGACCACTTAACAGCTGAGCTTGCATACTACCATCAGGACCTAGATGATCCAGGAGAAGAGCCAAGAATGAGCGGGGCCCACAATAATGGTCGTTGAGCGCAAACGGAGAAGTCAGCCTAGCGACTATAAAATCTAGAGCATGTGGATAGTCTTGATTCTTGTGCAATCTAACACTTTTAGGTCAGCAAGCATATAAGGATCGCGAAAAGTGGAATAAAGAAGTCCCTGAAAACAGTCAGAATCGACGAAGGCCAAGTCGACGATAACAAGGAGGAGCAGCCCAGACACTAGTCGATATCGAGTAGGCCAACTCGATATCGACAAGTCACCAGAAGCTCCTCGACTTCAGAAAACCACTGGACACAGAAAAGCTATTCTAGATCGAGTAACATGTACTCGAGATCGACAAAGATGTCTACTCGACCTACACTGATCTACCCTCCTCGATGTGTTATCCTGTGAGTTCCTTCCTTTACTCTTGTTTTTATTTTATACAGTGGGGACACTGTAAATTTTAAGTATAGGGTGGGGGAAGGGCTCATTATCATTATCATATGTGTTAGTCTTGCCTTTGGTTTTACATGGTGAAATTTTAAATTTTTATGTTATGCATTCATGTTTAAATTGTATGCCTTTTTCTTTCGACATACTTTAGTTTTGATTTTTGCAAAAGAAAAAAAAATATATAAAAAAATAAAAAAATAGAAAATGTCGAAAAAATAAAAACAAATATGCATGTTTAAATTTTTGCATTGTTTTAGTTTTACACCCTAACTTAGATGTCCTATGATGATAAATAATGACTGACTTGATCATGTAAATCCTATGGCATGTTCAGAAGGTTTAGCCTAAGTCCTCAAAATGGTTTTTATGTGGATTGTGAACTTGTGATGAAATTGAGCACATATGATCCTAAGCTAAAGGTTAAAATCCAACAATAATTGTCGTAGTGAGAATTTTGGCCTTATAGGGAGAACATTAAAAATCCCTCTGCTTTCTTGAGTGTTTTTACTCTTCCTATGCATCTCTAAATGTTGTGATAGTTATTCAAAGCCAATGCATTTATATGTTTATGTTGATGAGAATTAAATGATGGAGGCACCTTTTAAGCCAATTTTATCCTCTCTTTACCTACCCTGCATTATCCCTGCTTGAAGCCAGAACATTAGCCTAAGACTTTTATTGTGAACTCCACAAAAATATCCTTAGCCAAATTGAGCCTGACCCCCATTTGGGAATTAAGACTTAGAGTTGGTAGGAATGGTGATTTGTGGAAAGAATGAGCTTATGTTGCATTTTAAGAAGGAAGGATTGTTGAAATTATTGAGATATGGGTTGGTTTTACATTTTTATCTTGCCATACATATTATGTAAAAGGATTTTTGGCTCACATTATAAATGCACTATTAATGTTATTTTGTTTTTATTTTCGAAAAAAAAAAGAAGAAGAAAAGGAAAAAGTACATATGTCTGTGAATAAAGTGCATGAGCCAAATTTACCTTATTTCTTTCATTATTTACAAGATACACACTTTGGAGAGGTTGAGAAAGTTTGAAAGGTTACATACTTTATTGAGATAAATTGGAGAGTTTGGTTGATGCATATGATTGACAAGTTATGGTTTGGTTGTGTTGGAGATTTAGGAGTCTTCATTCCCGAATTTTATTAAGCACCACATGGCCAAATAATTCCATTCCTTATTATTTCTTACCAAGCCCCATTACAACTCCGCCGAATAGAATCTTCTTTGAAGACTTCTATTGAGCGAAGTCCTCCTGATATTTCTTGTTGCATTTTCATAATTGGTTGCGAAGTGGATACATATTTAAATTGCAATGTTTATGAGATAGTGTATGGAATTGAGTTGAGAGTTGATCTTCATATCCTAAACACATTTGAGAGTTGAGTGTAAACACATTATCCCTGTGAGGTTGGATTTATACTGCCTATGCCTATGGATCGCTCATATATGTATGATGACGTTAAATTCACTTGTCTTACATTGCTACTCCTTGAGATGTTGATTTTGAAAAAAGGCGAAGACTTGAAGGATGTGTTGTAGGTCTTGGTTATTGTTTAGTTATTGCTTGAGGACAAGCAAGTCTAAGTATGGGATGATTTGATGTCTCCAAAGTAGCCATGTCTTAATGCATATTTCAGTTCCATATTCTTTACATTTTGCATATTTCGGGTTGGGAATATGTCGGATTTATGTAGTATATGCTTATTTTTCAGAAATGGAGATCTACATAAGTTTCTGTTTAATATTGCAGAATATGGAAACACTTCCGGAGAAAACCAAGAAGCAAGAACCGGAGCACAAAGCTACTCGACATCGACAAATCCTAGTCGATCTCGACAAGCCATGCCTAGACACCTTCCAGGAACGAGGAGCCTATGTCAAGAAGCTGAAGACGAAGAACTTGACTCCACACCCTCCTCGAGATCGAGTGCCACAACTCGAGATCGACAAGACCTCGGAGAACAACACGGAGTCGAGGAAAGCCTGCCCGAGGAGACTGTGGAAGAGAGTACCCGACCTGGCGCCCAGATACATTACTCGATGTCGAGGACCATACTCGATGTCGACGAAGCAGCTGAAGACCAAGCTCGAGCCATGTCGAGGACCAGCTAGCCGAGACGACGAGCCAAGCCCACTCGACCAACAACTCTACTCGATCTCGACTAGCCTTACTCGAGATCGAGGAGGACTCCAGAAACCGCGTGACGCGTTTTTTCTACTCGGATTGGGATGACTTGGGCTCGAAGTTTGCTGATTCTATCCGATCTATCAAGATACATCAAGGAAGAGAGGGTTCTATCCACTTGAGACACTTTAGATATTATTTCCGTTGTAGATTTAATTTCTTTGTTGCTTTTATTTATCATTAAGCTTTTTAGATATAGTTTTAGATATAGATAAAGATTTCTATCCTTGAGTAGCAAGGTTTAGAAGCCTATAAATAAATCCCTTGAGGCTGATTTCTATTCATTCAGTTTGAGAGAGAAGTAAGTAGGAGAAGTAGAGAGAGAGAGTGAGCGGCCGATTAGAGTTGTGAAGTGAGAGCGGAATTGGCTTCAAGTGGTTGTGAACTTTGGTTTATTTTAATGCAATTAGTTTTCTTTCAATCGATGATGTCTGAGTTTGCGATGAAGCGCGAGTAGTCCACCCACTTCTAGGGTTGGGGCGAGCCCGACGATAGCCATGCGTGTTTGAGGTAAAGATCCGACTTTTATCATGTTTTGAGCATCTACTACTTGTTTATGTGTTTATTACCCATCTAATGGAGATCCATGTTCACAACTTGGATTGTAAACATAAAATCAGTAGAGACAATTAGGGTTTCTTGAAAAAGTTGTCTAATTGTTGGAAAAGACGAAAGCTTGTCCTTTGATGCAATTCACATGATTATCTGTTTATCTCTGCCTTATGCATGCTTGGTTATCGTTGTTGCAAACCCCAATCTTGGAAGCCTTTTACATTAAGTTTAGTTCGAAATCCCAAAGCAATTGTTTTTACTTTCTTTCGTTTCGTTTTAGTTTCTGTCTCCTCGATATCGAATAGCACTCGTCGATATCGAGTACTGATTCTCGATCTAGCATCGTTGTAGCTTCTGTGTGCAGGTACTCAACAAAGCCCAACTCGACGTTGACGAAGCCTACTCGATCTCGAGTAAGCTCTAGTCGAGATCGACTACAACCTGTACTTGCTGCTACGCTGCTCGACTGGTCCGATCTTCTATCGACTAAACCCTAGTCAAGATCGAGGACATCTGTGGTCGACTTCCGTGAGATTTCTTCGCTGCCTAGGATCTGCTGACACGCTTCCTCGTGGATCGATCCTGACTTCCCGCTGCTACATCAGGAGGAGGTCTTGTAATCATTTGCAAGAGACGGAATCTGGTTTGCTGTGATTTATTTATATTTTATTTCCATACTCGATTTCCTCTTATCAATACTTATCAAGTTGGAATGGAAGTCTGCGTCTTCTTTTGGTATCCAGGTGGCACATTTGGGGGTCACTTCATGACCTTTAGGAGAGTCCTAGGTTATTCTCCCTTTTGTGGATCTGATGCCATTGTAAAGCTTTTGTGTGTAGGGTATGGAATGTATGTGGGTCGGTTGTATTCGAGCGGTAGTGGTCCCTTATGTTATCTATTATCTATGCTTTGTAATATATGTGCTTATGGTTATTCAATGGAGATGTTTAATGGTATATGCTTGCATATATGCAAGGATGATTGGGACAAATTTCTTTTATTTGTTCAAACTGCAGCCTTAATTGGTTGTAACAAAAACGATCCTGCTGCTATGTTGTGGCTATGGAGATCGGAGCATCGACCTGAAACGAAGGCCAGAACAAGGAACGAGACTCACACTAAGTGGGAAATTCGTCTCTGCACAAGTAAGATCGTTAATTGTTATCTCTTTAGATTGAACTTTAATATTGATACAAACCCAATTGAATGCTCCGAAGGTTCTACTACCCCTAGATGGGTTTGTTTTTGCAACACTGTGGGAGTATGGGTGACGGTGAATTCTTGGGTTATTCTCGAAATTGAGGTAGGCTTGATTTCTTGGAATGTTGTTGACAGATTGGTAGTATCTATCGGTCTACTGGCTGGTTTAATCGCTAGGGGGAGGAGTGGCATTCCCTTGCGGTGTTTTATTGTTAGAAGTAGGGTATAAAGGTAGGTTCTTGGTCTATGGATATTTTAAGAGGTTGTTCCTTGCTGCTGGTGGTGTGGGGAATTCATGGCAGCAGTCGGCTTGGAGCCAGATTCATTTTCCTACTCCCTGGTTTCATTTTTTCCGAGAAGCTTTGGTTCTGAAACCATTAATATTGGAGGTCGGATTAGGTTCATTTCCTGAGTTTCTTATAATAGACAAATTCCATGCAATTAGCACTTTTAATGGTGCGTTTTCGTCATCAAATCATTGTCCCATAACGATGGATCTCTCGTTTTCCGGCAGTTTCAAAGCACTACCTTTCAAATTCGAAAATACATGGATTCATAGGAAAGAGTTTACTAACGTCGTTAAGCAAGCTTGGAGGGCTTCTTGTCGGGGGTCGGCTATGTACCAACTTACCTTTAAAACAAACCTGCTTAAAAAGAAGGCTAAAATGTGTGAAGGTTCGATAATGTAAAAACAATGTAATAAGAAATACTCTAGAAGGGGGGTTGAATAGAGTATGCCCGTTTTTCGCAGAAAGTCTCAAGACTTTTGAAGCTTGAATCAAAACGCTTGAGATTAAACCTGAATCACAAAGTTAGACAATCGAACCAAGTGCGGAAATAAGGTAAAGCAAATAAGTAAAGGACACGAGTAATTGTTTACGAGGTTCAGCACAACTGGCCTACGTCCCCGCCTAGGGTTCTTCCACAACCCTAGGATTCAAAGGCTTTATTGAATGCTTAGCTTAGGATCCTAATAGCTCACCGAGAAGCCTCTCTCCTATACAATTGCAATCTAGTCAACTCACGTTCCCTTGGAGTCCTAGACCAATCTAGAAGAGCCCCACCTCTCTCAGCTATCTAGTACAATCCTCTAACTCTCGCAAATCAATAGCCTAGTTCAACATCCCGAGTTATAAACTCTCGAGTAACACTTGAAATAAATATATCCTATAAGCTCACAGTGACTCTCAAAGGCTTTGAAATAAACAATAAACTATTTGAGCGCTTTGCAGAGAGACACTTGGAAGACAGATCGCTTGAATGAATTGAAGCTCGTGTGTAGCACTTGTACTTCTGTCTTCTCCTTCCTTTCCTTTATATAATAGCATGAAGATAGCCTGGAGCGTGAGGATCTTCATCACCAGATCTCCAACGGCTCTTTCCAATCAGGTTGATCTTGGATCTTCTATTTAAGGACACTTCGAAGCCATGATCTATTTTTGAACCGATCTTCTCAACAAGTAAAATGAAGAATGTAATCTGATTTATACTTCCTGAAATGGTTAGTTATTCATATATATATAATATAATGGAAGTATATAATAAGATAAAACAATATACGAATAATAAGATAGGTTTTGTATTTCATCAACTGTTAACGCTCCAAGGCCTTTGACACAACTATCCTGTCAAAGCCTTTGGAACATCTTTTCCGATTTTCATCAAGGGAGTGAGTTATCAATCTCCCCCTTGATGAAAGACAAAACCTGTGCATCCCTGCAACTTAGTCAAACAAATATATCATAATCAAGGACAGACTAAGTACCTGCAAGGGGTTAGACATATGTTGGATCAAAATATTTTAAAGTAAGAAAACATCCAACCGAAAACCAGAAATCAAAAGGGCAAGGTCTTCCAAGACCTTTAATCAGAGGTTTTCAAAGTCTAACGATCATCTCCCCCTTTTTGTCTTTCAACAAAGGGCGGAGGTAAAACAGTCACCAAAAAGTTACCAAATGTTTTGAAAATGTTTCCAAAAACCAGCAAAGTAACAAGTTTCAGGGTGGGATAGGGTGGGTTAAGGTTTAGGCTTGGTCAATGCAGAGCATCATCAGTGAGCCTCGTCCATAGTCCTTCCAGCAACGTTGAAATCCCGCTCATCTTCGTCATCACCTCCGTCTGCAGCTCCTTAATATCCAGGCGAACTTCCTCCAAGCCCAACTCTAGGTTGTCCATGCGTTCATCGAAAGCTGGAGCAGTGGGAAAGGCTTTTGAAGGAGTGGCAAGACTCAAGGTCCCTTGGGGAGACCGAGTGATGCCAATCTTTTCAAGGCCTTTGGAGTCGAACTTACCCGTATGATGCAACTGTTCTTCATTTTTTACATCAATTCCAGAAGCTTTGAAGATAGGGGTCAAAAGGGTAGCAATGGGGAGGGGAGAGCCTTTTCGAGCTTTTCTGGCATGGGCCATGGTTCCAAGGATAGTGTTGGCCAGATCAGGATCAAGGCCATTTAGAATGCGGTAGAGCAGGACCATGGCATTGTCGGTTAAGAGTGAGCCAGAGTTGAGACGGGGTAAGAGGCATCTAACAATGATGTTAAAGATAATTTTTGCCTCAAGGGTTAGGGATGAGTGGGTGAGTTGTTTTAAGGTGTTGTTGGACGCTTCGGGTAGGAGATGTTTGGCTCGGGCTAGGATGATGCAGTTTTCTTTTGAGGGGTTTACTTGAGCAGGTGGAACAGGGGTAGGTAAGCCTAGAGAGTCTGCAAAGTCATTGGAGTTGAGAGAGATTCTAACCCCTTTGACGACAGACTCTAAAGACCAACCATCATGATCACTTTTGGCTTTTAGGTTTATGTAGAAAAGTCGGGTAAGCTCGGGGTAGTAAACAGTCTCAAGATTAATAAGGTTCCAGGCAGGGGATTTTTTGAGGAGCTCAATGCAAGGCAACTTCAAAGCTTCAAAGAACTCGATATCTAAAAAATCAGAACAACTAATCTTACGAGTTCTAAACTCGTCTACCCACTTACCAGCAGTCTCAGCATCTTGAAACCGAGAGGAGGGCAAGGATTGATTTACCTGGATATAGGCCGGGGGTTCAGAGTTCTTCCTGCGTGCAACAGTTGGAGCAGCTTTCTTGACAGGCGCTACAAGACTCATGACGGGGCCCTTCCTGGTACGCTTAGGGGATGGAGGCTTGACTGGAGCAGGGGCTTTCCGCTTCTTCGGAGACGGGGGAGGAGGAGGAGAGGGAGAAGGGGATTCTTCCTCCTCTTCCTCAGACCCCGAGTCCTCACCGGACCCCGCTTCATCACCTTCAGGTTCCTCGTCCTCTCCGGATCCCTCGTGCTCTTCCTCTTCCTCTTCTTCTTCCTCAGGCTCCACCTCAAATGGAACCTCTTCGACTTCGGCTTCCTTCCGAATTCGCTCAGCTTCCTCCTCGGCCAGTCTCTTAGCAAGCTCGGCCTCCTCATCGGCCTTTTTCTGTCTCAAGGCCTCCTCCTCGGCTTCCCTGGCAGCATCTCTTTCCAGGGCGGCATCAAGGTCGTCTTCCTCTTCTTCCTCATCCTCTTCCTCAGCCAGTATCTTTCTCTTCCCCTTTTGTTTAGCACTCAAGGGTTTCTTAGCAGCACGTTTCTGAGAGCCTTTGGGAGCCGTGGCTGAGCTCGACTTGACGGTGCTCTGGACAACTGCTGGGATGATGGCTTGAGTAGGAGGTTCGGGTGTGGGAGAAGTAGCAGTGGCCTGGCGTCCCTTGGGGGTGGCGCCAAGTCTTTTGGGAGTGACGGCTTTCTTGGTTTTGGGTGCCATGGAGGTAGTTGGTTAGGGTTTCTTTGAGAGGTGAAGATGAAGAAGTGGAAAGGGTTTGGATAAAATCTGAGTGTGGGTTGTAGTCGGGTACAGATTTGGTTTAAGTAGAGAGAGAGGGTGACGGATTGGTGGGATGGGTTTAGGGTTCCAAGGAAAGAAATCATTACCTTGCCAAGTTGAAGGATTTTCAAATTCAAATTTGAATTCAAATTACCATAAAAATCGGACTAAACACAAACCAATTTAGTTCCATAAATAAAATATCTTAACGGTTAAGGAAATCATGAAAAATAGGCAATTTTTGAAATCCGATTAAAACAAATATAATTGATTAAATATCTAAAGAGATATTAACCAAAAATATATGATCCGATATATGTACTCCACTGTTCAGTTAGCAGACCTTGACATAACTCTCAAAGGTGTTGACACTGAGTGGAGTTTATCTTTCGTAAAGGGAAAGCTCCCCCTACGAAAGTGCATCCTTGTCAAGCATCCCAATCTCTCGTCTAATGAAGGTGAACCTGTCCTCTGCCAAAGGCTTAGTAAAAATGTCAGCTCATTGATAATCAGTAGAAATAAAAGATATGGACACATCACCTTTTTCAACATGATCTCTAATGAAATGATGTCTTACATCAATGTGCTTTGTCCTTGAATGTTGAACAGGATTCTTAGTGATGGATATGGCACTTGTATTGTCACACTTAATTGGGATACCCTTGAGGTTGATGCCAAGATCTCGCATTTGTTGAGCTATCCAAAGGATTTGGGAGAAACAAGCTCCAGCTGCAATGTATTCGGCTTCTGCAGTGGATAGAGCGACTGAATTTTGCTTCTTTGAGTGCCAACTGATCAAGGATGCTCCTAAGAATTGGCAACATCCTGATGTGCTCTTTCTATCCACCTTGTAGCCTGCAAAGTCTGCATCAGAATATCCAATTAAAGTGAAATCCTTTTGCTTTGGGTACCATAGTCCAAGTTCCTTAGTGCCATTGAGATATCGAAAGATCCTCTTCACAACCACGAGGTGAGATTCTTTGGGATCAGCTTGAAACCTAGCACACATGCAAACACTAAACATAATGTCAGGTCTACTAGCCGTGAGATATAATAAAGATCCAATCATTCCTCGATACTCCTTTTGATTGACACTAGTTCCAGTCTTGTCTTGATCTAGAGACAATGTTGAGCTCATGGGAGTTTTGGCTGCTTTGGATTGATCCATCTTGAACTTTTTCAAGAGATCCTTAGTGTACTTGCTTTGGTTGACGAAGATCCCTTTCTTGGATTGATGAATTTGTAACCCCAAGAAGAAGTTTAGTTCACCCATTAAGCTCATCTCAAATTCACTGCACATGATGTCAGAAAATTCCTTGCACAAAGATGTGTTAGTAGCACCAAATAATATATCACCAACATAAATTTGAATAACCAAAATGTCCTTTCCTTTGGTCTTGATAAAAAGAGTCTTGTCGATCAACCCCCTTTTAAAATCATTTTCTAAAAGATATTTTGACAAGCGCTCGTACCAAGCTCTTGGGCTTGTTTCAAACCATAAAGCGCCTTTTCAAGTTTATAAACATGATTGGGAAATTCTGAACTTTCAAAACCTGGGGGTTGAGCCACATAAACTTCTTCTTCTAAGAAACCATTAAGAAAAGCACACTTGACATCCATTTGATATAACTTTATGCTCATAAAAGATGCAAATGCTAATAAAATGCGAATGGCTTCAAGCTTGGCCACGGGAGCAAAGGTCTCCTCGTAGTCAATACCTTCCTCTTGATTGTAGCCTTGAGCAACAAGCCGTGCCTTGTTCCTCACAATCTTGCCATTCTCATCTAGCTTGTTTCGAAACACCCATCGAGTGCCAATGACTGATTGATGCTTTGGTCTAGGCTTCAAAGTCCAGACTTTGTTCCTCTCGAATTCATTGAGTTCACTTTGCATAGCTATAATCCAGTGTGGCTTCTAAAGTGCCTCATTTACCTTCTTTGGCTCAATAAGAGAAACAAACGCGTTAAAAGCACAAAGATCTTTAAGTTTAGAACGAGTTTGAACACTAGAAGTAGGGTCAGAAATGATATCCTTTAATGAGTGTGATGAGGAGTATTTGAATTTCCTTTTGCTAGTCTCAGCTCCTTGATTCGTCACACCATCAGGATTGATTTGTGGTACATCTGACTCCGTTGTCCTGTTAGGTTCTGATACAGCAGTTTCAGACGTCTCAACACTGTTGGATTAGACACCAAGGGCTTTGGACGCATCTTCAACACCTTGGGCTAATTCTTCAGTGTTAAGAATCGGTTCCTGCATGTTCTTCTTCTCTGTGTTCTTGGTAACATCACCTTCCTCGTTCTCTTCATGGATATTAAGATCTATATCTGCAACACTTTCACTCAAAGCACCATCATTGCATTCATCAAAAATAACATGTATACTTTCTTCAACTACCTGGGTCCTTTTATTGAAGATTCTATAAGCTTTGCTACTCGTGGAATAGCCAAGAAATATACCTTCATCACTACGCGTATCAAATTTCCCAAGGTTATCTTTTCCATTGTTATGAACAAAACAAGTACAGCCAAAGAGTTTAAAATAAGATATAAGTGGTTTGCGGCCTTTGAAAAGTTCATAAGGAGTTTTCTTTAAGATAGAACGTATAAGACAACGATTTAAAATGTAGTTAGCTGTGTTAACAGCTTCAGCCCAATAGGTTTTAGGTAATGCATTTTCTAAAAGCATAGTCCTGGCCATATCCTCTAAGGTGCGGTTCTTGCATTCCACAACCCCGTTTTGTTGAGGTGTCCTAGGAGCAGAAAAGTTATGGGAGATGCCATATTTAGCACAAAACAAATCAAATTGAAGTTGATCAAACTCCCTACCATGATCACTCCGAATAGACACTATGGGCTCATTTCTTAAAGTTTGCAACTCCTTACAAAGTTTTGAAAACTCAAATAAGGCCTCTGATTTTTCTTTCAAAAATGCAACCCAAGTATATCTTGAAAAATCATCGACAACAACTAGCATGTACTTTTTACCATTAGGAGATTTGACTCGCATAGGACCACATAAATCCATATGTAAAAGTTCAAGGGGTCTAGAAGAACTTACAACCTTTTTGGGTTTGAAGGAGCTACGTGTTTGTTTACCTCTTGTGCAAGCATTGCACATGTCAATACCTTTGAAGTCCATCTCAGGTAGCCCTCTTACAAGCCCTTTGGACACAAGCTTCTGTAGTGTATGTGGACTCACATGACCGAGTCTCCTGTGCCAAAGCTTTGGATCGTCCGTCAAGTCCTTTAAACAGGTTAAGCTTCCTTGTGCTACTTGATCAGCATTTACAGCGTATATGTTGTTGTAACGGTATGCAGTCAGAATAACTTCACCTGTATCATCTCTGCACACAACAATGTCGCATTTCCCCTTGTCACCAAGAGTGATTGTTCACGTGGATTGCTCCTTTAGATCATGAAAGAGAGAACTCTTCCCACTCATATGCCTCGAGCAACCACTATCAATAATCCATTTGTGTTCTTTCACTTTGGTGATCTCCTGCAAAACAAACATCAACCTTTGTGGCTAGACCAATAAGCAAATTTGGATCCATTGTTGGGGTAAACCATATTTGGTAAAATAGTGCCTTTTGGGACCCAAACTTGTGTTATCCGTTCTTTTCTCAAATGAACAGGAAATGTATTGCGAATAATATAAGGATCCTTTCTTCTATAAGGGCAGGTCTCTTTTACATGTCCCTTTCTAGCACAGTGGTGACATATAGGAGAGGTTCTGCTTCCTTTAGCCTTTACAAAAGTGGTAATGTGTTGCTTCTTTAAAAACTTTGGATTGTAACCAATACCACTTTTGTTTAGAGAGCTTTGTTGCTCACCCAACATCTTATCGAGAGTGCCTTTGGACTTGGTAAAACTTATGAGGGCTGTCTGTTGGTCTAGAATCTTATTATTCAGGGAGATCTTCTCGTTCTCTAAGTCATGATGCACATTTCTTAGAGAGGAGAGATCTTGCTTGAGTTCAGATTTCTCCGAGTCAAGCGTCTTGACTTTAATGTCAAGACCTGAATAAGAAGCTTCAAGACCTTTGACCCTCATAGACAGATCCTTAATAGTTTTCTCCTGATCCACAGTTCTCTTAATAAGAATGTTAGTTTGGGCAATAAGCTTCTCTTCATTGGCAATCATATTTGAAAGGAATTCCGATAATACCTCTTTTGGACTTTCCATTAGTTCTCTTACAGTAACTTCAAGCTTTTCATCGTGGGATTCATTTTCTGAGGCCATAAGACAGATGTTGGCCTTCTCATCGTCGGAGTCAGAGTCGGAATCACTCCAAGTAGCCACCATAGCTTTCTTCTTCCATTTATCACCTTTCTTGGGCTGGCTCTTAGTCTTTTGAGGGCAGTCCTTCACAAGATGATCTGTTTCACCACATTCAAAACAAGACAACGGTTTAGTCTTCTTTTCATATTTGTTGTATTGAGGCTTACCTCGAAATTTTAAAGACTCTGATCCATCCTTGTTGTTGAATTGCTTCTTCATTTTGAGAATTCGAGCAAGGCCTCTTGTGATAAGGGCAAAAGGACCATCCTCATCGTCATCTTCATCTTCGGATTCAGATCCATCCTTGGACTCATCCTTCTTAGACTTGAGTGCCAAGTTCTTGGTGCTAGCTGGAAGTTCTCCATCGTCTTCATTAAGAATCATCTCATGCGTGATCAGCTTCCCAAGGAGGTCATCAAGGGGTAGAGTGGTGAGGTCCTGAGCTTCTTCTATAGCTGTTACTTTTGGACCCCATTTCTCCTTTGGAAGGCACCTCAGTATCTTCCTCACTTTCTCAACGTTGGTAAAGCTCTTGCCGAGAGAGTCAAGGTTGTTGGTGATTTCTGTGAATCGTGTGAACATGGCTTTGATTGACTCATCAGACTTCATCTTGAAGAGCTCATACTTTCGAAGGAAGATGCTGATTTTGGTGTCTTTCACTTGGCTCGTTCCTTCATAGGTGACGACCAACTTGTCCCAAATCTCTTTAGCTGACCTACAAGAGGAAATACGGTTAAACTCATCAGTGCTAAGACCACAATAAAGTAAGTTAATAGCCCTGTAGTTTTTGGAGATGATTTCAAGATCTGCTTGGGTGTATTCAGACTCCTTCTTTGCCACTTTGGTATCGTTTGGTCCTTCCTTCTCTGGAATCTTCGGACCATTCTCTATAATGTTCCAAAGCTCTAGATCTTGGTCTATGATGAACATCTTCATCAAAGATCTCCAGTGGACAAAGTTGTTTCCTACAAAGAGTGGCGGTCTGCTTGTGGACCTTCCCTGTGCAAATCCTCCGCTTGCTTCACCAGACATGATCGAAAACTCACAAGATTGTTAGATCAAAAGCAGTGAGTAAAGCTCTGATACCAATTGAAGGTTCGATAATGTAAAAACAATGTAATAAGAAATACTCTAGAAGGGGGGTTGAATAGAGTATGCCCGTTTTTCGCAGAAAGTCTCAAGACTTTTGAAGCTTGAATCAAAACGCTTGAGATTAAACCTGAATCACAAAGTTAGACAATCGAACCAAGTGCGGAAATAAGGTAAAGCAAATAAGTAAAGGACACGAGTAATTGTTTACGAGGTTCAGCACAACTGGCCTACGTCCCCGCCTAGGGTTCTTCCACAACCCTAGGATTCAAAGGCTTTATTGAATGCTTAGCTTAGGATCCTAATAGCTCACCGAGAAGCCTCTCTCCTATACAATTGCAATCTAGTCAACTCACGTTCCCTTGGAGTCCTAGACCAATCTAGAAGAGCCCCACCTCTCTCAGCTATCTAGTACAATCCTCTAACTCTCGCAAATCAATAGCCTAGTGCAACATCCCGAGTTATAAACTCTCGAGTAACACTTGAAATAAATATATCCTATAAGCTCACAGTGACTCTCAAAGGCTTTGAAATAAACAATAAACTATTTGAGCGCTTTGCAGAGAGACACTTGGAAGACAGATCGCTTGAATGAATTGAAGCTCGTGTGTAGCACTTGTACTTCTGTCTTCTCCTTCCTTTCCTTTATATAATAGCATGAAGATAGCCTGGAGCGTGAGGATCTTCATCACCAGATCTCCAACGGCTCTTTCCAATCAGGTTGATCTTGGATCTTCTATTTAAGGACACTTCGAAGCCATGCTCTATTTTTGAACCGATCTTCTCAACAAGTAAAAGGAAGAATGTAATCTGATTTATACTTCCTGAAATGGTTAGTTATTCATATATATATAATATAATGGAAGTATATAATAAGATAAAATAATATACGAATAATAAGATAGGTTTTGTATTTCATCAACTGTTAACGCTCCAAGGCCTTTGACACAAATATCCTGTCAAAGCCTTTGGAACATCTTTTCCGATTTTCATCAAGGGAGTGAGTTATCAATGTGGAACAAGACAACCTTTGGCAACATTTTTAGACAACTTGCGAGAGTAGAATCGCAACTACTTACCATACAAACTAGTCAAAGCAATTACTTAGTGCCCTCGGAGAGGGAGGAGAGAGGAGAGAGAAACTTGCTTCAAAAGAAGGAAGCCTTGCTTCTATATCACAATAGCTATTGGATCCAAATGGCCAAATCAAAACATATACAACTGCGGACACTAACTCATCGTACTTTCATAAGGTGGCATCCGGAAGAAGAAATAGGAAGATTATTCGAGGGCTCACCTCTTCTAATGGTACCGAGGTTCTGGGAGAAGAAAATATTAAAATGGAAATCCGATCGGACTTTGATAGGAGGTTTCGATCGAAGTTTGATCATTCAACTAACCACGACAACAGTCTCCAACTAATAACTCCCTCCATATCCGATGAAGAAAATCAATTCTTGATAAAAATCCCTTCTAATAGGAAAATCAAAGCAGCTGTCTTTAGCATGGGAACGAACAAATCGCCTGGACCGGATGGTATGACAGCAGAATTCTATAAACCTTATTGGAGAATAGTGGGGAAAGACGTTATTCGTGCAGTCAAGGGGTTCTTTCTCTCCGGGAAACTACTAAAACAAATTAATCACACGTTTATCACCATGTTACCCAAAACCGATAACCCATCTACAACTGCACATTACAAACCAATAAGTTTGTGTAACACCATCTATAAAATCATTTCGAAAATTCTTATTGAAAGACTGAAGAAGGTGATTGGTAAACTCATTCACCCACTACAAGGAGCCTTTGTGGCAGACAGAGCGATTCAGGACAATGTCGTCATTGCGCATGAAATCCTCCACTCATTTAAATCAAGAACTGGGCGTGAAGGTTGGATAGCTACCAAACTTGATATGGAAAAAGCTTATGATAGGCTTGAATGGCCTTTCACTGAGCAAATCATGATCAGATTTGGTTTTGCTAACAAATTTGTTCGTCTTGTCATGGAATGTATCACTACGGTATCCTTCTCTATACTTGTTAACAATGGTCCTTCTGATCCATTCAAACCATCTAGGGGTATTCGTCAGGGAGACCCGCTTTCGCCGTTTCTGTTAATCCTTGGAGCAGAAGTGATAGCCAGGAATATGTCGCATGCTGCGTCTGCTAGAAAGCTTGTGGGGTTTAGGTTCGGATCCTATGGACCATGTATTCCGTTCCTTTCCTTTGCAGACGACTGTTGTGAGCCTAATTCGCCATGTTTTATAGTTACTTTTATATCGTTTTCTGCATGCATTTTATACATTTGGGTTAGAATAGAACAAAATCTATGTAGTTTATGCTTATTTGCCAAATTATGGAATCTACACCAGTTTCTGTTTAATTTCGCATAAATCGAAGCAATTTACAGCAGTTTTGAGAAAGGGAGAAAAGCTCGAAGTCAACTACAGAAGTCCAAGGAGCAGCGGAACCGGGACAAATCGAGCTGAAAGCAAGGAAATCTACTCGATAACACATTAGTCGATATCGAGCAAGCTTAGTCGATATCAAGTACATGAAGTCGATTTCCACAAAGTTAGCCAGAATCGAGCAGAGCTGAGGAAACTATTCGATATCGAGTTTTTTTTACTCGATATCGAGTAAGCCATATCGAGTCAAGACCCCGGAGTCGACGAGTAAAGCTGGAGCCGGAAGACGTTGCTCGATATCGAGGAAATCTACTCGATATCGAGGAAAACCCAAGTCAAATTTGCTCATGTTGGCTGTTGTAGGAGGAAATCGAGATTGTAATTAAAATACGAATAAAGTAAAGCAAACCGATTAGATCCCAACAAATAATGTTCAAGACTCCCTTCCGATGCAACAAAAGGAAGTCAGGTTCGATCCTCGAGGAAGTTAGTCAGCGGATCCTAGGCAACGGAGGAATCTCGCGGCAGAAGTCGGCTACAGATTACCCGACCTCGACTAGAATTAGTCGACAGAAGATCGGGCAAGTCGAAACAAGAAGGCGACAGTCACAGGCTTTGGTCGATCTCGAGGAATTTCCTCGATGTCCAGGAGATTTTGTCGAAGTCGAGTACCTGCAGAAACCAAAAGCTACGACGATCTTTGTTTGATCGAGTATTAGTAGTCGATGTCGACCAGTTTAGTCGAAATCGAAGAAGGCAGAAAGTAAAAACAAAGCAAATTTCGAATCTTAACCGATGGATGAAAGAGAACTTCGAAGATTGGGGTTTGCGACAATGATTACCATGAAAGCGGAATATAAATCATAAAAGGCGGCGACTTTATTGATAAAGGAGAAGGCTTTCACCCAATCCGTCAAGTAGGAATATAAATCTCGCGATAAATAACCCCAATTACATCTATTCATTTTCATAATTATAATTTATAATCTTCCGAATAGAAATCCTAATTACTACCCAAGTTTCACAACATGAGTTCTTCAATTTCTCAATCAAAGATGAAGCACATGGAATAGAGTAAGATAACGATAAAATACCTTCTTTTGCAATCGCTAATCCACCAACATGGCTCTCGTTGGGCTCACCCCAACCCTAGAAGTAGGTGGACTACTCGCGCCTCATCGCAATGGCAGACATTGATGTAAAAGAAATAACTTGCATAAACTAAATTCAAAGTCTTTACAATCCCGGCACTCAAACTTTCGTAGAATGCCAAAACCCTAAAACCTTTGAACTCCTAAACTTCTATGTGGAACTACTTCTCTGAAAAATTGAATGAATGGAAAATCAGTCCCATGGGCTTTATTTATAGGGCTTAATCCTTGCTAATCAAGGAAAGCAATCTATATCTACTTTATAAAGATGAAATTAAATAAAGATAAAACATTAAATCTAAAGGGAATATCTAAATATCTAAAATATCTCTTGTCTTTAATGAATAATCTTCTCTCCTTGGATAAACCTTGATATAACTTGATAGATTCGGACTTTCTTCGAGCCCAAGCAAGCCCACTCAACTCGGATTAGCCCAACAACGTCGCGGCCCGGAGATCTTTTGGTCGATATCGAGGAATTTCCTCGACATCGAGGAATTTTATCGTCGATCTCGGCTTGTCTGGCTTTCTCGAGTAGCTTCTTCCCGACTTGGACTCGGACAGCTACTCTCGGTTTGGTCGATATCGAGGAATTTCCTCGACATCGAGTAAAAATGCCACTCGAGTTGGGTTCTTCTCTCAGCTTCTTGATCTGGCATTCCTCGAGCAGGTTCTGCTTCACCACTTTTTTCGATATCGAGGAACTTTCCTCAAAATCGAGTAAAACTCGATTTCGTAATATTAAACCAAAACATGGCTATTTTAGTGGACAAATTTCATAAAATGTGCATATATTACATAAATTCAACATATTCTCAGCCCTCTATTTCGTAATATTAAACATATATTAAACATATATTCAACATATTCCCAGCCCTCTTTTGTCCCGGAATGGCTCCAAATTTCGTAATATTAAACCAAAACTTATGTAGACCTCTATTTCTTCAAAATAAGCATATATTACATAAATTCAACATATTCCCAGCCCGAAATATGCAAAGTATATGAAATAAGGAGCTAAAATGTGCATAAAAAAACATGGCTATTTTAGTGGACATCATTGGCCGATATTGAGTTGCTGAGCAGAAGACGAAGAAAATACTAGTCGATATCGAGCAATCCTACTCGATATCGAGTTGATTCCGGAAGATAATTCCGGGGGTAACCGGCTTCTTGTTAAGTTTCTATCCCGAAGCCGATGGAGATATTTTCGAGATCAAATTCTATCAAATTCCATCAAGACCTATCAAAATCTATCAACTCCATGGAGGATTTATCCACAGTTAGTTCTAGTTTTACTTAGAGATTTATTTCCTTTATTTCCATGTTTTATCTTAATAATTTAGATAGATAAATAGATATAGATAGATTATTCTTTCCTAGATTAGCTAGGGAACGAATACTATAAATAAGGCATTAGGGGGTTGGATTTTATTAATTCAATCATCCAAGCTACAAGCCAATAGAGAGAGATAGCGAGTGAGGAGAGAGAGAGGCCGAGAGGAGCAAGGTGTTGAGAGACGTTTTGGCTTCGATCGGTTGTAAGTTTTATTTAGTTTATTTAATGCAAGTTAATTCCTTTTGTTATTTGATGAGTTTCTTGATGATGAAGAGCAAGTAGTCCACCCACTTTTAGGGTCGGGGTGAGCCCGACGGTAGCCATGTGAGGTGATGGGATGAAGGTTTGATCTTTTTATGCAATTCATCTTCTATCCCTATGAGCATGATTCTTTTGCGAAAGTTGAAGGTGATCATTGTTTGTGTTATTGAAGCGAAAGTGATCTTCATACAACTTGGGTTAATCATGTGAAAAGGGTTAGTAACAATTAGGGTTTATGCGAAAGCCTCTATATTCCTATTTGTTAATAACAAAAGTTATTTGATGGAAAGCAAGATCTTTTATGACTTTATGTGTTACTTTGCATGGTTATCATTATGGTGTTGAAACCCTGATCTTGGAAGTCCTTAGTTTATTGAATTAATTTCGTATTTACATTCATTTCGATTCGGAAGAGTTGCAATTTTAAGTTTCTGCGCAAGTCAATCTCGAGGAATTTTTGGTCGACATCGAGTTATTTTGTCGACATCGAGGAAAGTTGTCGAGATCGAGTTATTTCTGTTGGTTTTCGTTTTCTGCTTCGTTTTTGCTTTCTGTTTTTGCTCGATAGGTTAGACGATTTCGAGTACTTTACTCAATATCGAGGAATCTTCTGGTCGATTTCGCTGAGATCTTTCCCCTACATGAGATCCGCTGACACGCTTCCTCGTGGATCGATCCTGACAACCTTCTACTACCACGGGAGGAAGTCTTATATTTATTTTATATATATTTCATACTTGACCATCCTCTTGCAAACAAGAAATTGGCGCCGTTATCGAGGAAGCAATCATTCGCGCCTTAGGTAGTTAGATCTCACTTTTTCTTTAAGTTTTGATTTTGCAGTGTATGCGCCGTTCTGGTCAACAGCCTGAGTTTGACGCCTTGGACGACCCGGAACGCCTTATACACGTCCACGCTAAATTGAAAAGAGCCATGGCAGCCGCAGAAACACAAGATTAGTTAATACAGAGGCTTCGAGCTGAGTTTAAAGCCAAGGATATTGCTCTCACCATTGAGAGAGCACGCACTACACAGGAAGCTGCGCGAAGAAGACAGGTGGAAGCTGAGCTTGCCCAATACCCTACCACTGCAGAGGATTACATGCACCGGACTCTCGTCGTGCCTGAATCGGCCATTCTAATCCCTGAAAATAATTTTGAAATTCGCACTCTTTTCCTGATTGAGATTAAAAATAATGCTTTCTGTGGTAGATTTAATGAATGCCCTCTTCAACATATTACCAAATTTACTGATATGTGCCGTACTCTTGCTGAAGGTACCACTTTGGAATATGTCATGATGAAGGCTTTTCGTTGGTCTCTGGTTGGCCCAGCATTGAAGTGGCTTGAAGGTCTCCGTCCACGATCCCTCACAACATGGGCTGAAGTGAGGCAGGAATTTCTCAACAAATTCTTCCCTCCTGCCAAGACAGCGCTCCTTCGCCAAAAGATTACAGCTTTCAAACAGAAGCCTGGGGAGCCGCTAGCAAAGGCATGTGACCGATATAAGGAGCTACTGCGATCCTGCCTTACACATGGACAGCCACCCTACATCGTTCAGGAGATTTTCTTCAATTCTCTTGACCTGGACACTTAGGATAAGATCAACACATATACTCATTATGAGTATCTGACAATGCCGCCAGATGACGCATGGGCTACACTCGACAAGCTGACCAACTACGACAACAAGTATGGGACTCCGACAAACTATGATGAGAATGCATATGTCAGGCGAGCCCCTTCCATGCCCCTCTATGAGCCTTCTAAGGAGATTGACCCAGATGTCATGGAGCAGTACTACTGAGATCAGAATCGCAAGCTCCTCAAACAAGTCAAGTATCTTTCTGTCAACCAGCTTTGCATCGAATGCGGATCACAGGGGCACACCACTACTGAGTGCCCACACACAGAGCAAGTCAGGATGGCAGAAAACCACGAAGAGGTAGCTTACGCAGGGGGTCCCAATCGCTATATGGGGGACCAATGGTTTCAGCAACCACAATGGAACCAAGGTGCCCCTTGGAACCCCCCGCCATACAGAGCTCCAGGACATCCGGAAAGGGACCAGAAGAGGGATGACCTACATACCATCCTTGAGGAAATGCGGAGGAACCATTCAGACACCAAACAATCCTTCAATTCCGTCTACACTCAGATACATGGTGTCAACTCTAGGCTTGGGGAGATTGATATATGGCGGAAATCAATGGAGACTCAGATTGGCCAGCTAGCGGCAGGCATCCCCATACAGTCAGGTACGCTCTCTAGATCTTTAGAACCAAATCCTAAGGGGAAGACCGGACACGTCGCAGCCGTAAAAATTAGGAGCGGGCATCAACTACGCGAGCAAGAGGTAGGAAAGTAGCAGGACGAAGAAGTTGAGAAACAACTCGATGTCGACCAGCAGCAAGTCGATGTCGACCAGAATTTGGTTGATGTCGAGCAACATCAAGTCGACGTCGAGGAGAAGCTTGGCCAAGATTCGTCTGCACAGCACTCCAACTCGACATCGAGGAAATTGGTCGATATCGAGAAAATTCTTGTCGATGTCGAGGAGAACCAAGTCGACGTCGAGAAAGCTGCAACACCTCTGACATCTCTTCTGGCTCCAAACAAGAAAAAGAAATTGCATTTCCCAACAAAATCTCCAAAGGACCCAGCAGAAAAGAAATTTCAGCGTTTCATTAAGATGCTTCAGAGGCTCAATGTCACCATACCCTTCACAGAAGCTCTTAATGAAATGCCATCTTATGTCAAGTTCCTTAAGGAGATCCTAAGGAAAAAGCGATCAATGGCTGAGATGGCAGAGGAGTGCAGCCATATGGACATACTTGAGAAAAGGCCAGATCTAGGTAAGTTTTCTATAACCATTGGATTTGGTCAATACAAATCAAATGTTTTATGTGATCTTGGTGCTAGTGTAAGTATAATGCCTCTGTCAATATGGTCCAAGATTAAGATAGGTGCTCTAGAACCTGTGGATGCTAAGCTTTATATGGAAAACAACACGGTAGTCATCCCAACAGACATGATGGACTATGTGCCAGTACAAGTAGGTAAGTTCTTTGTCCCTGCTGATTTCCTAGTTATTGATATGGCGGAGGACCCTACTTGTCCTATTATTCTAGGAAGACCCTTCTTGGCGACGGTGGATGCTAATATAAGCGTAAGGAAGGGAGTACTCACTTTCAACATCAGCGATGAGGTAATTGAGTATTCTTTTAATAAAACTGGAAGGCACACAGGTCCCATGGAAGAGATAAAGTCTATATCAGCTTGTTACATTACTTGTGGGGAGCCTAAGGTAAGAAATATGACTCTTGAAGAGCAAGAAAGAGGGATATGGAAGCCCAGGTGGAGAAGATCATAGCCATCCTGAACAACGACACAGATAATCTGCTCGACATCGACCAAGGTAAGTCGACGTCGACTAATTATTTCTCGGATGCCTTGACATGATTCAAGTATGGGGTCGAAGTCGACCAGAGTTACTCGACGTCGAGTAACTTGGTCGACGTCGACCAAAATCAGAACACACCACCAGCAGCAGGAGCGTCGAGCAGCCAACCCAAAGTCGAGCACAACTCGATATCGACCAATTTGGTCGACATCGACCAAACACCTGCATCCTCGACTTCTCTTCCCTCGACGAGCAATCGACTGGAAGCCAAGGACAACTCGATATCGACCAATTTGGTCGACATCGACCAAAAACCTTCATCCTCGACTTCTCCTCCCTCGACCAGCAGTCCACCAGACGAGCCGACTTCTTCGACATCGAGTAATCTTACTCGAAATCGACTAAAATTTGAGGTCCCCGAATCAAATTCTGCGAAGGTAAGCCAATGTATGCATCTTTCTTCTCCTATTTCAATTGAAGGTTTATCTATACATGGGAGAGGTTTGCCTTGCTATGTGCGATTGTGTAGGATTTCCAACGATGAGCCCAAGGAATATTGTTGTTGCAGGAGGATGGTCAAGTATGAAATAAATTTAAAGTATAAATCAGACTGACTTCCCTGTCTCAACAAATAAATACAAGACTTCCTCCCGTTGTAGTAAGAGAAAAGTCAGGATCGAATCCTCGAGGAAGCACGTCAGCAGTTCTCGGGTAGCTGTAAATTCTCACAACAGCAGCAGAAAGACAGAATCGCAGAAACAGAAAAGAAACAAATAACCCGGCAAGGGCAACTAAAACAAAAGCAAAGACAGAAACTAAAGACAGAAAGTAAAGTAAAGAACAAAGCAAAACAGAAGCAAGGAGAAACGAAAAGCAAAGGCAAAGCCTAGTCGATCTCGACGAGAAGGTACTCGAGATCGACAAAGCACAGAAAATAGAAATTGCAGAAATCGACAACAGAACAGAACTCAACTCGACCTAGACGAAGCTTACTCGAGATCGAGTACAACCAACTCGAGATCGACAAAATCTCCTCTGTATCGACAAGAACAGAAACTTAAAATTGCAGAATTAAAGACAAACGCAGATTTTTGACAGAAATAAACTTCAAAATATTAAAAGACTTCCAAAGCCAGGGTTTCAACACCACAACGATAACCATGCAAAGTAACACATAAAGGCACAAAAGATCATGCTTTCCATCAAATAACTTTCGTCGTTAACAAATAGGAATATAGAGGCTCTCGCATAAACCCTAATTGTTACTAACCCTTTTTCACATAATTAATCCAAGTTGCATTAAGATCACTTTCGCTTCAATAACACAAACAAGGATCACCTTCAACTCTCGCAAAAGAATCATGCTCATAGGGAAAGAAGATAAATTGCACAAAAGATCTGACCTTTATCGCATCGCCTTACATGGCCACCGTTGGGCTCACCCCAGCCCCAGAAGTGGGTGGACTACTCACGCCTCATCGCAATAACAGACATTGAATGAAAAGAACTAACTTGCATTAAATAAACTCCAACTTACAACCTCTCTTTATGTAACTAACTAATTGTCTCTGAAATTGAATTGTGTGTGACTTGGAATTAGATGCCTAATGCTCAGCCCCAAGGGCTTTATTTATACCCTTCATTCCCTAGCTATTCTAGGAAAGAAGATATCTATCTCTATCTAAAATTATATCTAAAACTTGAAAGGATAATTAAATTGTTTTAAGGTAATAAATCTTTAAAAGGAAAAGATAAAACTAAATAGGTAAGTCTTCATGATGTTGATAGATCTTGTCTCCTTGGATAGAACTTGATGAAATCGGATAGATCTTCGATGGATTTGGATAGAATCTTCCGCCTTCGCGCCCAAGGAAAGCCAATTCTAGTCGGACAGGCCAAGTCGAGAAGCTTCTGGAACGCGGCTCTACTCGAGATCGACCACGACTCGTCGACCTCGACAAGGATGGCTCGTCGACTGGGCTTCCTCGGGTTGGTGTGCTCAATGTGCTCGGACTGGGGCTCAGGTGCTCGTCGATCTCGACAAGCCCTAGTCGACTTCGAGTAAGGTGGCTTGCCGACTAGGTCTTCTCAAGTGACTCTCCTCGATGGGCTCCGGATCTGGCGTCAGGATCTTGTCGACCTCGACAAAGGCTCCTCGAGGTCGAGTTGGGTTCCTCCTTTCCGCTTCAGCGAGCTGCCCGCTGCAGCGAGTCGAGTCGTTGGCAGCGAGTGCTCCTGGTCATCCTCGGCTTCGTCCTCGGCTTCTCGGGCAGCTTCTCCTTGTCGACTCCGGGCATGACTTTGGGCTTCGTCGATCTCGACCAGGGCTTCGTCGAGATCGAGTAGAGTCCCGGAGCTGGGTGGTCTGGCTCTCTCGATCAGGCTCTGTCGACAAGGTTGCTCGGACATGGCTTGTCGAGGTCGAGTAGCCTTGGCTCGTAGACTTGTTCCGCTGCTTTGACCTTGGACTTCTGTAGTGGTTTTCCGAGCTTTTCCGTCCTTCTGTAGAATTGCTGTAAAACGCCTCGATTTCTGCGAATTAAACAGAAACTGGTGTAGATTCCATAATTTGGCAAATAAACATAAACTACATAGATTATGTACTATCTTAGCCCAAATGCATGTAATGTATACATAAATCGATATAAAAGTTACTGTAAAACATGGCAGATTCAGCTCACAACAAATATGAAGTTGGAGACAAGCTCTATGTTTCCAAATCAAGGGATCATTGGTTTCCTAACAAATTCAACAAGAAGAAGACGGGGCCTTTCATTGTAAACAAGATCCATTTCGGAGGATTGCAACCGATGGACAAGAATGGAGTTCTATTTGAAGCCCAAGCTACATGGGCCCTGCAAATGCCACCCCGAGCTTAAAGGGGAAGTCGGCCTACCAACTATAAAATCTAAAACTTGTAAATAGACATTTATTTTTTAGACTTTTGGACATTGTTGCTTTTGTTTGTTTTTGGTTTTGAACTTTTAGTTTTTCTATTGTGGGTATTTCTTTTCTAACGAATCTTGCAGGGAAGGAAAAGTTGCAGCCTTACTCGACATTGAGTAAGCTACTCGAAATCGACCACACATCTCGAGCAAAAAGGAGCCTATGGTCAAGAAGGATCACCCTAGAGGCAACAAGTTACTTAATCTCGAGTAACCTTGGTCGACATCGACCAATCTTCTCGAAATCGACCAGCCCCTTGTCGATGTCGACAAGGGCAACATCAACATTTGCACTCGATTAGGACGTCCTGCACATATGTCTAGTGAGTTTCTTTCTTTACCCTTGTTTTTATATAGTGAGGACACTGTAATGTTTAAGTATGGGGTGGAGGAAGGGCTTACTTTGTGCATATTTGATTTTATTTGACATTATGCGTGCATATTTAAAGCCTAATTCTCGAATTGCTTATACATGGCTATTTTGGAATTCATTATATATTTATGTGCTTACATGTATGTTTTCCAAAGTTTGAAACATGACCCCCATTGAAATTTTGATAAATGTCATGGAAACTTTATTGAACTCGACGATGCAAAATTGGATTCATTAGAGATATAGCATAAAATTGCCTAGTAAAGGGAAGTCGCAATGAAGTGCATATTTTCTATGAAAACCATGAAAGGAGGTAAAATTTGATATTGCTTTTGACATGTTTCATGATAAGAGGATGCTCATATGTTTATATTCTTTAGCCATACCTATGCTTATGCATCACAAAAGCCATATTATACCCTATTTCATATTATGCCCCACATGATATAAATATTGCCCATTTTCTATCTTATTTCCTATCCGTAGATTATGTTGAGAATGAAGTTACATTATGGAGATTATTATGGTTTTTGTGTTATTGGAGTTTGGTAGGAAATTGTTTGAAATATACGGAAAATTTAATGAGTGAGAAAAAATCCGATCACCTCAGGAGATAAAGGTAGATCGACCCTGCTTACTGAGATAATAGTTCAGTGAGATAGGACACACATGTAAGGAGTCCAAAGCACTAAGTATCCGTGGCCATTCATGACACCCATATTTACGAGTCGCGAGAAGGCAGTGCTAAGGTTAGAGAGGTAAAAGCATTATTATTGACAAAAGCATTATGAAAGGTGAGAAATCTTATGAAGAAGGGATGTGGTTAAGAAAGTTTGGAAAGTACTCCATTTCCCCGGATCATTAACACCACATGGCCAAAAATTTCCCACATTTAGCCTTTTACCAATCTACTCCTTATTGAGCTTAAATTAAAGTCCTCTTGATTATTAATGCTTTGTTACGAATGAATTGTTTTGCATAACCTTCCTTTTGTGAGTAGATGTTGTTTTTTATTGCACATGCATGGATTTGTGACACTAGTACCTTTTCGAGGATGGTAATTGACTGCAGGGACATATGACAATGAATCTAAGATGTTGAGTGTTTTGATTTCTCCCCCTGAATAACAAATTAAAAGTATTGCTTGAGGACAAGCAAGCCTAAGTATGGGGTGTTTGTTGTGAGCCTAATTCGCCATGTTTTATAGTTACTTTTATATCGTTTTCTGCTTGCATTTCATACATTTGAGTTAGAATAGTACATAATCTATGTAGTTTATTCTTATTTGCCAAATTATGGAATCTACACCAGTTTCTGTTTAATTTCGCAGAAATCAAAGCAATTTACAGCATTTTTGAGAAAGGGAGAAAAGCTCGAAGTCAACTACAGAAGTCCAAGGTCAAGGAGCAGCGAAACCGGGACAAATCAAGCTGAAAGCAAGAAAATCTACTCGACAACACATTAGTCGATATCGAGCAAGCTTAGTCGATATCGAGTACATGAAGTCGATTTCCACAAAGTTAGCCATAATCGAGCAGAGCTGAGGAAGCTAGTCGATATCGAGTTTTTTTTTACTCGATATCAAGTAAGCCATATCGAGTCAAGACCCCCGAGTCGACGAGTAAAGCTGGAGCTAGAAGACGTTGCTAGATATCAAGGAAATCTACTCGATATCGAGGAAAACACAAGTCGACTTTGCTCCTGTTAGCCGATATTGAGTTGCTGAGCAGAAGACGAAGAAAATGCTAGTCGATATCGAGCAATCCTACTCGATATCGAGTTGATTCCAGAAGATAATTCCGAGGGTAACCGACTTCTTGTCAAGTTTCTATCCCGAAGCCGATGGAGATATTTTCGAGATCAAATTCTTTCAAATTCCATCAAGACCTATCAAGATCTATCAACTCCATGGAGGATTTATCCACAATTAGTTCTAGTTTTACTTAGAGATTTATTTCCTTTATTTCCATGTTTTATCTTAATAATTTAGATAGATAAATAGATATAGATAGATTATTCTTTCCTAGATTAGCTAGGGAATGAATACTATAAATAAGGCATTAGGGGGTTGGATTTTATTAATTTAATCATCCAAGTTACAAGCCAATGGAGAGAGATAGCGAGTTAGGAGAGAGAGAGAGAGGCCGAGAGGAGCAAGGTGTTGAGAGATGTTTTGGCTTCGATCGGTTGTAAGTTTTATTTAGTTTATTTAATGCAAGTTAATTCCTTTTGTTATTTGATGAGTTTCTTGATGATGAAGAGCGAGTAGTCCACCCACTTCTAGGGTCGGGGTGAGCCCGACGGTAGCCATCTGAGGTGATACGATGAAGGTGATATGATGAAGGTTTGATCCTTTTTATGCAATTGGGTTAATCATGTGAAAAAGGGTTAGTAACAATTAGGGTTTATACGAAAGCCTCTATATTCCTATTTGTTAATAACGAAAGTTATTTGATGGAAAGCATGATCTTTTATGCCTTTATGTGTTACTTTGCATGGTTATCGTTGTGGTGTTGAAACCCTGATCTGGTAAGTCCTTAGTTTATTGAATTAATTTCATATTTACATTCGTTTCGATTCGAAAAGTTGCAATTTTAAGTTTTTGCGTAAGTTGATCTCGAGGAATTTTTGGTCGACATCGAGGAAAGTTGTCGAGATCGAGTTATTTCTGTTGGTTTTCGTTTTTTTGCTTTGTTTTTGCTTTCTGTTTTTACTCGACAGGTTAGACGATTTCGAGTACTTTACTCGATATCGAGGAATCTTCTGGTCGATTTCGCTGAGATCTTTCCACTACCCGAGATCCGCTAACACGCTTCCTCGTGGATCGATCCTGACAGCCTTCTACTACCACGGGAGGAAGTCTTGTGTTTATTTGCTAAGACAGGGAAGTCAGTCTGATCTCTATTTTATATTTATTTCATACTTGACCATCCTCCTGCAACAACGACATAATAATTTTTTTCGAAAGGAAGCGTTGATGCCTATCTGGAAGTAAAAGATATCATAGCTGCGTATTGTAAAGTCTCTGGACACAAATTTAATCTTCACAAATATGCTTTTCAAGCTACAAAAGGGATTAGTGCAGCTCGGAAGAAAGATATTGAGGGTTGTTTGGGAATATCGAATGAACAAAACCTTGATAAATATCTTGGTTGCCCAATCATTAATGGAAAAGTTAATAAAGATACATTCCAAGAGCTTCTATGCAAATCCAAAGAACAATTGTCTCAATGGCGGGCTAACTCCATGCCTCAACAAGGTCGGGATGTACTAATGAAGTCAAATCTGGCAGCTAAACCTTTGTATACCATGCAAAGCTTCATGCTACCGGCTTCGATCCATAAGGAGTTGGATCAAATAAACCGGAAATTCTTCTGGAATAAGGATCTTCAATACCGTCCACTCATTGGGAGGGATAAGATTTGTAGACCTCAAAATAAGGGAGGGATGGGAATCAGAAAGGCATGCAAAATGAATGAGGCATTACAACTAAAACTACTATGGAAAACGCTTGCAGAACCAAACAATTTCTGGGTCCAGGTGATACAGTATAAGTACCTTAAGACACAGAATGTTTTAAATTACAGAAAGAATGGTAATTATTCTTGGCAATTGGCCAAACTCTACCCGCTAATACCCAAATTCAAAAACGGCATGATCTGGTCGGTAGGAAATGGGCAAACTATTAAGTTCTGGAATGACAACTGGCTCTGGCCCCACCCTATTTCGGAAAATGGGGACTGTCCGGCTCACATCCAAGAAAATGAACGAGTAAGTGATTATATAATGAACGGTAAATGGTGGTTGGAAAAATTGGAGAGGTGTCTGCCTCCACATATTGCAATAGAAATTATCTCGATACATATTCCAACAGTCCCATTTGAGGATAGGTTATATTGGTGGCATGAACGCTCTGGCTGGTTCATAACACAGAGTGCGTATAACCTCCTGACTCATGAATGGGCCACGGAGGAGGACAAATATAAGTGGATATGGAAGCTTGATACATTACCTAAAGTCAAGAATTTTATGTGGAAATTGAGCCACAATGGATTACCAACTAAATCTAGGTTGACTTAGTGTGGTATGGCCATCCCCGTGTCATGTGCGATTTGTGGCGATGGTGTTGAAGATGTCATGCATCTTTTCACTGAGTGTGGGGCGCATCTGATTTCGGGTTTTCTGTCACCAGCACAAAAACATTTGCTATTGCAGCTAGTCGAAGCATCGAGGAACTTCAAATAGATTCTAAATTTCATGGGTGAACAATTGGAGAATTCAGTGAGCGCTACGATTGCAAATCGCTGGTGGGCATTTTGGTAATATCGCAATAAGATTTCATTTGCTGATGACAGTAACAATACAAATACAAGTGTCATCGCTTTGGCCGACTCGATTACCAAGAGTTGGGATAATGCTCAATATTTTAATGAGGCAGATAGAATTCCGACTGCTATAAAAAAGGACAATCGAAAATTATAAAAAAAGTCATGACAGAAATGTAAATTGACAAAACCACCGCCAGGAACATACAAACTAAATTTCGACGGGTCCTCCTTGTCCGATCGTTACAGTTCTAGGGGATACATCATTCATGATTGGCAGGGCAATCCGATTGAGGTCAACTACAAACGTTTAGGAAAGAAATCCCCTTTGGTGGCTGAGGCTCTGGCCTTACTACTGGGTGTGCAAAACGTCGTGCAGCTAAGGATCCAAAAACTACAGATAGAGGGTGACTCCTTGACTATCATAAAGTACTTCCAACGCCCAACCAGGTGTCCATGGGAGGTTGAACTCATCTTATTTGAGACTAAGCTTCTCCTACAGGGAGTTCCTTCGGTCTCCTTCTCTCATTTTCCCCGCGAGGGCAATACCGTGGCTGATATGGTTGCACACCTTTACCACGGTGCCCGGGGGAATGAGAATTTACTAGATCTTGCTCTGCAGGATGTCATCCGTAAGGATGCTATCGGTTATGATCTCACATCCTTCTGAAATCTTACCCAATAAAAAAAAAGTAAAAACCATCCGCCTCCCTCTTTAATCTGAAGATTGACGCTCTCTCTCTCTCTCTTATCTATTCGCTTCCATCTTCTCTCAACTCGCAGATCCATCCATGGTCGCCGTTCCTGATCTCTCTCACTCGGGCTCTCGTTTTCCATTCCCGGCCACTCACCTTTTGATTTTGAAGAAGAAGGAAGGCCATACTTTTTATCCATCCCGCTGGCCGAGTTTGGGTAATTGGGTGAGGGATTCTCTTCATTTTCTTTTGTTTTTTCACCTTTTCTCTATCCTCTTTTTTTATAATGTGGCTATAATAAGTTTCATTTTCCAGATCTCGAATGGGTTATTGAGTTTGGGCGATACGAGGGCTTCGCAATTGCATATGGCTTCGGAAATGTATTACAGAGAAGAGAGAAAATAGTAAGTAATCTCTACCGCGCTTCATTTCTCCACGGTAAGCGGGTAAGATAAGTTTTCCAGTTCTCAAGTTCATTAAATTTCAGTCATTCATGTGAACCTATTATTTTCATTGGATTTATTCACTCAAATCCATAACCGTGAATCGATCAGTTGAATTGCTTGAATCCATAAGCTAAAATTGAAGTGATTTATTGTACCCTTCTAGCTATAAAATAATTGTAAGGTTAGCAGATTGTTGAAAAATAAGCACACTGTTGAAGTAATTTGCGTTGTGGCAGGGTTTGAGTTTGAAATTCGGTTCAATTGTGGTAAAACCAAACCGAACACAGACCAAACCGGTAAATAACCAAACCAAACCTAATGCTTTCGGTTTGGCGTTCCGTTAGGCTTTCGGTTTGAAATTTTGAAATTTTCGGTTTCGGTTTCGGTTCAGCCCGGTTCGGTTAGGTTCTAGACCGATCCACAACCCTAGACTAGCCGAGGTTTTGGATCAATTTGTTTTGCCTCATGCAGTATCACGCTCACATTCGAGGGCTCAATACTTACGATAGGCATAAGAAATTTGTTCAGGATTATGTTATGAATCTTACCTAGTTACGGATTTCACTTCGATTAATTGATTTGGCCGGGGTTGATGCTTGTTAGGGTTTTGAATTTGGATTTGAAGTTTGTAGTCGTTTTTGTTATGATTGAGAAAATAGAGATCATATGTGATGTACTATGCGACTTACGTTTCAGTTAGGGTTTTAAATTTGAACCTATTGTTCTAGCTAGGGGTAGTGTTGAAGCACTAACTTAAAATTCACCTATAAAAGATGACTTGGAGTAGCTTTGATGGGGATCAAATCATTGTTCTCAATGCTTGTGTTTATTTTATGTTGTTGGATATATAGCTGGAATCCAATATGTGTTCTTCAACTCCTTCAACAGATTGGAAGAAACATGTAGATTAAGCTCTTACAATGGGATCTGCTTCGCACTTTGTGCTTAATTAGGATGCACGCTTCTTTGAAATCAAGGATTGGGAGGAAATGAAGTTTTGAAGAAGCTCAAATCGAGCTAGAAATCAACACAATTGCCATTGATAAGAGATCAAGAAAGCTCTAGAAAGAGTTTGTTACAAGTTGCACAATTGCAACTGAAATTGGCACCAAGATCTCCCTCTTATACAAAAGGATTCGGAGATCTGTATGTGTGAAAAGACTACTTTTCCTCTCCTAAAGATGCAGAATTACAATGTGTAAAATACACATTGATGTGCATCTTATACCTTCCCATAGAAGTGTTCTTGGTAGCTATGATCCCACTCTTGTAGACGAAAATGGTGGCTTAGTTATCCTTTGGTGGAGAGGTGGACAAGTTTCTCGCAAGCTCTTGTACGTACTGTTTACTTGTCCGTGTATGTAATACTCACTTTGCTTATTCTTTAGCTAATTTTTCTTTTTTTGGAAGTTCTTTTTCTTCCACCAATGTAGTGTTGGCTTCTTTTACAGGATATTCAGATTTTTTTTAATTATCTAATCTAGTAATTGATACTTTCTCAGGTCCGTGATGCTAAAATAAAAGTTTTGACTAGCCTGAAGCAGAATAAAGAAGAAGAAAATGCAGAATGGGGAAACCTATCAGCATCATTGAAGGCAAGTGAATGTTTCTTGTTCAAAGTCTTCTGAGCTGTTTTATTGTGATTATGGACTTCTAATAGGGTGTTACACATGTCTAATTTTTTGTTCAGTCTCATGTATTTCTTTCATGATGTATTCATTTATAAAATTGTATTATAGTCCTGAATGTCTTTATCACACGCATTAATAAATGTGATTCAATTCATATAATTTCTTCATACTTTTATGACTGACACTTGTGACCTCATTAGTTGGAAAGTAGTAATCAAAGGAGTAATTCCCATTTCACCTCTTCTTCTATTCTGTAGGTTGTAGATGCAGCAAACGAGGCAATTGATAGCGTTGACAGAGATGAGCTAGCAAAATATCTTTCCCAGAAATACGAACTAGAGGATGATAAATCAAAGGTAAATGTCTATAAAAATCAGACTTTATGAAGTAAATAATTTAGAAAGATATTGTGTGCTTACACTTGATATGGTGGTATAATTTGTGTGATTTTGCTTTTGAGTGTGGTTACCCTTGATATGGTATATTGGTAAAGAGAGTCGTCTTATCTAGAAAGATATTGTGTGCTTACTCTTGATATGGTATAATTGGTGTGATAAGTGTAAATTATTACAGATGTGAACTAATCTAGCTAGTCTTCTGCTTTTTCTTCTTATACTTCACCCATTCGCTGTTTTTTACTAATGAATTACAGAAAATCAAGAGGCAAATGGAGACAAGCCGAGACGTTAGTGGAGGCTCTTTATCAGAAAGGGCTTCCACTTAGTGAGCTTTCCACTTTGAAGGTTAATCTCATTCAACTATGCCTTTTTCTTAATGTTGTACACAACAGTGAAGTATATGTCCGTGTTTTCTGCTTCTTTTCTATTATCAATGATTATTGCTACATGAAAGGAACTTCAAAAAGAAGGCATCTCCCCTGTTTTCAGTTCTTTTAGAAGTTGTTTTTATCTTGATCCTTGTTTCCGTTCAGGAGGTACATGATTTAAAAGTTATTCTAGTTTTTTCAGAGTTGCATTTATAAAAACTCATACCACTTTTGTTGCTTATGTGTTTCTTCGATTGATTTAGAGACTCTACAGGGATTGGTAGAATATCACTATATAGGATTAGTTGCAATTTCGCGAATAATCAACATAGTACATGTGAAACATGCAAATAAGGCAAAATGGTCGTTTATAACCTTGAGACAATGCATACTCCAGACCATATGTGCAATTTTGAGAACCTCACTCAAAGATCATAACCTTGACTAATCTCAACTTCTTTGAATCAGTAGATTACGTTCTTTTGTTTTTTTACCAACTTGAAAACATACATGGTTGAACTTGTGTTCTTTTCTGTAGTTTTTAGCTTTTGCTTCTTCAGTTTGAATATATATGCTTGCATCATTTTTCTTGCATTATTTTCGTGTTGTTGTTTAAGTCTAACATTGTCCATATGCATGCATATTCTGTAATTTTTTACCTTTTGGTTGCATTATTTTAAGTCCAACAACGATTCTATGATTCGGTGCTTATTTTGCTTACTTCTTTCTATTGAGTTTGAAGTGAACATATGCTACGTGTAGCACATGTTCCATAATCAATACGGAGTATATGTTAATCACATTCTATACTGATCTCCCCTCCCCCCTCTTTTTCTTTACAGATATTGGATATTGAGAAATTGGCAGTGTCCTCTATATCAAAGGTGTCTGCAAGACAGCGAGCTGGTTGTCAAATTAGACCCAGGAAGTGTTACAAGTGATACTTTATTTTCAAACTTATGTATGAAAGCATGCAAAATGGTAAATGGATTATGGATGTTTCTTAATAGAAAAATATGCAGACAACATTGTTGACCTAGTTGTAGCAATTGTTGTTATTGGTGTATTATAACCATTTTCATTATAGACGTTATATTTTCTTTGGGGTTATAATGTTGTTGTATGTTTAGGCCATGCATTCTGTAATTAAAATTGTATATTTGTTTGAGAAAGAATCAGATTGGATTTTTTTAGCTCGGTTCTGAAGAATATTATAATGCACAAAATCATTTGTATATTATATTTTTTTAAAATATATGGAATGTTTTAGCTCGGATCTGGAAATTCCGGGCTAAAACGCAACTTTTTTTTTAATTTTCCAGAAATAATTTACCAACGGCTCCTTAACGTGGCAAACATGTTGTCTTTCATAAGGGTAGCTTTGCCATCGTTTAGCCACGGCTCTTAGCCGAAGCTACCAAAATTTCCCAGCCCACGATTCGTCAAGGCCCCATTTGATGTCGCATGGCCGAAGCTGGCATGCTTTTTCCACCATAAATTGGCCTTTTGCCACGGGAAATTGCTGAAGCAAATTTAACTTGTTTTTTTGTAGTGTCAGAGGAATGATGTATGTGTTTTTTTACCATGTGTTGTTGCCTATTTTCACTCCAAAATTTGTTTCTTATTGATGTTTTGAGTTCGGAATGATAGGAAATTGTGTAGTTGTTGATTATTTGCAAGATATGGAGGTCTACACGAATTTGGTTTTATTTTGCAGAGATTTGGAGCTGATATGAAGCAATTTCAACAAGGAGTCCACGGAAAGAAGTTGCTCGATATCGACTAAGAGTAGTCAACATCGATCGATCATGGATTGAGAAGAATGGAAAAAGAGGAGTCTTTGTAATCAAGAGAAGAGTGGTCAAAGTTCATCCTTGATGTCAACCAGAACTCGACATCGACCACGTATGTTGAAGAGCTCGACATCAACCTTTACCACTCGATGTCGACCAAGGCTGATTTGTACTCATGAGCTAAGGAAGAGAAGAGCTCGATCTCGACTAGAGCCCGACATCAATGGAAGCTAAAGGCGCTCGATATCGACCACTCTGTTTGATATCAACCGGAAGTGCACACGCACAGCAGACGCGTTCGGATAAGTCCGTATCTTTGGAGGATTGCTATCCCACGATTTTAATTTTATCTTTCCTTCATTAGATATACTTCCTTAAATTAGATATTTTTCCTTGGTGGTTAAGTTAGGTTTATTATAAATTAAGTCGCTAGGGCTACGCTTTTATCATCCAAATTCATAGAGAACAAGAACGTACACTTGGAGTTTTGTTTGAAGCTTTAGGTTTTTCGAAGTTCATATGAGATTTTGAGCACGAAGATTGTGGAGACTTTAGGTTTTTATTCAGTTTTAATCCAATTAATTTATTTCTATGATATGATTTGTCTTTCTTCTACCATGAGCGAGTAGTCACTTTTCTTCTAGGGTCGGTGACCCTGACAATAGCCATGTATATGTGTTTGATGAGTTACTGATTTTCCACGTTTTCGTTCTCTTCTACCTTGTGCTTAATCAGTGTTCTAAATATCGGATATATCGATCGATATATCAGCGATATATCGGGGATATTTAGAACACAATACGATATTGAGGTATCGGTTGGATAATATCGGTGAACGCTACTTATCGGGTCAACGACCGATATATCGGTCAATATCGGGTTGACCGATTTATCATTTCTAGTGTACGACATCCTTTTACTTCTTTTTTTTTTGCGAAAAATTAAAAAAAAAGGGTTGAGAATTAGATCTGAGGAAGCTTGAAATCGATCTAACCCAGTAACCCCAAACCTACAAGGTGGGCCAATCTCGCCTCGTTGAGGCTGTTAGACGTGTCGATGAACCAGCTAACCGAGACGATTCTCGACGAGTTGGCTCGGTTATCTCGCCTCCCCTAACCTCTATGAGAACTGCTTAGAGGGCCCACCACTAGCAAGCATTGCCTAATCTCCGAACCTCGTCGAGCTCAAATTGTTCGGAAACCGCCTCTCCGGTGAGCTCTTGAGCGATCTTGGAGAGAAATCGCCTTTGACCATGAGTGACGTCACAGGCAACCTCTTTTCCGTTCAGATTCCGATGACCCTCTGCGCATAGGGCCGGTTAGAAAAGCTCTTAATGCTGAATAATTCCTTCTCCGGTGAAATTCCGGACACATTGGGTCGTTGTTGGAGCCTTGAATGCGTGCGTCTAGGGAATAATAACCTCTCCGGCGACGTACCTCAACTTGGCCAACAACGCCTTCACATGTGAAACCCCGGGTGAAATTGGGAGCTTAACCGACCTCAACTATCTTGATCTTGCTGAAACCAGTTATCTGGCAAGGTTCCCATGGGGCTTCAGAATTTGAAGCTCAATCAGCTTAATTTTTTCAACAATCGGCTTTCAGGTTCATTTGGTAATTTAACAATTTAAATATTAATTTTTCATGGGTATTTTTAAATTTTAAGGTACAAATATAATATATATATACATATATATATATATATATATATATATATATATATATATATATATATATATATATATATATATATATATATATATATATATATATATATAGGTAAAGGTTCAAATGAAAATGGGGCTTAAGATGAAAATCCCTCTTAAAGTGAAAATAGTCTAATTTGGATGTAAATGGGCCTAATTTAAAGGTAAATGGGCCTAATTAAGTGAGTAATGAATAAATGAGCCTAATTTTGGTGTAAATGAGCCTAATTTTATGAGTAAATGGGAAAATGGTTAAATAACCCTAATTATGGGGTAAATTTCACACGCCTCCCCCAAACTTTCAATTCATACGAATATTGCCCTTATTTCAATTATGAAAATTACAGATTTTAGCCCATAATTTTTATTTGAAATAATATTGTTAGGTGCAACTATAATATTAAAAAAATACAACAAGAATGTTACATCAGAATTTTTGTCTTTATTTTAAAAAGGGAAAAAGATGAGATTACAAAATATAAAGTGAACAAATAATACAATAAATGTTATTATTAATAAATGTGCATTTTCATAATGTGTTCTACCAAATTTTTTCTCTATGGACCGTTATTTTATGACAGTTTTGTACTTTAATGCAACATGTGCCATTAAAAGCCTATTAGCTCAAAAAATGGTATAGTGATGTGCCCATGCACAAAGGTTCGAGTTCAAAATCCCGCATAAACTATTTATGGTTGCTTTTTTTGTGTTCCCGTTCATGAATAAGATTATAAAGTGCAATAATAACATGATAATGTGCACAAATAAGATGATATAATGCATATATAACATTATATTGTGCAAATATAACTTTAAGATGTGCAAATATAACACTATGTTTTGCAAATGTAACATTATATTGTGCATATCTAATAATATAATGTTACGTTGTGCACATATAATATTATCTTGTGCGAATATAACATTATTATGTGCAAATATAACTTTAAGTTGTGCAAATATAACACTATGTTTTGCAAATGTAACATTATGTTGTGCATATCTAATAATATAATGTTACGTTGTGCACATATAATATTATGTTGTGCGAATATAACATTATATTGTGCAAAATATAACTTTAAGTTGTGCAAATATAACACTATGTTTTGCAAATGTAACATTATGTTGTGCATATCTAATAATACAATTGTGCAAAAGTAAGATAGGAGTGTGCAAAAGTAGTATACAATTGTGCATAACTAAGATTATAATGTGCATGATTAACAATTTGCGATTGTTGCACTCTTGTCTATTATGTAACCTATGTGGGATTTGAACCCACATCTTTGTGCAAACACACATTGCTCTACCAATTGAGCTAATAGGCTAAATTATGATTTTAATGCTAAAATAGAAGAACCTAATCGACCTAAAGCATATCGCAACAAAATTCTAAAATCCAATTAGCTCATGATTCACAACCAATTTGACAATGCTATGAACATGAAATTAGCTCCAAATCAACCCAACATCACAACCATATAATCAATTTCAATCAATTTGGATGTTGGCAAAAAAAAACCCAAATTCTAAAATATATCGCAATAAAATTCTAAAATCCAATTAGATCATGATCCATAAACAATTTGACAATGCTATGAACATGAAATTAGCTCCAAATCAACCCAACAACACAACCATATTATCAATTTCAATCAATTTGGCTTTTGGAAAAAAGCCCCAAATTCTAAAGCTTATCGCACTATAAAATTCTAAAATCCAATTAGCTAATGATCTATAAACAATTTGACAATGATATGAACATGAAATTAGCTCAAAATCAACCCAACAACACAACCATATCATCAATTTCAATCAATTTGGCTTTTTGCAAAAGCCCCAAATTCCGCTCCTAAATCAAACCCTAGGTTTTCAATCTCAACCTAAATCATTCAAACAATATAAATAATTGTAATAAACAAGTTTAGGGTTAGAAATCATACCAAATTCAAGTTTAAAGAAGGAGCAAAATCGGGATTTCGAAGGTATTCCGAGCCAAAAATGTCGAACAACGCTTATGGGGGAGATGGGCTCGGTGTGAGCTCGGCTGGGCTCGAACCATGTGGGTTCCGGTCTCGGGGGGTGCGGCTGAGGGAGGGGGTTCGAGCAGGTGGTGACTGGTGGCCGGAGGTGGCTCGTGGGCGGCGTGGTAGGCCGACAGCGAAGCTGCGCGCTGGTGGGAGGGTCGAACAGGCCGGCCACGTCTGGGCTCGTCGGGGCGGCTCGAACCAGGCCAAGCTAGGGCTCGGGGGTTGCGCACCGGGGTGGGCTCGAGGGCAGCTGGTCGCTGGTGGCTGGAGGTGGCTCAAGGTGGGTGTGGGTGCGTGAGTCCGAGTGCAACGCTGCTTGCCTGCTTCTCCAGCGCGTGTAATTTACCTCATTTTCACTTTAAGCATTTTTTTTCACTTTAAGCCCCTTTTTCACTTTAACCTCACCCTATATATATATATATATATATATATATATATATATATATATATATATATATATGTTAAAATTAGCTAATCCAATAAATCTGATATATCACGATATATCCCCGATATATCCTTTTTACCCTCAACCAATAAGACCCCGATACACGATATTTAGACCATTGTGTTTAATCCTTGAATGCGAATTGGAGAAATTCATGTTGTGAAACTTGGATAGTAATTAGGGTTTTTATTCAAAAGTTTCTATACTCTAATTAGGAAAAAAGGTAGAAAACCCTTAGGTTAATATGTCGTGAGATTTATTGATCTATGTGTGGATATAGATGAGAATTTGTCCCTTGGTTAAGAAAGCATGCTCTTTACTATGGTTCTTCATATGCATTTACATTGTTGTTGTCTTCGTAAACCCTAGCCTTGGAAGATGTTTTTTAGCATTGATTTGAAACCCCAAAAAGATGAGTTTTTGTTGGGTTTTGTGAACCCAAAAAACTCTTGAACTTTCTTGATCACCACGCCCCTAACCACCCTTATTTCTGTTGACATCTCTTGTTGACGTTTGCAGTCTGTCTGTATTGTTACTCGATATCAACCACTTTAGTCGATATCGACTGTGTTTGCTGTTGTTCTAATTTCGGTCGATAGTCTTCTGTGTCGACTAGGTTTTGCTCTTACTTGATATCAACCACTCTAGTCTGACAAATGGGGGATGTTCGACGTGTTAATCACGTGCTTACTTGACTCGCGCGTGTTAGCATTGCACAGCCGAACCTGAGCTGTGATGACGTGTATGACCTAAAACCTCCATTTTCCTACCTCGAGGAGTTATGCCCAAGATTCATGAGATAAGGGATATTTACTTCAAATGCGGACGATAGGCATGATATAAACTCGTCGCGGTTAGTGTTTACCTTCCCAATAAGTGCCGTTAGAAAATCTGTAGCCTTTCTGACGCTGGAGATAGCTTCGTATTTCTCCCTAGAGCTTCTGAGGATCGTGCCACGTCGATTGGCTGGCTGATTCACGATCTTCATACTTAGCTCTATTTCCCTTTTCCTTTTTCTCTCTCTTGGTTTTTTTAGCTTTTCCAAAAGTTCATTTTTCATTCTTTTCTTCGTTCTATTATAGTCGTTGGCGGTGTGGTCCAGGTTTTGACATTTGTCAATTTGGCGTTGACACGTGTGACTTTCGTGGGTTGTGGGTGGCGGAGGGAACACCTGTCGTTGATCCGTCAAAGTAAATGTCAAACCTATAACTAAGAGGTCGATCCCACATGGAAATTCACTATTCAAGTGTGATTAAGATGCCAATCAAGTAACCAAAAGGGGGGTTTTGAGAGTGTAAAAGATCCGCCTTTCATCAAAGCGGAGTAAAGAAAGCAAAAGTAAATGAATTTAGTTTAGACAATTAGGAGAAGCAATTCTACCTACAATTTTCCACTTTATTTGGTTGAAACGATCCTTGTAACTTCTTCTCGTCCTATTAAGTTTCCTATGAATGCCCTTGTCCCGACCTAATATAGTCACTAGTCCAATCAGTCCTAGAAACCCTTATCAATCGAACAGTCCCTAAAGAAGGATTTAACCCAATTGATAGCTTTAAGTTCAGAGATTAGCCAAGGTATTTGCAGTCCCTAAAGAGAGCATCCAACTTCCTACTCATTCAGTTAGTTCAATCAGCCCTAAAGGAACAAGTTTGCCACTTAGGTTAAGATTCAAAATCAGGAATCTACAAAACCTTAGCAATTGAATCGATCTAACAAGTTGGCCAGCCAAGATAGAACAAAACAATAAACAATCAAGCACAAAAAAGTTGAAACATTCAAATATAGGAAATAAGGAACGAGAATTAGAAACTCACAATCAATCCAAATAAAGCTTCAAATTGTAGGTAGAAAAGATGAGTTTAGTTCCTCATGGAAGACATCGCTCAAAATCTCTAAAGTGTCTGATGAACGTAAGAATAGAAAAGAAGTTGTGAAAATAACATAAAACTCGGGCTTATAAAAGTCTAGGCTGTCACACAAAAGGAAAACACAAAACTAGGGTTTTTAATTAAAACGGCGTTGCGCTGGCAACACGTGCTGCGGCCGCTGCATTGGTCTTTTACGAACGGTGTCACGCTCTTTGAGAGAGATTTCCAACGCATGGTCATAATATTTAATCGGACAACCGAGGCCTCCAGAAAGTGCAAAACAAGTTCAGCATGTCTGACGACAACTTTTGCAGACTTGTTCTTCGTTTAGGTTCGCTTCTTCTTCTTAGGACCTCTTGAGATCTTCATGTAAGCTTCTTCGATCAACTAGAAATTCTCATCTAATGCGTTCTCAACCCATGTCTCCTCCTCGGATCCACGATTACCTGAAATAATCAATGAAAGCATGTAGATTCCGACTCCAACCACACAGATAACAAATATGCAAATTATACTTAAACCTATTATAACTCTCTAAATGCATGCTATCAGTGGGCATGAATGACAGGTGTCCTTGATAATCTCGTATTTTGCGCCCGTGACATACATAGTTGTTCGCTGATACCCCCTTATGAGGTATCTTTTCAATTTTTTCAGCGTTTCCGTTCATGGCTATTCTTGTGACGATCGGACATTTCCTTCCGGTTTCATCACAACTCCTCGGGTTGGGTCAAGTTTTTCTAAACTTGACGCGATCTAATTTTTTTCCGAGGGAAGGTTCCGAGTCGTTCACATCTTATTGAGCCTTTTCTTCCATTTTTTGATTAGGCCGCTTTTTCGTAAGAGCCCCGACCAAGTGGGATTGAGCCCTGGGGGGGGGGGGGGGGGGTAGGCGAAGAGTCGGTAAAATTCTTATAAATTACTCCGTTATCTTTTCACTTTTTTTACTCGATTCCATTCTTTTATCTTGTCTTTTTCTCAAACTCGTAGCTTTCTGTTTTCTCTTCATGCACTTTCGGTAGTCTTTGCTTCTCCAATTGAGTTTTTCGGCAGCTTTCTCCCTTTTCAGGTGATTTTTCATTTCTTGTTCTTGATGTTCTTCATTTTTGCACACAAGTTTTTGAGGTTGGTTCTTGTTTTTCTTCATCTTCTTGTTGATAGATCAAATTAGGTTTGTTCCCCCTTTTCAGATATGTTTTTGTTCTATTGATGTATTTAATCCTCATCTATCGGTTCGTCCACGAATTTATACCTTAGTTTTTCTGGAGGATGTCTAGTCCTAGGGAAGATTCTGGCGGTTTGAATGAGTTCGAGAGAAGTGAGGGGTGAAGGATAGATCCTCCAAATACTTCTTGTCCGCGTTCATCCCTCGTGAATCTAGAGTCTTCCTCCTGTTCAGAAGGGTCATCTCCCGGCTTAGAAGGGTCTTCCTATGAGCTTTCTAGTTCATCTGCGAAGGCGACACCTGACCGTGTGGGTACTTTAGGGAGTCCTACAAAGGTGAGAAGGGCCCGGAAGCGTTATTACCCTGATTATTATTCTTCTCCTTACCTTCTTTCTTCTTCTTCTTCTAAGGATGGTGAGGGAGGAAATGCTTCCCCAGCTAGAGACAACTTAGATCTCCGCTCTTCTTCTAGCGCGAAGATCCGAGATGTCATGGGTATCGTATGCAACCTCTCTAGTTGGTGTAGCGGAGATTCTTGCGAAGATTCGGTCAAAACCTGTTCTTAGCGATTTGTACGTCCCTTCTTATTCTTTGGATGACTTGCAAACTTATCCTTTCCATGGTAACTTTTCTATGTGCGAGCCTTAACCCCTACCCTTAGTTATTTCGGAAAGGATTCGACCTCGGCGTTCTCCTAATAATGAAGTCAAGGGATGCGTTACCCTGTTGGAGTTGTCCGATGTAAAGATCCTCTCTCATATTTCTCCGTGGCCTGTTGGAGTGGAGCTTTGCATTCCAACCAAGGGGGGTGGTTCTCTTGACACATATGAGAGCTGTTTGGTGGTATTCGTCGAGAGTTTGTCTCAGGGTTTTCATTTCCCTTTTCATCCATTTTTTGCGGAATTCTTGGGTGAGCACGGTTTGAGCCCTGCACAAGTAGTTCTTAACTGTCGGATGTTCTTTACCAGCTTCATCATGGGGTGTTTGGAGATTGGAGTGCCTCCTACAAAGGAGCTCATATTCAATATCTTTTCTCTAAAAAAAGGGACGCAAGACCAAAGGATTTACCTGTGCAGTTCTAGATGTAGTTATGTTGATAAGCTTTCTACAAAACCGAACTAGAAGTATAAGTGGTTCTTGGTCCGCGACAAGTCTGGGTGTTTTCTGAAATTCAGGACGATTCCGGGATGGTTCGGTGCAATGAAGAAACCGTTGCTAGCGGGTCGCAGTAATTCAAAGACTCTTTTGTTTGCAACCCTAAAGCCCCCTGGCGCACCATGGTGTTTGCTTTGTGGCTTGAGATGGTTGGGCTAAGTTTGCCTCATCCACGTTTAGGCGTGTTATTTGTTTCACGCTTTTAATATTGTCGCTTTGCCAGTTTTTCTTATCTTTTTTCTTGGTTGAGTCCAAAGACTTATTGACGCTTCTTGTTTTTTTTTTTTATTGTAGATCTTATGGATCTAGAATCTTTACTCACTCTCCATCAGTTGAAAGGGGGTGCTTAGAAGAAGAAGAAAAGTTATGTTGCCCCCGTAAGCGCCCGTCCTCCGACCCTTTCAGTTACCGTAGAAATGAATGATAGTAGAATTGTTGAGACTGATAATTACACAGCTGGAGCTGCTAGTGGGTCTCATGGGAAACATTCCCACTCCGCAGACCCTCAACACCCTAGGCCTAAGAAGAAGAAGAAGGTGGATCGCCCCGCAGTTCCCTCAAGGCAATCCAATGTTGCGGGCTACGGGAAAGCCTTCTTCTTACAAGGTGAAGCGATCCTGTCCTGCTATCTCATGCCTGGTTTCAGGATGGACGAGTTGGTAAAACGTAGGTTTCCTGAGAAAGTTGCGTGAAACGAGCAAGCATATCTTCGGCGCCTTGATAACCAGGATTTTATGACTCAGTTTGATCGGTTAAGCCAATGGGTGAGTTCTTTTTTATGTGGATCAATTTTGTCTTAACTTTGTCCCTAATCCTTCTTAATCCTTACCTATTTATCTTCAGTTGCAGGCGATCCATACTGACATGGAGCATCGCTTAGGTTTCCAGGATTATGAGCTCACTCAGTAGACAACAAAGATCAAAAAATTGAATCACCGCTTCATGAGAAACTGGAGGAAGTTGGAGGTCAGCTACGTTGCTAACTAATGAGGGAAATACCGTTGTGTCTGCCATAGAAGCTTCCCGTCTTCAGGAAAGTAATCTTCAAGCATCGATTGATTCTTTGAAGCCCCCGCTTCAATCAAACCAGAGTACCATTCAAAGTCTCTAAGAGGACAACTTCATCCTCTGAGAGGATCAGGCTATCCTTAAGCAGGAGTTAGATGCAGTCAAGTCTCGATCTGATCAATCTATAGCTCTCCAATGGCTTGAGACTTCTGAGGGGTTGAACTATTTGTCCGCGGAATGGGTGAAGATGGATGCTTTTCATTGTTTCCATCATCCATAGTCAAGGCTTGTCTTCAAACTCCTAAAGGCGATGAAATTGTTAAGGATAAGTGTTTAAATTACTTCAGGAAGGGTATGATCGCGTGCATCAATTAGAGTGTGACGCATTTGGCTGCTAACCCTAGTGTTGCCCTAGAGAAGTTTGAAGCTAGCTTGAGAGTAGAAGATTAGGGTCTTTCCAAGGAAGAATTGGTTGCTGAAGATTCCGAGGCTTCTGTTGAAAGGAGGATTATATGTCTAGTATTGAAATATAAATACTCAATAAAAGCAAACTAACTCCCTGTCCAAGCAAATAAATACAAGACTTCCTCCCGTTGTAGTAGAAGGTAGTCAGGATCGATCCACGAGGAAGCGTGTCAGCGCCCACCTTTTCAGTCCCAAAATCCTCTCGAACTCGACCAAAAGAGTACTCGATATCAAGTAGAGTACTCGATCTCGACCACACCGTCAACTGAACCTGCAAAACAGAGAACACAAACGAAAACGAAAGCAAAAAGCTAGTCGATGTCGAGTACAGTACTCGACGTCGACTACTGTAGCACTCGACGTCGACTACTGTAGCACTCGACGTCGACCAGTGACGTCGATATCGAGTAATGCAGAATCACAATTCGTAACTTTAAATCGAAATAGGTTGAAAATAAACACGAAATTGGTGGGAATAAACTCAATAAACTAAAGGACTTCCAAGATCGGGGTATCGATCAACACCACAACGATGACCACATAAAATAATGAACAAAGGTATAAATGATCATGCTTTTCATCAAATAACTTTCATTATTAACAAATAAAAAGATAGAGGCTTTTGCATAAACCCTAATTGTTACTAATACTTTTCACATAATTAATCCAAGTTGTATTAAGATCACTTTCTCTTCAATAACACAAAAAAGGATCACCTTCAAGTTTCGCAAAAAGTCATGCTCATAGGGATAGAAGACGAAATCGCATCAAAAAATTATACCTTTATTGTATTACCTTACATGGCTACCGTCGGGGTCACCCCGGCCCTAGCAGTTGGGTGACTACTCTCTCTTCACCATGAATAAACACATCACTAATTTCATGAAACTAAATTGCATTAATAAACTAAAATAGAGCTTACAACCGAACGAAGCCAAATCCCACTCTCGCCTCTTACAACTTCGCTCGGCTCCAAGCTCTCTCTCCTAACTCTCCTACTTGCTATTTCTTGGTAAAACACAATTGCTTGTGGCTTGGATGATTCCTAAAATCAGCCCCTAAAGCCTTATTTATAGTGTTCAATCCCCGCTAATCTAGGAAAGAACATCCTATCTATATCTAAAACTTTCTATCTAAAGACTTAACATAAAGTTTAATGCATAAAGGAAATAAATCTATAAGTAAATATGTCTAATGTGGATAAATCCTTCTTTCACTTCATAGATCTTCATGTGGATGGATAGAATTCCACATATCTTCACTTGCAAGTAATATATCTTCTTGACACATCTTGGACTTTCTGTAGTTGACTTCGAGCTTTTCATCCTTTCTCCGAATTGCTGTAAATTGCCTCGAATTCTGCGAAATTAAACAAAAACTAGTGTAGACTCCATAATTTGGCAAATAAGCATAAACTTCATAGATTATGTACTATTCTAATCCAAATGCGTGAAACGTATACATAAATCGATATAAAAGTAAGTGTAAAACATGGCAAATTAGGCTCACAACTGCTTCAAGGGGTGAGGACGGCTTGGACGACGCGACGAGGTCCGGCCAGTAAGATTGATCTCTTTTGTCTTGCTTTTTTCGTTGAAACATTCTTTATGGGCTTTTTTCTATTATATAATGTTCATTCCTTGACAAAATTTGGGATGTATTTTTGGCGATGGGATATCGTAGATGACATTACTTTTGTTGTTATCTCGTTCATGTCTATCTAAAAACGTTTCTTATTTCTGCTTCTTATCCCTTGACAAATCACTATATGGTTTTGGAAAGCGTTGATTACCCTCAAGGTTTTATTTTATTTTTCTTCTTCTACAAAAACTTAAGAGGCATAAAACTTTCCACACTTACTAGTCATGCTTAGTTATTGGCTAAGTTGCGAGGGTGTCCATTTAGAGTGCCCATCTCCTCTTGTTTGTATTTGTGATCTTTTGAGGGGCTTCAACCTCTCTGTCATTTGGTCATCCATTATGGCACCCTCAAATCCCATTCCATGGGCCTTCTTGCAAGCTATAGACTTTGAGGAGCATATGTACATGTATCGCTTTGTGGGTTTTTGTTGCTAGGAAAAAGGGTTGTATTGCCTGTCCCTGTCTAATTCCTTTTGTTTCTAATCCATAATCCTGATTCTTTGCAACTATTGCCCTTGAGTTTTGAGGATGAGTATGAGTCTGATGTATCAGAGCAAGCTCTACTATCATCCCACATACTATAGGATTTTTCAGTAAGTGTTTCAAAATGCGATTATGGCTTATTTTGGTTAAGTCGCGGATGGAACGACATTGCATCCTCTCATGGGTTTAGTATTGGCTCGGCGATGGTTTTTGTTCAAAAGGGGAACACACGTTTTGAATTCCAGAGGATGGATTCAAAGGATGATGGGGGTGATGTCGGTCATGCTAATCCTCAACGTGGGGGACCTTTACCCAATTGGTCTTAATCTTAGTTTTTTTTATATCTATTGTTGCGGGTCTTTTCTTCTTTTCCATGTTTAAACTTCCTGCTGCCTTTCCTCGCAGATGATGTTTGTTGGTTTTGATTTTAAGGGTTAATATATTGCATGGAAATGAAAATATATTCCAGTCCATCTTCCTTAATCAAAGAGCTGACATGATTCCTTTTCATATTTTTCTTCATGAGGCCATGGAAGTAGGCACTACATCGATCCCCCTCAAATATGTGCTTAGCTTTAGCAAGCTTTGAGAGAGGAATTTAAAATCAGCTTCCTTCAGCATGTTAGCCTTTTTCTTTGCATTCTCCATTGTCTATAATAGTTCAGGGGATGAGGGATCATTCCTCAAGTCCACAAAATCCTTCTCATAATCAGCCTCTGCATTTTTAGCTCTTTCATTTATGTTGGAGTACTGAGCTTTGTTCAACTTCTGTAGTGGTTTCTTCAAATTCTGAAACTCCTTAGAAAGGATGAATTGTTCTAACCCACTACTACTATACACCCAGTGATCAGTGATAAGCTGTTGGAAACATTCATTATGACCCCACATATTAAAGTACTTAAAATGGACCCCTTTTACTTTTTTCCTGCTCTAAAACCTCCACAAGCACTTGACTGTGGTCACAAAAAGACGTAGGCATCAGGAACGTTGCTTTGCAATATAGATTTAGAGTATCCCAGCAACCATTAACCAGAACCCTATCTATGTTGGTAGACTTTGATCCTTTGAACCAGGTATGGTCAAGCCCTTCACTTATAGCATCGTGTAGATTAATTCTGTGCATACATCCCACAAATCAGAAACTTCATAGGTTGTCACTGTGGCCCCATTCTTTCTTTCACAGAACCTCATGATGGCATTAAAATCCCCTTGTATTATCCATGATTCATTAGTATTGCCAATTTCTTCTACAAGATTTCTCCACAATCCCCTTCTCTTGACAATAGTGTGAAGACCATAAACCTGTGCTAACTGAAAGCATTTCCCAGTGATTTTGCATTTAGTTTCTCCACATATAAGTTGTTCCGTGATCCTCCTGCATCTGAAGTCAACTCTTAGAGGATCCTAAACAATTATAATCCTACCTGCAACATTTTGCTCAAAATTGTGAATGTACGTAATTCCAGTGACTAAAGCTCTTTGTCATTATTGACTTTAGTTTCACTTCATTCAATTTGGTTTCTACAATTCCAAGCAAACAGATGTTCTTGTCTCTCAAAAAGCTCTTAACAGCCTTGTGTTTGGGGGTGCTGTTAAACCCCCTCACATTCCATGAGGCTATTATCATTTGTTCCTTTTAGAAAGGGTGCTAGGCCCTTTTTCATTCATCTGTCCACCCTTCAAGTTCTGCACTGGCAATGTTGTCTCAGTAGTTGTAGTGCCTTGCTTATTCAGTCATTCACTTCTTCTAACCTCATTCAGATAGTGCTCTTTCTCTGTTTTATGTTAAACTTTATCTTTGTCACTGCATGTAGAAGCTTATGTGATGTTACCATCTTTCCCATCCGTCAGTAATAAGACTTCTAGATCTTTCTCAGCATTTACATTTTGATCAGTCACCATCTCTAGAATCTGGAAAGAGTTTTGATCAGCAAAAGTAACCTTCTTCTTTTTCTTGTCCTCCCTTTTCTATTGACCATCCTTTTTTCTCATTTCATTTTCCAATCTCATGGATGATTCTATGTAAATCTTTTGAGCCCCCTATAAATCCACATCTTTGGCAGGAGGTAGGGGTGAGGCTTTTTTCTTTTAGTATGCTTGGTTAATCCTATCTATGGAAGAGAAAAGAGAGGATTTTACATTAGATTTTATAGATTTGGATACATGAGGAGAGGGGTTTTGGTTGGCCTTGGAAGACTGTCCTTGAGAGAACTTGGAATGTGGTTGAGTGAGATTTTTAATGCATTGATCAGAGTTGAGAGTAGGGAGGAGGGGAGTGGCAAAAGAATGAGGATTAGAAACAGAAGAGGAGGAGGGTTTTTAGAAGGGGGGGGGGGGGGGTTGGTTTTTGAGAGGGAGGTGGGGGGTTGGGATAAGAAGATGAGTAGCAATTTGAGGAGAAGGAGGAGGAGGGGGTGGAGGAGGTGGGGAGAGGGTTAGCCTGATTGGGAATAGAGTTGGGGAAGGGGATGGGGGTGGATGAGGATGTGGGGTGAGTGGTAGAACCCCCTGCTGCAGAAACTATGGATTTTTCTTTGTAAATTTTCTGTGCACCTTTGTTGATTCTCAATCTATTGTCTATAGCAGAACCTTTGACAGTCACCCTTTGAGGCCTTTACAATATCCACATCTCCTGATTTCTCATAGCACAATTTGAAACCTCTTGATCTGGAGCTTGTTTCTAGCATAGGAGATTTAGTTGCCCAGGCTCCATGAGCTTCCATGGAAGCTGTGTTGATTATAGAAGCTTTCACTTTACCTGCAGGTAGTTCATCGGTCTGCTCCAGAGGAGTATTCTTGTCTCGTTGCTGAAGTAGAGTAGCTATGGTGTTTGTCCTTGGGATAGAGCCCAAAACAGTCATCTTTTTCCTCGTTCCTTCTTTGGGAGCCTCAGGTATCAGGCTTGGAGTGAGCAAGATCGCCCTCTTCCCTTGAGTTGGAGAGCCCATGTTATCCGTCATCCTCAAACCCTAGGAATTGGGGTTATAAGGAAAACGTCACCTCTTCTTCAATTCTTAAGGCTGGGAGTAGAGCAAACTCTTGTAAGTTCAGTGATTAGGTCAATTTGAAGAAAGCGCTGTGATTAGTAACCCCAGGAATCAAACAGGTTCAGACTGGTTCTCTAGGGCTTCACGGTTTTGGGTTGGAATTGGGGGTTTTGTCCCGTAATCACCAGGGTCGAAATGGGTAAGGTAACAGGTCGAGGGGATGGAAAGGAGATCAGTAGGAGTATCAATTGAGTTCGGGAGAGGTTGGGTGCAACCCTTCGAAGGAAGCTCCATTTCGAGGAACTCTAGCAAAAGAGGGGTTTTGAAGATTCTTCACTAAAGCTGAAATTTGTAAGGGTACATGGTCAGGAAGGAACAAGGAAGGTGAGGAGGGTGGTAATTTGGCTGGAGGAAGCAGGAGGAGGACACCCCGATCACTTTTCTTGTAGTGTTACTGTTCGTGTTGTGAGAGATGTTTGGCGTTCTTAACTATTTCAGTAGAAATGGGTGGGAATCCAACAGGGAGAGTATATGTGAGGGGAAGAAGTATTGAGAATGGAAGAGGAGGAGAGATCCGGTCACCGGTGGTGGTTGTCGGAGCTCAGAGACGAAATGCAGATAAGGTCAAACTTTAGTCAACGGGGGATAACGATCATTTGTTTTGAAAGAAATTCAAAATAAAACAACCGTTATGACCCCAACGGCTAGTTCTGTACTGTACGAATGAAAACCGACTAGACCTTTTGCGAGCACTCTGTGAGGAAGACGAGGGTCTGACGCCGGCTCCACCGCCTATGGGGGAGGAGAGCACTTAAAATCTCTCTTTCCCCTAAGTGTTTACTGGAACTGGGCAGTATAATTTAGAGGAGAGGAGTTAAAGGGAGGTATATTTCAGGTGGGTGGCAATAATGGAGGTCGGTGGTGGTTGTCGGTTTATTAAATGCAGGTGAGGGATGCATTAACTCAGCTAGCTTCCATCATATGCACTAGTAGATCCGAAGATGTGAAAGTAACGAAGTCGGTAAACCGACGCCGTCCTCAAGGGTGTTGCGGATAAGCCCCCTCGAATCAAGGAGGGGAGAGCTTCCCAATGCAAGGGGGAAGGCAAGAAGGGGGTTTCCTTCTTTGAGATTTTCTCTCTCTTACCACCCGCTTGCGATGTTTTTCCTCCCAACACCCCATACGATGAATGTCATCTGCATGATGTTTGTTGGTGGTGGTAGTGACGGTTGCTGGTGTTTTTTATGGGTTGAATTTTATGGGGTTTTTCCTTTTAGTTTGTGCCTTTTCAGCGTTTTCTTGTGGATTATTCATCTTGTCATTGCCTGGTTGTTTCGGATAGTCCCTCTTTAAGGATGCGGCGATGGCTTGTCTTATCCCTCTTGGTTTGCTTAGGAGTTTTTGCGCTATTTTAAGTTGAAGGCCTGACGCGGAGCGGAGCTCCAGCATTCAGGGGCTTATGACAACTCTTGGCTCCGTGAGGCTCAGGATACGATCGGAGGCCCGACGCAGAGCAGAGCTCCAGTGTCCATGGACTTACGATGAATCTTTACTCAATGAGGCTCAGGTAATGATCGGAGGCTGATGCGGGACGAACGTCGTTGGTACTTTTGCCCTTTATCAAATAGTAATTTAATCCAAACTCAAACACAAAACCAATAGATTAGGTAATCAATCACTTGATAAACAAAACAACTACTAGTATAGCGATGAAGTCCGGTGGCGAACCCACAGGGAGAAGCAGTTTCCTATTCAATAACTCTAAGCAAGAACTCTTATGACAAAGCAATGAGTTGTAGCAAATAAACAAGATGTAAAAGTTAAGTAACTGGATTTATTATTGCAAAGTAGATTGATATCAAAGTAGGGAGAACATTTTACCTGTAATTCTCTGACAATGGTTGGAATTCATGGTCTAAGGATTAATCTATCAATTATTCATAAACATAGGTCAACTTGACTAAAGTTGAGAGAACCACAGAGATTCACTCATCTTATTCAATATCACTAAAGAATAGCATTAATGACTCAAGTAATTAGACCAATTAACACATTGATTCAATGCAATTAAGACAAATAGGCGCAAACTGAACTCAACCCTAATCAAATATCCACAACATAGATCAATTGAAATCATCCACTACAAAGACAAGGAAACATCACTATCTTAGTACCTTTGTTTTCTATCAAGAAAACAACAACGAATTCATAGCTAAGATGCAATTCCTAACATGGTGATCAATCATAGATAGGAACACAAATATAATCAATAAGCACAAGATGATAACTATGAATATGAATAACTAAATAGAATCAAATCCTCACAATCCAAACAACCATGTCTTCAAATCACAGGCAAAACTATGAGTTTAGCAACTCATAGGTCAATTCTCTCTCTCTAATTGTGTTCATAGTCTCACAATTTACCTCGTTCTCTCTAATAAATTGAAATAAACCTAATATAGACTCTCAAAGAGTTGACCAAACCATAGTAGAAATAAGAATAAAATAATAGGAAATAATGTCTTCGGATCCAAAATCGCAAACGTTGGAAACCGACCCACGGTGGTCGCCGTGCAAATGGCGTAGATTCCGAACTCGAATACTTCACAAGAAATTTACGAACCTAGACTCAAACAATAGCAAAACCACTACCTAATTGCAATAAGAAATACCCATAATGCCTATATGTAATATGCATTATCAAATCCCCCAACAGTTAAACTCTTGCTTGTCCTCAAGCAACCATAAGACAAAAACATCATCTACGCATCCTACAGGAAATTCTTTCATAACTTTACTCATCAAAAGCAACATCATCAATAATGCAAATATAATCAAGGCACATAAATGTCATAACATGTATATATGGGATCAAATTGCTTGCATGCTCAAAAGTCCAACCTTACCAAGGATAAAGTGTGTATCTCTCCCTCTCATATGTTTAGGCTTTAAGCATACACTCACCTCAATTCCATATACAAGCATCAACTCAAATATTGACATTTATATCACAAAATCTCCATCGGATACGTCAACGCAAAAATAAGGACATCAAGAGGATTTTCGCTCAATGGAAACCTTCATAGAAAATTCCATTCGGCGGGGTTGTAATGGGGCTTGGTAGAAGCATAAGGGCAAGGAATTGTATTTGGTCATGTGGTGCTATAAATTCCGGAAAAATAGGATTAAAAAAACTCCCAACATAACACAAACCAACTCAATAATACATCAAGCTCACAATTGCAGAACATCTCTCAATATCATCATAAATACTCCAAAAATCATCATAACTCATCATATCACATTTCATCTCAAAATCTCATCATCTCACATATCATGAAATCTCCAACACCCAACCAATGTAACTTCTAACCAACATAAATCCAATTCTTCCTCGTTATGCAACAATAAAATAACATGGCTCTTTATTCTCTTTTTTTTTTCTTTTTTTTTTCGGATTTTTCTTTTCTTTGAGCCGAAATATATGAACAAATGCATAAAAATGAGGGAATAAATAACCACATAACATTACATCTTCTCAAAACCATAAATCATAATATCACACTTTAGCTTCATTCTCCTCAATCTCCAAAATAGATTCCATAACCCACTCAAAATCTCAATTCCCCCGGGATAAGGGTAAGGCTTATCGTAGGCTAGGAATAATAATTTTGTGGAGCTAACAATAAAAAAGGCTATAGGCTCAAATCGGCTTCAAAGCAAGATATAACATAAGGTAGACATGGATAAATATGTGGCTAAAAGGTTGCCTCTATCATTTGAACTTATCAAGCAATGAACATGTATATAATCGGCCTTGAGAATAGATAACCATGACAACACTCAATGATAAATGCATGGGAAGAGTACATCATACAAGAAAAGCAAAAGGAATATAGATGTATCCCTTATAAGGCCAAAATATCTTAGTGGGACAAATTTTTGTTAAATATCAAGCATGCTCACAAACTTAGATCATACATGCTCAATTACATATGCCTAATCATATTTCACATAAAAACCAATTTTAGGACAAGGTCAAATCATTCCAGAATTCCATGAGATTTATAAGATCATGCCAGTATAAAGTCAAAGAGGACAAACTCCAATTAGATGGAAATCTTTGATAACACAATATGCAAAACAGCAAAACAAGACTCACATTTTTTTCTTTAGCTTTTTCGACATTTTTTTTTCATTTTTGACATTTTCTATAACATAAAAGAAATAACATAAAGGAAATAAACTAAAAATCAAAAACAGAAATTCAAACATGAACTAACCTAACTAATTCACTTCACTTCTCCCCCCCCCCCACCCCCCACACTTACATGTTGCATTGTCCTCAATGCATAGAAACACAAAAAGGAACAATGAAATATAAAATAAAGGGTTTGAAAGAAACAAATAACTAACCAATTACTGTGAAGGCGGGGTCTGGGATCCAGACTGCCGATTGATGTCCCTAAGGGCAGTCAACAAAGCGTCATTGCTTATAAGTTTCAAATGATATAGAGGCCCCTTTTAGGCACGTTTTATCCATATCCACCCAACATCATGTCTTTGCTTGAAGCCAATTTGAGCATTTGGCCTTTTTCTTTGAAGCTCCATAAAATTCATGTTTCCTGGCCTATGATAAGCCTAACCCATCCGAGAATTAGGATTTGAGTTGGTTGTGGATGTTATTTTGAGTTGAGAGAGAAAAGATATGGTTTGTGCTTATGTTGAGAGGCTTTGAGAGAGATGTAATGTTATGTGCTTATTTTCCTTATATTGTATTTCATGCGTTTTTGCTCGAAGAAAAAAAAAGAATCAAAAGTAAGATAGAAAAAAGAGCAATTGAAAAAAAAAATTGTCAAAAAAAAAAAAAGAAAAAAATAAGAATAAGAGCCTTGTTATTTCTTGCATATGAGAGTTGGATAAATGTTTGGTTGGAAGTTTGATATTGAGAGTTATCATCTTTTGAGTGTTTTGAGAGTCTTATTTTATCTTGAGAGATGATACTTATATTATGAGAGCTTATTGTTATGTATTGGAGTTTTTGTTATTGGAATGGTTTGCGAAGTATGGAGATTAGGGTGTTGTTCTGGTTGTTTGCTAACACTTTTTCCCGGATTTTTAGCAACACAAGCCTATATGTTTCCCATGCATTATGCTCTTACTAAAAGACACATTACAACCCCGCCAAATGGAGTCTTCTATGAAGGTTTCCATTGAGCTAAAGTCCTCTTGATGTTGCTTATTTATTTTGACATATTTGCTAGAGAATGTGTGAAATAAATGTCAATGCTCATGTAGCTTTTTGTATAATGAATGACTTGAGAGTTGTTCTTTAAAGCCTAAACACGTCACGTGTTTAGGATAAATGTGTTTCACTCATTCTCTCACGTGTTACATGTGAGAGAATGAGTGAAACACATTTATCCCCGTGAGGTTGGATGAATAGGCATGCAAGCTACTTGGTCATTTATATACATGCTATGATGTTTGTCTACCTTGTTCATGTTTGCACACATTTGAGATGTTGCTTTTGATGAGGCAAATGCTTGATGAATATGTTTGTGAGATGGTTAATTATTGCTATGTTCTTCATTGATTGAGGAGAAGCAAATGCTTAAGTGTGGGGGAGTTGGAGTTATTACAATTTGTTTGCTTCTTTCATGTTTAAATTGCACTTTTTATGCTATATAATTTTTTTGTTTAAACATGAAGAAGTCTCCATCTCTATGCTATAATCTAGCTCGCTAGAGGACTAACGAAGCTTAAGTGTGGGGGAGTTTGACAATGCATATTTTATATGGTCATTTATAGGTGGTCTTAGGTACATTAGAGAGTCGTATTGCGTGTTTAATAAGCTTATTCAAATTCTTGGTCATTTGGTATTCGAAGTTCAGAATCTACGGTTTCTAGTGTTTATTTGTAGGTTATAAGACCCGGCCTCGAAAGGTGGAGAAAGAATGGAGCAAATGGACAAAGAAGAGCTAAGGAACAAGAGCGAAAATGGAGAACATGCAGAAATCCCATCTTTAAGGTTCTGAAACGTTGGAGTTAGCTTCTAAGGTCTTCATGAGAATCGTAGTTCTTGGAAAGAGCTTTCCAAGGCATATTCATATACGTCAATCGGACAACGCATGACTCCAGAATGTGCGTTACAAGTTCAGTATGTCGAAGCTGTCAGCCTGTAGGGACGACGCACGCTGCCATTTCCACGGCGCCCGCCCCCTCGTCAGCTCCGGATTTGCGATACGTGGCCCAGTCTATCTTTATGGAAACTCTTATCTATCTTTCCTAGGGTTTTTTGCCCTCGAAAGGAGGCTATATTAGGTCATATTTCAGTAGGTTTGAGAACACGGTTGAGAAGTTCTATTCCCCATTAACTCTAAGAGAGATGAGAGGATTTAAGTTTAGCGATTCAAGGTTTGTTATGTTTGCCTAGAATTCTTGTGGTTTCGCTATGATTAAAGACTTGGTTGGTTGATTGTGAGACTTGATGTCTATATTATTCATGAGTTTATTTATCATCCTAATCTTCATTGTTTATATTTGTGATTCTTTCTATGACCGCGCATCTAGATAAAATTTGCATCTATGCTATGAATCCGTTGTTTGTTTCTCGATAGCAAATGAAGTCATTGATTTAGTTATATATCTATGCCTTTGTAGGGGATGATAACAATTGTTCTATGTTGCGTAGATTCGATTAGGGTTGAGTTCGGTTTGCATCTATTTGTCTTAATTGGATTGAATTAATGTGCCAATTGGTCTAAGTACTTGAGTTCTTAATGCTATTCTTTAGTGATATTGAATAAGATGAGTGAATCTCTGTGGATTTCTCAACCTTACTCAAATCGACATAGGCTTAGGAATAATATTGATATCAACTCAAGGATCAAGTAAATCAACCAATGTTGCGAATTGTTTGCGAAACCATATGCTCTATTCTTCTATATTTGATTTGCTCTTTCTAATATCTTCATCTTAGTTTATTTGCCTTGTTTACCTTCATTCATGTTCCTAGTCCTTTGTTAGTGTCATAATTGATAAGCACATATTGCATTGAAAGACTTGATTCTGTGTGGGTTCGACCCATTACTTATCCGCTATACTAGGTTTCTAGTTTAGTTTGTTAGTTTGGGTTATTTCTTGGGCGAGGTGAAACACTCGACGTTTCATCCCACCAGTGATCTGTATTTGTGTTATTGAAGCGAAAGTGATCTTAATACAAACCTGGATTAATTATGTGAAAAGGGTTAGTAACAATTAGGGTTTATGCGAAAGTCTCTATCTTCCTATTTGTTAATGACGACATTTATTTGATGAAAAAGCATGATCTTTTATACCTTTAGCATGATTCTTATATGGTTATCGTTGTGGCGTTGATACCCCGATTATGAATCTTTTATATCATTGAATTCGATACCACCAATTTCGTGTTGTTTTTGTCTTTCTTTCTTGTGAAAATTTACGTTTTTATTCTGCAAATACACTCGAGATCGACAACTGTTTAGTCGACGTCGAGTAAGATCTTGTCGACATCGAGTACTTTTGTACTCGACATTGCTTTGCTTCGTCTTCTGTGGTGTAGGTTTGCAGGTTTCCTCGTCACTGGTGGTCGATTTCGAGAGCATCTTGGGACTTGAAAAGCGAGCGCTGACAGTCTGGCACGCGTCCTCATGGATACGATCCTGAATACTCTATCACTACAGCGGGAGGGTTTCTTGTATTTTATTTTCTTGGATAGGGAGTTGGTTTGCTTTCATATAGTTTTATATTTTCATACTTGATTTCCCTCCGCAAATACGTTTTTATTCTGCAAATACACTCGAGATCGACAACTGTTTAGTCGACGTCGAGTAAGATCTTGTCGACATCGAGTACTTTTGTACTCGACATTGCTTTGCTTCGTCTTCTGTGGTGTAGGTTTGTAGGTTTCCTTGTCACTGGTGGTCGATTTCGAGAGCATCTTGGGACTTGAAAAGCGAGCGCTGATAGTCTGGCACGCGTCCTCATGGATACGATCCTGAATACTCTATCACTACAGCGGGAGGGTTTCTTGTATTTTATTTTCTTGGATAGGGAGTTGGTTTGCTTTCATATAGTTTTATATTTTCATACTTGATTTCCCTCCGCAACAAGATTCAAAAACCCATTTTCATCTACGACTCGTAAAAAACATAAATTGAAGGAAAATTAAAGTAAATCGTATACTCTTTTAGGAAACATTATGTTTCCCGGATGAGTACTATGTTTATATATCATTTTTTTGGTCGAAATGTTTTATATATCATTTAAAACACATTGATAAATATGATAACATCCGAAAAATAAAATGAGTGTACTAACATTAATTTTAAAAATCTCGTGCGTGGCGCACGAGTTCAATGCTAGTTTATTATTAATAAGTATCAAATTATATAAAAAAAGTTAAATAAAAAAAATATTTTATAGAGTTTTTTCTCCTTAAAAAACGTGTCAAAAAGCAAAAAGACATTTAATTTGAGACGGATGGAGTAATTTAAAAGAGAACAAATTGCTTCCAAATAAATGATAAATCACTAATTTGACTTTGTAACAGAATTTTTCTGGATTTGCAACTAGTGTAGCCTCAGGTTTGTTTGAGGTAATCTGATTACACCGAATCTACCAGATTTGCAAATGTGAAAAGGTCCGCACCTACATGCGGACCATTTTGTGTTTTTTTTTTTACGTATAGGTAGGGACTCTGTATCCTAACGCAGACCTCTCTCCGCAATGTCATGTAGACGTTTTGTCGAGGGTCTTTTAGGATGTGTTTGGCACGATGTTCGGGGAGGTCTGCATCTCGTAGGGTACACTACTAGAATTCTATTCATAGACATCGGGTATAAACCGATGTTAATAAAAAAAAATTCAACGTGTTATTGGGTGGCGTTAAAGATCTCAACTTTACCACATCGGTTTATAACCGATGTCTTTTATAATTTATAACATCGTTTTTATTTTTAATAATGACTTAAAAAATGGATATAATTACTTTTTTATTGATTCATTTAATGTTAAAACTTTATTATTTTTAGTTTCTAGCCTTTTGAAGGTGTGTAGGGTAATAAAAAATTTTAAATTAACATCGCTAATTTTTATAAGCCTGATGTTTTACATTGCTACACACATTGGTTATGTATTATTCAATTTGTGAATATTCTTTTTTCATTTCTAATTTATGATATTATTTTATATAAATATAATACACATTGTTGAATATTTTTAAAGTCAATGTTTTTTTTTTTGTATTTTCAAATCAGTTTTTTCTTTGAAAATGATGTTTTGGCTGTTTACAACATCATCTTATATATTTTTAACGATGTAATTGCTACATATACACATCTATTTTTGTTATAATTTTTACATATATGCTAGATTTAGAAATCGATCTGTTTCGTAATGGTCAACGTATTTACAAACGTAGACATCGCTTTTCGCTCTCAAGTTCGATATGTTTAATAAAATACACCTAATAATCTATATTGTTACATTGTTTTAGCAAACAGAAAATTAAAGGGTAAAATCCACCTATGGTCCCTAAACTTTGATCAAATATACAAACGGGTCCTTGAACTTTATTTTTGTTCATTGAAGTCCCTGAACTTTGATACTTTGTACACATTTGGTCAATCTGTTAGTAAATTTGTTAAATATGTGTTAAATAATGATATTGAATCAATGTATTTTTGTATTAGTTACATGAGTTAGGTTATATAATTGTAATTTCCCGGTATTTCTTTTACAAAAGTAAAAAATTAAGCTTTTTTCTTCTCAAAAGTCCATATATAATATAGTTTTCTTAAAGCAAAGCATATTTTAAAATATATTTTATCAAAGACACTTTCTATTTTTTTTACCAAATGTTATAATTTTCCAATAACAGTTTATTTTAAAGTATTTTAATGACTAATATTTCCTTATTTAATTAAAAACATAGTTTATTTTGTTAACACAAATAGAATTTATTTTTTATAGCAAAAGTAGAGTTTATTTTTTTAACAAAACACATTTTAATTTTTTTAATTAAATAAGAAATTTTTGGTCATTAAAATACTTTAAAATAAAATATCAACGGAAAATTATACGGAGTACCATTTAGTTTGAAAATAGAAAGTTTTTTTTATTATAAATTTTTTTTAAAAAACATATATTTTTAATATAATATAATTTTTTTACTTTATTAAAATAAATACTAAGCAATTACATGTGTACAACCTAACTTTTTCCATTAATATACCAAAACACATTGATTCTACTCCCTCCATTCCAAAATAGATGGTCTTTTACATTTCAGCATGCTTTTTAAGGAGCGAAAAACTCTATGAAATATTTTTTTTAATTAATTTTTTTATATAATTAGATACTTATTAGTAATAACTAATAAGTATCTAATAGTATAAAAATTTTAATTAAAAAAAATATTTTTATAGAGTTTTCCGCTTCTTAAAAAAAGTGTCAAAAATAAAAGCCCGTCTATTTTGGAAAGGAAGGAGGATATCATTATTTAACACATATTTAACAAATTTACTAACAGAGGGACCAAATGTGTACAAAGTATCAAAGTTCAGGGACTTTAATGAACAAAAATAAAATTCAGGGACCCGTTTGAACATTTGATTAAAGTTCAGGGACTATAGGTGGATTTTACTCGAAAATTAAACAATGCAAAAGACCATAACCAATACATTAAATAATGACGATATAGTCGAATACAAGATGACAACAGGGCTAAATACAAAACAAAGTAAATCAATAGTCAGATTCTAAGCTTGACATAATATCATTTGAAAATAAAGTTAATGAAGTCAAAGACACAACCTGTATTTCAATAAAATTAACCTCAACGAAACATTTAAGAACAGTAAAACTACACCAAAAGCTTAGCGAATCTAAAGTCTTGCATGTTGCTTAACCACATCCTGTATCCAAATTAAGACATTGATTATATACACAAAACTCAGATATAACGGAATTGATACCAAAAAAACAAAAATGTCATTGATCAAAGAGCGAGAGGGGAAAGATTAATTTACTTGAGGCGATCTAGAAAATTGCTTTCATGATCAAATTCCAATCAGTCCTAGTGCAATTTTTCCAACACTTAAAAGAGTAAATTGCTTTAATGAACAAAATAACACCCAAATTTCTGATCTGCTCATGATTCCAAACAATCTACAAGCAAATTTATACTTATTTCAAACTGTCTCTTCTAATTGGAACTACAGAAGTTGGGTGACACAACAATTTGTTTTGTGTAAAAAGCTTCACAAAATCAAGAAACCATTGTTGAACAACAACCATTTATCTGGAATTACAAGAAGAGCTAAAGAAGCTGAAAATTCAAAGAGAAGAAAATAAAGTAAACTGAAATAGAGGAATATTAATCAAAAGAGGAGAAAAGTTTCCAGGGTTTGTAGGTAAGGGATTAGTAGGCTACTAAAAGGAGAGTGTTCTTCAATACCTAAACAGGATGCTGGAAAATCACCAAAGTCTGCACTGTCGATAGTATTGGTAGCCCCAGATTAGAGACTTGTGGGAGTAAATCGAGTGTCTATATAGAAACAAAACTAATTCAGTTTCAGCCCTACAGAAGACATTTGCATCCTAAAGAGATATTTCAGGTAAAAACATAGGTGAAAAGAAGTTCAAAGACCACACCTTTCAGATAAGTCCATCATAATTCAGGACAAGATCAAGCTACCCATTCTTCTTTTCTGCATTATCAACTGGAACACAACTACCAAAAAAAAAAGACGAGTAAGATTATTTAAGAGTACAACTAAAGACGAAAAGAAAAGGAGATAATGCAACAGTTATGGGTTTCAGAAATTAATAGTGATCTTGAACTAGTTGTTATTTGTGCAAATCAAGAAAACGCCGTGACAAAAGGGAGAAAAGAAGGTATGACAGTAGTGGGGGTTATGATGGTGAATGCCGGTGCTTTGAGTATTACAACAGTTAAAAAAAAACACTACCAATTAGTATGCTGGTGGTGTTAGTGTTGATATCATAATGAGGGAGTCAAGCAAGACAAGGGGGAACATGAGTAGAAGAGCGTGAGTTATAACAAGCAACAAGATAGAGAAATAAAGAATAAAAATTAAGGAGCATGTGAAGCAAGTAAATATAACAGATAAGGGAAATGAGACTGAGTAGCAAGAACTAAGTATGGAGCATATCACTGACGTGCAACATAATGTAGCAAGTATGACAGGAAAATGCGAGATTGGTGCTGAAAGTGAAACTAGGAAAAGAGTAATATAAGGGATTCTGATAGCAACATAATGTCAAATGTATGACATATGAAAGAGGAACAAAAGCAAGCGTTAGCAAGCAAAGTGGTTTCAGTGAAGCAAGAATGAGCAAGCAAAAGTTCTTAAAGAATAAAAATCAAATTATTAACATGAGCATAGAACATACAAGGAGCATTATGCACAACAACTACTCAATATTATTTCATAATAAACTAAGAAGACAAATTACTAAACTCATCATTTAGCTGCGTTTTATGTGAAAAATCAAGAAAATCCTTCCATTGAGAATAGGATTAGTAACCTGCACAAAGGTAAAAGAATAGCCTTGAGCTCAATATATACCAATGTTGTACTCATATATGAAATTCATAAATCAAACTAACTAAATAACATTTATAAAGTATGTCTTGATTACATACCAATTTTGAAACAAAAATGAGCAAGCATCTTCTAAATCTAAAATCTACCAGTTTCTCAGATACATTCAATGATGTTTATAAATTTATTTACCTTTTTGGTTTTAATCCTTTTCTCAATTCTTTGTCTTTATGGTGGTTCATGTCATTATATTGTTCTTTATTGATGAATTAAAAGAAAAAATTATCACATTCTTTACAGTTGCAAACTAAATAGTTTATCTATCTTTCTTATGCTTAGCTAGGGGTTCTTTTATGTCAAGAAGCTAAAAACAATTAAGGGAAAAGGTTACCTTGAAAGAAAATCATACTCTTAAGTAGATTTTTAGGGTTGAACACTCGCACTTGTTCTTCCTTGGTTCCCTGTTTGTCGATATGTAGACGCTATGCTTAATTAAGTAGGTTTTTAGGGTTATTCAATAAGGAGAAAGCAGAAATGGAACATATCTTGTATCACAAAGAACACCGGGTTTTGTATCATAACAAAATTAGGGTTTCCATACCTCTATTGTTTGGGTGTTCCATAGAGTTGACGACGAGCAGCTAGGGGAAGGAGATAAGAAGCTTAGTGGGAGGAAGGAGCGAAGCAACTGCCGCTAGTAGAAGATGACCTGCCGGAGGAGCGAATGGACCTATAGTTCGAAGCTTAGTCGAAACGTAGGAAAAAAAAAGAGAGACCAGTTGGAGGAGCAATCTTACCCACATATTGTTCGACGCCAGTTGAAGATGACCTATCGGAGGGGTGAAAGGAGACGACTGACCAATTGGAGAAGATGATGAAACAGGGCGCTGGAGATTGGATTAGAGGGACGAAGGCTAGGCCAACTCCTCAGTCGCCAAACCCATCGCTGAAATCGCCAAGAACAGAGCTAGGGATTTGGGCATTTTTGGTTGATCAGTGGATCCAAATATAGATCATTGGAAAGGACTTGCGGGAAGTACCCAAAGGTCCCCAGTTCGAACCCCGGATATGGCCGCTCTTTATTTACAAATTCAAGGGGTATTTGAGGATTTTAGGTTAAAGGGTTGGAATTTGGGTCCCTTTTTTATAAAGAAAATCCGAATATCTCTTTTTTTGGTTAAGTGTTTTGGAGCTCCGCTATTTTACCGCTTATAATTTCATTCAATTTTTTATTTTTTTATTCGGAAATAATTTGGATAGAGAGTCTATCCAAGCGCATCCATATGGATGAGATCTTGAAGATCTGGGTTAGTTGTTAAACTTACCCCCATGGCAGAGTGACCAGGGTGTGCAACCTTGTCAGCCACTCTGTTGCCAGCACGGGGGACATGAGAAAAGACCAACTTCCTCATGCACTTTATCATGGATTGTATGTCCGACATAATTAATTCAATTTCCCATGGGCACTTTTGATACGTTTGGGATACCCGATCCTTCGCCAGTGGGCTTCAGATCAAGAACCACGCCGTATATTTTCTCCGATCTTGCAATGTTCTTTGATATCTCCTGATTTGGAACAAGTCAAACAAGTGATTAAAATTCTGATTTAGCGACGGAATTATACTTAGAGAAATCCAACAACTTTGAAACAGTGAAATAGCGACAGAAGAAGAGAAGCGAGGGACTGGGTTGCGCAGGGTCGCTGGGCACACAGGACAGGGGTCCTCAGGGTGTGCGGGTGTCGGGGCGCGCAGGTTGTCTCGCTGGAAGCGAGCGAGTCAGCGACTGAGAACAAAGAGAGCGCGCCTGGAAGCTTGGCGCTTGGAGACGCGGAATGAGGACGCGGGTGAGAGAGTGCTCGCTGGCAGCGAAGTAATCCGCGGAAGCGAACACTTGGGAGCAGGCGGGCGAAGCGGCCTGGGCACTTGCGAAAGCGAGGGCGATGACGCGGGAGCAGGTGCCGCGCTCGCTGGGAGCGAGGGTGACCGCAGACGACGCCAAGGGCTGTGTTCTCCTTCTTGCGACAGCCTCTGAATTTGGGGTTGTGTTGGCTTAGGGTTTGCCGATGGAATCAAGGTGAGGGTGGTGTTTTTGTGATTGCCGAAAGTCTTAGAACACAAGAGCTTTGGGATTGATAATCGAAGAACCCTTGATCCGTTAAGGGTTTCTTCAATTCTATATTCAATCTGATTAATTCAAAGTGCGGAACATAAATTTATAGTAAAACTATGATCTATCTTACCAATCCTTCCTTGCAAAGGAAAGGGGTTTGGATAGATTAATTCTATCTAGATAAAGGAAATAACTTAAAGATAAATAAATCCTAAAAAGATAGAAATATAATAACTTGGTGGGAAAGTAATATATCTAGAAGAGATATAATTAATTTCCACCTTATTTATCTAATTTGCATAAAATAACAAACTAATGATTAACATGGAACTCGGCCCATCCATGAAGCCCACTCGGCCAAGGCCCATTCGGCCATGTCTTGATCAAGGCGGGTGTAGCCGAGTCTTCATGAGCTCCGAGTGTGGACGCAAGCTCACTTCTTGTGCTGGCGGTGTAACCTTGAGCCAAGTGATCCAGGGTGGCCTGAACCCTTGCTCTAAAGTTCCATGGTGACGGACAAGAAAGGCCTTAGTTGCATTTTGAATCTTCTTGGCCCTTGAGCGAGTGACAGGGCCATCAAATGGAACCTTCATGTTGTCCTCAATGTCACTAGGAGTCGTCGATATTTGAACGGCATCATTCTCCTCCACTTGACTTCGATTTGTCCTCAAATCGTCGTCAGAGTCATCGTCAGGCACGAACAAGGATAGATCGACGACGTTGAATGTAGAATGGACGCTGTACTTATCGGCAGGGAGATCCAGCTTGTAGGCATTAGGACCCATCTTCTGAACCACTTTGAATGGTCCATCTCCCCTGGGGTCCAGCTTAGATTTCCGTTGTTGCGGAAACCTTTCCTTCCTGAGATGCAGCCAGACCAGATCACCAACGTTGAACTGCACATCCTTGCGATGCTTGCCCTTCGCGGCCTTGTATTACGCAGTCTTCCTCTCCAGCTGTGCCTTGGTACGCTCATGCAAGCTTTTGATGAAGTCCACTTGCTTAGCTGCATCCACGCTCTCCTTGTCCTTATATGGCCGAGGCATCATGTCCACTGGAGTCAATGGATTTCGGCCATATACTACCTCGAAGGGGGTCATCTTTGTTGGAGAGTGCCTAGACCTGTTATATGCAAACTCTACAAATGGTAGACAGTCTTCCCATCTCCGGAGGTTAGTTCGCATCATGACTCTAAGTAGAGCCCCAAGAGTTCTATTTGTGACCTCAGTTTGGCCATCAGTTTGTGGGTGACAAGAAGTAGAAAATAGCAATTTCGTACCCAATTTAGACCATAAAGTTTTCCAAAAAGAGCTTAAGAATTTAGGATCACGGTTAGAAACTATAGACATTGGCAATCCATGTAAGCGAACAACATCTTTGAAGAATAAATGAGCAACATGAATAGCATCAACATTTTTATGACAAGGTATAAAGTGAGCCATTTTGGAAAATCTGTCTACAACAACAAATATGGAATCATGACCTTTAGAAGTTCTAGGCAATCCTACAATAAAATCCATAGAAACATCTTCCCAGGGTGCATTCGCAATTGGCAAAGGTTGGTATAGACCATTAGCATTGGATTTCGATTTAGCTTTAGCACATGTAACACAACTTTTGACAAATCTCAGCACATAATTAGACATTTTAGGCCAAAAGTAATGTTCCTTTAGTCCAGCTAGTGTTTTTTCGAAACCCCCATGTCCCCTAGATTCATGTATTTCCTGGGTTAACAATCGGCGAATAGAAGAAGATGGGATACAAAGCTTGCCCATCTTGAACAAATACCCATTATCAACAAAAAATGAATCTACTTCACCTTTGGACACACAGTGAGCATATATAGTTTTAAAGAAACTATCAGAAGCATACAATTCCTTTATTAAAGCAAAACCCAAAACATGTGCATCCATATGGTTTAAGAGGACATACGTTCGTGATAGCGCGTCAGCTACCACATTATCCTTCCCCTTTTTGTGGTGAACCACATAGGAAAAGGTCTCTATGAACTCCACCCATCGAGCAAGTCGCCTGCTGAGCACTGCTTGTCCTTTGAGATACTTAAGAGCTTCATGATCCGAATGAATCACAAACTCCTTGGGCCAGAGGTAATGTTGCCACGTCTGTAAGCACCGAACCAATGCAAATAGCTCCTTGTCGTAGGTAGAGTAGTTGAGCTCAGCGGTGCCCAACTTTTCACTGAAGTAGGCGATCGGACGCTTGTTCTGCAGCAGGACCCCTCCAATGCCAGTGCTAGAAGCGTCACACTCTAGCTCAAACGGTTGAGCAAAGTCAGGTAACTGCAACACTGGGGCGTGTGTTAGGCGATCATTGAGAGCGTCGAAAGCCTTTTGATGTGAGTCAGACCAGCGAAATGTCACATCCTTCTTCGTCAACTCATGCAGGGGGGGGGGGCGACAATCAGGCTGAAATCCTTGACAAAACGTCGATAGAAGCCAGCAAGGCCCAAGAATGAGCGGACATGGGTGGGTGTATGCGGCCTAGCCCACTCCTGAATAGCATGAATCTTCTCCTCATCCACCTTTAATCCAGATGCAGTCACTACAAAACCAAGAAAAATGGTAGACTCGGATGCAAAAGAACACTTCTTTAAATTGGCATATAATTTCTCTTTTCTTAGACAATCAAAAACCAATTTTAAGTGACTTAAATGATCATGCATATTCTTACTGTAGATTAAAATATCTCCTCATCCACCTTTAATCATGCATATTCTTAGACAATCAAAAACCAATTTTACCTAAGTGTCTTCTAAGCACATGGTTCATAAGCCTCATAAATGTAGAAGGTGCATTTGTTAAACCAAAAGGCATTACTAACCATTCATATAAGCCATACTTAGTTTTAAAAGCCGTTTTCCATTCATCACCCTGTTTCATCCTAATTTGATGATATCCACTTCTAAGGTCAATTTTAGAGAAAATAGCAGCACCATGAAGTTCATCAAGCGTATCATCTAAACGAGGAATAGGGTGGCGATACTTAATCGTTATTTGGTTGATTGCGCGACAATCAACGCACATGCGCCAGGAGCCATCCTTCTTTGGAACCAATATGACTGGCACGGCACAGGGAGACATGCTCTCACGAACAAAGCCTTTATCCATCAAATCTGTGACCTGGCGTTGCAGCTCCTTTGTCTCCTCAGGACTAGCTCTATAAGCGGCGCGATTAGGCAAGGCTGCTCCAGGCACAAAGTCAATCTGATGCTCAATACCTCTAATAGGAGGCAAGCCTTGGGGTAGTTCAGCTGGAAGCACATCCAAATAATCCCGCAGAAGAGCAGCAATAGGTGCAGGAATATGACTCAATTCAACATTAAGTAAAACTTGTTTCATTACCAGAAGAATATGAGGTCGATGAGCATTCCATGTGATGGTCCCTTGCTGAGGGTGAGAGACCAATGATCGACGTTCCACAGAGCCCTTAAGTGGTGCAGAAGAGGGCTTGGCTGACGTCGGATGGGTAGGAGAATGTGTCAAAGGGCTGTAGGGGCGGCGACGGGCGCAGCTGCTGGGGCCGCGGGCGCGGCTTCTGGGGCCGCGGGTGCGGCTGGTGCAGCCGAGCTTCCTTTGAGCTTCTCCACTCTTTCAGCTTCGCGTTCGGCGTTCCTTTGTTGCTGCTTGCGCACCTAGTCCTTCAGAATAATTGGTGGCGATAAGGGTAGGAGAGTAACTCTCCTCCCGTCATAGGTGAATGCATATGTATTTGCACGACCATCATGAAGGACATTACGATCATATAACCAAGGACGCCCTAACAATATATGACTACAATCCATTCGAGCAACATCACATAATACTTTATCATGATATGTTCCAATAGAAAGGGAAACTAAACATTGTTTGGTGACCAATATATCCGAACCATCATCAGTAATGCCATTTAAACCATAGTGAGTAGCTCGAGGAGTTGTAGGTAAATGGAGGAAGTTTACTACCTTTTCATTGATGAGATTGCAGAAACTCCCACCGTCGATGATAAGGGTTAAGGTAGCCTCACGAACCAAGCATCTGGTGTGGAATATGTTCTCCCTTTGATCGGCCATGGGAGATTCCTGAATGTGCAGGACCCGTCGATTGATAATGCAAAGCACGTTGTCGTACTGAGAAGTATCGATCTCCTCAATAGGCTCAGTCGACTGGTCCTCCTCTACTTCACTCGAAACTACCAGGTCCTCAGTAGTCTCCTCCTCATAGTAATGGTCTCCCAAATCGTTGAGAAGAACCTTCCTTTTCTGGGGGCAATTGCGAGAGACATGCCCAGAACCTCCGCAAGTAAAGCAGCGAATATCTTTGTTTCGATCTGTAGAAGGGGCAACAACTCTTCTAGTTTTAACCTGATAACCCTGTTGAGGTGAGTTGGAAACTCCCTTTTGCTTCATAGAAGGGTTAGAAGTAGAAGGCTTAGATGGACCAGAAGGGTTAACGGGAACAAACCTGCGACCTTGGGAGGTCTGATCGAATCTGCTTCGTTGTTGCCGAAGTTGCTGCTGTTGTTGCTCATACAGAAGCTGTGCTTTATGAGTCAAAGTGTTAATATCTCTAATGGAATGGATAGCTAAAGGATTCTTAATAGAAATATTAAGACCATCAAGAAATTGAGTACACAAAGCACGTTCAGTAAGATAAACATTAGCCTGATGGGAGAGTCGTTCAAGTTCATCCCTAAAGTCATTCGGAGAGCGAGTTCCTTGTCGGCAGGAAGCGAGCTGCATCCTCATGGACTCCGTGTATTCCTCAGGCACATGTCTCTTCTTTAGGAGATAGCGAAGTTGTGGCCAAGTTTCAACAGGTTGCTTGTCCTGATGGCGGCGCATCTCACGAGTGCGGAACCACCCGTTGCGAGCTTTACCTACTAAATGCAATATAACAACTTCCAATTTCTCCGTTTCCTCATAGCGCAAATGTTCAAGCAGATAGTCAGTATGATTTTCCCAGACAAGATAAGCTTCAGGATCAGTATTAGCATCAAAAGTTTCTAATTTAAGCTTAACATCTCGTCTCTGAATAGCTTGATCATTATCAAATCTAGGACGACCAAAATTAGGAGGTGGTAAATCATCAAAGTTAGGATTTACCTCATGGTAAGCATCCTCCAAATGTGGTGTCTCATTCAGATCAGCATTGCTACGGCTATTATCCCAGTTAGCACGAGTATAGAACGGCTGTTGTGGACGCTGATGGGGTCGGCCCTGCTGCTGCCGTGGGTGCTGGGGCTCAGGGCAATCCTGGTGGCCATTGAAGCCCGCTAAAGGATCGTCGTCATGCTCTCCAGGGAAAGGATTAGTAGTAGCAGATCTTAGCTGATAATGTAATTGACCAGAAGGAGGAGGGTGACCGAAATAAAAGGTGTTACCTGCAGGTTGCTGATTACCTGTAGGGGGCACAGTACCCGAAGGTGGTGTAGTATCCGGGGGTGGTGGAGGCGGTTTTCCTCCAGAAGGAGGTGTAGATCCAGAAGCCTCCACCTGTTTGGACTCCTCCCATTGCCGAGCAAAAACTTGTTTGACGACGTCAGATAACCGTAGGAGGTCCTCTTTGCGTTCGATAGCTCGACGATTTTCAGCCTCTGCTAGCTCCTGTCGTGTCATCAGAGTAGACTTTTGGACAGCAGCGTCAATAATAAACTGCATAGCCTCAACAGTAATGCCAGCAGGTGGGGTAGGGGAAGGGTTGGGGTCGCTATCGTTTGCCATGTTCCTACAATATCAGAAGAGCAACAAGTAAATGAACCAAAGACCAGAAACCAAGTAATGCAAGCTCTAGTGATTCCTAAGAGTGATTCATGGTTTTAGAAACCAAAGAGCGAGAAAACAAGGCACAATATTCAAGCAATTCCCCTGGACACAGAATTTTGCAATATTGAAGACAACAAGTAATAATCAAATTGCAAATTAAATCAGCCACAAAGTCGGATATCAAGGATAGCAAGTATAAACAAGCGGCTTAATGTGGAGAAATAAGAGCTACAATGTGATGCTTGAATAATATGAATGTATAATAGGCGAGAATAGCAATCACAAGGGCAATCAAGTGCACACACTCCGTCAACTATTATCTGACGGTTGCAACACAGTTCAGAGAAAGAGGGGTGTGACCAAGGCTCCAGTGTCGGCACAGCACAAAATCACACAAGTAGGGTTCTTTTGTAATGCTTTAAACCGTTTAGATCATCTAACATGTAGCAATCAAAGAACTCAGAGTTACTAACTCAATGATGTAATGAAAGAATGCTCTATATAATAATAATTTTTTTTTTTGAATTCGGCTTTTTCTGTTTTTTTTTAGTATATGGAACAAGTTGCTGTAAATTGGAGGGAGCAACCGAAATATAAAGAGCAAAAATAAAATAAAAGCTACGATGATCTAAAAGTAAGCAAAAATAAAGAAAATAGGGAAATTAGGCTAGAAACTGGAAAAAAATAGGGTTCTTTAGTGGTGCAAGTTTATATAATGCTTTTAATCCAAGAATCACAGTCATAGGCATGATATGTAGCAACTAGGAATAAAAGATCACAACTTGCAATCAAGAACTCAATATCTTCCAAATTATAGATCCAAACAAAGAATAACAAAGATAAAGTGCCAATTTTTATGGGTAAATAATAAAGATTCAATTTTTATGCAGCGGCTATGGTGAAAAATAAGGCACGAAAAATAAATCACTCAAATAGAAATCAAGAGAGTAAAGAACTTGCATTAACCTAAAATCCGATACCACTTGATACGTTTGGGATACCCGATCCTTCGCCCGTGGGCTTCAGATCAAGAACCACGCCGTATATTTGCTCCGATCTTGCAATGTTCTTTGATATCTCCTGATTTGGAACAAGTCAAACAAGTGATTAAAATTCTGATTTAGTGACGGAATTATACTTAGAGAAATCCAACAACATTGAAACAGTGAAATAGCGACAGAAGAAGAGAAGCGAGGGACTGGGTTGCGCAGGGTCGCTGGGCACACAGGACAGGGGTCCTCAGGGTGTGCGGGTGTCGGGGCGCGTAGGTTGTCTCGCTGGAAGCGAGCGAGTCAGCGACTGAGAACAAAGCGAGCGCGCCTGGAAGCTTGGCGCTTGGAGACGCGGAACGAGGACGCGGGTGAGAGAGCGCTCGCTGGCAGCGAAGTAATCCGCGGAAGCGAACGCTTGGGAGCACGCGGGCGAAGCGGCCTGTGCACTTGCGAAAGCGAGGGCGATGACGCGGGAGCAGGTGCCGCGCTCGCTGGGAGCGAGGGTGACCGCGGACGACGCCAAGGGCTGTGTTCTCCTTCTTGCGACAACCTCTGAATTTGGGGTTGTGTTGGCTTAGGGTTTGCCGATGGAATCAAGGTGAGGGTGATATTTTTGTGATTGCCGAAAGTCTTAGAACACAAGAGCTTTGGGATTGATAATCGAAGAACCCTTGATCCGTTAAGGGTTTCTTCAATTCTATATTCAATCTGATTAATTCAAAGTGCGAAACATAAATTTATAGTAAAACTATGATCTATCTAACCAATCCTTCCTTGCAAAGGAGAGGGGTTTGGATAGATTAATTCTATCTAGATAAAGGAAATAACTTAAAGATAAATAAATCCTAAAAAGATAGAAATATAATAACTTGGTGGCAAAGTAATATATCTAGAAGAGATATAATTAATTTCCACCTTATTTATCTAATTTGCATAAAATAACAAACTAATGATTAACATGGAACTCGGCCCATCCATGAAGCCCACTCGGCCAAGGCCCATTCGGCCATGTCTTGATCAAGGCGGGTGTAGCCGAGTCTTCATGAGCTCCGAGTGTGGACGCAAGCTCACTTCTTGTGCTGGCGGTGTAACCTTGAGCCAAGTGATCCAGGGTGGCCTGAACCCTTGCTCTAAAGTTCCATGGTGACGGACAAGAAAGGCCTTAGTTGCATTTTGAATCTGCTTGGCCCTTGAGCGAGTGACAGGGCCATCAAATGGAACCTTCATGTTGTCCTCAATGTCAACAGCAGTCATCGATATTTGAACGGCATCAACTTTGATTTGTTCCGTAGGTAATCAATAATGATTTTTGAGTCACCTTCAATCGTTATATCCTATATTTTGAGTTTTTTTTTTATTTCACCAATACCAAGCCTAAGAGCCAGGGCTTCGGCCATTAGTGGGGATGCGTTTCCAAGTTTTGTACAAGCTATGTGTCGGGGTCTTCCCCTCCAATCTCGGACAATGACGCCCGCACTACTATCCCCAGACAGCAGCGAAGAACCATCAAAGTTTAGTTTGTACTCATTGTATGGGGGTTTCCTAGTTATTTGTCTTCGGTTTTTCCTGCCTTTCTTTATCGACCAGTTTCTCATAAAAACAAGCTTTATGCCATGATTCTAATTGCTGATCAACAAAACTCTCAATATTTTTAGAAGGTGTTGGCGCATGGTTTCCAAAGGTGACCTCATTCCTGAAATACCAAATGGCCCACCAACTTGTGGCTATTTTTTGTATTTTTTTCTTTTCCCAATTTCTTCATCCATGCCAGTAAAAAATCCATATCCCGATTATGATGAATTATTTGTTTTAAAGCCTGATATTGCACTCTAGTGAGGAATCTTTTAGTTAGATTTGGGTAGCATTCCACAAGGATATGTATATCGTCTTCATTGTCGTCATTGCAGATTTGATAAGTCGAAGGCACAGAAACACCTCGACTAGCCAATCTATCCTTTGTTGGTAGGCCAGAGTGACTTATCTTCCAAAGAAATTCTTAATTTTAGGAGGTAAATTCAGGTTCCAGATCCAAGAAAACCCTTCCATATTGTTTCGTGCCTTATTTGTTAACAATTTGTATGCCGATGAGATAGCGAACCAGTCTTTCTTATCTGGCCACCAATACAGCATGTCTTCCAAGGTAGACACCGGTAGAGGAACATACATTATTTCGTCAACTAGTGTTGGCGGGAAAGAACAATTGAGTTTCTCAAACCACCATTGTCCCCCAATTATGTAGTCACATACATTATCATCTTTGTTAAATATGGTAGGACATTCATCCCGCTTGCATATGGGAGTTTAGGTTAGCCAGTTGTCTGTCCAAAATTTGACAAAATTTCCATTCCCGATTGACCAGATAAGGCCCCTTTTAAAGTGATCTAAAAGGCTAGACACCTTAGACCACTACCAGGAGGCCGAACATGAATGTTTATAATTAAGTAAATGTGAGTTTTTTTATATAATTATAGTGGTTTTGCTTAAAGGTTTGCACCCATCAAGATAGCACGACCCTGTTGAGATAATGATTCAGCCCGCCATTTAGATAGTTGTTCATTGGATTTGCTTATGATGTCTTCAAAAGTCTCTGTGTTAACTCGATCATTTATAATGGGGCAGCCCAAATACTGTTCAATTGAGTTTGAATGACTAACTTCAAGCGCAGGTTCTAGTTCCGATACCGGACTTCGGGCAATGCCCTTCGTAACTTGAAAAGTTGACTTGTGGTAATTAACCTGTTTTCCCGATATTTGACAATATTCTTTGAGGATTGTTTTTATTTTCTGACACGCCGACACATTTCCTTTGAAAAATATTAGGATATCATCAACAAAGGCTAGAAACGGGATTATAGGGCCGTTAGACCAAAATCTGAATCCGACTAGTTTATCAACATCTCCTCTTTCCTTAATCAGCCTACGAGCCAAGATTTCAGCCCCAAGGATGAAAAGGAAGGGCGATAATGGGTCCTTTTGTCGTAACCCTCTCGATGGGGTAAATAGATCAGTCGGGCCATTACTAACAAAGACAGAGAATTACACAGAGGATATGCATTCTTTGACCCACTCAACAAAGGTCGGGTGAAAGTCGTACTGGCGCAACACGACTTCTGTTAATTCCTAATCCACCCTATCATATGCCTTTTTCATGTCCAGTTTAAGGTCGATCCATCCTTCTTTACCTTTCCTAGATTTAAAGGAGTGGAATATTTTGTGCGCAATTAGCACATTATCCTGTATGGCTCTGTCAGAAACAAACGCACCTATTAATGGATTAATGAGTCTACCCATGATCGACTTCAATCTTTCTGTGATAATTTTAGAAATAACTTTATATATTGTTCAACACAGAATGATAGGTCTGTAATGGGCAGTAATAGTTGGGTTGTCATTTTTCGGTAGTAGTGTGATAAAAGTATGACTTATCTGTTTCAAAAGTCGCCCAGACAGAAAGAAGCTTTTAACTGCTCGGATAACCGAGGAACCAACAATATTCCAAGATGCTTTGTAGAACTCTGCAGTCATTCCATCGGGTCGAGGGGCTTTATTTGTTCCCAGACTGAACGTAGCGCTTTTTATTTCCCCGTTTGATGGGATGGTCGTAAGCATTTTGTTTTCAACATCGGTAACCTCGGCTGGGACAAGCTGTAGATATTCCATTAGTTTTGATGTATCAATTGGTTGTCTCTAGAATCTTTTCTGAAAGTCGCTTCCAATCTCTTTTTTTATGTTCATCTCGCCCATGATTTGTGTTCCTTCTGCTGTTGTGATTTGTCTAATCAGCTTTCGGTTTCTTTTTCCCGACGCTATTTTATGGAAGTATCCCGTATTAGAATCTGTCAGCCTGATATGCTTCGTTTTTTATCGTTAATTTCCAGTAAGATTTTTGAAAAAGAAGGAGTCATTCCTTTTTCTTGATAAGGTTTCTCTCCTTTGACTGTATGTGAGTAGTCCTGCTGAAATGTTTGTTTTGCCTAATCTTTAATAATTCATCCTCCACCTCTTTCAATTTTCTGAAGATATTGCCAAATGTCGTTTTATTCCAGATTTTTGCTTTCTGCTTTAGTAACATTGTTTTCCTGGTTAGTTGAAACATTGCAGAGCCCTGGCAGTGATGTTGCCACGTTTGCTTGATTATGTTTCTAAAGTCTCCACGCTGTAACCAAATATTTTCAAATTTAAAAGGTGGCGGTTTGAAAGCCTGATTGATATTAAGATTAATAGTTATAGTACAGTGGCCAGAGAACGAAAATGCACCGTTTTTTGGTGGACAGTAACGGGAACTGCTGTATAATGTTATGTTGGACAAGGACATGGTCCAATTTTTCCTTTATATTTCCTTGCCCTCCTTTGTTTTTCCTCCATGTGAAGGGATTACCGCATGAAGGGATATCCATTAAAGAGCATCTGTTCTTGAACGTTGTGAGTCGATTAAACCTCCCATGCATTGTGGTAGCCCCTCTTTCTTTATCTGAGATGTTTCCAATCTCATTAAGGTCACCGATGACAATGCTCGGAAGCTGATTGCAGTTAATGGCATTGGTTATATTTTCCCAAAATATATCTATATTTTGTTCTTGGGGTGGGGCATACACAAACCAAATGAGGCATGAGAATTTTTCTGTTATGTTAGTATATTTGATTGTGATGATTCTGGGTTGGTGAAGGACAATTTCTATTGTCTCATGAGTGAAAGCATATTCTTTCCACATAATACCGATACGCCCCGATTTTCCAATGGCCGGTGACCATATGGCATCATCAAAACCTACGCTCCTCCATGTAGATGTGTCAGGGATATTTTCCGTCTTAGTTTCTTCTAACGCAAGCAACTGTATATGCTCCACTTTGCACTAAGTACTTATGTCAATCTAGAAGGTTCTCCTTCCCATTCCTCTACAGTTCCAAAAAACTAACTTTCATTATAACCAATATGACTTGAGTTCGAAAAAGTTACACGAGCCTCAAAACAATTATTAATTTGATTCTGGTTTCTTGTTGTAAATAGGTGCCTATGAGTCATGGTACTGTTTTTTTCGACGTTCCTCAAACAACAGAAAACTTTAGTCGCAGACTGAAAGCAAAGTTTGGCTTTCTAGTAGGGGCCGAGTTCATTCCCATTCCGATTTGATTTGTGAGTATATCCCTCTACTAAGAGATGAACCAAATAGAAGGATCTATTTCCTGGTTTTATGCACGTGATTTTCATGCGCGCATACATAATGGAGCCGAATCTTTGAGTTCTTGGATCCAAAAAGAAGCAGTAAAAAAGGGACTTACTGACAGTAAGGATGGTTAAGGGAGCATTCAGCTGTTGTTAATCACTCTGTGTTAATCACTCTGTGTTTCCCACTCTCATAAGTAGTAAGGTTCAAACATGAGATATATTGCAAATATGATTGACATGTGGATATTATTGACTTAAAATGGTTTCCATTATTCAAAGATTGAATTACATACTTTCCAATTGATTTCTTAATGCCAAGTGATGGGCATAGTGCTTAACCCATTCTATTGTATTGAAACTTTGATTTTGTTCTCCACTCATGGGTAAAAACATGAAGTGTCTTAAACCATGGAAGCAACTAGTGTTGAAAAGCCACATTTTCGTTGATGTAGTACAAGATGTAATCAATTCAGACATAAACCTAAGAAACTCGCAGAGAGCATAAGTGTAAATATCACCTGGATCATTTTTTTCTCGCATGTGGGAGTGAGAATTTGATTTCCAACCAATTTTCGACAAGGGTATCACATGGAAGCTCCCTTCAACGATTCTGCACTCGAATTGAATCTTTTTATTTGTCGCTTTTAGCTCCAAAGGTTCGCCGATGATCGTTGCGCATAGAGTAGTTTCTTGTACACTAATGATGCTTTCCTTGACCGCCAAGACCTAAGTCTATCAAATCCAAGGGTGGGCTCGTTTACCCCATTGGAAGGTTCAGTCGGTTCCCTGATTGATGTAGGAGGAAATCGAGTTCAAAATATAAGAATACAAATCAAACCACACTCTGCCCACGCAAATAATTACAAGACTTCCTCCCGATGTAGTAAGAGGAAGTAAGGATCAATCCTCGAGGAAGCGTGTCAGCGGATCTCAGGTAGCAGATGAATCTCACGGATGGTGCTCGACCACAGAGTACTCGACCTCGACTATAGGTAGTCGACAGGGGTTAGGCACATTCGAATTCGAGTAAGCAAGGTGAAGGTTCGATAATATAAGAACAATGTAATAAGAAATACTCTAGAAGGGGGGTTGAATAGAGTATGCCCGTTTTTCGCAGAAAGTCTCAAGACCTTTGGAGCTTGTACCAAAACCTTTGAGATAAACCTGAATCACAAAGTTAAACAATTCGAACCAAGTGCGGAAATAAGGTAAAGCAAATAAGTAAAGAATACGAGTAATTGTTTACGAGGTTCAGCACAACTTGGCCTACGTCCCCGCCTAGGGTTCTTCCACAACCCTAGGATTCAAAGGCTTTATTGATTCGCTTAGCTTAGGATCCTAATTGCTCACCGAGAAGCCTCTCTCCTATACAACTGCAATCTAGTCAACTCACGTTCCCTTGGAGTCCTAGACCAATCTAGAAGAGCCCCACCTCTCTCAGCTATCTAGTACAATCCTCTTACTCTCACAAATCAATAGCCTAGTGCAACTTCCCGAGTTATAAACTCTCGAGTAACACTATAAATGAATATATCCTATAAGCTCACAGTGACTCTCAAAGGCTTTGAAATAAACAACAAACTCTTTGAGCGCTTAGCAGAGAGACACTTTGGAAGACAGAATCGCTTGATGATTGAAAACTCGTGTAGCACTTGTCGCTTCTGTCTTCTTCCTTCTTTCCTTTATATACGAGTGGAATGGCGCCTGAGGATCTTCACCAACGGCTCTAGAATCAGACTTGATCTTCAATCTTCTATATAAGGACACTTCGAAGCCATGATCCGTTTTTGAATAAGATCTCCTCGTATGCACCAAAGGAAAGAGATAATCTCAAATATACTTCCTGAAATGGTTAGTCCAACATATACATATAATATAACGGAAGTATATAATAAGATATAATAATATTCGGACAAATAATATAGGTTTTGTATTTCATCAACTGTTAATGCGCCAAGGCCTTTGACATAAACATCCTGTCAAGGCCTTTGAAACATTTATTCCATTTTCCATCAAGGGAGGGAATTATCACAAGGGTCACTAGTGTGGTCGACGTCGACTAGGAGTCTTCAACGTCGAGTAGGTCTAGTCGAAGTCAAGTAGGGCTCATCGATGTCGAGTACCTGCAGAGACAGAAACAACAACGATCTTGCTCGATCGAGAATTAGTGGTCGACGTCGACTAGGTCTAGTCGATGTCGAGTATAAAACATTAACATAACGAAAGCAAATTTCGAAATAAAGAATGTATGAAAGAAAACTTTCAAGACCGAGGTTTGCAACAACGATAACAAAACATGCATAAGGCAAGATAAAGAGAAATAATCATGCAATCACATCAAAGGAATAAGCTTTTTCCTTTTCAAAAAATTAGACAACTCTTTCAAGAAACCCTAATTGTATCTACTAAATTTATGTTTATAATCCAAGTGGTTAACCTGAATCTCTATTAATTAGGTAATAAACATATAAAAGGCAGTGGATGATCAAAACTCAATAAATGTCGAATATTTACCTCAAACACACATGGCTACCGTCGGGCTCACTCTGACCCTAGAAGTAGGTGAACTACTCGCTCTTCATCATAGGAAAAGACATCAATAATAAAAGAAAACTAACGATCATCTAGCTTGTTTCGAAATACCCATCGAGTGCCAATGACTGATTGATGCTTTGGCCTAGGCTTCAAGGTCCAGACTTTGTTCCTTTCAAATTCGTTAAGCTCACTTTGCATAGCAATGATCCAGTCTGGCTCCTGAAGTGCCTCATCTACCTTCTTTGGCTCAATAAGAGAAACAAACGCGTGAAAAGCACAAAGATCTTTAAGTTTAGAACGAGTTTGAACACTAGAAGTAGGGTCAGAAATGATATCCTTTAATGAGTGTGATGAGGAGTATTTGAATTTCCTTTTGCTAGTCTCAGCTCCTTGATTCGTCACACTGGTAGGATTGACTTATAGTGCATCTGACTCCGTGGTCCTGTTAAGTTCAGTTACAACAGTTTCTGAAGTCTCAACACTGTTGGATTGGACACCAGAGGCTTTGGATGAATCTTCAACACCTTGGGCCAATTCTTCAGTGTTGAGAATCGGTTCCTGCATGTTCATCTTCTCTGTGTTCTTGGTAGCAGCATCATCACCTTCCTCGTTCTCTTCATGGATGTTAAGATCTATATCTGCAACACTTTCACTCAAAGCACCGTCATTGCATTCATAAAAAATAACATGTATACTTTCTTCAACAGCCTGGGTCCTTTTATTGAAGATTCTATAAGCTTTGCTACTCGTCGAGTAGCCAAGAAATATACCTTCATCACTACACGCATCAAATTTTCCCAAGGTTATCTTTTCCATTGTTATGAACAAAACAAGTACAGCCAAAGTGTTTAAAATAAGATATAAGTGGTTTGCGGCCTTTGAAAAGTTCATAAGGAGTTTTCTTTAAGATAGAACGAATAAGACAACGATTTAAAATGTAGTTAGCTGTGTTAACAGCTTCAGCCCAATAGGTTTTAGGTAATGCATTTTCTAAAAGCATAGTCCTGGCCATATCCTCTATGGTGCGGATCTTGCGTTCCACAACCCCGTTTTGTTGAGGTGTCCTAGGAGCAGAAAGGTTATGGGAGATGCCATAGTTAGCACAAAACAAATCAAATTGAAGTTGATCAAACTCCCTACCATGATCACTCCGAATAGACACTATGGGCTCATTTCTTAAAGTTTGCAACTCCTTACAATGTTTTGAAAACTCAAATAAGGCCTCTGATTTTTCTTTAAAAAGTGCAACCCAAGTATATCTAGAAAAATCATCAACGACAACTAGCATGTACTTTTTACCATTGGGAGATTTGACTCGCATAGGACCACATAAATCCATATGTAAAAGTTCAAGGGGTCTAGAAGAACTTACAACCTTTTTGGGTTTGAAGAAGCTACGTGTTTGTTTACCTCGTGTGCATGCATTGCACATATCAATACCTTTGAAGTCCATTTCAGGTAGCCCTCTTACAAGCCCTTTGGACACAAGCTTCTGTAGTGTATGTGGACTCACATGACCGAGTCTCCTGTGCCAGAGCTTTGGATCGTCCATCAAAGCCTTTAGACAGGTTAAGCTTCCTTGTGCCACTTGATCAGCATTTACGGCGTAAATATTGTTGTAACGATATACAGTTAGAATAACTTCACATGTATCTTCTCTGCACACTATACATCTTTTCTTGTTAAATCTGACATTGTTACCACTATCATATAATTGAGAAACGCTAAGCAGATTATACTTTAAACCATTAACAAGATAGACATTTTTAATACTATGGCTGGAATCACTTCCAACACTACCAATACCAACAGTGTCGCATTTCCCTTTGTCACCAAGAGTGATTTTTCCCGTGGATTGCTCCTTTAGATCATGAAAGAGAGAACTCTTCCCACTCATATGCCTTGAGCATCCACTATCAATAATCCATTTGTGTTCTTTCACCTTGGTGATTTCCTGCAAGACAAACATCAACCTTTGTGGCTAGACCAATAAGCAAATTTGGATCCATTGTTGGGGTAAACCATATTTGGTAAAATAGTGCCTTTTGGGACCCAAACTTGTGTTATCCGTTCTTTTCTCAAATGAACAGGAAATGTATTGCGAATAATATATGGATTCTTTCTTCTATAAGGGCATGTCTCTTTTACATGTCCCTTTCTCGCACAGTGGTGACATATAGGAGAGGTTCTGCTTCCTTTTGCCTTTACAAAAGTGGTAATGTGTTGCTTCTTTAAAAACTTTGGATTGTAACCAATACCACTTTTGTTTAGAGAGCTTTGTTGCTCACCCAACATCTTATCGAGAGTGCCTTTGGATTTGGTAAAACTTATGAGGGCTGTCTGTTGGTCTAGAATCTTATTATTCAGGGAGATCTTCTCGTTCTCTAAGTCATGATGCTCATTTCTTAGAGATGAGAGATCTTGCTTGAGTTCAGATTTCTCCGAATCAAGCGTCTTGACTTTAATGTCAAGACCTGAATAAGAAGCTTCAAGACCTTTGACCCTCATAGACAGATCCTCAATAGTTCTTTCCTGGTCCACAGTTCTCTTAATAAGAATGTTAGTTTGGGCAATAAGCTTTTCTTCATTGGCAATCATATTGGAAAGGAATTCTGATATTACCTCTTTTGGACTTTCCATAAGTTCTCTTACAGTAGCTTCAAGCTTTTCATCATGGGATTCATCTTCTGAGGCCATAAGACAAATGTTGGCCTTCTCATTGTCGGAGTCAGAGTCGGAATCACTCCAAGTAGCCACCATGGCTTTCTTCTTCCATTTGTCACCTTTCTTGGGCTGGCTCCTTGTCTTTTGAGGGCAGTCCTTCACAAGATGATCTGTTTCACCACATTCAAAACAAGACAACGGTTTAGTCTTCTTTTCATACTTGTTGTATTGAGGCTTACCTCGAAATTTTGAAGATTCTGATCCATCCTTGTTGTTGAATTGCTTCTTCATTTTGAGAATTCTAGCAAGGCCTCTTGTGATAAGAGCAAAAGGATCATCCTCATCGTCATCCTCATCTTCGGAATCAGATCCATCCTTGGGCTCATCCTTCTTAGACTTGAGTGCCAAGTTCTTAGTGCTAGCTGGAAGTTCTCCATCGTCTTCATTAAGGATCATCTCATGCGTGATCAGCTTTCCAAGAAGGTCATCAAGGGGTAGAGTGGTGAGGTCCTGGGCTTCCTCTATAGCTGTTACTTTTGGACCCCATTTCTCCTTTGGAAGGCACCTCAGTATCTTCCTTACTTTCTCAACGTTGGTAAAGCTCTTGCCGAGAGAGTCAAGGTTGTTGGTGATTTCTGTGAATCGTGTGAACATGGCCTTGATTGACTCATCAGACTTCATCTTAAAGAGCTCATACTTTCGAAGGAAGATGCTGATCTTGGTGTCTTTTACTTGGCTCGTTCCTTCATAGGTGACGACCAACTTGTCCCAAATCTCTTTAGCTGACCTAAAAGATGAAATACGGTTAAACTCATCAGTGTTAAGACCACAGTAAAGTAAGTTAATAGCCCTGTAGTTTTTGGAGATGGTTTCAAGATCTGCTTGGTTGTATTCAGACTCCTTCTTTGCAACTTTGGTGTCATTTGGTCCATCTTTTTCTGGAATCTTCGGACCATTCTCTATAATGTTCCAAAGCTCTAGATCTTGGTCAATGACAAACATCTTCATCAAAGATCTCCAGTGGACAAAGTTGTTTCCTACAAAGAGTGGCGATCTGCTTGTGGACCGTCCTTGTGCAAATCCTCCGCTTGCTTCACCAAACATGATCGAAAACTCACAAGATTGTTAGATCAAAAATAGTGAGTAAAGCTCTGATACCAATTGAAGGTTCGATAATATAAGAACAATGTAATAAGAAATACTCTAGAAGGGGGGTTGAATAGAGTAAGCCCGTTTTTCGTAGAAAGTCTCAAGACTTTTGGAGCTTGTACCAAAACCTTTGAGATAAACCTGAATCACAAAGTTAAACAATTCGAACCAAGTGCGGAAATAAGGTAAAGAAAATAAGTAAAGAACACGAGTAATTGTTTACGAGGTTCGGCACAACTTGGCCTACGTCCCCGCCTAGGGTTCTTCCACAACCCTAGGATTCAAAGGCTTTATTGATTCGCTTAGCTTAGGATCCTAATAGCTCACCGAGAAGCTTCTCTCCTATACAATTGCAATCTAGTCAACTCACGTTCCCTTGGAGTCCTAGACCAATCTAGAAGAGCCCCACCTCTCTCAACTATCTAGTACAATCCTCTTACTCTCACAAATCAATAGCCTAGTGCAACTTCCCGAGTTATAAACTCTCGAGTAACACTATAAATGAATATATCCTATAGTGCTTCCTGACTTGGAATCTCATGAGTGGACGTATGAGGTTACATGTGATGTATCTCCTACTCCATCTGCATCATCTATTCTACGCTTGTCCATTGATGAACCAGGTCCAGAGCCATCAGCTTAGCCTCAAGAGGTAATAGAGGCAAACTTTTGCAATTTGGAAGGTAATGGTGATTACGTTGAACTGTGTTGGTGGTATCATATTCCTTCAGGAGAGAGTCATGCTAGACTATTTGATAGATTGAAAGGGTTTTTGAATTTTATATTTTATACTTTAAATTTATCGAGATATGATGTCTTTTGTAAGATGTGTGCACAAGAATATGATAGGCTACTGAGGGCATTGACGATGTCTGATAGATAAGATCTTGAGATTGAGAATAAGTCAGACCAATGAAATTAAAGAAAGGCGCTTCTCGGGAGACAACCCGAGGTAAATTTTCTAATTTAGTTATTTCAATTCCTAGTTAGCTAGTTTTATTTTCAATAAATTAGGTTTTCCATTAGACATTAGATAGTTGCTTTTAGTTTTTGGATGGACTAACTTTTCATGAAAAGTCATCGGAATCAGCTGAAGCAGGCAGGTAGCGGCCGCCGCAAGACCCAATCGAACCTTTGAGTGGCGTTTGTTCATGATCCTACTCTTCCACCACATTGCGAGTATTTCATTCATCTCTTCCTCTAGTATTTTATTTTTTGTTGTCTTTTATGTTTCATTGAGGACAATGAAAGGTTTAAGTGTGGGGGAGAGATTGCATTGCATATAGATAGAGTTTGCATATCATGTTTATTTATCTTTTCATATTTATTTTTACTCATATATCACATTTGAAAACAAATTCACAAAAATATCATGCATTGTATTTAGGTGTTATTAAAGATACCCGTCTTGGTTTAGTTTGTCCTCTAATTCATTTTTATGATCTTATTGCATAAATCCCATGATTTGATTTAATTGCTTGAAAATGATTTTTGGAGGATGATTTGTGAATATAATTGAGCAAGTGTGGTTCATAGTTGAGGTTAAATTGAAATCTAAAAAAATATAACCCTTGTGAGTTTGTTTTGGCCTTAGAGGGACTTTACATATTATTCTCTTTTGCTTTTATTGTGTGATTATACTCTTCATCTGCTTGTGATTCATGACCGTATTGCACATGTTTGTTGCTTGTGAATTTCAAATGATCGAGGCATATTTTCTTTAGCCATATTATACCTTAACCACCCTTTGCATTATCATTTGCTTGAAGCCCATCTGAGCCTTAAAGCTTATTCTTTTTGATAGATCTACAAAAATATATCATAGCCAATAATTAGTCTCACCCTATCCAGGAATTAGGAGGAGAATTGGTGAAAAATCTTTATGTTGGAGTTGCTTTGAGTGGAGATGATGTATGTATGGTTGTGCATTGGGAGAGGCATAGCCGAAATAAGGTAACCCTTCCTGCATAATAGAGATGACTTATTACTAGGGGCATAAGGAGGATAAAATTCACTTAGGAGTAAAAGTCTAGTAAGCTTGGACCTAAGGAGGATAAAATTCACTTAGGAGTAAAAGTAAGCATAAAAGAAAAGAAGTCATCATCCAAATGGAAAAATTGCATGAGTTGTATGGCTATTGAAATCGAAGAGCTTATTGATATGTATTGGAGTTTATGTTATTGGAATGGTTTGCGAAGTATGGAAATTTTGGTGTTGTTCTGGTTGGTTGTTGTTCCTTTATCCCGGATTTTTAGCACCACAAACCTAAATATTTTCCATGCCTTATGTTCCTACCGAATCCCCATTACAACCCTATAAAAGTGCTCATGATGTTGTTTGCAAGTGATGACTTTCACGGTGTATGAAAGCATTTTGGATTGAGTTGAGAGTTGGTCTTTAAAGCCTTAAACACATGAGAGCTTGAGTGAAACACATTATCCAGGTGAGGTTGGATTAAATTTGCCTTTACTATTGGATCGCTCATATATTTGCTAGGATATTTGTTCTCTTATTCATGGCTCCTATTGCTTGATGTTGCTTTTATAAAATTATAGCATGAAGATCTTATTTGTGGGATGATTAATTCTATATTTGTTTTTTATTGCTTGAGGACAAGCAAAAGCTGAAGTGTGGGGGAGTTTGATAGCATGCATTTAGATGGTCATAATAGGTTGCATTTAGTTTAGTTATGATGCATATCATGCATGGTTTAAGTACAATTTGCATATTTGTTCTCTATGTTGGTGGAGTCAGAATCTACACACTTTTATCGATTATTTTAGGTAATCGTGAATTCGAGGATGAGACATGGGTTGATGACGCATTAGATGAAAATGTCTAGTTGATCGAAGAAGCTTATATGAAGATCTCAAGAGGTCCTAAGAAGAAGCGAGCATAAACGAAGAACAAGTCTGCAGAAGTTGTCGCCAGACATATATATTTTTTCTGAAATATTATATATATTTTTTCTGAAATTATTATTATTCATGTTAAGGTATCTTAACGTAATGTTATTAGAAAATGTATTTTATGATGAGTAAATATGTGATCTTGGAAATTATGAGAGGATCTACTGTTATTAATTTATAAATATGGTTTGGTGTTTACTCTAGTTTAATACAATTTGGTAAACTATCTAAAGGGTTTTAGGTTTTGAAATAAAAATGCCGGAATTACTTTAATGGTATAAATTTACAAGTTGATTAAAGATTTAATGTTTTATAAATGGGTTTTGGCCAATTATGATTTGAGAAAATGTTTTGCATATGAGTTGACTCAACTTGATATTTAAGAGTTGGAAAAGTTTGGGAAATGAGTTTGGAAATATTGTTGGCGAGATTTATCAATGGTTTTGATTAAATGGTTTTGGTTGATGTCGATCGTATCGGAAGGGTTTTAGAAATGGTTTTACTATCGGTTGGTTTTGAACATATTGAGAACTTGGGTTTTGTGCGAGTATGAATGTTGGTCCATCGTCTTATGACAATGACTTGATGATAGGTATGTATTGCTAGTGGATTACTCTGGACTTGCATTTGGGCCCTTGCTTGTATTATTCTGTTGTTCTGCATCTTCAGGTAAGTTCCCTAGGGGGCTTACTCAGGTTGGACATTCATGCCAGTTGTTGCATTTTATGTTAGGTGTTGCATATGCATAAAAGCATGTCATGTAGTATCCTGTTAGGTTGCACTAATTGAATGAGCATCTGCTTACTTTATGCGTTTGAAACAGAACGGCCGTTATCTTTGATAGTCCTAGAGTCTTTGCTAGGGTCAGAGGGTAGCCCAGCCTCATCGGGTACCCTGAGTCAATCGAGTCATGAACTTCCTTGTATTATGAGATGCCTACGGGCTTTATTGTGGAGCGGGTTAGGCATGCGTGCCGCCCGATTATAATGGATGTTGTCTAGGCAGGAGGATGGTCAAGTATGAAATAAATATGAAATATAGTTCAGATTGACTTCCCTGTCTCAGCAAATAAATACAAGACTTCCTCCCGTTGTAGTAAGAGAAAAGTCAGGATCGAATCCACGAGGAAGCACGTCAGCAGTTCTCAGGTAGCTATCAGATTCTCACAACAGCAGCAGAAAAGCAGAAACAAACACAGAAACAGAAAAGACAAATAACCCGGCAAGGGCAACTGAAATAAAAGCAAAGAACAAACTAAAGACAGAAATAAAAGCAAAGCAACAAACGGAAAAAAACAAAGCAAAAAGTCGTACTCGATCTCGACCACAAGCTTGTCGAGATCGACAAGAGCAACTCGACACAGAGAACAGAAAGTGAAAAATCGACAAAAGAAAACAGAAAACCAACTCGACTAAGACAAACCCAACTCGAGATCGACAAGAGGTAACTCGATCTCGACGAAGCTTCGTCTAGGTCGACCAGGAACAGAAAAAAGACAGAAACTTTAAAGTTTGCAAATTCAAACACAGAACTCAGAATTTTGGTGAAATAAATCAATATAATAAAAGACTTCCAAGGCTAGGGTTTCAACACCACAACAATAACCATGCAAAACAACACATAAAGGCATAAAAGATCATGCTTTCCATCAAATAACTTTCGTCATTAACAAATAGGCATATAGAGGCTCTCGCATAAACCCTAATTGTTACTAATCCTTTTTCACATAATTAATCCAAGTTGCATTAAGATCACTTTCGCTTCAATAACACAAACAAGGATCACCTTCAACTTTCGCAAAAGAATCATGCTCATAGGGATAGAAGATGAATCGCACAAAAAATCTGACCTTTATCGCATCGCCTCACATGGCCACCGTCGGGCTCACCCCAGCCCCAGAAGTGGGTGGACTACTCACGCCTCATCGCAGTGACAGACATTGCATTTATGAAGGAAACTTGCATTAAACTAAATTCAACGCTTTTACAATTCCGGCAACCAACTTTCGCAAATCGCCAAAACCCTAAAAACCTCAAACTCCTAAACTACTCTACTTGTATCTCTGAATGGAATTGTGTGTGTCTTTGAATCCATGAAAAGTCAGCCCCTAGGGCCTTATTTATAGCCTTCATTCCCTAGCTAATCTAGGAAAGAAGATATCTATCTCTATCTAAATCTATATCTAAAATTATATCTAAAAGCCTTAAAGATAAATAAATTGTTTTAAGGAAATAAATCTTAAAGGAAAAGATAAAACTAATTAGGGTAGATCTTCATGTCTTGATAGATTGCGTCTTCCATAGATAGAACTTGATGTATTTGGATAGAATCTTCCGCCTTCGCGACCAAGGAAAGCCAAGTCTACTCGGACAGGTCATCGACGACGCGTTTCTGGGCACTGCTCTAGTCGACCTCGACAAGGCTTGGTCGACTTCGAGTAGGATTCGTCGTCTGGTGCTTGATGTGGCTCGTCATGGCTTCCTGGGCTCGTCGACCTCGAGTTGGTCTCGTCGACTTCGACAAGGGCTAGGGCCATCGACTAAACCTCCTCGGGTTGCTCAGACATGGCTCAGGGCGGCTCGTCGATCTCGACAAGGGTTAGTCGAGATCGAGTAGAGGTGGCTCGGCCTCTCGTCCTCGGTTTGGTGTGCTCGACCGGCTCGGACAAGGACTCAGGCGCTCGTCGACTTCGACAAGCCCTAGTCGACTTCGAGTACGGTGGCTCGCCGACTAGGGTTTCTCGAGCAGCTCTCCTCGAGGGACTCCGGATCTGGTGCTGTGGCTTCGTCGACCTCGAGTAACGGTCCTCGAGATCGAGTTGGCTTCGGAGCTCGGGGAGCTTGGTTCTCGATCATGGCTTTGTCGACTAGGCTGTGCCCGGACATGCTCGTTTACGTCGAGTAGGCTTACTCGAGATCGAGTAGCCTCGACTCTCAGACTTGTTCGCTGCTTTGACCTTGGACTTCTGTAGTGGTTTTCCGAGCATTTCCGACCTTCTGTAGAATTGCTGTAAATGCCTCGATTTCTGCGATTTAAACAGAAACTGGTGTAGATTCCATAATTTTGGCAAATAAACATAAACTACACAGATTCTGTACTATCTTAACCCAAATGCATGAAATGTATACAGAAATCGATATAAAAGTTACTGTAAAACATGGCAGATTCCGCTCACAACAAACACCCCATACTTAAGCTTGCTTGTCCTCAAGCAATACTTTTAATTGTCATTCAGGGGAAGTAATAAAAACTCTCAACATCTTAGATTCATTCTTATATGTCCCTGCAATCAATTACCATCCTCGAAAAGGTACTAGTGTCACAGATCCATGCATGTGCAAATATGTAAAAGCAACATCTACTCATAAAAGGAGGGTTATGCACAAATAATTTTTGTGTGACAAAGCATCTATAATCAAGAAGACTTTAATTTAAGCTCATGAAGGAGTAGATTGGTAAAAGGCTAAAAGGTGGGCAATTTTTGGCAATGTGGTGCTTTTATGATCCGGGGAAATGGATCACTTTCAAACTTGAATTTCCACATTCCTTCTTCCTTTGATTCATCACCTTTCATAATGCTTTTATTCATAATAATGCTTTTACCTCTCTAACCTCAACACTGCCTTCTCGCGAGTCGCAAACATGGGTGTCATGAATGGCCCCGGATACTTAGTGCGTCGGACTCCTCACAATGTGTCCCATCTCTCCAAACTATTATCTTAGAGAGCAGGGTCAATCTACCTTTATCTCCTGAGGTGATTGGATTTTCTTTCACTCATTAAATTTTCCATATATTTCAAATAATTTCCTTCCAAACTCCACAAACACCATATAACATCTCCATAATGTAACATCATTCTCAACATAATCCCCGGATAAGGTAAAGAATGGAAATATTTAGATCATGTGGAGCAATATTTGAAATAAGGCATATTATGGCTTTTGTGATGCATAAGCATAGGTAAGGCTAGGAATTAACAATGAGCATTATATGGAAATATAAAGTCCTCCATCATTTTATCATGCAACATGTCAAAAGCAATTTCAAATTTTTCCTCCTTTCATGGTTTTCAAGAAAATAATGCACTTCATTGTGACTTCCCTTTACTAGGCAATTTCATGCTATATCTCTAATGAATCCAATTTTGCATCGTCGAGTTCAATATAAGCTTCCATGACTTTATTCAAAATTTTCAATGGGGGTCATTTTTCTCAAATTTTTGGAAAACATGCATATAAGCACATAAATAAATAATGCATTCCAAAATAGCCATGTAGCAATTTCAAAGAAATAATGCACAAATAATGTCAAATATGGCAATTATGCGTAATGTAAGCCCTTCCCCTACCCCATACTTAAACATTACAGTGTCCTCACTGTATAAAAAAAACAATGTAAAGGGTAAAGAAAGAAACTCACAAGACATGTGTGCAGAGCTGAAAAATTTCGAATGGAGCACCTCATAGTCCGAGTAAGCTTTGGTTCTATCCATTGACCTGAAAAAGTAGAAGACATATACCCATAATAGCAAAAACAAAAACAAAGTCTCAAATGTCCTAAAAAGTCTTATGTACACGCTCTAGATTTTATAGTCGCTAGGCCGACTTTCATTAATGCTCAAGGTGGCATCTGCAGGGCCCATGTAGCTTGGGCCTCAAATAAGACTCAATTCTTGTCCATCAGCTGTAATCCTCCAGAATGGATCTTGTTCACCACAAATGGTCCCATCCGCTTCTTGTTGAATTTGTTGGGAAACCAATGATCCTTTGATTTAGAGACATAGAGCTTGTCTCCAACTTCATACTCCTTAGGCTCATCATTGGAAATCCTACACAATCGCACATACCAAGGCAGACCTCTCCCATGTATAGATAAATCTTTAATGGAAATAGGAGAAGAAAGATCCATACCTTGACTTACCTTTGCGGAAACGGAATCGGGCACCACGGTGTTTGGTCGATCTCGACTAGGGCTCCTCGAGATCGACGAGGCTGCTGGCTCTGGTGGTGGTCTGGTCGAAGAGGCAGAAGTCGAGGAAGAAGGTGGCTCGTCGACCTCGAGTTGGCTACTCGACATCGACAAGGACTCTGCTCCTGGTGGGATGCTCCTCGAGAACACAGGATCTGGTGGCGCCTGGCGGTGGTCGACCTCGATAAGCCTACTCGAGGTCGAGTAAGGCTTGGGTCCTGGAGTCACCATCGTCGAGGAAGAAGAAGCTGAGGTCGTCGAAGGGTGGTCGATCTCGACAAGACCCTTGTCGATTTCGACTAGAGATGGTGCGTCAGGCGGATTCTGTGTCGAGGAAGCAGGAGTCGTGTTGGCTGGGTTCTTTTCGACCTCGAGTAGCCTATTCGAGATCGACGAGGGTGTGGCTTCCGTCTGGCTGCTCGACGAAACTGGCTCTGGTGGAGTCTCCTTGGTCTGGTCGAGATCGACTAGGGTTCTACTCGATGTCGAGGAGCCCTGGTCGATCTTGACCCCATACTTAGCTCCTTTCAAGGCATCCGAAAAATAATGAATCCACAAGGGCTTACCTTGGTCTGTGTCAATGGGATTCTCTGTGTTTTCCTTGAGGATTGCCATGATCTCCTCCACCTGGGCCTCCATGTCCCTTTTTTCTATCTCCTCAGGGGTCATATTTCTGACCTTGGGTCCCCGCAGGTGATGTAGCCAGCTGAGATAGATTTGACCTCTTCCATTGGACCTGTATGCCTTTCAGTTTTATTAAAGGAATACTCAATTACCTCATCCCTGATGTTGAAGGTGAGCACTCCTTTCCTTACGCTTATGTTGGCATCCACCGTTGCCAAGAATGGTCTTCCTAGAATAATTGGACAAGCAGGATCTTCTTGCATATCAACAATTAGGAAATCAGCAGGAACGAAGAATTTACCTACTTGTACTGGTACATTTTCCACCATGCCTGTTGGAATGACCACTGTGTTGTTGGCCATGTATAGTCTAGCATCCACAGGCTCCAGGGCACCTATCTTAATCTTGGACCAAATCGTTAAAGGCATAATACTAACACTGGCTCCAAGATCACATAGGGCATTAATTTTGTATGGACCAAATCCAATAGTTATAGCAAACTGACCTGGATCCGGCCTCTTCTCCAGTATGTCCAGATGGCTGCACTCCTCTGTGATTTCTGCCATCGATCGCTTTTTGCTCAGAATCTCCTTCAGGAACTTGACGTAGGACGGCATTTCATTGAGAGCTTCTGTGAAGGGGATGGTGACGTTCAGCTTCTGAAGCATCTTGATGAAGCGCTGAAACGTTTTCTCCGCTGGGTCCTTTAGAGATTTTGTGGGGAAAGGCAGCTTCTTTTTTTGATTCGGAGCCAGAACAGATGTCGGAGTTGCTGTAGATTTCTCGACCAGGGGCTCCTCGACATCGACAAGAGGCTTGTCGAGATCGACTGGCTTGGGTGCAGTCGAGTTGCTGTTCGGAGTAGACGAAGATTCTGGCAATTTCTCCTCGAGATCGACGAGAGTCTTGTCGAGGTCGAGTACGGTCTTGTCGAGATCGACTACGGATTTGTCGAGGTCGACTTGCTGATCTTCGTCGTTCTGCTGCTTTCCAACCTCCGGCTCTTGCAGTTGATGGCCGCTTCTGAGTTTTACAGCAGCGACGTGCCCAGTCTTTCCCTTAGGATTTGGTTCTGAAGATCCAGGGAGTGCGCCTGACTGTCTGGGGATTCCTGCTCCTAGCTGACCAATCTGTGTATCAACTGTTTTCCGCCAGATATCAATTTCCCCAAGCCTAGAGTTGACACCTTGCATCTGAGTATAGACGGAGTTGAAGGACTGCCTAGTTTCTGTGTGGTTTCTTCGTATTTCCTCCAGGACCAGCTGTATATCACCCTTTTTATGTTCCCTTTCTGGATGTCCTGGAGCTCTGTAGGGCAGGGGATTCCTAGGGACACCTTGGTTCCACTGTGGTTGCTGAAACCTTTGGTCCCCCATGTAGCGATTGGGTCCCCCTGCGTAAGCTGCATCCTCATGGTGCTCTGCCAATCTGACTTGCTCTGTGTGTGGGCACTCAGGAGTGGTGTGCCTTTGCGATCTGCATTCTATGCAAGGCTGGTTGACAGAGAGATATTTGACTTGCTTGATGAGCTTCCTATTCTGGTCTCTGTAGTATTGCTCCCTGACATCTGGATCGATCTCCTTTGATGGCTCATAGAGGGGCATGGATGGTGCTGGCCTGGCGTATGGGTTCTCTTCATAAGTTGTAGTAGACCCATACTTGTTGTCGTAGGTAGTGAGCTTCTCCAGCACTCCCCATGCGTCACTGGGCGGCATTGTCAGATACTCATAGCGAGTATAATTGTTGATTCTGTCCTTAGTGACTTGATCCAGAGAGTTGAAGAAGATCTCTTGAATGATGTAGGGTGGTTGTCCATGAGTAGGGCAAGATCGCAATAGTTCCTTGTAGCGCTCTCATGCCCTTGCCAGCGGTTCCCCTTTCTGCTTTTTAAAGGCGGTGATTTTCTGGCGGGGATGTGCTGTTTTGGCAGGTGGGAAGAATTTGTTCAGAAACTCTTGCTCTACTTGGGCCCAGGTTGTGAGTGATCTTGCCTTTAGCCCTTCCAGCCATTTCAGTGCAGGTCCAGCGAGCGACCAGCGAAAAGATTTCATCTTGACATATTCCAGAGTTGTACCTTCTGCAAGAGTACGGCACATATCATGAAAGTTAGTAATATGTTCAAGAGGACACTCATTAAATCTGCCGTAAAAGGCATTGTTTTTAAGCTCTATAAGAAATTGAGTGCGAATTTCAAAAGAGTTTTCAGGGATTAGAATCGCCGATTCAGGCACGACGAGAGTTGGGTGCATGTAGTCCTCTGCCGTGGTTGGATATTGGGCAAGCTCAGCTTGTGCTTGTTCCCTTGCTGCTCTCTCAGCGGCGATAGCAGCATCTTTAGCGTTGATAGCGGCATCCCTTGCGGCTAGTTCCCTGGTAAGCCTAGCGATTAGCTGTTCCTGTGTTTCAGCGGCCGAGATGATCCTTTTGAGTTTGGAGTGGATGTGTAGGTAGCGCTTCGGTTCGTCTAAGCTGTCAAACTCAGGTGTTTGACCAGAACGACGCATACACCCTGCAATCTAACTCAAAGAGACAGTGAGAACAGACTACCTAAGGCGCGATTGATTGCTTCCCCGGCAACGGCGCCAATTTGTTGTCTAGGCAGGAGGATGGTCAAGTATGAAATAAATATGAAATATAGTTCAGATTGACTTCCCTGTCTCAGCAAATAAATACAAGACTTCCTCCCGTTGTAGTAAGAGAAAAGTCAGGATCGAATCCACGAGGAAGCTCGTCAGCAGTTCTCAGGTAGCTATTAGATTCTCACAACAGCAGCAGAAAAGCAGAAACAAACACAGAAGCAGAAAAGACAAATAACCCGGCAAGGGCAACTGAAATAAAAGCAAAGAACAAACTAAAGACAGAAATAAAAGCAAAGCAACAAACGGAAAAAAACAAAGCAAAAAGTCGTACTCGATCTCGACCACAAGCTTGTCGAGATCGACAAGAGCAACTCGACACAGAGAACAGAAAGTGAAAAATCGACAAAAGAAAACAGAAAACCAACTCAACTAAGACAAACCCAACTCGAGATCGACAAGAGGTAACTCGATCTCGACAAGAGGTAACTCGATCTCGACGAAGCTTCGTCTAGGTCGACCAGAAACAGAAAAAAGACAGAAACTTTAAAGTTTGCAAATTCAAACACAGAACTCAGAATTTTGGTGAAATAAATCAATATAATAAAAGACCTCCAAGGCTAGGGTTTCAACACCACAACAATAACCATGCAAAACAACACATAAAGGCATAAAAGATCATGCTTTCCATCAAATAACTTTCGTCATTAACAAATAGGCATATAGAGGCTCTCGCATAAACCCTAATTGTTACTAATCCTTTTTCACATAATTAATCCAAGTTGCATTAAGATCACTTTCGCTTCAATAACACAAACAAGGATCACCTTCAACTTTCGCAAAAGAATCATGCTCATAGGGATAGAAGATGAATCGCACAAAAAATCTGACCTTTATCGCATCGCCTCACATGGCCACCGTCGGGCTCACCCCAGCCCCAGAAGTGGGTGGACTACTCACGCCTCATCGCAGTGACAGACATTGCATTTATGAAGGAAACTTGCATTAAACTAAATTCAACGCTTTTACAATTCCGGCAACCAACTTTCGCAAATCGCCAAAACCCTAAAAACCTCAAACTCCTAAACTACTCTACTTGTATCTCTGAATGGAATTGTGTGTGTCTTTGAATCCATGAAAAGTCAGCCCCTAGGGCCTTATTTATAGCCTTCATTCCCTAGCTAATCTAGGAAAGAAGATATCTATCTCTATCTAAATCTATATCTAAAATTATATCTAAAAGCCTTAAAGATAAATAAATTGTTTTAAGGAAATAAATCTTAAAGGAAAAGATAAAACTAATTAGGGTAGATCTTCATGTCTTGATAGATTGCGTCTTCCATAGATAGAACTTGATGTATTTGGATAGAATCTTCCGCCTTCGCGACCAAGGAAAGCCAAGTCTACTCGGACAGGTCATCGACGACGCGTTTCTGGGCACTGCTCTAGTCGACCTCGACAAGGCTTGGTCGACTTCGAGTAGGATTCGTCGTCTGGTGCTTGATGTGGCTCGTCATGGCTTCCTGGGCTCGTCGACCTCGAGTTGGTCTCGTCGACTTCGACAAGGGCTAGGGCCATCGACTAAACCTCCTCGGGTTGCTCAGACATGGCTCAGGGCGGCTCGTCGATCTCGACAAGGGTTAGTCGAGATCGAGTAGAGGTGGCTCGGCCTCTCGTCCTCGGTTTGGTGTGCTCGACCGGCTCGGACAAGGACTCAGGCGCTCGTCGACTTCGACAAGCCCTAGTCGACTTCGAGTACGGTGGCTCGCCGACTAGGGTTTCTCGAGCAGCTCTCCTCGAGGGACTCCGGATCTGGTGCTGTGGCTTCGTCGACCTCGAGTAACGGTCCTCGAGATCGAGTTGGCTTCGGAGCTCGGGGAGCTTGGTTCTCGATCATGGCTTTGTCGACTAGGCTGTGCCCGGACATGCTCGTTTACGTCGAGTAGGCTTACTCGAGATCGAGTAGCCTCGACTCTCAGACTTGTTCGCTGCTTTGACCTTGGACTTCTGTAGTGGTTTTCCGAGCATTTCCGACCTTCTGTAGAATTGCTGTAAATGCCTCGATTTCTGCGATTTAAACAGAAACTGGTGTAGATTCCATAATTTTGGCAAATAAACATAAACTACACAGATTCTGTACTATCTTAACCCAAATGCATGAAATGTATACAGAAATCGATATAAAAGTTACTGTAAAACATGGCAGATTCCGCTCACAACAATGGAATGCATTCACGAGCTGGCCAGTCTCCGCCCTATCGGAAGGGGGTGGAGGTAGGAGAGGGATATGCCACTTGGCATTGTCTTGGGCCCTTTACAGTATTTTTACACATTATTATAACTAGGAGCATGCTAGTGTGTTTGACTTTCGTACTGCATTAGAGCATCTTTATTAGGTATAGCACATACTATGTGGCCTCAGCGAGGACTGCCGGTCCCGCATGAGTGGCTCGATCTGACTCTTTTCCCCGTTCTTTTTTTAAAGGCATTTTCTGCAGATTTTGAGTGCTCGATGTCTATATGACGGGGTTTCTCTTTGGCGAATTGAAGAATCTGGCTAATATCCTAACCTAGTAAAATGGTAATTACCCACTCATAATTTGGTTTTGACCGGCTCTTCCGTGGCACTTGTATATTTACTTTACTTTCGCTTTACTTTCGTTTGAAATGAATTCCACGACATAGTCTTAGGACAAGTTAAGGGTACCCAACGGCCCTTCGAGGTTTTTAGGGTTTGAAATCCCTCTTTCTACTAGTCTTAAAAAGAGTTTGAAACCTCGACCCGTACCTGGATTGCAAGATCCGAACAAGGGGTTTTATCCCTTGAAACGTAACCCGAAAATCATAATTCTGGGCCGTTACAGAGGAAGCGTGTCAGAAGATCTCAAGTAGCTGTAAATCTCACATAAATAATAGCTTACTCGATATCCAGTAAAGCTCCGGAGTCGGGTTGCTTCGTCTTCAGCTTCCTCGATCAGCTCCTACTCGACCAGCATTGCCCAGACATCCTTTGTCGATATCAAGTAAAAGAACTCGATATCGAGTAACTCTGGGCTCCAGCTTGATTCGTCCTGGTTTCGTCATTCTTTGACTTTGGACTTCTATAGTTGATTTCCGAGCTTTTCCAACCTTTCTTAGAACTGCTGTAAATTGCCTCGAATTCTGCCAATTTAAACAGAAACTGGTGTAGATTCTATAATTTCGCAAATAAACAGTCTTTGACAAGTGGACTATGTGGGGAACTCAAAGTACTGGCCTGTTGTTTTTGGGCTGCCATATAATTCTGGAAGGCTTGGAACTCTTTCCACTTTTGAAGTTGTTCAGCAGTGAAATTTATTGGGGAATTTGGTGACTGAGGGACATTTGTTTGGACATTTGTTTTTGGCTTTGGGTTTGGGCTTTGTGGTTTGTAGTTAGACTTCTTTTTGGTGAGAATATCATGGGCTCTTTGTACTGTGAGAACACTGAGGTCAAATTTTTCCCACCATCGAATTTTATATCTTCTACACAGGGTTAAAGGAAAGGGCTTTGGGAGAATTTGTATGGTCTCGTAGCTCTAGCAAAGGATCCATGCTAAACCCGTGTCCCTGTGAAATCGTAGTGGTCTCGTGAAAAGTTTGTCTGGTGAGTGCTTGTAGTAGTAGTCATATGCAAGTCTGGCTGAGTCTAGGAATATATCAGTAGTAGTACCAAAGTGATACCACCATTGATAAATCCATACTGGAATGTTGTCGTTGCATTTTCTGAAAAATATAAACCATGAGTGGTTAAATGGTCTTACTAGTAGGCAGTAGCTCCATGCCATTTTATAATCCATGTAAGAATATTCTGGTACTGCTTGGGGAACTGAAAATGGTCTGAGTCCCCAAGGGTCATCCCAGTCAGAGACTGATAGAACCGGAAGGATCTTGATCTTAGAGAAGTTGATTTTTGTGGGGTCTGCATCACACATTCTGTGAATAATCTCTGCGGAACCAGAGTCTATGAGGATAAGTTCGTAGAATTTTCTGGTCTTTTTGGTGTCATCGGGAAACCACTGAAAGTCTTTAGGAAATAATTTTGTGATGAAGGGTTCTATTTGTGTTTGGCTTAAAATTTCATGTTTTGGAGTTAGATAGACGTCTTGTATTGGACTTGGTTTGGTAACATATTTGTAGTAAGGGGTCTCTTTTTGGGATTATGTTTGACTGGAGTTCTTGGTACGGAAAGAACTTCTTGTTATGAGAGAGGAGGATATTGAGAAAGGGACTGGAACTGATTGTGGACTGGGACCATAGATGAACGTGCAGGGACAAGCTCATAATCCTGTGGAATCTGTTTTCTGTTGCTGGATTCCATTAAAATGGAATTCTTCTGAATCTTTTATCTGCAATTTGTAACCTTTGGTCAATAACTAACATTAAGTCAAAATCTGGAGCTCCTCTTATCATAGATAGTCTAAACATTGCCCGAAGAAAGGGTATTTGCAAATCTTGCTCTATTTGTTCTCTCACTTTTTGGGAATGAGGGTTAACAATAACAGTCTTCATGTTAAACCCTGTACAAATTCTTTTGTAAGAAAGCAATTGCTAGAAGAAACATTTATCAAAATGGAATCTTATTTAATCTCTTCCTGGCCTCCAATTTTAATTCCTTGAGAAAATCAATCATTTGTAGATCAGGATGGCCATGGAGAATAGAAAGGTCAATCACATCTTGGACTGGTGGAATCCAAAGATCTTGTTCAATCTTCTCCTTCCATATTTTATAAATAAATTTCATTGTGTAGTTTTTTCCCAGTAAAAATTCTCTTGTAAGAAAATCAGGTAAATAATTCTTTTCTCCTTTTATAAATTCTATTTCGAAATCGAAGACTGAGACTATGGCTTGCCATCTAGCAAAGATCTGTTTTGAAACCAGGTTTTGAACATCCTTTTGTAAAATTTCTTTGGCTGATTTACAATCAACAGGAAGTAAGAATTTCTTGTTATAAAGATCATCTTGGAATTTCGAAATACATGAAACGATAGAGAGTACTTCTTTTTTAACAGTGCTATAATTCTTTTGTGGTCCAGACCATACACCACAATAATATCTAACTAAAGTTTCTTTAGATTGTTCTGGTAGTCTTTGTTTTAGTATTCCCCCGTAACCTATTTCTGAGGCATCAGTTTCAACTATCATATAGGCAGAGGGATGAGGAATGTTTATACAAGGAAGGGTCTTGACCTTATCTTTTATCATACGAACTATTTTCGTGTGTTCTTCAGTCCAAGCAGGCGGGTTTTTCCTAAGTCTTTGAAATAGGAGGGTGCACATTTGTCTAAGATTAGGAAAGAAATCTGATATATAGTTCAGACATCCTAAAAATCTTTGGAGTTGGGTTTTATCTCTTATTTCATCAGGGAATTTGTTGGCAAATTCTATACTTCTATTTATTGGTTTTATCGTCTGTTGGTAAATATTATGACCTAAAAATCTTATTTGTGTTTGAAACAATTTTATTTTCGAGGCTGAGACAGCTAAACCATTTTTCTTGATAATATGGAAAAAGGTGTTTAGGTGTTTGAAATGTTCATCTATTGCTTTGGAAAATATTAAAACATCATCTATGTAAACTATTGTGAAAGTAGAGTAGGGATTGAATATATCATTCATGATTTTTTGAAATTCTGAAGGGGCGTTTTTTAATCCGAATGGCATTACATTCCATTCATAGTGTCCAAAGGGAACTGTCAAAAGTCGTCTTATATCTATCTTCTTCTTTTATTTGTATTTGCCAAAATCCACTTTTCATATCAAATTTGGAGTATATGTTAGAATCAAAAAGTCTATTAAGTAAATCTCTTTTTTAAGGTCAAGGATATCTAATCCATTGGAGAACTTTGTTAAGAGGTTTATAATTTATGACAAGATGGGGAACTCCCCTTTCCTTTTCTGCTTGATTATTAACATAGAAGGTTGCACAACTCCAGGGAGACTTAGATTCTCTAATTAATTTTTTATCTAAAAGGGATTTTATCTCTTCTTTACAATTGTTTAAAAGTTCGAAATTCATCTGTATAGGTCTTACTTTAGTGGGAATATCTATTTCCTTGAATTCTTTCTCATAAGGGAGAGTTACTTGATGTTTTCTTCTTTCCCAGAATGCAGTTGGGGAATCCGAACAAACTGATCGTCTAAAAAGATCTTCTAGGTCTTTTATTTTTAGTTGAAGGTTAGGAGTTTTTAATTTTTCTTCAATTTTTAGATTGGATATCTCTTTAGTGAAGGAGTTAATTAATAGTGACTTTCTAGTAATAAGGTCTATATTTTTTTTATTACAGATGAGGTCTGAAGTAGAGTAACATCTGATTGTGTAATGGGATTAAGAAATTTAAATGTTAGTTTAGTTCCCATTATTTTAGTATGAACACCATGTCTATTGACTTTAAAGGGATAGATTTGTGTTAAAAAAGGTGTTCCTAATATGACTTCTTGTGCTAAATCTTTTAACATTATAAAAGTATTTTTAAAACAATATCCATTGTTACAAACAGATGTACTGGGGATTTTGTAATTAAGTTTCATTCTTACACCATTTGCATTTTGTAACTTTTCTGTAGTTTTATGATAATATTTTGAAGGAATAATCCCTTCGCAAATGCAATTGAGGTCAGCTCAACAACAGAAACTCGATCTCGATAAACTTCTACTCGATATCGACTAAGTGCTATTCGATATCGACTAACAATCCCCCAGATCGACAAACAGCAGAAACTTTAAATTGCAAATTCTCGAACACAAAACTCATATTTTCAACGAAATAAATCCATATACTAAAATACTTCCAAAGCCAGGATATCAATACCACAACGATAACCATGCAAAATAACACATAAAGGCATAAAAGATCATGCTTTCCATCAAATAACTTTCGTTATTAACAAATAGGAAGATAGAGGCTTTCGCATAAACCCTAATTGTCACTAACCCTTTTCACATAATTAACCCAAGTTGTATTAAGATCACTTTCGCTTCAAAAACACAAACAAGGATCACCTTCAACTCTCGCAAAAGAATCATCACTAGTACAAAATTGGCCTAATATCACGGATATTTAGGGCCTAATATCACGGATATATGCAAATACACATCCGGGCTTTAGCTTAGTGGGCTATTAGATAGGGCAATCTAATATCACGGACAAAAAATGGACACGCCCGGGATATTAGAGGTGGGTTTTTTCAAGCTTTGACCCTAATATCACGGACCATATGTGTGACACGCCCGGGATATTAGGGGTGGGATTTTTTCATGATTCAATCCTAATATCACGGATGATAGGGCACACAACCGGGATATTAGGGCTACTGTTTTTTTCATGCTCATGAAAATGTTTTTTTATATATCTCAGTTTTGAATGTCCGGGCTATATGTTTATATATGATTTTTAATATATTTATTTTATTTAGGCAATTCCACCTGCATGTGTCTAATAAACAGTCTGCAAGAAATCTGTCTAATCCAAAACCCATGACTTTTTAATTGAATCGAAAAATAGAAGAATTCTTCATTACAATCTAAATTAATCCATCACTAAACCAAAGTTGATTCTACTAACTGAAATCATTTGAACTCAAACTTAGCAAACTAAAATCAAGTGGAAAGCTTCCAACATCAAAATATTTTTGAAATGAGAAAAATATAGTACTGGATTTAACTACTTCCACTTCTCTTGATTTCAGCTATCGCATTGTCCCTTTTGTACTCCGTTACCATGCCTGCAAAGGTGAAGACCACTCCAGTGAGTAATTATCAGAAAGTGACGAACAACACATATAAAACAGTCAGTTGAGAGACTTTTGCTAATAACTAATCATATGAAATGCAGTGCTACCTGTGTAAATAAGGCTAAGCAAGTGATATCTTTGATGTGTTTTAAGCGCTATAGTGCAAGAAAAAATAATTTATGAACTTATTCGAACTGAAGTTATGCTCTAAATAATATTGATATCTTCTATGAAACTTAAATTTGTTTATATGGATAAAGCCACAATCTCAGCAAGCATCAAGAAATCCATCCAGAATAGTAAAACTGGTATTAGTTGAGAAGCTCGGGAGAATTTCCTTGGCGCAAAGCTATGAATTGTTTTCTGGAAAATGGTCTTACCACTTGAAGATCCGGAGACGACAAGATATCAGCGTTTCCTCTAGGAAAAAAAATCTTCAGGCTGCAACGTCCAATAGTCACACTACATTTATAATATGCATAGTCATATGTTGAAGATCGTACTTGAATATTCAATTGAACCTGTTCAGCAAAGCCTCTAAAAGTGAATATGATTGTGTAGCAGAAGAATATTTTTTTAGTGAAATAGAAGAAGAAACAAGGACATAACAAACGTATAGAATTGCACGTGTACTGGATTAAAAAAATGGCATTAAGATAATATTATAGGTCGAGAATTCATTTGCATCACATAAGTATCACAATATATCACATAAAAATTCATGTAATGCATAAAACAGTAAGGTTTCGTTTGGAGCTTATATATTATAAGTATCTTTAACAACATAAAAAGCTATCTATTAACAAAAATACGTATAAGAGCATAAAAAGCTCTTGTATAAGCAATCGGCATGGAACGACAAAGCAACCCATCTATGAAGAAGCATGACAAATAGAAATAATGAGCATGACAAAGAAATAAGCACGCGCACTTTCTATGAGCATACTGTAAACAAAAAAAAGAGACCAATTTCAGCTCTTTATCACAGATCATGATAAGCCAGGAAAAAAAGGCATTATAAATGTACACACCGTGACATCATCATAATAAAGAAGTTTCATCAAAATAGTATGTGCTCTGAAAGATAAAATCATAAACTTACGATTTATGATTTTATCTTTCAGAGCACGTAAGTAGCTCTTGCAATAAGTAGCTCAACAAGTAGCTCAACATTTACCTCCTCTGGTTTTATCCAGTGTCCTCATCAGTTGAACCAGCATCTTTACCATTTAACAAGCAGTAAACCTGCAAATCAATGAATTGGTGCCATACCCTATTAGCAGGAGTACCTAACAAAACAAAAATCAAATAAGTAATTACCCGATTTAGCTTGTAACTCCTCTAGTTTTATCTACCTTAGTGCCGTGTAAGAGCTAAACTACCAGATATCAGACTAATAACAAAAAGTAATCAAATCAATTGAGATACATTTATATAACCTGCAAAACAACTTCAATAAATGATTAACTAGAGGAAGTTGAACCTAATTTAGCTTGTTAGGACTCCATTGACAAGTAATTATAACAATCAGTACATTGTTAAGCTTCTGTGGAATTTATATAATCATTAATCAATAATCAGTACATGGACAAGTAATTTACTTATAAGTAAATTGAAAACCAGGACAGCTGAATGTAAACAGAGATGATATTGCCGAAATTTGTTTGGTGAAGATCCTACATTTTGGCCTTAATTAACTCGATCAATTCACTTAAAAGAGGATCACTAAAACAAACTATCAAAAGAGGATCACTAAAATAAAACAAGCAACTGTCCCTATTCTTTTATATTCATTCATCCATAGAAGTATTTAAAAAGAAAACTCTAAAGAACCAAGCGCACCATCAACTTTAGCGAACAAATGGAATGCCATTAAGAGATCTAAATTACAACAGAACTACATAAGCATATCAAAGAATGTTAAACAAAGTTGCCACAACCTTAATCTATTATGTTTTCTTAGGCTCCCACTTTCAAGGCAAATTTAGAAAAACAAAATCCATCATATTTTCTCAAAAAATATGAGAAACAAAAACAGAAACAATGATGATTCAGTCCAATAGACAATAAAGTATCAGATTTCATACCCAGCATAAATATTATAGACATCACAGGAGATCAAAACAATTTAAGGAATCTGATTGGAGCCATACAAGCATCTTCAAGATCAACACTAGTGTAAACAGAAAGAAACTAAGGTTAAAATTAATATTGAGTAATAAAATTTTGCCAAGAACTTCAATCGCATCAAATTTGATCAATAATGAAATCATGTCTCCAAACAGATCGGAAAGAATAAATCATAGCAATAAAATAAAGGTTACCAGCAGTTATCGGTATTGAAAGATTACACATCTGAATGGCAGGTTAAGATTATAAAGACCTGCGATAAGAGAAAATGAAGCAAGAGATGATATATGAGTATGCATGCTGATGCTTTACCTATCTTAATTTACTATTTTCACTCTTTATCAAAAAAGGAATAATCATATGGTTTATCAATTGATAGATGAGTATGGCAGGTTAAGATTGCACATATGTTACTTTCCTTTGTTTCACTTTCCTATTTGTCACAAAATACGGCACCATTTCTTTCTTGAGAGCAGAGATAGCATCGCTTCTTACCATGTTCGTTCGAATAGACTAATCCAAGTAACACTTCAAAGAATATATAAATTAGTAGCTAGAAGATATCAGCACTGTCACAATTCCCAATCAAGTTGATGCCATAACACATTAAGCATTGAACCTTTCTCCTATAAGCCAAATCCGAAAATCAAAATTGACTAAACAGACAAATTCACTTATTTAACTTGATCAATTCACTTAAAATTTCAGACATGAAATTTCAAACCCTAGACTCGACATTTAGGTCACTCTTGCAGTCAAAATAAATCCAAATGTCAAGAACTTGGAATTTCAGAGAAAGGCGACATAATCAGAATGATTCAACAAAATTTGTTTGCGTATTGCGATAATCAAATTCAAAGAAGTCAAAGAGAGAGGAGCGTACGATTTCCATGGAGTCGGAAGAGTGGGAAAGGCCTTCATCCTGAGCAAGGGAGAGCCGAATCTCGAACTCTAAGACGTGAGCGGCGTCGTTGGTGGCCATGGATTTTTCCACCAATTTCTTGACTTTTCTGATGGCCTCGCTCATCGTCATCGCTCACCTCTAGGGGAAGTTGTCGGAGATGGTGTCACTGGCGAAATGGAGGGATCCAGGTATGCGGTTGTCGTGTAACCTCTCGAAATCCCTACACGATGTAGATGACAATCCAATTTCTCAATTCAATCGGCAAGGGGCGGAAATAAAACCCTAGGCAGTAGGGGGGAATCAGAGAAATTGTGGGAACATGGAGGATGCATACCGGATGTGATCGACGATGGCAATGTAGACCACAGAGACGAGAGAGACGAATAGTGAGAGGCGGCAGTGAGAAGCGGCAGGAGAGCGATGAAGATGGAAGTTCGGATATGAAAGGGGACGATGGAAGTTCGGATATGAAAGGGGAAGATGGAAGTGAGAGGCGGAAGGGAGCCGCGTACAGGGTTGAATAAAAACAAAAGTCTAATATCCCGGACTGAATAAACCGGGATATTGTATTGTGATAATATACCAAATATTCCGGGCGTGTCTAGTATTTTTAACCCCGGAATATTATTTTCTATCACACTTATCTAGCTACCCCTAATACTCCGGTTTTTCTTATTCATATCCGGGATATTTGACTTTTACCCATTTAATTTTTTTTCCTCCGAGCTTAAAGGGCATAACATCACGGATATAAACAGTCCGTGATATTATGGTTATGTGATAAAATTAACATTTTGTACTAGTGCATGCTTATAGGGATAGAAGATGAGTTGCATAAAAAGATTGTACCTTCACCGCATCACCTTACATGGCCACCGTCGGGCTCACCCTGACCCTAGAAGTGGGTGGACTACTCGCTCTTCATCGCAATAGCAGACATCTTTGATGAAAAAGAACTAACTTGCATTAAATAAACTCAAACTTACAACCTCTTCTCCTTCTCTCTCTATGTGACTAATTGTCTCTGAAATTGAATCTGTGAAAACCAGCCCCTAAGGCTTTCTTTATAGTGCTCAAACCCCGCTAATCAAGGAAAGAACAACTATATCTATATCTAAATCTCTATATCTAAAAGCTTATAGATAAATAAATGAAATAAAGGAATTAAATCCATAAAGGAAATTATATTTAAAGTAGCAAAATATCTTCTTGTGTGGGTAGATCTTCTCTCCATAGATAGAACTTGATAGATGTGGATAGAATCGGACTCCTTTTGCTCCAAGCAAAGCCAGCTCGACACGGACAGCACACCACGTAACGCGGCTCCGGATGGCGCTCCTCGATATCGAGTAAACTACTCGATATCGAGTAAAAATGACGTCGACTTTAGCTGGCTAGGTGATGCCGGGTAGCAGGTGCTCGATCTAGCTCGGACAGGCACTGTTGGGGTCCTCGATATCGACTAAGGTCCTCGATATCGAGTAACCTGTGTCGACTTCTGCGTTGCTGGTCTTAGTCGAGGAACTGCTCCCCGATCTGGCTTGGAAGTGTGGTCCTGGTCTTTGTCGATATCGAGTAAGATCCTCGATATCGAGTAGATGTTGCTCGACGTCTCCAGGTCTTCGGCTTTTCGACTTGGCACTGCTCCTGGACTCAGGGTATGGCATCAGAATGTTTGTCGATATCGAGTAGCTTACTCGATATCGAGTAAAGCTCCGGAGTCGGGTTGCTTCGTCTTCAGCTTCCTCGGTCAGCTCCTACTCGACCAGCATTGCCCGAACATCCTTTGTCGATAGTGAGTAAAAGAACTCGATATCGAGTAACTCTGGGCTCCGGCTTGATTCGTCCTGGTTTCGTCATTCTTTGACTTTGGACTTTTGTAGTTGATTTCCGAGCTTTTCCAACCTTTCTTAGAACTGCTGTAAATTGCCTCGAATTCTGCGAATTTGAACAGAAACTGGTGTAGATTCCATAATTTGACAAATAAACATAAACTACTTAGATTATGTACTATTCTAGCCCAAATGCATGAAATGTATACAGAAAACGATATAAAAGTAACTGTAAAACATGGCAGATTCAACTCACAACATGGTGTCATCAAATTCTCTTGATCATTCATCATATTAGCTGCCATCTTCATCCCACGTTTGGTTCTGTTTCCCTTGTACCAATCAGGGTATCCAATGACCTCAAAATACTGATCCGAGGGATGACCCTCTAAATTCCAGTGACTGCACTTCTTTTTGTCTCCAAACTTTGGCTTCTTGTACTCCTTGTACTCTTTCTTGATTGAATTGGAAGAGTTACCCTTTTGTGTGACCAAATTCGCAAAGAATCCATGGCCATCCACACTCTTGCTGGTAATGTGCTTCTGCGTCTCCACCTAAGCAACCAGATAGAAAGCTCTATTAACTGGAGGCAACGGGTCCATTGCCACAATTTGGCTCCTAATAGCCTCAAATTCTCCATTCAGATTTGTGAGAAACTGCATCAGACGTTCATGATTTTCCAGTTCAAGGAACCTTGCAAGAATCCGACAACTACACCTTTCAATGGCACCACAATTGCACTCGGGTATTCCATTCAAGCTTTGTATCTCATCCCAACACCTCTTGAGCTTCGTGTAGTATGTCGTGACATTCAGATCCCCTTGAGTAAGCCTCATCATCTGTTGCCTAACTCAGAAAATCACTGGTGCATTACTCTTATTGTACCTCTCGACGATTTCCACTCACAGCTCTCTAGCGGAAATCGCATAGATGAACTAATTCACAAGATCAGGTGTGATCGAGTTCAAGATCCAACATCCTACCATCCCGTCGCGTCGAAGCCATCTCTGCAAATCAGCCGAATCCTCCTTCGGTGTTGGAATCGATCCATCTATGAACCCTAGCTTCATTTTCGCTGCGAGCGCCATCCGCACCTACTTGCTCCAAGCAATGAAGTTTCTCCCATCGAAGTGGATGTTCATGAGCGACGTTCCAAGTGAGTCGGAATTCACCAACGTCAATGGATCTCCCTACGATGCTCCATTGATCTGTGCAATCTACTGAGCGACGGCTTGTGCTGTCTTTTCCATCGCCGACATCAATCTTCAAATCACCCTTCCCACAATCTGTATTTCCCCAACCTTAAGCTCTGATACCATAATGATCCCAAGAATCGATTTGTGATTGAGAGAAGAAAACGAAGAATTGAAGAAAAGTGTTCTTGATTTATGAATATAAGAATGAAGAAGATGAAGTTCGGTTACAACTGAATAAACAACAACGAACAACTATTTATAGGCCTAACTACACCACAAGCCCAATACAGCTTAGCCCAGGCCCATACACATTGCCTAAACCTCACATTACTCGATCTCGAGTTCCTGTAACTCACTCGATACACATTGCACACATACATCTCCATACTACCATCTCTATTTCTATTTTTTGGCATTCAGCCATGGGAAGTTCCAATTGAGTCTTTTGCTTTAGTATGTATTTTTTCAACCCTCTCTATCTTCTAATTAATTAGTTTAAATTACAGAGAAAATAAGGATTGGACACCTTTCTTTGATCTCGTTGAATTTCACTTTTCCAAAACACTGGACCATCTCTAATTCACCAACTCAGAACTCAATTTCACCGTCCTCTCTGCCTCTCTCTTCTCAAAATCTGCCCGATTACTAGATATTGAAGCTTCAAATTTGTTTCCAAAGGGTCGAACAAGATGGAAGAAAGAAACTCTCACATCCAGATGTCGCTCCTCTGCCCTCCTCCTCGCCCTCACCTATCTCAGTTTTAGGTTCCGGTGTCGGACCTTCAATAGCCGCTTCTCGTACGACAATTTCCCCGCCGATGCCGAGTTGTTGATGCTACTACTTCTGGTGCTGGAACTCCGGCTGCTGCTGGCGGTATTACATCCTACAAATGCGGTGATTTGGTTCATGGATTATAATCTCGATAAATCGGCGCTTGTGCTGGTTTGGTAGTACGGGCGGAACGGGAGGATCTGGGCGCAGAAGAACACCTTGTCGGCAACTAATGCTTTTTGTGGGGTTTAACGGAGTCAGCGGAGGCGGAAGCGGAAACCATGGTGAACGAAAGTCGGAAGGATGAATGAAAAGAGCGCGTGTTGCTCGACATATTAAAAAAAATGCGCGTGTGGACCACATGGAAAACCTTTCCCACTCCTAACCTTCTTAGTGCGTGTGTTTCAATCTTCCTCGTCTCAATCTTAATAAAACCCTATTTATCAAACATCAAGCCTCCTTCTTCCTCCAATGGAACCGCCAGCCACCGACAACTGTCCCTAGACTGCCGCCCACGACAACCGCCGCCGCCCGCTCACGGTCAATGAGAAAATAAGGTTCGCGATTTCTCATCGATCTCACATGCGCGCTCATCTTAATTCAACTGTAAAGTGATCTTTTTTTTGGTAAGCATTGTATCTTGATCCTTTGATTTGCTAATCATTATTTGTATTTTGGTACTTCATATCCTTTAATTTGCAAATCATTATTTGTATTTTGTAATTTGCAAATCATTATTTGTATCTTGAACTCACGTTCGCGATTTCTCATATGCTTCAATTGATGTGATTTGGCACTTCATTATTTGCATTTTGATCCTTTAATTTGCAAATCAGTGATTTCATGCAAGATTGATGTTAAGCATGGTGGATGAAGTAAGAGGCAAAGTTAGATATAGCTTCGTTTGTTTTGTGTCATGGTTTTCATTCTCTTGAGGTAATTTGGCCAGATTTCTCCTTTTTCCTATTTTTATTTTGTTTTGTTTTGAATCAACATTTCTAGGTTGTGTATTTATATTTCTTTGTTCCTAACTTTCAATCCCAAGAGCTAATTTCCCTGGGAATGGTGGTTTGGCGGGTGCAACAATGCGATTTGGGGCAACTGGCCTTGGATTTGTAGTTTTCTTTCAGTGGTTGCTTGTGTGCTTCTTGTGATTATGTGATGGAAATCAAGAATTATTCATACGTATGTGGGCAATTAGATATAGGTTTCTTGAAATTCAAACTCAGTCTAAAATTGTGTATGATTTTATTGACTATTCGGAAAGTTCGGAATCATTATTCATCGATAATAAGAAATTATTCATATGTATGTGGGTAATTTGATGCAGTGAAATTGTCGATGACTCCTGGTGACATTGAGGACAACATGAAGGTTCCATTCGATGGTCCTATCACTCGTGCAAGGGGCAAGAGAATTCAAGATGCAACCAAAGCCCTTCTTGTCCGTTACCAAGGAACAATAGAGCAAGGGTTCAGGCCACCCTGGATTACTTTGCTCAGGACTACACCACCAACACAAGACTTGAGCTTGCGTCCACGCACGGAGCTCATGAACACTCGTCAACATCGCCCTTGATCAACACACACATGTCACACTCGGCCCATGCCCATGTCGAGTGCAAAGGAGGAATATCGAGTGAGCCTTGATCCATTCTGAAGCCATGTCGAGTACACCTCTTGTGATTGGGCCGGTTTTACTTATTTAATTAGTTCATTAGTTTATGCAACTTAGATCAATAAGTTGTAATTAATTATATCTCCTTAAGATATAATTCTTGTCCACTAAGTTATTAGCTTTCTATCTTTACTAGGTTTGAACTATCTTTAGGTTATTTTGATCTATCTTTAAGAAACCAAACCTCCACTCTTGCAAGGTGGAATTGGTTCATAGCTTTTCTATTTAAACATTGTTGTTCTATTGAATTAATCAGATTGAATAGAATTGAGGAACCTCTTTATGGATTAAAGGGTTCTTTGATTTCAATCCCAAAAGCTTCCTTGCTCTTGTGACCTATGAGCTTCGGCACCATCACCATCACCTTCAATCACCATCACCTAATCCAAACACATACCTAAACCCTAAACTGACGGAAGAAGGACCCTCGACGCTTGGTCTGGGAACAGGCTCTGCAAGCCCTCGGCCCTGGGAGCCCTCGCGCTCGCGCGCTCCATCGCTCGTGTCCTCGCTCGCGGACATCCTTGCTATTAGCGAGCGTGTCCACGGATCCGCGCTCTCGCACTTCTGGACGTCCGCACGCCATGAGGAGCTATTGCTCCTACGTGTCTGTTGTGAGCCTAATCTGCCATGTTTTACAGCAACTTTTATATCGATTTCTGTATACATTTTATACATTTGGGCTAAATTAGTACAGAATCTATGTAGTTTATGTTTATTTGCCAAATTATGGAATCTACACCAGTTTCTGTTTAATTCGCAGAAATCGAGGCGTTTTACAGCAATTCTACAGAAGGTCGGAAAAGCTCGGAAAACCACTACAGAAGTCCAAGGTCAAAGCAGCGGAACTAGCCTGAGAGTCAAGGCTACTCGATCTCGAGTAGGCTTACTCGACATAGACAAGCCATGTCCGAGCACCGCTTGGTCGAGCACGACCTGATCGAGAGAGCCAGCCAACCCAGCTTTGGGAGCCAACTCGATCTCGACTTAGCCTTGTCGAGATCGACGAAGATCAAGTGTCACACCCGGAGTCGACGAGGAGAAGCTGCCCGAGAAGCCGAGGACGAGAGGCCGAGCACCACGCTACTCGAAGTCGACTAGGGCTTGTCGAGATCGACGAGCGCCTGAGCCTTTGTCCGAGCGTGCCGAGAAGAGCCACCCGAGGAGACCTAGTCGATGACTCAACTCTACTCGAGGTCGACTAGGGTAACTCGAGGTCGACAAGCACCAGTGAGCCAGGGTCCGAGCCACATCGAGCAGAGTCAAGCCAAGCCGAGGAACCCAACTCGAGGTCGAGGAGTCCAACTCGAGGTCGAGTAGAAGTCGTGTCCAGAAGCTTCTCGACGTGGCCTGTCCGAGTAGAATTGGAGTTCCTTGGGCGCGAAGGCGGAAGATTCTATCCTATTACATCAAGTTCTATCAAAGGCGGAAGATTCTATTCTATCCTAGGGAATGAAGGCTATAAATAAGGCCCTAGGGGGCTCAGTTTTATTCATTCAACATCTAATTCCAGATTCCAATTCCGGTTCAGAGATCATTCAAGACACAATTAGTTAGTTCCATACAGAGTAGTAGTTTAGGAGTTCTAAGGTTTTTAGGGTTTTGGCTTACAGCGAAAGTTGATTGCCAAGATTGTAAAGGCTTTGAATTTAGTTTATGCAAGTTAGTTCTTTTCATCAATCAATGTCTTTTGTTACAATGAGGCGTGAGTAGTCCACCCACTTCTGGGGCTGGGGTGAGCCCGACGGTGGCCATGTGAGGCGATGCGATAAAGGTCAGATCTTTTTGTGCGATTCATCTTCTATCCCTATGAGCATGATTCTTTTGCGAGAGTTGAAGGTGATCCTTGTTTGTGTTATTGAAGCGAAAGTGATCTTAATGCAACTTGGATTAATTATGTGAAAAAGGGTTAGTAATGACGAAAGTTATTTGATGGAAAGCGTGATCTTTTATGCCTTTATGTGTTGTTTTGCATGGTTATCGTTGTGGTGTTGAAACCCTGGCCTTGGAGGTCTTTTTATATATTGAAGTTAATTTCTGACAAATTTCTGAATTCTGTCGAAAATCTGCGATTTTAAGTTTCTGTTCTTGTCGACATAGACCAGCCTTTGTCGATCTCGAGTACACCTTTGTCGAGGTCGAGGAGAGTTAGTCTAGGTCGAGTTGTCTTTTCTTCTGTTTTTGTCGATTTAAAGTTTCTGTCTTTGCTTTGCTTGTCGATCTCGAATTGTTCTGGTCGAGATCGAGTAGGTCGTTTTCATCGAGTTGCTTTGTTTTCGTTTTCTGAGTTGTTGCTGTCGACTACCTTTGTCTATCTCGAGTTGCTGCCGTCGAGATCGACCAGTCTGCTGCTTTGCTTTTCGTTTTTGCTTTGCTTTTACTTGCTGCGTTGTTCTTTACTTTCTTTATTTACTTTCTGTCTTTAGTTTGCTTTTTTTTTAGTTGCCCTTGCCGGGTTATTTGTTTCTTTCTTTTCTGTTTCTGTGTTTCTGTGCTTTTCTGCTATTGTTGTGAGAATCTGATAGATACCTAAGAACTGCTGACGTGCTTCCTCGTGGATTCGATCCTCACTTTTCTCTTACTACAACGGGAGGAAGTCTTGTATTTATTTGCTGAGATAGGGAAGTCAGTCTGAACTTGATTTTATATTTATTTCATACTCGATTACATCTCCGCAACAACAAATTGGCGCCGTTGCCGGGGAAGCAATCAATCGCGCCTTAGGTAGTCAGTTCTCACTGTTTCTTTGAGTTAGTTTGCAGGTGTATGCGTCGTTCTGGTCAAACACCTGAGTTTGACAGCTTAGACGAACCGGAGCGCTACCTACACATCCACTCCAAACTCAAAAGGATCATGGCGGCTGCAGAGACACAAGAACAGCTGATCGCTAGGCTTACCAGGGAACTAGCCGCAAGGGATGCCGCTATCAACGCTAAAGATGCTGCTATCGCCGCTGAGAGAGCAGCAAGGGAACAAGCACAGGCTGAGCTTGCCTAGTATCCAACCACGGCAGAGGACTACATGCACCCAACTCTCGTCGTGCCTGAATCGGCGATTCTAATCCCTGAAAATCTTTTGAAATTCGCACTCAATTTCTTATAGAACTTAAAAATAATGCCTTTTACGGCAGATTTAATGAGTGTCCTCTTGAACATATTACTAATTTTCATGATATGTGTCGTACTCTTGCAGAAGGCACAACTCTGGAATATGTCAAGATGAAAGCTTTCCGTTGGTCGCTCGCTGGACCTGCACTGAAATGGCTGGAAGGGCTGAAAGCAAAATCACTCACAACCTGGGCCCAAGTAGAGCAAGAGTTTCTGAACAAATTCTTCCCACCTGCCAAAACAGCACATCTCCGCCAGAAAATCACCGCCTTTAAACAGCAGAAAGGGGAACCGCTGGCAAGGGCATGGGAACGCTACAAGGAACTACTTCGATCTTGCCCTACTCATGGACAGCCACCCTACATCATACAAGAGATCTTCTTCAACTCTCTTGATCAAGTCACTAAGGACAGAATCAACAATTATACTCACTATGAGTATCTGACAATGCCGCCAAGTGACGCATGGGGAGTACTGGAGAAGCTCACTACCTACGACAACAAGTATGGGTCTACTGCAACTTATGAAGAGAACCCATACGCCAGGCCAGCACCATCCATGCCCCTCTATGAACCACCTAAGGAGATTGATCCTGATGTTAGGGAGCAATACTACAGAGACCGGAATAGGAAGCTCATCAAGCAAGTAAAGTATCTCTCTGTCAACCAGCCTTGCATAGAATGCGGATCGCAAAGGCACACCACTCCTGAGTGCCCACACACAGAACAAGTCAGGATGGCAGAGCACCATGAGGATGCAGCTTACGCAGGGGGTCCCAATCGCTACATGGGGGACCAAAGGTTTCAGCAACCACAATGGAACCAAGGAGTCCCTAGGAACCCCCCGGCCTACAGAGCTCCAGGACATCCAGAAAGGGACCAGAAAAAGGATGATATACAGATAGTCCTGGAGGAAATACGGAGGAACCACTCAGAAACTAGGCAGTCCTTCAACTCCGTCTATACTCAGATGCAAGGTGTCAACTCTAGGCTTGGGGAAATTGATATCTGGCGAAAGACCATTGATACACAGATTGGTCAGCTAGCAGTAGGAATCCCCAGACAGTCAGGTGCACTCCCAGGATCTTCAGAACTAAATCCTAAGGGAAAGACTGGACACATCGCTGCTGTAAAACTAAGAAGCGGTCATCAATTACAGGAGCCAGAGGTCGGAAAACAGCAGAATGACGAGGAACAACAGATCGATCTCGACAAATCCGTGGTCGATCTCGACAAGCATCTGGTCGACCTCGAGGAGAAAATTCCAGAATCTTCGTCTGCACCACACAACAACTCGACTGGGCCCAATCTGGTCGATGTCGACAAAGGTCTTGTCGATGTCAAGGAGCCCCTGGTCGACATAGAGAAGTCTTCAGCACCTCCGACGTCTGTTCTGGCTCCGACGCAGAAAAAGAAGTTGCCTTTCCCCACAAAATCTCTAAAGGATCCAACGGAGAAAAAGTTTCAGCGTTTCATCAAGATGCTTCAGAAACTCAACGTCACCATCCCCTTCACAGAAGCTCTCAATGAAATGCCGTCCTATGTGAAGTTCCTGAAGGAGATTTTGAGCAAAAAGCGGTCAATGGCTGAAATCACAGAGGAGTGCAACCACTTGGACAAATTGGAGAAGAGGCCGGATCCAGGTAAGTTTGCTATAACTATTGGATTTGGTCCATACAAAATTAATGCCCTATGTGATCTTGGAGCTAGTGTGAGTATAATGCCTTTAACAATTTGGTCCAAGATTAAGATAGGTGCCCTAGAGCCTGTGGATGGTAGACTATACATGGCCAACAACACGGTGGTCATTCCAACAGGCATGGTGGAAAATGTCCCAGTACAAGTTGGTAAATTCTTCGTCCCTACTGATTTCTTAATAGTTGATATGCAAGAAGATCCTGCTTGTCCAATTATTTTAGGAAGACCATTCTTGGCGACGGTGGATGTCAACATAAGCGTAAGGAAAGGAGTGCTCACCTTCAACATCAGCGATGAGGTCATTGAGTATTCCTTCAACAAAACTGAAAGGCATACAGGTCCAATGGAAGAGGTCAAATCTATCTCAGCTGGCTACATCACCTGCGGGGAACCTAAGGTCAGAAATATGACCCCTGAGGAGATAGAAAAGAGAGACATGGAGGCCCAGGTGGAGGAGATCATGGCAATCCTTAAGGAAAGCACAGAAAATCCAATCGACACAGACCAAGGTAAGTCGTTGTGGATTAATTATTTTTCGGATGCCTTGACAGGGACTAAGTGTGGGGTCAAGATCGACCAGTGCTCCTCGACATCGAGTAGAACCCTAGTCGATCTCGACCAGACCAAGGCGACTCCACCCGCACCAGCATCGTCAAGCAGTAAACCAGTCGACGAGTCATCCTACTCGACCTCGAGTAAACTTGTCGAGGTCGACCACCAATCGGAGAGCCAGGATCTTGCTTCCTCGACGCTGACGACACCAGCACCAGAGCTCTCATCGATCTCGAGGAGCTTACTCGATGTCGACCAGCATCAGGCCTCCTCGACTCCAGCAATCTCGGCCAGTCCACCTCCAGTCAAGCAAAACTTGTCGATCTCGACCAGTCTCGTCGAGGTCGACCACCAGTCGGCGCCACCAGAACCTGTTTTCTCGAGGAGCAAGCCACCAGAGCCAGAGCCCTACTCGACCTCGAGTAGGCTACTCGATGTCGACGAGCCACCTTCTTCATCGACTTCTGCCTCTTCGACCAGGACACCACCAGAGCCAGCAGCCTCGTCGATCTCGAGGAGCCCTAGTCGAGATCGACCAAACACCGTGGTCCCCGATTCCGTCTCTGCGAAAGTCAGCCAAGGTATGGATCTTTCTTCTCCTATTTCCATTAAAGATTTATCTATACATGGGAGAGGTCTGCCTTGGTATGTGCGATTGTGCAGGATTTCCAATGATGAGCCTAAGGAGTATGAAGTTGGAGACAAGCTCTATGTCTCTAAATCAAAGGATCATTGGTTTCCCAACAAATTCAACAAGAAGCGGATGGGACCGTTCGTGGTGAACAAGATCCATTCTGGAGGACTACAGCTGATGGACAAGAATGGAGTCTTATTTGAGGCCCAAGCTACATGGGCCCTGCAGATGCCACCTTGAGCATAAGTAGAAAGTCGGTCTAGCGACTATAAAATCTAGAGCATGTACATAGACTTTTTAGGACATTTGAGACGTTGTTTTTGGTTTTGAACATTTTTTGGTTTTTTGTTGTTTCTATTATGGGTATATGTCTTCTACTTTTCAGGTCAATGGATAGAACCAAGCTACATTAATACTCGGACTAGGAGGTGCTCCATTTGAAGTTTTGCAGCTCTGCACTCATGTCTTGTGGGTTTCTTTCTTTACCCTTTACATTGTTTTATATATACAGTGAGGACACTGTAATGTTTAAGTATGGGGTGGGGGAAGGGCTTACTTCATGCATAATTGCCATATTTGACATTATTTGTGCATATTTAGAATTTATTACTTGGAATTGCTACATGGCTATTTTGGAATGCATTATTTATTTATGTGCTTATATGCATGTTTTCCAAAAGTTTGAAAAAATGACCCCCATTATTGAAAATTTTGAATAATGTCATGGAAGCTTATATTGGACTCGACGATGCAAAATTAGATTCATTAGAGATATAGCATGAAATTGCCTAGTAAAGGGAAGTCACAATGAAGTGCATATTTTATTGAAAACCATGAAAGGAGGTAAAATTTGAAGTTGCTTTTGACATGTTGCATGATAAGATGATGGAGGACTTTATATTTCCATATAATGCTCATTGTTTAAATCCTAGCCTTACCTATGCTTATGCATCACAAAAGCCATAATATGCCTTATTTCAAATATTGCTCCACATGATCTAAATATTTGCCATTCTTTACCTTATCCGGGGATTATGTTGAGAATGATGTTACATTATGGAGATGTTATATGGTTGTTGTGATAATTATCATATTTGGAGTTTGGAAGGAAATTGTTTGAAATATATGGAAAATTTAATGAGTGAAAGAAAATCCAATCACCTCAGGAGATAAAGGTATATTGACCCTGCTCTCTAAGATAATAGTTTGGAGAGATGGGACACATTGTGAGGAGTCCAAAGCACTAAGTATCCGGGGCCATTCATGACACCCATGTTTGTGACTCGCGAGAAGGCAGTGCTGAGGTCAGAGAGGTAAAAACATTATTATTGAAAAAAGCAATATGACAGGTGATGAATCAAAGGGAGAAAGAATGTGGAATGAAACTCAAAGTTTGAAAGTGATCCATTTCCCCGAATCAAAAGCACCACATTGCCAAAAATTGCCCACCTTTTAGCGTTTTACCAATCTACTCCTTCATGAGCTTAAATTAAAGTCTTCTTGATTATCAATGCTTTGTCACATAAAGATTGTTTGTACATAACCTTCCTTTTGTGAGTAGATGTTGCTTTTACATATTTGCACATGCATGAATCTGTGACACTAGTACCTTTTCAAGGATGGTAATTGATTGCAGGGTTATATAAGAATGAATCTAAGATGTTGAGAGTATTGATTTCTTCCCCTGAATGACAAATAAAAGTATTGCTTGAGGACAAGCAAGCTTAAGTATGGGGTGTTTGTTGTGAGCCTAATCTGCCATGTTTTACAGCAACTTTTATATCGATTTCTGTATACATTTTACAGCAATTCTACAAAAGGTCGGAAAAGCTCGGAAAACCACTACAGAAGTCCAAGGTCAAAGCAGCGGAACCAGCCTGAGAGTCAAGGCTACTCGATCTCGAGTAGGCTTACTCGACATAGACAAGCCATGTCCGAGCACCGCTTGGTCGAGCACGGCCTGATCGAGAGAGCCAGCCAACCCAGCTCTGGGAGCCAACTCGATCTCGACTTAGCCTAGTCGAGATCGACGAAGATCAAGTGTCACACACGGAGTCGACGAGGAGAAGCTGCCCGAGAATCCGAGGACGAGAGGCCGAGCACCACGCTACTCGAAGTCGACTAGGGCTTATCGAGATCGACGAGCGCCTGAGCCTTTGTCCGAGCGTGCCGAGAAGAGCCACCCGAGGAGACCTAGTCGATGACTCAACTCTACTCGAGGTCGACTAGGGTAACTCGAGGTCGACAAGCACCAGTGAGCCAGAGTCCGAGCCACATCGAGCAGAGTCAAGCCAAGCCGAGGAACCCAACTCGAGGTCGAGGAGTCCAACTCGAGGTCGAGTAGAAGCCGTGTCCAGAAGCTTCTCGACGTGGCCTATCCGAGTAGAATTGGAGTTCCTTGGGCGCGAAGGCGGAAGATTCTATTCTATTACATCAAGTTCTATCAAAGGAGACAAGATCTATCAACATCATGAAGACCTACCATAATTAGTTTTATCCTTTCCTTATGGATTTATTTCCTTAAAACATTTATTTATCTTTTAGCAATTTAGATATAATTTTAGATATAGATAGATATCTTCTTTCCTAGATTAACTAGGGAATGAAGGCTATAAATAAGGCCCTAGGGGGCTCAGTTTTATTCATTCAACATCTAATTCCAGATTCCAATTCCAGTTCAGAGATCATTCAAGACATAATTAGTTAGTTACATACAGAGTAGTAGTTTAGGAGTTCTAAGGTTTTTAGGGTTTTGGCTTACAGCGAAAGTTGATTGCCAAGATTGTAAAGGCTTTGAATTTAGTTTATGCAAGTTAGTTCTTTTCATCAATCAATGTCTTTTGTTACAATGAGGCGTGAGTAGTCCACCCACTTCTGGGGCTGGGGTGAGCCCGATGGTGGCCATGTGAGGCGATGCGATAAAGGTCAGATCTTTTTGTGCGATTCATCTTCTATCCCTATGAGCATGATTCTTTTGCGTGTGTTGAAGGTGATCCTTGTTTGTGTTATTGAAGCGAAAGTGATCTTAATGCAACTTGGATTAATTATGTGAAAAAGGGTTAATAACAATCAGGGTTTATGCGAAAGCCTCTATTTGCCTATTTGTTAATGACGAAAGTTATTTGATGGAAAGCATGATCTTTTATGCCTTTATGTGTTGTTTTGCATGGTTATCGTTGTGGTGTTGAAACCCTGGCCTTGGAGGTCTTTTTATATATTGAAGTTAATTTCTGTCAAATTTCTGAATTCTGTCGAAAATCTGCGATTTTAAGTTTCTGTTCTTGTCGACATAGACCAGCCTTTGTCGATCTCGAGTACACCTTTGTCGAGGTCGAGGAGAGTTAGTCTAGGCCGATTTGTCTTTTCTTCTGTTTTTGTCGATTTAAAGTTTTTGTCTTTGCTTTGCTTGTCGATCTCGAGTTGTTCTGGTCGAGATCGAGTAGGTCGTTTTCATCGAGTTGCTTTGTTTTCGTTTTCTGAGTTGTTGCTGTCGACTACCTTTGTCTATCTCGAGTTGCTGTCGTCGAGATCGACCAGTCTGCTGCTTTGCTTTTCGTTTTTGCTTTGCTTTTACTTGCTGCGTTGTTCTTTACTTTCTTTATTTACTTTCTGTCTTTAGTTTGCTTTTGTTTTAGTTGCCCTTGCCGGGTTATTTGTTTCTTTCTTTTCTGTTTGTGTGTTTCTGTGCTTTTCTGCTGCTGTTGTGAGAATCTGATAGATACCTAAGAACTGCTGACGTGCTTCCTCGTGGATTCGATCCTGACTTTTCTCTTACTACAACGGGAGGAAGTCTTGTATTTATTTGCTGAGACAGGGAAGTCAGTCTGAACTTGATTTTATATTTATTTCATACTCGATTACCTCCTGCAACAACAGTGTCTGTGATCGCTTCCAGCGAGCGCAACCCAGTGCTCACGCGCGCTCTCTCCCTCGCTTCCCTTTTTCCCTTTTCATCACTTTTGTTTAGTTTAAATTGTTTACGTTATTTCCGTCGCAATAATTAGTTTCTTAATTATTTTAGTTACTTGTTAAGCAGGAGATATTGGAAGCGCATTGCAAGATCGGGGAAATATATGACGTGGTTCTTGATCCTGCACCCAAAAGCAAAGGATCGGGTATCCCAAACGTATCATAATTAGATGTGGGTTTCTTGAAATTCAAACTTTGTTTCAAATTGTTCATGAATTTATCGAATAAGCGGCAAATTCAGAGTAATTATTTGTTGATAATCCAGAACTGTTCATATATATGGGGGAAATTAGATGTAGGTTTCTTGAAATTCAAGTTCATGAATATATCGACTATTCGACAAGTTCAGAGCTAATATTTGTTGATAATTAGAAATCATTCATATGTATAGGGGCAATTATATGTAGGTTTGTTGAAATTCAAACTTTATCTAAAATTGTGTATGAATTTGTCGACCATTCAACAAGTTCAAAGTCACTATTTGTTTATAATAAGGAATTATTCATTTGTAGATGGGTAATTAGATGTTGGTTTCTTGAAATTCAAACACTGTTTAAAATTATTAATGAATTTATCGAATATTCAGTAAATTAAAAGTCATTATTCATTAATAATCTAGAATTATTCGGTAATTTGTTCGTTATTATTCATTGAACACACAGTGCAAACAAAATCTCATCATCCCTACAAAAAAAAGTGTTACTTAAAAAAAAGCAACACACGCACTTTGCTTTAGCTAGTTGCCCATAAAAGTGGTGGAGCCTACTTTTTTTATATAATAAAAAAGGAAAGTCTTAATTAATCTCACCCATCCATTTCTAATCAATCAATGGTCTGTATTTGTTAACAAAAAACACAATAAGGGATGAGTACACCTGACCCAACCTCTATATATATAGAGTATGGATCAGTTGTGCATACCCCTTAGGGTGTCCTTTGTGCACAAATATGGACCCTTGATCTATATAAAATAGATGACCATGATGATGCCACGTTAGGAGGGGAGTTTTTAAAAAATTGGGAAAAAAGGCCCAATTGCAACCTTCGTTATTGAGAAGTGATAATGCATATTTTATATGGTCATTTATAGGTGGTCTTAGGTGCATTAGGTGTTCTTATTGCGTATTTAATAAGCTTATTCATATTCTTGGTCATTTGGTATTCAAAGTGCGGAATCTACGGTTTTTAGTGTTTATTTGTAGGTTATAAGATCCGACCTCGAACGATGGAGAAAGAATGGAGCAAAATGGACTAAGAAGAGCTAAGAAACAAGAGCGCAAATGGAGAATATGGAGAAATCCCATATTTAAGGTTTTGAGAAGTTAGAATTAGCTTCTGAGATCTTCATGAGAATTGTAGTACTTGGAAAGAGTTTTCCAACACATATTCATATGCGTAAATCGGACAAAGGATAACTCCAGAAAGTGTGTTACAAGTTCAGTATGCCGAAGTTGTCAACACTGTAGGGACGGCGTCCGCCGCCATTTCCACGGGGCCCGTCGCCTCGTCAGTTCCGGATTTGCGATACACGGCCCAATCTATCTTTATAGAAACTCTTATCTATCTTTCCTAGGGTTTTGGCCAACGCCTTTGAGCCCTATATTAGTCATATTTCCAGCATTCAATCAATCAACTAACAACACTCCAATAATTCATTAACTCTAAGAGAGATGAAAAGATTTAAGTTTAGGGATTCAAGGTTCGTTATGCTTGCGTATAATCCTTGTGGTTTTGCTATGATTCAAGACTTGGTTGGTTGATTGTGAGACTTGATTTCTATACTATTCATGAGTTTATTTATCATCTTATTCTTCATTGTTTATATTTGTGATTCTTTCTATGACTGCGCATCTAATTAGAGTTCGCATCTATGTTATGAATTTGTTGTTGGTTTCTCGATAGAAAATGAAGTCATTGATTTAGTGATATTTCTATACCCAATGCCTATTGAAATGGATTCTCATGAGTGCACGCATGGGGATCCATATGTTTTGGCTCCTGATTCATCCGAAGAGTTCATCTCAATCGCGCCAATCACAGAACCAATTCCAGAGCCGATTTATGTGGCTCCTGCGCAAGGTAATGAAATTTCTAACACTTTTGTGGATTATGGTGAATATTTGGTTCCCTGGGATCATTACTTCTACAAGACACCAACAGAACTGTGTTGGTGGTCTTACATTCCTAGTTTGCAAGTTTTTCAATTCCTATTTAGGTATTTAGTTTTTCAAATTTCTAACACTTTTGTGGATTATGGTGAATATTTGGATCCCTGGGATGATTACTTCTACAAGGTATCTTAAGGTAAGTAGGAAAGTAGGAAAGTTTCCAAACTTCTCTACAAGGTATCTTAATTGCATATTTCCTCATGTTTAGTGTTCATTCATATTTTGGTTGGGCACAAGAATTTGATTTGCTTTTAAGGGCTTTAACAATGTCTGAATGAGTCTTAAGGTAAGGAAAAAATAAACCATCACTACTAGAATTCTGTTCATAGACATCGGGTATAAACCGATGTTAATCAAAAAATAATTCAACGTGTTAGTGGGTGGTGTTAAAAATCCAAACTTTACCACATCGGTTTATAACCGATGTCTATAATGATTTATAACATTGTTTTTATTGTTGATAACGATTTAAGTACGTTGATATAATGACGTTTTTGTTGATGAACCTAATGTTAAACCATTATTATTTTGCATTTCTAGCCATTTAAAGGTTCGTAGGAAAACCCAAAACATCACATTAACATCGCTATTTTTTATAAACATGATGTTTTACATTAATAAACACATCGGTTATGAATTATTCAGTTTGTGCATAATCTTTTTTCATGTTTAATTTTTTTACAATCTTTTATATAAATATAATAAACCACGTTTAATATTTTAAAAGTCGATGTTATTTATATATTTTCAAATCATTTTTTATATGAAAAACGATGTTTTGGTATTTTATCACATCGTTTTATATTACAATTTTGACATATACGGGGTTTTAGAAATCGATTTGTATACCTATGATCGACGTATCCACAAAGATAGATATCGTTTTTTCTCTCTGGAGTCCGATGTTTTTCATCAAATACACTAATCATCCAATACCCCTGTTGATCTATAATGTGACCCTGTTTTGGCTAATAGAAACTTAAACATTCTGAAAGACCAACACATGCATTAAATAATAAAAAATAAACAATGTTCTTGATTGCAATAACTTAAACATTGCACTCGATTCCTCCCTTTCATGCTAGAGCTCCACAGACTCGACCCGGATCAGAGCTGACCACCAGAGCATCGTCTTCATAAACGCGTTCACGTAGGACGGATGGTGATCAAAGGCGTCGATTGAGGCCCTCTAGAGCGTCGAGGTCATGGCATCTCTGTCACAAAAGCCTGCCCCTATGGTGTTGCAAATCTAATTTGATTTAAAAAAGTAAAGTGCATTAAGAGAATCAATCAAGGAATAATACATAAACTTTTCAAAAAGCTTATAGTTATGCTAAAAATTGCAAAAGTACAAGAAATACTTGCAAAACCAAATAAATATATCCCACTATAAATGTGAAATACAAATGCATATATAAAGGAAGTTGTGATAAACTTACATTTTAAATAATTTCAAGGGCACCCATTAATGTTGAGAATTGAAAATCAGAATATTTGAATGAACAGATTCCTTACTGATGTCATCTAGTTTATAGCTTAAGCACTCACTTCATTCTTTTCTGACTATTTTAAAAAATCCTTAGTTAACTCATGATGATAATGACAACTTATACACACTTGCCCCGTCCCCTTTTATTTGCCAAATCACACAAACTTTTTTTCTGTGATTGACTTGCCATTTTTTATTTATTTATTTAGGCAGATTATGCACCCACACAATAGGCCATAGTCTTTGGCCACAGATCATTTATTTGCTAAAAATGAATGGTGCTTGGTTAGTTATGCTTATCTGTTTTACAAATATTATTAGTAGCATGGCTAGAATTAGCAGGAAAAATAAACCTTAAATCACTAAGACACATAACATTAATTTGGATTTGATCGGGTTAGAATTCGAAGAAAAAATAAGAGTGTATCAATAAAAATCAATAAATCGAAATAATTACAAAAAATGGTTTAGACCCAAAGGTATAGAGCTTGAAACAAGGAACTAAAATCAAACAGAGCAAAAAATAGGCAAACAAGAAAGAGATAAGTATAAAAGAAATTTAATTAACCTGATAAGCAGACAGAAAAAAAATCGAGATAGCTATTGGTTGAGATATACCTTCGGGGTGCTTGCTGCCACAGGACGACTCGCTGGAAGTCGGCTATAACAGGTTCATCAGCTTCATTATGCTCAAGCAAAAGAGTTTCCCTGACTTAGATATGTACAAGATTTTCAGTTTAAAATCACAAAAAATAATTTTGTTTTAAAAGAGAAGCAATAGAAGAAAAGCAAGCAGCAGTAGAAGCAAAAAGACGATATGGATGAGAGATGCAGAAAAGCGAGAAGAGAAACGCAAAAGATTTATATTAGGTGTGAGAGTCGAAACATCAATTAAGATCTAAAAGAGACGGACACAACTGACATCTAATGGGAAGAAAAAAAATCTACAAATTCTATGCAGAACTCCCTACAACAACATATTGATCATCTTCAGTTGGTTTTCAATGTCATAAAGGTAAACACCAGTACATATAACTGGTTGCATCTAAAGACATTCTTACAAACTATACACCAACTTTGAATATCAAGCTATTTATTATATATTAAAGTACCACGAGAGGATTAATATACCTCATCTACGGCATAAATAATCATACTATGTCCAGAATACATGCATGTAACATCTCTAGCTACAAAAGTGTTTAACGTAAAGATCAGTGGTGTAACAGGATTAAAAAAGCATTTAAGAATGAATTGATTAATATGAATTGTTGATTCTGTATATTCAAATTTATTTTTGATTACTTTAAAATTTAAAGACTTTAGTCTTCTGTTCTAACTAAAAAATTATCCTATACCATTCCCAATTTGTCATAAAGGACAACATTTATATTTGTCATAAAAGACGACATTTATATGTAATAAGTGGTTCTAAGTTAGTACATTAATAGAATTGAAGCAATACTAAAAGTAAAAAACGAATTAAATATAGCTTCAGAAAATGGGAAGCATGAATGTAAAATACAAATCATGTGAGAGCATACACTGTGAAGGAGCTCGAATTGCATAATGCGAGGTAAATGCAAAGAAAGAACAAATGTTCATTGCAATTAGAGGCTTAGACCATAAGCTGTTTTGCTTCTGGTTTCTGATCTAGCCTAACGATTTAATAAAAAGACATCAAAACCTTGATTTGGTAGAGTCTTCAGCACTATCTGGGTGTGGATCCATTTTAAGTGGTTGATGCCACCCATTGAAACTACCTTCTATTTCTACCACATGAGCTTCTCCTATATACTGCACCTTGACATGGTAAGAAAGCATATAAATTGTAACTTTAGACTACCAGCTCATAAATAATATAAACCCTATCCATCAATATATACATTAAGTGGGATCAATAAGGTATCTTAAAAAGAAAATCAAATTCAACATAAGACAATCAAATGAAGGAAGTAAAAGAAGTTGAAGAACCTAAGAAAAGCAGCAACATGAAATCAAAAGAAGAGAGGATAACGAATCAAGGATATATAAGAATATAACATTGCTAAAGTAAGAAAATTCCACAACCGAGAGCCAACTCATTGGACAACTGACTAACCAGATTAAATATAGCAGCCATTACTTCTTCGATATAGCTTGCTTTCACAACTAGTTCAGGTATATCAAAAGCAATTTCAAACTAGCAAAAGAAAAAAAAAATCCATTGCAGCTACACATGGGAATAATGAAATTGAAATCAAAGAAAGAGAACACATTTTCTGCACAAATTAAATCAGTGCAAACAAACTAAGTTCCTCTAAAAAAATCAAGTAGGATGTTCTTTCTTTCATCTGTCTCAAACAAAGTAGACTGTGCAACCCTAATATTTACCAATTGCAGAAAAAAGAGAAGCAATCAAGCCAAAACAGATGACCCAAAAATTGGGACAATAGTAATCTAAATTGCAAAAAATCAGCGGAATTCAAAGATTTAAAAAAAAATTAATTAAGCTCCCAGTTGAAAGGGGGGAAAGAACTTACCTGATTAACACTGCCATCCCTTCCCATTTCCCTGGTCTGGAATCCATCGGCCCCCTTTCAGAATCTCCGAACTCTAGAGTCGTTTGCCCTCTCTGTTGATTGCCCCAAACAAAAAAGGTCTCAGTTTGCAAATCAACAAATTCCACCCTAGTTGCAAGAGTGAATATAATAGCCAAGGTAGTATCAGTTGTGTTTCAGTTGTGTTAGGAAGTGAGAAACGCTACCTAAACACAACAAATGAAGAAGAAATCGAAACCCTAAGTAAACAAGAAACCGTTGAAATCAAACTCACCCCAAACCCCAAATTTCCAATTAGGACTCGAAAACCATATCAACCCTAAACCCTTGAATCCCCAATTGCCATTGTTGCATTCGAAGTCGAAAACCCTAGATTCTTACTTGCCATTGTTTCATCCGAACGCAAAAACTCTATCAGCCCTAAACCCTTAATTTTATAGTTTCCTCTAAAAGTAAATTCAGTTACCAAGAGAGCGAATGAGAACCTGTGAGAGAGATGATGGGAGCCGCCGCCATGGACGCGACACAAGTGGCCGGAGATTTTAAGTCAAGGCTGCCATCACGCTAGCTCCTCTTCAGATTCATCTCCGTTATTGGAGCGACGAGAAAGAGAGGAGTATGGAGATCAAGGACGTTGGTGGAATGTTTAGATCTGAAAGATTAAGGACAATAGTGTAAATGGGAGAAAAAATAGCTAGATCTAAAAATGAAAGAAAAAGAGATCTAGATCTGAAGGCAGGAGGAGAAGAATATATAGGAAAAGAGGATGAAAGTGAGCGGGTGATGATATTAAAGAGAGAGAGAGAGAGAGAGATGCACCTATTTAGAAAGAGGGCGGGGTTATGAAAAATTTCTAAGGGTCAAAATTTGAAATTCGCGCTTTTGTAAAAATTTTAAATCGTATTTTTAACGTTGGTCGATAAAAAAGACCGATGTCTCTATTTTTATTCACATCGTAAATTTACAAACCGATGTTTAATAGATTTTTAACATCATGCGTTTTTCTGACTGATGTTAATCATTCGATGTATATGAACAAAATTCTAGTAGTGCGTCGAGCCTATGATGTTAACCAAGGACGCTTCTTGGGAGGCAACCCATGATTTGTTTTTTAGTTTGCAAGTTTTTCAATTCCTAGTTAGGTATTTAGTTTTTCAAATTCAATAAAATGATATTGTTCCATTTAGATATGTGTTTTTGGAGGAGTCTTGAGTTAACCATGAAATTTGCTTGATTGAATGACGGAATGACGTTCTGCATATCCGGCGCCCGCCGTCCCATCCACGGCCCCCGCCGCCATTGTTCACATACACGTTTCAGGATTTTGGTAACACTGGAAGGGAGTATTTTCTATCCTTTTATTATTTTCGATTTTTAGGTTAGTTGATATTTTCTATCTTATTTAGAATTAGATGTTTTCTATTTTCCCTTTTAGGAGTAGATTTTATTCTATCTATATTTAGGATTATATTTCTTTTAGGTTAGTTTTATTTATCTTCTATTTATTTTATCTATCTTAGGGTTAGATTGTTCTATCTAGGATTAGTTTTCATTTATTTTAGGACTATATTTTATCTTTTTATTTTGTTTTCTTTTATAATTTTTTATCTATTTCTAATATTTTGTTTTCTTCTTGATAGATGATCATTTCCCTTTCCAATTAATCATATATCCCAATTCCCAAATTTGATAATTCTAGCCTTTCTGTCAAAGAAAACACAAGAACCCTAATTTCCCCACTTGAATCTAAAGTCCAAAACTTAAGCCTTGTGTTTCAATCAAAAGCCTTTCTTTTCCCATCCATCAAACAAGTTCATCACTACCCTTCATCCATCAAATTCAATTCTTTTTATACCATCATCATCCCCGTCACAAAGAAAGACTTTGAAACCAAGTCCTGATCTTCAAATAGCAATTTGGAAGGAGTTTGGAAGTCGGAACATCGACGTTGCAACTCGGATTCATGGTTCTGCATACACGGCGCCCGCCGCCCCATACCCGGCGTCTGCCGCCGCCCTAGTGCTTCAATGCTTGTTGTCCGACGATTTTGGCCACCACTACTATGATCAAGTAGGTTTCCTTTTCCCTCACTTGTGTTTTTATTTTATATTTTTGTTGTCTTTATTTGATTTTCATTTAAAGATGATGAAAAATTTAAGCGCCGGGGGAGAAGTAAAGTGAATTAGTTAGGTTAGGTTAGTTCATGTTTGAATTTTTGTTATTTCTTTTATGTTATATAAAATGTCAAAAATGAAAAAAAAATTGAAAATTTTCTAAAATCCAAAAAAATCATGCATGGAATAAATATGTGTTATTCAACTACCCATCTTGCAATGTTTGTCCTCTATTATATATTTTAGCATACTCATATAACTTCCATATCATGTTTGGATTGTTTAGCCTTGTCGCCTTAAAATGTTTTTCTTGTGAAACATGTTAGGTTGATTTAATTGAGCATGTATGATTTAAGTTCCTAGGCATGATTGAAATCCAACAAATATTTATCCTAGTGATATATATTTGGCCTTATAGGGATCACATCTATATTCTCTCTTCTTTTGTTGTGTGATTTACTCATCTTATGCAATTACCTCTTAGTATTGACATGGTTATCTATTTTTTAGACCTATTATATACATTGTTCATTGCTTATAAGTTTCAAGTGATAGAGGCACCTTTTAGCCACATTTTATCCATATCTACCCTACATCATATTTTTGCTTGAAGTCAATTTGAGCCTTCAACCTCTTTCTCTGAAGCTCCACAAAATTCATGTTTCCTAGCCTATGATAAGCCTGACCCATCCGGGAATTAGTATTTGAGTTGGTTATGAATGATATTTTGAGTTGAGAGATAAAAGCTATGGTTTGTGCTTATGTTGAGAGGCTTTGAGAGAGATTTAATGTTATGTGCTTATTTTCCTCACATTGTATTTCATGTATTTTGGCTCAAAAGAAAAAAAAAAAGAAAAAAAATGCCGAAATAAAAAAAAAAGAAAAAAAAGGAAAAGGGGCATTCGAAAAAATAGAAAAAGAGAAAAAAAAGGAAAAGAATAAGAGCCTTGTTATTTATTGCATATGAGAGTTGAATATATGTTTGGTTGGATGTTTGATATTGCGAGTTATCATCTTTTGAGTGTTTTGAGAGTCTGATTTTATTTTGAGAGATGATACTTATGTTATGAGAGCTTATTGTTATGTATTGGAGTTTTTGGTATTGGAATGGTTTGCGAAGTATGGAGGTTGGGGTGTTGTTCTGATTATTTGTTGCTATGATGTTTGTCTACCTTGTTCATGTTTGCACACATTTGAGATGTTGCTTTTGATGCGGTGAATGCATGATGAATATGTTTGTGGGATGGTTGGTTATTGCTATGTTCTTCATTGCTTGAGGACAAGCAAATGCTTAAGTTTGGGGGAGTTGAAGTTATGACAATTTGATTGCTTCTTTCATGTTTAAATTGCACTTTTTATGCTATATAAAATTTTTGTTTAGACATGAAGAAGTGTGGGGAAGTTTGATAATCTAGATCGCTAGAGGACTAGCAAAGCTTAAGTGTGGGGGAGTTTGATAATGCATATTTTATATGGTCATTTATAGGTGGTCTTAAGTGCATTATGTGTTCTTATTGCGCGTTTAACAAACTTATTCATATTCTTGGTCAATTGGTATTCGAAGTGAGGAATCTACGGTTTCTAGTGTTCATTTGTAGGGTATAAGATTTAGCCTCGAAAGGTGGAGAAAGAATGGAGCAAAATGGACTATGAAGAGCGAAGAAACAAGAACGGAAATGGAGAACATGGAGAAATCTCATCTTTAAGGTTCTGAGAAGTTAAAATTAGCTTCTGAAGTCTTCATGAGAATCGTAGTGCTTAGAAAGATCTTTCCAAAGCATATTCATATGCGTCCATCAGACAAAGAATGACTCCAGAAAGTGTGTTACAAGTTCAGTCTGCCGAAGCTATCAACACTGTAGGGACGGCGCCGACGCCCTTTCCACGGCGCCTGCCTCCTCGTCAGTTCCGGATTTGCGATATGTGGCCCAATATATCTTTAGGGAAACTCTTATCTATCTTTCCTAGGGTTTTGGCCGACGCCTTTAAGCCCTATATGAGTCATATTCATTCAATCAATCAACTAACACTCCAATAATTCATTAACTGTAAGATAGATGAGAGGATTTGAGTTTAGGGATTCAAGGTTCGTTATGCTTGCCTAGAATTCTTGTGGTTTTGCTATGATTCAAGACTTGGTTGGTTGATTTTGAGACTTGATTTCTATATTATTCATGAGTTTATTTATCATCTTGTTCTGCATTGTTTATATTTGTGATTCTTTCTATGACCGCGCATCTAGTTAGAGTTCGCATCTATGCTATGAATCCATTGTTGGTTTCTCGATATCAAACGAAGTAATTGATTTAGTGATATTTCTATGCCTTTGTAGTGGATGATAACAATTGATCTATGTTTTGTAGATTCGATCAGGGCTGAGTTCGGTTTGCGTCTATCTGTCTTAATTGCATTGAATCAATGTGCCAATTAGTCTAAATACTTGAGTTCTTAATGCTATTCTTTAGTGATATTGAATAAGGTGATTGTATCTCTGCGGATCCTTCAACTTTAGTCAAGTCGACATAGGCTTAGGAATAATATTGATATCAACTCAAGGATCAAGTTAATCAACCAATGTTGCGAATTGTATGCGAAATCATATGCTCTATTCTTCTATCTTTGATTCGCTCTTGCTAACATCTTTATCTTAGTTTATTTGCCTTGTTTACCTTCATTCGTGTTCCTAGTCCTTTGTTAGTGTCATAATTGATAAACACATATTGCATTGAAATACTTGTTTCTCTGTGGGTTCGACCTCTTACTTATCCGCTATACTAGGTTGCTAGTTTAGTTTATTTTTTTGGGTTATTTCTTTGGCGAGGTGAAATCAAATGACGTTTCCCTTCCGTCAAGAAGCACGTGTATTTTCAACCGATTAAAACCCTAGCCCCCACAACCTATTTCATTCATTTGTTTGAGCGTGAATTTATTTCATTCATTTGTTGGAGCGTGAATTCTCGGTGAAAACTGAAGCGCCTTTTAAGTCGGCGTCCAATCGAGTAGGGGTTGAAGGCGGTGTCAAATCGAGGTGCACATGATGCCGACAACGAGAAGAAGGTGGTGGCGATTGCAGGAGGGGTTTAAGCCAGCGACGAATCGAGGGGCACTGGAGACCAGCGGCGAGAAGTGGTAGATGGCGGCGGCTCGGTGCCACTGTTGCTAACCATCGCTGTTTTCACATAATCAACGGTAGGTGGTCTCCATTGCCGTCATTGTCCTTCACTCCTCAGCATCCCTTGCAGATCGCCTTCGCCGCCACCATGTTCATCGATGGACGGCCTTCTATGGTATTTTTAAAAAATCATATCCCCCAATCTCTCTGTTCATGATTGAATTGGGCATCTAGTGCCTGAAATCTGCAATTGCAGCGCATCAAATTAAGCTCAGGTAATGCGGATATACATCTCTTTAGGTTTAGGTTTCGACTTCACTTGGCCATCAGCGACTGGGTATGAGCTCTCCTTGAATCGGCGGAGACATGGTTTCGATTTCACTGGGTTTAGGTTTAGATTTATGGCAATTGGAATTAATCTCTTTGAATTGGTGTTGTTGCATAGATGAATCCCAAATCAGTTGACACACGCGTATCTAAATTAATGAGCAACACCCACCCAAATTAATTAGTAACACCCCCACTCGATCTCACTGTGTACACGGGACAAAGCTTACTAATTAATTAGAAATGCTACGGAGACAAATAAAACTCTTTACATGCACTTTTCAAAATTATTTTTTGGCATTTTCACTTGTTAAAAAAATATGTAAAATATATATTTGGGTGTAATTTAATTTTCTCTACACAAAGACACCCACTTTGTATATGTTTTGTTGAAAAAAAAAATTGATAAGAAGTGGTTTAGCAATTTTATTCACAGTGGTTTCAACAATTTTATTCACAGTGGTTCACAGTGTTCACAATTTATAAAGAGGTGGTTCATGAAGCTATATAAAGAAGTAGTTAATTAACATATAAAGAAATATTGCATGAACCTATAAAGAAGTGTTTCATGAACCTATAAAGAAGTGTTTCATGAAGCTATAAAGAATATTCATGAAGCTATAAAGAAGTGGTTCATGAAGCTTTAAGAAGTGGTTCATAAAGCTATCAAGAAGTGGTTCATTAAGTTATCAAGAATTGGTTAATGAAGTTATTAATAAGTGATTCATGAAGTTTTCATTCTTCTTTTGTTTTCTCTCAATGCTTAATTTTTTATTATTTATTTGTTTATTTTAAAAAAAAATGATTCATGAGCCAATACTATTTACTTCGTGAACCACTTGATATTAAAACCCTGAAGCACTTGGTAAAAAAAACCCTGAACCACTTGGTATTAAAACCCTGACGATTTCCACCCACAACTCTCTAGCGGAAATCGCATAGATGAACGAATTCGCAAGATCAGGTGTGATCGAGTTCAAGATCCAACATCCTACCATCCCGTCGCGTCGAAGCCATCTCTGCAAATCCGCCGAATCCTCCTTCGGTGTTGGAATCGATCAATCTATGAACCTCATAGCATGCATTTAGGTAGGCATAATAGGTTGCATTTAGCTTAGTTATGATGCATATCATGCAAGGTTTAAGTATGATTTGCATATTAGTTCTCTATATTGTCGGAGTCGGAATCTACACGCTTTTATTGATTATTTCAGGTAATCGTGGATCCGATGATGAGACAGGAGTCGTTAACGCATTAGATGAGAATGTCTAGTTGATCGGAGAAGCTTACATGAGGATCTCAAGAGGTCCTCAGAAGAAGAAGCGAGCCTAAACGAAGAACAAGTCTGCAGAAGTTGTCGCCACACATGCTGAACTTGTTTTGCACTTTCTGGAGGCCTCGATTGTCCGAATGACTATTATGACCATGCGTTGGAAAGCTCTTTCGGAGAGCTACAACTTTCATGTTGACGTCAAGAGCGAATTCATGATAGATTTTCCGTGAAAAGCCCCTGGCTGCGGCCGCAGCAACCTTGCGGCGCCCGCGGCCAATCAATTTGCAAAGGGTTGGAGGAAACAGTGTGCGGCGGGCGCAGCACCTATGCTGCGCCCGCAGCATTGGTCGTCAGCGCTTATCCGCACCGTTTTAAATAATTAAAAACCCTAGATCTTCTTTATTTGTTTTATGGCCGACTTGGGTGTTATAAGGCCGACTTTTAGTGATTTTTCCAGCACTTAACTTCTATTCTATTCATTCATCAGACAATTTAGAGATTTTGAGCGATGTCTTCCATGAGGAACTAAACTCATCTATTCAGCCTGCAATTTGAAGCTTTATTCGGATTGATTGTGAGTTTCTAATTCTTGTTCCTTGTTTCCTATATTTGAATGTTTCGACTTCTTTGTGCTTGATTGTTTATTGTTTTGTTCTATCTTGTCTGGCCAACTTGTTAGATCAATTCAATCGCTAAGGTTTTTTAGATTCCTGGTTGTGAACCTTAACCTAAGTGGCAAACTTGTTCCTGTAGGGCTGGTTGAACTAATTGAATGAGTAGGAAGTTGAATGTGTTGTTAAATCCTTTTTCCGGGACTGCAAATACCTTGGCTAATCTTTGAACTTAAAGCTATCAATTGGGTTAAATCCTTCTTTAGGGACTGTTCGATTGATAAGGGTTGCTAGGACTGGTTGGACTAGTAACTATATTAGGTTGGGACAAGGGCATTCATAGGAAATTTAACAGGACGAGAAGAAGTTACAAGGATCGCTTCAATCCAATAAAGTGGAAAATTGTAGGTAGAATTGCTTCTCCAAATTGTCTAAAAACCAAATTCCTTTGCTTTGCTTTATTTACTTCGCTTTGAGAAGCCCAGCTTCATTTTCACTGCGAGCGCCATCCGTACCTACTTGCTCCAAGCGATGAAGTTTCTCCCATCGAAGTGGATGTTCATGAGCGACGTTCCAAGCGAGTCGGAATTCACCAACGTCAATGGATCTCCCTACGATGCTCCATTGATCTGTGCAATCTACTGAGCGACGGCTTGTGCTGTCTTTTCCATCGTCGACATCAATCTTCAAATCACCCTTCCCACAATCTGTATTTCCCCAGAAATACAAGCATTATGCGGTGGGTTGAGGTTTAGATTTATGGCAATTGGAATTAATCTCTTTGAATTGGTGTTGTTGCATAGATGAATCTTACTTGGAATTCATGTCGATAAAAGAGTCTATAATGATTATTCAGTGAAATACAAGCATTATTCGGTGAATGTATAAAGATTATTCGCGACAATTGTCAATTTCTTTTAGGGAAATCTGACATTGTTAATTTTTTTGTTACACATGAAATATTATTCGGTGGAATACAAGGATTATTCGGTGAATTTCTAACGATTATTCATTTATATATGACATTTTTTTTAATCGCAACATATAAACTATGAGATGTTTCGGTGAAATGTGAAGCAGTATTCGGTGAAATATGAAGCATTATTCATTAAAATCGTAAGGATTGTTTATAGATTTAGGATTTCTTTTTTTTTGAATTTAATGAACAAAACATTATTCGGTAGTATTTGACAAATTATTCAGTGGAATTGATAAATTTCGATTTGAACATAATGGAAAAAAAAACATATCATTATTCGCTATTATGGGAAACATTATTCACTAGAATTGGCAAATTTTAAAACATTCGGGATTTAAAAAAAAACAAGGATTGGAGTGGGTGAGTGAGACAAAATCGAGGCCCACGACATTTTTAAAAAAAAATTGTTTACATTAAAAAAAGCAAACGGGTTTGGTGGAGTTGGAGTACACTCTCCATCCCAAAAGAGAGTTGGGGGAGTTTAGTAGTGGGTTCCACCATATTTAAAGAAAAAATTAAAAAAATCAAGAAAACATCATTTTAATCCATGTCATCCTTTTCCTCTCCATCAACGGTTCCTATTTGTGCACAAGATACATTATAAGTGGTGTGCCCTATGGAACCACATCATATATATATATATATATATATAGTATGGATCATATGTACTCACCTCTTATTGTGTATCATGTGAACAAATAAGAACCATTGATTTAAAGAAAATAAATGGTCAGGATCGTGCAACGTATTAGGATAGATTTTATAAAAAAATTAGGAAAAAGAAGCCCAATCCAACCTGAAGCGCGTGGTGTGAATGAGTAAAAACCTATATTGCACACCACCTCTTTTAATCGACTTCTTCCAAGTAAATACTGAATACCGAAGGTGAGCAGCAGAGCGGTGCGGCGGAGCAGTAGAGCAGCGATGGCTCCCATGGCTCGATGAGGAACATCAACACTGTGGGAGGCGGGATTTATAGCGATTTAGATCGCCTTCGTGTTGTTCCCATGGCAGATCGACGAAATTGATGCCCAGTTCTGGGTTCTTCTCCTCAAATCCTTCTCAATCTCGAATTTATTGCAATGATGGTAGCTTAGAGTCATCCGATTCTTGAAGGTATGCTTTTGTGTTCTCCTCAAATCTGGTCCTCTATTTTAGATCTGAGTTTGCTGCCTCCTTGCCCCTTTTTTCCTTATCCATGGCGTCCTCCTTCACATCCTTCTCTTCAGATTCTTCGTTTGTGCATATATATATATACTACGTATTAATTAAGATTTGACCCCTCTCGATACTCATTTCCGTTAATCTTCAATTGCGTTGCTAACTTTGAAATTGAATCAATTAGGATCCATTGATCGACGAGGATCAATTGATTGATGGAATTCATGGAGATTCTGTCGCGGATCAATTATTGAAATTGTGAAATCATTGATTTCCAGGGAAACAGGGGAAGCGGATGTGTATTTGAAGGTGATTTGCTGCGGGGTTTTCCACACCGATGTTCATCAGGCGACTATAGCTTCACAAGTTGTAACCCACATCTTGTCTCTTCCTAAGGTCAATTTGGACTCAGTGCGCTCCCAAATGTGAAGTATGTTCAATCTCTCTTCGTTAGAAAAAGTTAAAACACATCCTTCTCTCTCAGACTCTCATCACTCCTAGATCCACTTAAATAACACATTATTCTGTTAATACTCGTGTAATAGTTGTGGGTTTTGACCTTTATCTAAGATACTTCTTTTTAATCATCAAATATGGTTCCCTTATTAACCGTTCTTAATCTTATAAGCTATTTTCTGACACTTTTTGTTCAATTTCATTTCCTAAATTGTCAGTTCATTAATCAATCTTAGAGGTATTCAGGAGAAAAGTCGAATTATTCAGGTGTATAAACCGAATTATTCATGTGTATGAACCAATTTTGTATTTAAGGAGATGAGTTTTTTTTAGGTTGATATTCATATGAATGAAAAATGCATCTATACTATCGAATAATATTGTAACACCATCGAATAATTAAGCTATGTCATCGAATAATCAAGCGATATCATCGAATAATTATTAGTTTAAAAGTTCAGGGCGTGTTCAAGATGGTAGCTGATTAGAATAATCCATTGATACCATCGCATAATCCCTCGATACGATCGAATAATCTAGATATACCATCGAATAATTTCAAGAGAGTGCATCACACACACCCCAATTCAGCAAGTGGGCTAGAAAAAATTTGGACCCCACTGATTTTTAATTAAAAAAAAAGCTAAAATTTACTTTTAATCTCATCCATCCAATTCATCTAATCAACGGACCAGATATGTTCACATGATACACATTAAGCCTTGAGTACCCCTGAACCATCCTCTATATATATATACAGAGGATGGTGTGAGGGTGTGTTTTATTCATTATATATATATATATATATATATAGGCGTGAGGGTGTGTTTTTTCCATTTTAATTTTCAATTAATCTAAATATTCGAATAATCTCAGCCTTCCATTTTCACCAAATCAACGACTACGATTTGTTCACATGATACACAATAGAAGTTGAGTACATATGATCTATCCTATCTATCTATCTATATATATATATATATATATATATATATATATATATATATATATATCGAAGGCCACCAAAAATGAGAAGGAAAGAAACAATTTGATTGGTCCACATGTCCAAAAGTGAATCCAAATCAGTTGACACACGCGTATCTAAATTAATGAGCAACACCCACCCAAATTAATTAGTAACACCCCCACTCGATCTCTTTGTGTACACGGAACAAAGCTTACTAATTAATTAGAAATGCTACGGAGACATGTAAAACTCTTTACATGCACTTTTAAAAATTATTTTTTTGGCATTTTCACTTGTTAAAAAAATATATAAAATATATATTTGGGTGTAATTTAATTTTCTCTACAAATAGACACCCACTTTGTATATGTTTTGTTGAAAAAAAAATTTGATAAGAAGTGGTTCAGCAATTTTATTCACATTGGTTCAACAATTTTATTCACATTGGTTCACAGTGTTCACAATTTATAAAGAGGTGGTTCATGAAGCTATATAAAGAAGTAGTTAATTAACATATAAAGAAATATTTCATGAACATATAAAGAAGTGTTTCATGAAGCTATAAAGAAGTGTTTCATGAAGATATAAAGAAGTGGTTCATGAAGCTTTAAGAAGTGGTTAATAAAGCTATCAAGAAGTGGTTCATTAAGTTATCAAGAATTGGTTAATGAAGTTATTAATAAGTGATTTATGAAGTTTTCATTGTTCTTTTGTTTTCTCTTAATGCTTAATTTTTAATTATTTATTTGTTTATTTTTTTAAAAAAAATGATTCATGAACCAATACTATTTACTTCGTGAACCACTTGATATTAAAACTTTGAAGCACTTGGTAAAAAAAACCCTGAACCACTTGGTATTAAAACCTTTACGATTTCCACCCACAACTCTCTAGCGGAAATCGCATAGATGAACGAATTCGCAAGATCAGGTGTGATCGACTTCAAGATCCAGCATCCTACCATCCCGTCGCATCGAAGCCATCTCTGCAAATCCGCCGATTCCTCCTTCGGTGTTGGAATCGATCCATCTATGAACCCCAGCTTCATTTTCGCTGCGAGCGCAATCTGCACCTACTTGCTCCAAGCGATGAAGTTGCTCCCATCGAAGTGGATGTTCATGAGCGACGTTCCAAGCGAGTCGGAATTCACCAACGTCAATGGATCTCCCTACGATGCTCCATTGATCTGTGCAATCTACTAAGCGACGGCTTGTGCTGTCTTTGCCATCGTCGACATCAATCTTCAAATCACCCTTCCCACAATCTGTATTTCCCCAACCTTAAGCTCTGATACCATAATGATCCCAAGAATCGATTTGTGATTGAGAGAAGAAAACGAAGAATTGAAGAAAAGTGTTCTTGATTTCTGAATATAAGAATGAAGAAGATGAAGTTCGGTTACAACTGAATCAACGACAACGAACAACTATTTATAGGCCTAACTACACCACAAGCCCAATACAGCTTAGCACAGGCCCATACACATTGCCTAAACCTCACATTACTCGATCTCGAGTTCCTGTAACTCACTCGATACACATTGCACACATACATCTCCATACTACCATCTCTATTTCTATTTTTTGGCATTCAGCCATGGGAAGTTCCAATTGAGTTTTTTGCTTTAGTATGTATTTTTTTCAACCCTCTCTATCTTCTAATTAATTAGTTTAAATTACAGAGAAAATAAGGATTGGACACCTTTCTTTGATCTCGTTGAATTTCACTTTTCCAAAACACTGGACCATCTCTAATTCACCAACTCAGAACTCAATTTCACCGTCCTCTCTGTCTCTCTTCTCACAATCCGCCTGATTACTGGATATTGAAACTTCAAATTTGTTTCCAAAGGGTCGAACAAGATGGAAGAAAGAAACTCTCACATCTAGATGTCGCTCCTCCGCCCTCCTCCTCGCCCTCACCTATCTCAGTTTTAGGTTCCGGTGTCGGACCTTCAATAGCCGCTTCTCGTATGACAATTTCCCCGCCGATGCAGAGTTGTTAATGCTACTGCTTCTGGTGCTGGAACTCCGGCTGCTGCTGGCGGTATTGCAGCCTATAAATGTGGTGATTTGGTTCATGGATTCTGATCTCGAAAACTCGGCGCTTGTGCTGGTTGCATAGTACCGGTGGAACGGGAGGATCTAGGCGCAGAAGAACACCTTGTCGGCAACTAATGCTTTTTGTGGTGTTTAACGGAGTCAGCGGAGGCGGAAGCGGAAACCATGGTGAACGAAAGTCGGAAGGATGAATGAACAGAGCGCGTGTGTGTTTTTTTAATTAACCAATCAAAATATTTCTTTCGTTCGCACCGGATCGGGGTGTTCTCACCTGAACCCTATCCCCATCCCCCCCCCCTCCCCCCACACATACATAATATGGATGAAATGTTAATAAACCTTATTATGTTTTGCGTTAATAAATCTTGTCCGTAGATCGAAGCAATTCTTGATTTTAATTATTTCTATTTAAAAAGCAAGTGGACCACATGGAAAACCTTTTCCACTCCTAACCTTCTTAGTGCGTGTGTTTCAATCTCCCTCGTCTCAATCTTAATAAAACCCTATTTATCAAACATCAAGCCTCCTCCTTCCTCCAATGGAACCGCCCACCACCGCCCGCCCACCACCGGCAACTGTCCCTAGACTGCCGCCCCCGACAACCGCCTCCGCCCACTCACGGTCAATGACAAAATAAGGTTCGCGATTTCTCATCGATCTCACATGCGCTCTCATCTTAATTCAACTGTAAAGTGTTTTTTTTTTGGTAAGCACTGTATCTTGATCCTTTAATTTGCTAATCATTATTTGTATTTTGGCACTTCATATCCTTTAATTTGCAAATCATTATTTGTATTTTGTAATTTGCAAATCATTACTTGTATCTTGATCTCACGTTCGCGATTTCTCATATGCTTCAATTGATGTGATTTGACACTTCATTATTTGCATTTTGATCCTTTAATTGGCAAATAAGTGATTTCATGCAAGATTCATGTTAAGCATGGTGGATGAAGTAAGAGGCAAAGTTAGATATAGCTTCGTTTGTTTTGTGTCATGGTTTTCATTCTCATGAGGTAATTTGGCCAGATTTCTTCGTTTTTCTATTTTTGTTTTGTTTTGTTTTGAATCAACATTTCTGGGTTGTGTATTTATATTTCTTTGTTCCTAGCTTTCAATCCCAAGAGCTAATTTCCCTGGGAATGGTGGTTTGGCGGGTGCAACAATGCGGTTGCTTGTGTGCTTCTTGTGATTATGTGATGGAAATCAAGAATTATTCATATGTATGTGGGCAATTAGATATAGGTTTCTTGAAATTCAAACCCAGTCTAAAATTGTTTATGAATTTATTGACTATTCGGAAAGTTTGGAGTCATTATTCATCGATAATAAGAAATTATTCATATGTATGTGGGTAATTTGATGTAGTGCAATTGTCGATAACTCCTGGTGACATTGAGGACAACATGAAGGTTCCATTCGATGGTCCTATCACTCGTGCAAGGGACAAGAGAATTCAAGACGCAACCAAAGCCCTTCTTGTCCGTTACCAAGGAACAATAGAGCAAGGGTTCAGGCCACTCTGGATCACTTTGCTCAGGACTACACCACCAACACAAGACTTGAGCTTGCATCCACACACGGAGCTCATGAACACTCGTCAACATCGCCCTTGATCAACACACACATGACACACTCGGCCCATGCCCATGTCGAGTGCAAAGGAGGAATGTCGAGTGAGCCTTGATCCATTCTGAAGCCATGTCGAGTACACCTCTTGTGATTGGGCCGATTTTACTTATTTAATTAGTTCATTATTTTATGCAACTTAGATTAATAAGTTGGAATTAATTATATCTCCTCAAGATGTAATTCTTGTCCACTAAGTTATTAGCTTTCTATCTTTACTAGGTTTGAACTATCTTTAGGTTATTTTGATCTATCTTTAAGAAACCTATTGTAAGCCTAATTTGCCATGTTTTACACTTATTTCTATATCGATTTCTGCATATATATTGCATACATTTGGGTTAGAACAATACAGAATCTGTGTATTTTACACTTATTTGCAATATATGGAGGTCTACACAAGTTTTGGTTATATTTGACAGAAATCGGACACACTTTGGAGCTTAAAGGAAACTCATGGAGAAGCTAAGAATGGTGCAGCTGGAGAAAAGGCCATTTTTCGGTATTCATCATTCGGAATCAAGCTTTGATGTCTTCATGAAAGTTGTAGCCCTCGAAATGAGCTTTCAAACGCATGGTCATATGCGTCAATCCGACGAACGAGGACTCGGGAAAGTGCGTTTCAAGAACAGAGCAGAAAGTTGAAGCCAAGTGTACTCGATATCGAGTACACCTTACTCGATATCGACCAACTTTGTCGAGAAGACCTGGTCGAGCAGAGCTGATCGAGGACACTGAGTCAGAGACAACCCGACTCCCGGAATCCTACTCGATGTCGAGGAGGCCTGACAGGCCTAATGTCGTTATGCCAAATCAAAGTAAATTCCAAAGGTGCAAACTATAACAAGTATAGTAGGTAAGTTAGGGTCGAACCCACAGGGAAACAAAATCAATTGTAAGAGCAAGTATTATTACCCAAAAGTAACCAATTCAAGGGGGAGTTTTGTGTGTAAGCAATAGTGACAGAACAAGTTGCAAATATATGATGGAAAAGTATTACACCAGGTAATTATCCGCACAACAACTGAGATGATTCATCATCGAATTCTATGAGTCTCAAGTTCTAATGTCCAGTAATTGTTCTCAATTCAGATCGTGTAATAGCTTTTAGTCCTACCAGTCCTAAAAGCACTTATCACCAAATTACAAGGGGAAACCTTCACCGAATAATAAAGCAATAGCATTCAAACATGAATTATAATGAGATACAAGCAAGTATAACAACCCGTTAAAATAGCTTGTAATCGAATCTCCTTCAGAATCTAACATAAGCAACCTCCTTATGATGATTGTGTTTGCTACAATGGATCTATAACCACAAACCTGGAGTTGGAAACCCTAGCAATATGACTAGTATCGATAAACCTAGGTGATCAATCCAGATTAACCAATAATAAGCAATCAAGCAATAAGCTCAGGAGATCGAAACAATTAACAAAGGACGAACTAGAGTAGAATACTCACAACCAATTCAATCTAAGGCTTCAAAGAACCAAGTGTAACAAAGGAGAGTTAGTTCTCCATAGGGTTTGTGAGATGAAGAAAAGAAAAAATACGTCTCTGGAAAATAACCTAAAACCAACTGGCTTCCTTCTCGGAAATAATATATCCTAATTAAAGGGTTTAAAATCCCGTAAAAATATAAATTAACAACTAATAAGATAGGGGAAAATCGGATAAGAATCCGTCTCCAGGGACTGACGCGGGCGCGTCATGTAGCAGCGCGGGCGCGTCATTGAATGTCTTGATACTTCTCTCTGATGCAACGACGCAGGTACTCCCTCCTAGCAGCGCGGGCACGTCAGTAGCAGCGCGGCCGCGCCAAGCTCGCCTGATTCCAGTTGCTTCCGAATTTCTTCACTTCAACTCTTCTATAACTTGCATGATCCTATGATTTCTTCAACTTCTTCAACAAGTTCCGAATCACCAAGTTCATACAAATATCTCTCACAATGACATGTAAATGATGATAAAAACTACTAAATGCGCTATAGAATATATCGCATATCAAATTCCCCCATACTTAAACCTTTACTCGTCCCGAGTAAGCATAGAAGCTAAGCCTACTCTCACCATAAATCTCAAAGGTTCACAGATAGTACAAGGAAAATGAACACTAAGTACTAGTAGTTTCCACCATCTCAACAATCAGCACAAAAGACAATCAAAATAGGAAGTGAGACTTACAATTATATCTCGACCATCTACACCTTATAGCTCCCAGTGGCCTACCCGAAAACCTCCTCATCACTCCACTTCTTATGTCGCCTTCGCCAAGAGATCAATCCTAAACACTCAAAGTAAACGCTCATCTTACCAAGGCGCCCTTTTGGGGTTTTCACCAAGCCACTCATTTTTTTTTTCAAAGATGGTGCTCACATAAACATTCTCACTTCCTTCAAGTCTCATATTGCCAAAGCCTAAAGCTCGCTAGAGTACCTGCTTTTTGCCTGAGTCACCCTTTCGGGTTTTCAACTCATCCCAGGATTTTGATTGCTTTTTTTTTTAACTTTTTCATTTTTTTTTAATAACAAGTGCAGAATCTGTACAAAAAGAATGCGTAAATGAAATATGTACAAGATATGTAAATCCTTTCCCTCCCCCATACTTGAATGAAGCATTGTCCTCAATGTGAAAGAAGACAGAAATAAGTAGGGAGAAAGGAAACAGAAGGACTCACTGAGGGGATGGATAGTGGCGAGAGTAATCCTCTCGCATGCGCCGAAGCTCTTCCCTCATACCTCTGAACTCGCCAAGGCTGTCTAGGATGTCGGCCTGCTGGTGGAGAATCTGGTTCTGCACTCTATCTTGGTTTTGAACCACCGTCGTCAAACTTCCTACGTCTTGGCGCAGAAGGCCAATCTGGTCAACCAGGTAGCCCCACTGGTGAGCATCCTGAAAAGCTTGTGGGGGCCAAGGGGCCCACTGATGTGAATCATGCTGGCTCTGATATGTCGGGTGAGAATCCCAACCGTGAGAAGGGGTATGATAAGCAGGTACCTCCTGCTGTGGGTTCTGTGCGAAACCCTGAGTATCTGTCTGAACAAAAACCTGCGGAGCCACAGGCGCATCCTCAATCATGGCAGCTCCAGCTGTGCCACTACTGCTACCCACTTCTAGGCGACGCCGTCTACCCAGAACTGATGTCGGAAAATAATCTGCCTCAATATACCAATCAGTCCAAGTCTCAGACCAAGGAAGGGGCTTAGGGAGCATGAACTGATGCTCTTTCTTCTTGCCTGTACACCAAATGCTTCCCCCATCCGGCGTAGTATCAAGCATCAAACACCTCCGCAGATACTCCTCTGTGTAGGTCCTTGCTATGACCTGCTCCTCCAACTCTTGCAAAACACCTGGCTCAACGCCTGCAGCAATGGCTACCCGAGTAATAAGTCCGCTTTGGACCATTTCTGGTCCAGCGACCCTGCGATCCCTTCTGACCTTGTCGAGCCCATCGAAGAAAAGCCTAACACAGTCAGGCGTATAATTTGCAGTAGGCACAGCGCTGTAAGCAAACCTCAGGTGTGTCATGGAGAGCTTGGTATCTGTGGTCAGCCCATAATATGTCCCAGCGACGATCTTGCATAACATACGGAAGACAGGATGAGTAATCCTGCTGTTGTACTCGTTACTGGTTAAGAATTCCTCTCCAGATACCGCTCAAAAGAATGCAACGAGGTCTGTGTCGGTCGTGGCTGTCACCCATCCTTCAGTTGGGGCTTTAGTGATCCCCAAAGCAGCTCACAACCTTGCTGCAAAAATCCTGTAAGTAGCGCCATTGAACCTGAAAGAGACCCCTCTAATTCTGTTATCCAAAAGGTACAGCTGATATGTCGCAAGGAACTGCTTGCACAGTTCTGGGTATCCTACAACTCTCAACTCCAAAAAATCACCAATACCGGCGTGAGCTAAACACTTCTGCATACAATCTAGCATCTGAAGTCTCTGAAGGGTCTCTCTATGCAAATATTTTGTAGAGCTGACACAGTTTACCTTATTATAAATAGCCCACTCCTCTTCAGACAAATCTAACTCATCATCAGATCGACTCACTTCTTCCTCCGATGAACTCATATTCGACAGATAATAAGACTAGATCCGAATCGAAATAAGGACACCTGAAATAACTCACAAAGAACAGATGAGGCTCGGCTCAGGAGGCCGACGCGGGCGCGTCAGGAACACAGCGCGGACGCGTCGATGGTTTCTTCCTCTTGTTTCATAACCCTGACAGCGCGGGCACGTCAGTAGCAGTGCGGCCGCGTCGGTGGTTTCTTCCTCTTGTTTCGTAACCCTGACAGCGCGGGCGCGTTGAAAAGCAGGCGCGGCCGCGTCGGTGGTTTCTGCAGATTCAGAAATCGCCCAAAACAGTTGTCGACGCGGAGCTTCTCCCCGGTGCCGAGGACGAAAGGAAAGGAGAGAGGGGTAAGGGAGAAGGGGTTTGAGTGTGAGTGTGGGTTGAGGGCTCCCAGGAGCTTCTTGTATTTGAGGAGTGAGTGTGAGTGTGGGTGTGGGGTAGATTGGGTGTGAGAGGAGAGGATGTGGGGAAGGGTAGGGTTTTGGTTGTATTTGAGGGATGGTGATGGGGGAGTGATGATGAGGCTTGAAGATGGCGGGCTGGCCCGAAGCGGGTTTTCCAGCCCGTGGTCTTTTCATTTTTTTTTTTTTTTTGACAGAAAATTAACAATGCGGAAGCAGTGGGTCCGAAATGCGGGTGCAATTCGTCACCAGAAACTCCGTCTTTATTACCTACAAGTTAGAATAAAATCGAGTTAAGGTAAAGAATGCAATACCTTGGGTTGCCTCCCAAGCAGCGCCTTTGTTTCATGTCGCTTGCTCGACTAAGCCTTTTTTATTATTCTAACTCTGCATTTGGCTCCTCCAAAACTAACTCATCCATAATCTCCTTTGGGAACCCTTCATAGTATGTCTTAAGCCTTTGACCATTTACCTTAAACTTCTTGTGGCTATTTGAGTCATATAACTCTACAGCTCCATGTGGGAAAACTTCAGCAACAATGTATGGTCCCCCCCACTTTGACCTGAGCTTCCCAGCGAAGAGTTTCAGGCGAGACTGAAAAAGTAGGACTTTGTCACCAGCTTTAAAGTCCTTCCTATGGATGTGCTTGTCATGCCATGCCTTGGTCTTCGCCTTGTAAATTGCAGCATTATCATAGGCGTCCAAACGTAACTCCTCGAGCTCGCCTAACTGTAGCTTCCTGTGTTCTCCAACCCCGTCACTCTGCATATTGCATTGTTTCACAGCCCACCAAGCCTTGAGTTGTTGAGGAGTTCCTTGCAGAGTGAGCCTCCTAACCATATCCTTCAATTCAGCAATATCTTTGGATTGGTTAGAGTCTACCGAATTGACTCCTCTCTTTCTGGTGGACTTCCCAAAATTTCTAGTCCCCTCAGCCATTTCCTGAATCTTCTCCATGGCTCCCTCTGGTGTGGCATTCAGAATATTTCCTCCGCATGCGGCATCAATCATCCTTCTATCAGATTCCAACAATCCCCCATAGATGTATAGGACTAGGTCCTTCGTGCTGTAGCCATGGAAGGGGCAATTAGCGCAAAGCTTCTTGAACCTTTCATTGTAATCATAGAGGGTTTCATCATCTTCCTGCTCTATATTGCTGATCGCTTTTTTCAAGGTGTTCTCCTTCTTAGCAGGAAAGAATTTCTCCAGGAAGGCCTTGTGGAGCTTAGGCCAAGTATCGATGCTCCCTGTAGGAAGACTGTAGTACCAGTCATCCGCAGCATCGACCAGCGTGAACCCAAAGGCTCTCATCTTTATCTGTGCTTCATCTATATTGGCTGGTTTCATGCTCATGCACACATTATGAAACTTCCCCATGTGCTTGATGGGGTCTTCTCCAGCCAATCCATGGAATTTGGGCAGTTGATGAATCAGCCCAGACTTTAGCTCAAAATGGTTGTCATCCCCCAGAGCAGGGATTGTCACAACAGGTGCCTGCTGTGTGATGTTTGCTGCTGTCAGCTGTCGCAACGTTTGATTTACATTTCCAGCCATTGGATCAGGTTGTTGGGAATGTTGGTGTTGTTCTCTAAGGCGGCTGTGGTATGTCCTGTCAATTTCCCAATCAAAATCAACAAGATGGGGATCAGTAGCACGAGTGCGAACCATGCAAGAGGTTCGCACCCAAACAGGTAATAAGACAAACAAGAACAAAGATAATCAATTTGATGGACGGTTTTTAGTCGCGTAAACCGTATCAAAATAAATTCGAACCTACCTAAGTAATGTAGTGTGGTAAGCACGAGTCGATCCCACAGAGAATCAAGTTATTCCTAAGTTAAGTTTATTTACCAATTAGTATGAAACTGGGGGTTTTGAGTGGTGTAAATAAGAAAGAACATAAAAAAACTATAAACAAATTGAAGGAGATAACAATTAATAAAATAGTTTCATCTACAAATATCCACTTTATTTGGTTGAATTGATATTGTAACTTCCTCTTGTCCTTTTAGTTTTCCTATGAATGTCCTTGTCCCGACCTAATATAGTTACTAGTCCAACCAGTCCTAGAAACCCTTATCAATCGAACAGTCCCTAAAGAAGGATTTAACCCAATTGATAGCTTTAAGTTCGGAGATTAACCAAGGTATTTGCAGTCCCTAAAGAGAGATTTAACAACACGTCCAACTTCCTACTCATTCAATTAGTTCAACCAGCCCTAAAGGAACAAGTTTGCCACTTGGGTTAAGGTTCACAACCAGGAATCTACAAAACCCTAACAATTGAATTGATTCTAACTAGTTGCGCGGGCTAGATAGAATAAAACAATAGACAATCAAGCACAAAGAAGTCGAAACATTCAATATAGAAAATAAGGAACAAAATTCAGAAACTCACAATCAATCAAACAAAGCTTCAAATTGTAGACGAAACGGGAGAGTTTAGGTCTCCATAAAAATAAAATAAAACATACTTAGGGTTAATGGGGAAGCAAAGTATGTCGGCCGTATACTGTATCACGTTTTTCGGCCTCCCCTTCGATTGCCGTATGAATGTATATATATGTGTATATATATATATATATATATATATATATATATATATATATATATATATCATATGCTAATTTCTATCTATCCTAATATAAATATAATATAAATATATCTATCCAACTAATCTATCTAAACTAATTATAATAATGATAATAAAAATAGTAACATGTTGTTGCAGGAGTAAGTCAAGTATAGAATAGAATATGGTTTAGAACGACTCCCCTGTCTCAGCAAATAATTACAAGACTTCCTCCCGTTGTAGTAAGAGAAAAGTCAGGATCGAATCCACGAGGAAGCACGTCAGCAGTTCTCGGGTAGCTATCAGATTCTCACAGAAGCAGCAGAAAGACAGAAACACAAACAGAAGCAGAAACAAATAATCCCGGCAAGGGCAAATAAAACAAAAGCAAATAACAAAGCAAAGCAAAAGCAAAGGCTCTCGTCGATCTCGACAAACAGTACTCGAGATAGACAAGGGTGGTCGACAACAATGGCTCAGGATCGAAAACGAAGCAACTCGACAAAGGCAAGTCAACTCGATCTCGACTACCCCCTCCTCGAGATCGACAAGAATCAGCAAAGACAAACAATAGAAAATTGACAAAGGGCAGAAACTTCAACTCGACCTAGACCAGTTCTCCTCGAGATCGACAAGAACCGTACTCTATCTCGACCAAGTCCTACTCTATGTCGACAAGAACAAAAATTTAAAGGAATGTAAATTGCAATTGCTCAAAACCCAAACTCAGCTTTTTGACGGAAAATAAACTCAATATATAAAAAGACCTCCAAGGCTAGGGTTTCAACACCACAACGACAACCATGCAAAACAACACATAAAGGCATAAAAGATCATGCTTTCCATCAAATAACTTTCGTCATTAACAACTAGGCATATAGAGGCTCTCGCATAAACTCTAATTGTTACTAACCCTTTTTCACATAATTAATCCAAGTTGCATTAAGATCACTTTTGCTTCAATAACACAAACAAGGATCACCTTCAACTCTCGCAAAAGAATCATGCTCATAGGGAAAGAAGATAAATTGCACAAAAGATCTGACCTTTATCGCATCGCCTCACATGGCCACCGTCGGGCTCACCCCAGCCCCAGAAGTGGGTGGACTACTCACGCCCCATCGCAATCGCAGACATTGAATTGATGAAAGAAACTTGCATAAAAACTAAATTCAAAGCTTTTTACAATCCTGGCAATCAACTTTCGCTGTCAGCCAAAACCCTAAAAACCTTAGAACTCCTAACTACTCTGTGGAACTAACTAATTGTCTCTGAATGATTGAAATTGAATGATTAAAACTGAGCCCCTAGGGCTTTATTTATAGCCTTCATTCCCTAGCTATTCTAGGAAAGAAGATATCTATCTATATCTAAATTGCTTTAAAAGATAAATAAATGTTTTAATGGAATTAAATCCATAAGAAAAAAAGATAAAACTAATATGGTAAGTCTTCATGTTGATAGATCTTGCTCCTTCCATGATAGAACTTGATAGATCGGATAGAATCTTACGGCTTTGCGACCAAGCAACTCCAACTCTACTCGGACAAGGCTTCGTCGAGCAGCTTCTGGAATCTGGGTCTAGTCGACCTCGACAAGGTCTCATCGACCTCGACCACGATGGTTTCGTCGACTGGACCTGGCTGACTTCTCTGCTCGATGTGGCTCGTTTTGGTTCACTGGGCTCTTGTCGACTTCGAGTAGGCTTCATCGACCTCGAGTAACTTTGCTCGTCGACTAGGGTTTCTCGAGTAGATCTCCTCGACAGGGTCGGACATGATCTGGGTGCCTTGTCGATCTCGACTAACTCTTGTCGAGATCGAGTAGGATTCGTCGAGGATGGCTCGGATGGTCTCGTCGAGGACTCCTCCTCGTCTGGCTGGGACTGGCTTGTCGACCTCGACAAGGGGTTCGTCGAGGTCGAGTAGACCTGGCTCGGATTCTCGTCCTTGGCTTCTCGGGCAGCTCTCCCCCTTGTCGACTCCGGGCATGGCGCTGGGCTTCGTCGATCTCGACCAGAGTTTGTCGAGATCGAGTAGACTCCGGAGGCTCGGGTTGTCTGGCTTCTCGAGCAGGCTTGCTCGACAAGGCCGTGTTCGGTCATGCTTGTCTAGGTCGAGTAGACCTACTCGATGTCGAGTAAGGTTGACTCTCAGACTTGTTCTGCTGCTTTGACCTTGGACTTCTGTAGTGGTTTTCCGACTTTTTGTAGAATTGCTGTAAAAGCCTCGATTTCTACGATTTTAAACAGAAACTGGTGTAGATTGCATAATTTGGCAAATAAACATAAACTACATAGATTCTGTACTATTCTAGCCCAAATGAATGCAATGTATACAAAAATCGATATAAAAGTTGCTGTAAAACATGGCAGATTCCGCTTACAACAAACACCCCATACTTAAGCTTGCTTGTCCTCAAGCAATACTTTTAATTGTCATTCAGGGGAAGAAATCAATACTCTCAACATCTTAGATTCATTCTTATATAACCCTGCAATCAATTACCATCCTCGAAAAGGTACTAGTGTCACAAATTCATGCATGTGCAAATATGTAAAAGCAACATCTACTCACAAAAGGAGGGTATTGCATAAACAATTTATTCGTGACAAAGCATTGATAATCAAGAAGACTTTAATTTAAGCTCATGAAGGAGTAGATTGGTAAAAGGCTAAACGGTGGGCAATTTCTGGCAATGTGGTGCTTTAATGATCCGGGGAAATGGAGTACTTTTCCAAACTTTGAATTTCATTCCACATTCCTTTTCCACTTGATTCATCACCTTTCATATTGCTTTTCTCAATAATATTGCTTTTTTCAATAATAATGCTTTTACCTCTCTAACCTCAGCACTGCCTTCTCGCGAGTCGCAAACATGGGTGTCATGAATGGCCCCGGATACTTAGTGCTTTGGACTCCTCACAATGTGTCCCATCTCTCCAAACTATTATCTCAGAGAGCAGGGTCAATCTACCTTTATCTCCTGAGGTGATTGGATTTTCTTTCACTCATTAAATTTTCCATATATTTCAAACAATTTCCTTCCAAACTCCATATATGATAATCACAACACAAACACCATATAACATCTCCATAATGTAACATCATTCTCAACATAATCCCAGGATAGGGTAAAGAATGGCAATATTTAGATCATGTGGAGCAATATATGAAATAAGGCATATTATGGCTTTTGTGATGCATAAGCATAGGTAAGGCTAGGATTATAACAATGAGCATTATATGGAAATATAAAGTCCTCCATCATCTTATCATGCAACATGTCAAAAGCAATTTCAAATTTTACCTCCTTTCATGGTTTTCAAGAAAATAATGCACTTCATTGTGACTTCCCTTTACTAGGCAATTTCATGCTATATCTATAATGAATCTAATTTTGCATCGTCGAGTCCAATATAAGCTTCCATGACATTTTTCAAAATTTTCAATGGGGGTCATTTTTCTCGGGTCATTTTTCTCAAATTTTTGGAAAACATGCATATAGGCACATAATTCAAATAATGCTTTCAAAAAATAGCCATGTAGCAATTCTAAGAAATAATGCATAAGTAATGTCAAATATGATCAATGTGCACAAAGTAAGCCCTTCCCCCACCCCATACTTAAACATTACAGTGTCCTCACTGTATATAAAACAATGTAAAGGGTAAAGAAAGAAACTCACAAGACAGATGTGCAGAGCCGCATAATTTCGAACACCTCCTAGTCCGAGCATTCATGTAGCTTGGTTCTATCCATGACCTGAAAAGTAGAAGACATATACCCAAATATAGAAACAACCAAAACCAAAAACAATGTTCAAAACCAAAAAACAAAGTCTTAAAAGTCCTAAAAAAGTCTATGTACATGCTCTAGATTTTATAGTCGCTAGGCCGACTTTCCATTTATGCTCAAGGTGGCATCTGCAGAGCCCATGTAGCTTGGGCCTCAAATAGGACTCCATTCTTGTCCATCAGCTGTAATCCTCCAGAATGGATCTTGTTCACCACGAATGGTCCCATCTGCTTCTTGTTGAATTTGTTAGGAAACCAATGATCCTTTGATTTAGAGACATAGAGCTTGTCTCCAACTTCATACTCCTTAGGGTCATCATTGGAAATCCTGCACAATCGCACATACCAAGGCAGACCTCTCCCATGTATAGATAAATCTTTGATGGAAATAGGAGAAGAAAGATCCATACCTTGACTTACCTTCGCGGAAACGGAATCGGGCACTACTGTATTTGGTCGATCTCGACTAGGGCTCCTCGAGATCGACGAGGCTGTAGGTTCTGGTGGTGGTGGCTTCATCGAGGAGGAAGAAGTCGAGGAAGGGGGCTTGTCGACATCGACAAGTCTGGTCGACCTCGATGAAGACTCTGGCTCTGGTGGCTTGCTCCTCGAGAAAACAGGGTCTGGTGGCGCCGATTGGTGGTCGACCTCGACAAGACTTGTCGAGATCGACGAGGGTTTCTCTCCTGGTTGCTGCGGCGTCGAGGAAGCAGGGGCGGTGCTCTCCGAGTTCTGGTCGACCTCGAGTAGCTTCCTCGAGATCGACAAGGGCTCTGGTCCTGGAGTTGGCAGCGTCGAGGAAGACAGGTCTGGTGGCTCCGAGTTTTGGTCGACCTCGACGAGACTACTCGAGGTCGAGTAGGGCTGTTCCTCTGGTTTGCTGATCGGCTTCGGTGGAGTCACCTTGGTCTGGTCGAGATCGACTAGGGTCTGGTCGATCTTGACCCCATACTTAGTTCCTTTGTTCTCCTTGAGCTTTGCCATGATCTCCTCCACCTGGGCCTCCATGTCCCTCTTTTCCAGCTCCTCCGGGGTCATATTTCTGACCTTGGGTTCCCCGCAGGTGATGTAGCCAGCTGAGATAGATTTGACCTCTTCCATTGGACCCGTATACCTTTCAGTTTTGTTGAAGGAATACTCAATTACTTCATCGCTGATGTTGAAGGTGAGCACTCCTTTCCGTACGCTTATGTTGGCATCCACCGTCGCCAAGAATGGTCTCCCTAGAATAATTGGACAAGCAGGATCTTCTTGCATATCAATAATTAAGAAATCAGCAGGGACGAAGAATTTACCTACTTGTACTGGAACATTTTCCACCATGCCTGTTGGAATGACCACCGTGTTGTTGGCCATGTAAAGTCTAGCATCCACAGGCTCTAGGGCTCCTATCTTAATCTTGGACCAAATCGTTAAAGGCATAATACTAACACTGGCTCCAAGATCACATAAAGCATTAATTTTGTATGGACCAAATCCAATAGTTATAGCAAACTTACCTGGATCTGGCCGTTTTTCCAGTATGTCCAGCTGGCTGCACTCCTCTGTAATTTCCGCCATTGATCGCTTTTTGCTCAGAATCTCCTTCAGAAATTTGACATAGGACGGCATTTCATTGAGAGCTTTTGTGAAGGGTATGGTGACATTCAGCTTCTGAAGCATCTTGATGAAGCGCTGAAACTTTTTCTCTGCTGGGTCCTTTAGAGATTTCGTGGGGAAAGGTAGCTTCTTTTTCTGAGTCGGAGCCGGAACAGACGTCGGAGTTGCTGCAGATTTCTCGACCAGGGGCTCCTCGACATCGACAAGGGTCTTGTCGAGATCGACCAGTTTGGGCTCAGTCGAGTTGCTGTTCGGCGCAGACGAAGATTCTGGAGATTTTTCCTCGACCTCGAGTAGACCTTTGTCGAGGTCGACTAGGCTCTGGTCGAGATCGACGATGGGTTTGTCGACCTCGACTTGCTGTTCCTCACTGTTCTGCTGCTCTCCGACCTCTGACTCTTTCAGTTGATGCCCGCTCCTGAGTTTTACAGCAGCTATGTGTCCAGTCTTTCCCTTAGGATTTGGTTCTGTTTGCCCAGGGAGCTTGCCGGACTGTCGTGGGATCTGTGCAGAAATCTGTCCTATCTGCGTCTCAATTCCCCTTTTCCAGATGTCCAGTTCTCCAAATTTGGTGGTGATGTTCTGGAACTGGTTGTTGATGGTCCCTTGATTTCGTCGCATCTCCTCAAGGATCAGCTGCAGATCATCCTTCTTTTGATCCCTTTCTGGATGTCCTGGAGCTCTGTAGGGTGGAGGATTCCTAGGGGGACCTTTATTCCATTGCTGTTGATAAGGCCTTTGATCCCCCATATAGCGATTAGGCCCTCCTGCGTAAGCTGCATCCTCATGATGTTCTGCCATCCTGACTTGCTCTGTGTGTGGGCACTCAGTAGTGGTGTGCCTCTGTGATCCGCATTCGATGCAAGGTTGGTTGACAGACAGATATTTGACTTGTTTGAGGAGCTTCTTATTCTGGTCTCTGTAGTATTGCTCCCTGACATCTGGATCAATCTCCTTTGATGGCTCATAGAGGGGCATGGATGGTGCTGGCCTGGCGTATGGGTTCTCTTCATAAGTTGCAGTAGACCCATATTTGTTGTCGTAGTTGGTGAGCTTCTCTAGCACACCCCATGCGTCACTTGGCGGCATCGTCAGATATTCGTAGTGAGTATAATTGTTGATTCTGTCCTTAGTGACTTGGTCAAGAGAGTTGAAGAAGATCTCCTGAATGATGTAGGGTGGCTGTCCATGAGTAGGGCAAGATCGCAGAAGTTCCTTGTAGCGCTCCCATGCCTTTGCCAGCGGTTCGCCTTTCTGCTGCTTAAAGGCGGTGATTTTCTGGCGGAGATATGCTGTTTTGGCAGGTGGGAAGAATTTGTTCAGAAATTCTTGCTCTACTTGGGCCCAGGTTGTGAGTGATCTTGCTTTTAGCCCTTCCAGCCATTTCAGTGCAGGCCCAGCGAGAGACCAGCGAAAAGATTTCATCTTGACATATTCCAAGGTTGTGCCTTCTGCAAGAGTACGACACATATCATGAAAATTAGTAATATGTTCAAGAGGGCACTCATTAAATCTGCCGTAAAAGGCATTATTTTTAAGCTCTATAAGAAATTGAGTGCGAATTTCAAAAGAGTTTTCAGGGATTAGAATCGCCGATTCAGGCACGACGAGCGTGGGATGCATATAATCCTCAACAGTGGTTGGATATTGGGCAAGCTCAGCTTGTGCTTGTTCCTTTTCTGCTCTCTCAGCGGCGGGAGCAGCATCCCTGGCGGCTAGATCCCTGGTAAGCCTAGCGATCAGCTGCTCCTGTGTTTCAGCGTCCTCCATGGCTCTTTGAAGTCTATATCTGATGTGTAGAAGGCGCTCTGGTTCGTCTAAACCGTAGTACTCAGGTGGGATACCAGAACGGCGCATACACCTGAAAAGTAACTCAAAGAAACAGTGAGAACTGACTACCTAAGGCGCGATTGATTGCCTCCCCGGCAACGGCGCCAATTTGTTGTTGCAGGAGTAAGTCAAGTATAGAATAGAATATGGTTTAGAACGACTCCCCTGTCTCAGCAAATAATTACAAGACTTCCTCCCGTTGTAGTAAGAGAAAAGTCAGGATCGAATCCACGAGGAAGCACGTCAGCGGAAGCACGTCAGCAGTTCTCAGGTAGCTATCAGATTCTCACAGAAGCAGCAGAAAGACAGAAACACAAACAGAAGCAGAAACAAATAATCCTGGCAAGGGCAAATAAAACAAAAGCAAATAACAAAGCAAAGCAAAAGCAAAGGCTCTCGTCGATCTCGACAAACAGTACTCGAGATAGACAAGGGTGGTCGACAACAGTGGCTCAGGATCGAAAACGAAGCAACTCGACAAAGGCAAGTCAACTCGATCTCGACTACCCCCTCCTCGAGATCGACAAGAATCAGCAAAGACAGACAATAGAAAATTGACAAAGGGCAGAAACTTCAACTCGACCTAGACCAGTTCTCCTCGAGATCGACAAGAACCGTACTCTATCTCGACCAAGTCCTACTCTATGTCGACAAGAACAGAAATTTAAAGGAATGTAAATTGCAATTGCTCAAAACCCAAACTCAGCTTTTTGACGGAAAATAAACTCAATATATAAAAAGACCTCCAAGGCTAGGGTTTCAACACCACAACGACAACCATGCAAAACAACACATAAAGGCATAAAAGATCATGCTTTCCATCAAATAACTTTCGTCATTAACAACTAGGCATATAGAGGCTCTCGCATAAACTCTAATTGTTACTAACCATTTTTCACATAATTAATCCAAGTTGCATTAAGATCACTTTTGCTTCAATAACACAAACAAGGATCACCTTCAACTCTCGCAAAAGAATCATGCTCATAGGGAAAGAAGATAAATTGCACAAAAGATCTGACCTTTATCGCATCGCCTCACATGGCCACCGTCGGGCTCACCCCAGCCCCAGAAGTGGGTGGACTACTCACGCCCCATCGCAATCGCAGACATTGAATTGATGAAAGAAACTTGCATAAAAACTAAATTCAAAGCTTTTTACAATCCTGGCAATCAACTTTCGCTGTCAGCCAAAACCCTAAAAACCTTAGAACTCCTAACTACTCTGTGGAACTAACTAATTGTCTCTGAATGATTGAAATTGAATGATTAAAACTGAGCCCCTAGGGCCTTATTTATAGCCTTCATTCCCTAGCTATTCTAGGAAAGAAGATATCTATCTATATCTAAATTGCTTTAAAAGATAAATAAATGTTTTAATGGAATTAAATCCATAAGAAAAAAAGATAAAACTAATGTGGTAAGTCTTCATGTTGATAGATCTTGCTCCTTCCATGATAGAACTTGATAGATCGGATAGAATCTTACGGCTTTGCGACCAAGCAACTCCAACTCTACTCGGACAAGGCTTCGTCGAGCAGCTTCTGGAATCTGGGTCTAGTCGACCTCGACAAGGTCTCATCGACCTCGACCATGATGGTTTCGTCGACTGGACCTGGCTGACTTCTCTGCTCGATGTGGCTCGTTTTGGTTCACTGGGCTCTTGTCGACTTCGAGTAGGCTTCATCGACCTCGAGTAACTTTGCTCGCCGACTAGGGTTTCTCGAGTAGATCTCCTCGACAGGGTCGGACATGATCTGGGTGCCTTGTCGATCTCGACTAACTCTTGTCGAGATCGAGTAGGATTCGTCGAGGATGGCTCGGATGGTCTCGTCGAGGACTCCTCCTCGTCTGGCTGTGACTGGCTTGTCGACCTCGACAAGGGGTTCGTCGAGGTCGAGTAGACCTGGCTCGGATTCTCGTCCTTGGCTTCTCGGGCAGCTCTCCCCCTTGTCGACTCCGGGCATGGCGCTGGGCTTCGTCGATCTCGACCAGAGTTTGTCGAGATCGAGTAGACTCCGGAGGCTCGGGTTGTCTGGCTTCTCGAGCAGGCTTGCTCGACAAGGCCGTGTTCGGTCATGCTTGTCTAGGTCGAGTAGACCTACTCGATGTCGAGTAAGGTTGACTCTCAGACTTGTTCTGCTGCTTTGACCTTGGACTTCTGTAGTGGTTTTCCGAGCTTTTCTGACTTTCTGTAGAATTGCTGTAAAAGCCTCGATTTCTACGATTTTAAACAGAAACTGGTGTAGATTCCATAATTTGGCAAATAAACATAAACTACATAGATTCTGTACTATTCTAGCCCAAATGAATGCAATGTATACAAAAACCGATATAAAAGTTGCTGTAAAACATGGCAGATTCCGCTTACAACATAACATGCAGCGCAGTAGAACTTCAAGCGGATTCTTCCTTCTGCCTTGCACCGTCCGAATTGCACAAGTACGTATAGCGCACAATCAGTCGCCAATCCTTCAATTTGCAAAATAATCCCCATAAATTCCAAATTCATATGACCAAGCCCGTAAATACCTGAAATATATAAAAACAATAGTATAGACTCCGAAAACTAAATAATATAAATTAACTATAAAATATATAAAAATGCTCTAAAATAATATGCAAATCTATACTAAAAGCATGAGTAAAATAGACTCTATCATAGGCCGACTTCTTCATTAAGCATTAGCCTGGTTCATCTTTGTCCGGAGGTATAGGTGGATCTGGTGGTTCCTCCGGTGGTGGGAAGCGTGGGATGTCATCCGGGTGCAAAATGTGAAGAAGTTTGAACCTCCCCGAGTGAACGCTCCATGGTTTTACCCATTCATCTTCCTGGGCCCCAACTGGCATGCATAAAGGAAGATATAAAGAAAATATACATACCTCATCATCATACCTCTTCCGCTTCATAGGTTGACTTGGTTGCGCGTCTCCACCACAGCAGAACGGTGGAGAGGGAAGAGATATTTCCACCTCATCATGTGGAGCTTCATGCCACTTTGCTAGGACCCCATACTTGAATATGAACAACGGTTGCTCAAAATCATTGGGGATAGCCTTCACCTTGTAAGGTAAAAGCGATCTTGGAATGCGCTGGTCAACAATGTCCAACTTCTTCTCTTCTAATGCTATTTCACCTTGGGATCCTTCATATGATTCATCAACAATAGGTAGCAAAGTAGGAATGAAATTTGAGGAAGGATATACCTGATTGTCGATATTGAGTGGGTCAATTGGCTCATCGAGAGGAGGGCATGGTCCTTTAGACTGAATGGAAGCCTCAAGCCTTCGGATTTCGTCTTCCAGCCGAGCTATTTCCCTTAATCGTGACTCCTCCACTCCGATCCTATTTCTCCGTCTCAAATCTTGATACCATTCTTCCCATGCAGGATTCCCTTCGACAAAGTCTTCCATCCTTGTACCTAAGCATTGAAATCACAATCAAGAACACAAATTAGTGGTAAAAGCTTGGCACCCAGTTGGTACGGGTGAGGTAGGTGGTGGTAGGGTATGTGAAGGGTAAGAAAAAGGGATGGGCCTTTCTAAACCTTAAACACAATTAAACTAGGCGCGATTGATATCTCCCCGGCAACGGCGCCAATTTGACGAGAGGGTTTCTCGACCAAATAAATTTGTAGTCAAGACCCCCGCTATAGTATAGGGGAGTCAGGTTCGTCCTCAGGAGAGAAGTCAGCGGTTCTAGGTTTAGTGTGTTATGGGGTTCAAGGATAGCGGGAAAAGGTGGGGAGGTTGTTGTCGATGTCGACTAAGACTTGGTCGATGTCGAGGGAATGATAGAAGAAGAGGTGGTCGGTGTCGGGTAACTTTGCAGGATAAAAATAATGAAATAAAATAAATAAAGATGCAAACTTCCAAGGTTAGGAATCACCACAACAATAAACATATGCGCAGATCATAAATCACATAAAGATGCATGCTTTATATCAAATAACTTTCGTTATTAACAGATAGGAATATAGAGGCTTTTGCATAAACCCTAAGTGTTACTACATTTTCTTAATTAGGATCAACCAACTTTCGCAGGCAAAGCCTAATTACTATCCAAATTCATAATTAATTCACTTTTGCTTCATAATTGCAAATAAGGAATTGTCCTCGACTGTCGAAAAGGATTAAGCACATAGGTAGATGATAATAAAGACACACAAAATCATGAATTCATAAATCAAACAAACATATCTATGTTGGGATCACCCCAACCCTAGAAGAAGGAAAATTAGAAAGCAAACATGATGAAAGAAATTAACTTTGACATAAAATAAACTAAAACTTATAAAACCTTCCAAACGTTCCTCCTCTCTCTCCTCTCTCTCTCTCTCTCTCTCTCTCTCTCTCTCTCTCTCTCTCTCTCTCTCTCTCTCTCTCTCCTCTCTCCTCGCCTCCTCCTTCTCCTTGCGCCCGAAGACGGCTTCGCTTGAATTGAATGAAAATCACCCCCTAGGGCTTTATTTATAGCCTTCTAATCCTTGCTATCCAAGGATAGAAGATATCTATCTATATCTAAAATTATATCTAAAACTTTAAAAGATAAATAAAAGCAATTTAGGAATTAAATCTAAAAGAAAAATAAATCTAAAATAGGTAAGATGTCTTCCATGTCTTCTCCATAGATAGAACTTGATAGATGTTGATAGATCTCGGCCAAATTGGATAGAATTGGATCCAAGGACTCCCAATCCTAGTAGGACAGCGAAACCGCGTAACGCGCTCCCGGACACGGCTCGTCGATCTCGACTAGGGCTCCTCGAGATCGAGTAGGATTGTCGTCGACGGGTGTGGCTCGGCTTCTCGGGTGACTGGTGCTCGACAAGGCTTGGACATGGCTCGGAGGTCTAGTCGATCTCGAGTAGCTCTACTCTGTATCGAGTAGGAACTGTCGTCTAGTTGGCTTGGTCGGGTGGCTCTGCTCGACATGGCTCCTATCTCGGCTCACAGGTCTAGTCGATCTCGAGTAGCCCTACTCTGTCTCGAGTAGATTTGCTCATCGACTAGGTCTTCCCGGGTAGATCTACTCGACATGGTCGGACCTTGGCTCCGGGCTCCTCGATCTCGACTAAGCCTCCTCGAGATCGAGTAGAGGTGGTCTGCGTCTTCGTCCTCGGCTTCTCGGCTTGGCACAACTCGTCGACTCCGGACATGGCTCCGAAGTGTGGTCGATCTCGACTAGTGTTACTCGAGATCCAGTAGGGTTCCGGGAGTCGGGTTGTCTCTGACTCGGTGTGCTCGACCAGGTCTGCTCGGACAGCCCTCGTCGAGATCGAGTAGATGCTAGTCGATCTCGAGTAGAGTTCTCTCAGCTTTCTGCTCTGTTCTTGAAACACACTTTCCTGAGTCCTCGTTCGTTGGATTTGACACATATGACCATGCATTGGAAAGCTCTTTCCGAGGGATACAACACTCATGAAGACATCAAATCTTGATTCAGAATGAAGAATGGTGAAAAATTGCGTTTTCCCCAGCTGCAACATCCTTAGCTTCTCCATGAGTTTCCTTTAAGCTTCAAAGTGCGTCCGATTTCTGTCAAATAAGTGTAAAATACATAGATTCTGTATTATTCTAACCCAAATGAATGCAATGTATGCAGAAATCGATATAAAAGTAAGTGTAAAACATGGCAAATTAGGCTCACAACACCTACTCGATGTCGAGGAAGGTCTACTCGATGTCGAGGAGAAGCTTCAGAAACCTTCGTCTACGCTGAACAGCAACTCGACTGCACCCAATCTGGTCGAGATCGACAAGGGCCTAGTCGATGTCGAGGAGCCCTTAGTCGACATAGAGCAGCCTGCAGCATCTCCGACGTCTGTTCTGGCTCCGAATCAGAAAAAGAAGATGTCTTTCCCCACAAAATCTCCAAAGGACCCGACAGAAAAGAAATTTCAGCGCTTCATCAAGATGCTTCAGAAGCTCAACGTCACCATCCCCTTCATAGAAGCTCTCAATGAAATGTCATCCTATGTCAAGTTCGTGAAGGAGATTCTGAGCAAAAGCGATCAATGGCTGAAATCACAAAGGAGTGCAGCCATTTGGACATACTGGAGAAGAGGCCGGATCCAGGTAAGTTTGCTATAACTATTGGGTTTGGTCCATACAAAATTAATGCTTTATGTGATCTTGGAGCCAGTGTGAGTATAATGCCTTTAACGATTTGGTCCAAGATTAAGATAGGTGCCCTAGAGCCTGTGGATGCTAGACTTTACATGGCCAACAACACTGTGGTCATCCCAACAGGCATGGTGGACAATGTGCCAGTACAAGTAGGTAAATTCTTTGTCCCTGCTGATTTCTTAGTTGTTGATATGCAAGAGGATCCTGCTTGTCCAATTATTCTAGGAAGACCATTCTTGGCGATGGTGGATGCCAACTTAAGCGTAAGGAAAGGAGTGCTCACCTTCAACATCAGCGATGAGGTAATTGAGTATTCCGTTAATAAAACTGAAAGGCATACAGGTCCAATGGAAGAGGTCAAATCTATCTCAGCTGGCTACATCACTTGCGGGGAACCCAAGGTCAGAACTATGACCCCTGAGGAGCTGGAAAAGAGGGACATGGAGGCCCAGGTGCAGGAGATCATGGCAATCCTCAAAGAGAACACAGAGAATCCAATCGACACAGATCAAGGTAAGTCGTTATAGATTAATTATTTTTCGGATGCCTTGACAGGAACAAAGTATGGGGTCAAGATCGACCAAGACTCCTCGACATCGAGGACCCTAGTCGATCTCGACCAGACCAAGGAGCCTCCACCAGCACCAGCCTCGTCGAGCAGCCAGACAGAAGCGGGACGCTACTCGATCTCGACCAGCCTTGTCGAGATCGACCACCACTCGGCCACCTCGACTTCGCCTTCCTCGACAAAAATGACTCCAGAACCAGAGCCCTTGTCGATCTCGAGTACGCTACTCGATGTTGACCAACTTCAGCATCCTCGGGCACCGTCTTCCTCGACACAGACTCCACCAGACGGACCAAGCTCATCGACGCTGCAGACACCAGGAGCAGAAGCCAACTCGAGGTCGACCAGCCTTGTCGAGATCGACAAGCCCTGTCCTTCGTCGACTTCCGCATCCTCGAGCAGACCACCACTAGAACCAGCATCCTCGTCGAGATCGACTAGCCTTAGTCGAGATCGACCATACACTGTGGTCCCCGATTCCGTCTCTGCGAAGGTAAGCCAAGGTATGGATCTTTCTTCTCCTATTTCCATTAAAGATTTATCTATACATGGGAGAGGTCTGCCTTGGTATGTGCGATTGTGCAGGATATCCAATGATGAGCCCAAGGAGTATGAAGTTGGAGACAAGCTCTATCTTTCTAAATCAAAGGATCATTGGTTTCCCAAAAAATTCAACAAGAAGCGGATGGGACCTTTCGTGGTGAACAAGATCCATTCTGGAGGATTACAGCTGATGGACAAGAATGGATTCCTATTTGAGGCCCAAGCTACATGGGCCCTGCAAATGCCACCTTGAGCTAAATGGAAAAGTCGGCCTAGCGACTATAAAATCTAGAGCATGTACATAGACTTTTTAGGACTTTTTGAGACTTTGCTGTTTTTGTTTGTTTTTGGCTTTTTGAACACTTTTAGTTTTTCTATTGTGGGTATATGTCTTCTACACTTTTCAGGTCCATGGATAGAAGCAAGCTATATTCAGACTCGGCCCAAGCGATTCCTACACTCGAAAATTGAGAGGCCCTGCACACCTGTCTAGTGAGTTTCTTTCTTTACCCTTGTTTTTATACAATGAGGACACTATAATGTTTAAGTATGGGGTGGGGGAAGGGCTTACTTCATGCATAATTGCCATATTTGACATTATTTGTGCATATTTAGAATTTATTTCTTTGAATTGCTACATGGCTATTTTGGAATGCATTATTGATTTATGTGCTTACATGCATATTTTCCAAAAATTTGAGAAAAAATGACCCACATTGAAAATTTATGGATTAATGTCATGGAAGCTTTAATTGAACTCGACGATGCAAAATTGGATTATTTGTTGAAAACCATGAAAGGAGGTAAAATTTGAAGTTTCTTTTGACATGTTGCAAGATAAGATGATGGAGGACTTTATATTTCCATATAATGCTCGCATTATTTATATTCCTAGCCTCACCTTTGCTTATGCATCACAAAAGCCATATTATGCCTTATTTCATATATTGCTCCACATGTTCTAAAATATTTCCCATTCTTTAGCTTATCCGGGGATTATGTTGAGAATGATGTTACATTATGGAGATTATCATATGGTGTTTGTGTTGTTATTATCATTATTGGAGTTTGGAAGGAAATTGTTTGAAATATATGGAAAATTTAATGAGTGAAAGAAAATCCAATCACCTCAGGAAATAAAGGTAGATTGACCCTGCTATCCGAGATAATAGTTTGGAGAGATGGGACACATTGTGAGGAGTCCAAAGCACTAAGTATCCAGCGCCATTCATGACACCCATGTTTGCGACTCGCGAGAAGGCAGTGCTGAGGTTAGAGAGGTAAAAGCATTATTATTGATAAAAGCATTATCAAAGGTGATGAATCTAATGAGAAAGAATGTGGTATGAAAGTGTGGAAAGTACTCCATTTCCGCGGATCAAAAGCACCACATAGCCAAAAATTGCCCACCTTTAGCCTTTTACCAAATCTACTCCTTATTTGAGCTTAAATTAAAGTCCTCTTGATTATTGATGCTTTGTCACGTGAATTATTTGTGCATAACCCTCCTTTTGTGCGTAGATGTTGCTTTTGTATATTTGCACATGCATGAATCTGTGACACTAGTACCTTTTCGAGGATGGTAATTGACTGCAGGGTTATATAAGAATGAATCTAATATGTTGAGAGTTTTAATTCTTCCCCTGAATGACAATTAAAAGTATTGCTTGAGGACAAGCAAGCTTAAGTATGGGGTCTTGTCGAGATCGACAAGCCACCCTGTGCCAGCCCGAGTCCATGCCGAGGAGAAGATGCTCGACCAGGGAAGACCACCACTCTACTCGATCTCGACAAGCCCTGGTCGAAATCGACGAGCCAGAGCCCAGATCCAGTCCTGTCGAGTAAAGACGCCGAAGAAGCCTAGTCGGCAAGACCACCCTAGTCGAGATCGACCAGGTGTACTCGAGGTCGACGAGCACCAGGAACCCATGTCGGAGCCTGTCGAGCAGAGCTAGCCGGGAAGTTCAGTCGACGAACAATCCTTGTCGATCTCGAGGAAGCCCTTGTCGATGTCGAGTAGACCCGATTCCAGAAACGCGTCGTCGGGAGCTGTCCTAGTCGAGTTGGGATTCCTTGGGGCCGAAGGAGGAAGATTCTATCCAAATTTGATCAAGTTCTATTTATGGAAGGAGATCTATCAACACATGAAGACCTACCTAAATTAGATTTATCTTTTCCTTATTGATTTATTCCCATTAAGCATTTTATTTATCTTTTAGCAAAGTAGATATAGATTTAGATATAGATAGATGATTATTTCCTTGATTAGCGAGGTTTGATCACTATAAATAAAGCCCTAGGGGCTGGTTTTTAAATTCAAATTCAGTTTCAGTCAGAGAGAAGTAGTTCCACAGATACAGTTTAGGAGTTCTAAAGTTTTTAGGGTTTTGGCTTTCTGCGAAAGTTGATTGCCGGGATTGTAAAGACTTTGAATATAGTTTAATGCAAGTTTATTTTCATCAATCAATGTCTGCGATTGCGATGAGACGTGAGTAGTCCACCCACTTCTGGGGCTGGGGTGAGCCCGACGGTGGGCATGTGAGGTGACGCGGTAAAGGTCGTTTCTTTTTATGCAATTCGTCTTCTATCCCTATGAGTATGATTCATTTGCGAGAGTTGAAGGCGATCCTTGTTTGTATTATTGAAGCGAAAGTGATCTTAATGCAACTTCGGTTAATTATGTGAAAAAGGGTTAGTAACAATTAGGGTTTATGCGAAAGCCTCTATATGCCTATTTGTTAGTAACGAAAGTTATTTTGATGGAAAGCATGATCTTTTGTGCCTTTGTGTGTTACTTTGCATGGTTATCGTTGTGGTGTTGATACCCTGGCTTTGGAAGTCTTTTATTATATTGGTTTATTTCTGTCGAAAATCTGAGTTTTTGTTTGAAATTTGCAATTTAAAGTTTCTGTCTTTCTTGTCGATACAGAGGAGAGTCTCGTCGATATCGAGTAGGACCTTAGTCGATATCGAGTACGGTTTTGGTCTATGTCGAGTTGATTTTTCTGCTTTATGTCGTCGATTTTCAGTTTCTGCCTTTGCTGTTCCTTGTCGATCTCGAGTAGGTGTGGTCGAGATCGAGTTGATTCGTCTGCCTCGAGTTGATTGTTTTCGTTTCTGTTTTCTGTTTTCATCACTGTTCTTTGTTGATATAGAGGACTATTACTCGAGATCGAGTAGCTTCTGTGTCCTCGATTTAGTTTCTGCTTTGCTTTGTCTTTTCTGTCTTCGTTCAGTTCATTGCTTTTGTTTGTTATTTTCTGCTTTTATTTCTGTTTCTTTCCTTGTTTCTGTGTTTCTGTCTTCTTTGCTGCTTTGTCTGTGAGATTTACAGCTACCTAAGAACTGCTGACGTGCTTCCTCGTGGATTCGATCCTGACTATTCTCTTACTACAACGGGAGGAAGTCTTGTATTTATTTGCTGAGACAGGGAAGTCAGTCTGAACTTTATTTTATATCGATTCACGCAGCAATAATCACATGATGTTTGTCGATATCGACTAGGCTCTACTCGATATCGAGTAAAGATGTCGACGTCGAGGAAGGCTTTGTCGAGTACCTACAAAGGAGAAGCTACGGCGATTTGGGACTGAATATCAGTACTCGATATCGACCACATTTAGTCGATATCGAGGAACAACAGAAACTTTAAAAGCGAAATAAACAAAGAACAAATCTTGTGGGATTCGAAATAAACTGTATGAAAGGCAACTTCCATGATCGGGGTTTGCAACAACAATAACCAAGCATGCATAAGGCACGAATAAAACAGATATTCATGTAAATCGCATCGAAGGACCGAGCTTTTGGCTTTTCCAACAATTAGAAAACTCTTTCAAGAAACTCTAATTGTATCTACCAATTTTATGTTTACAATCTAAGTTGTTAGCATGGACCTCCATTAGATGGGTAATAAACATATAACAAGTAGTAGATGCTCAAAACATGATAAAAGTCGGATCTTTACCTCAAACACGCAGGGCTATCGTCGGGCTCACCCCAACCCTAGAAGTAGGTGGACTACTCGCGCCTCATCGCAATCTCAGACATCATTGCTGGAAAATAAACTTGCATAAATAAACCAAACAGAGCTTACAACCAAAGGAAGCCAATTCCGCTCTCGCTTCACAAACTCCTCTTGGCCACTCACTCTCTCTCTCTACCTCTATGTAACTAATTGTTCTTGAATTGAATGAATAGAAATCAGCCCCTAAGGCCTTATTTATAAGCTTCTAATCCTTGCTAATCAAGGATAGAGATCTCTATCGTTTCGGCTATATACACCGCAAATCTCCACGTCCTTAGGGACGTGCAAGTGGAGGGAGAGCCAAAAAAAGCGGGACGTTCTTGCACGTCCTTAGGGACGTGCAGCACGTCTTTAAGGACGTGCAGTTTTGCACGTGCTTAGGAACGTGGTGCACGTCCTTAAGGACGTGCAAGCCCGGCTTCTAAAGGCGAAGAGGACGTGCCTCTTCGTCTTCCTTCCTTTTATTGTGAGCGGAATCTGCCATGTTTTCCAGTAACTTTTATATCGATTTCTGTACACATTGCATTTATTTGGGTTTAAATAGTACATAATCTATGTAGTTTATGCTTATTTGACAAATTATGGAATCTACACCAGTTTCTGTTTAAATCGCAGAAATCTAGGCATTTACAGCAATTCTACAGAAGGTCGGAAAAGATCGGAAAAACACTACAGAAGTCCAGGGTCAAAGCAGCGGAACAAGTCTGAGAGGCAAGGCTACTCGACATCGAGTAAGCCCACTCGACATAGACCACCATGTCCGAGCACCAGCTTGGTCGACAAGGCATGGTCGAGAGAGCCAGACAACCCGAGCTCCGGACCCTACTCGACCTCGACAAGCCCTCGTCGAGGTCGACGAAGCCCAGACGCCCACGTCCGGAGTCGACGAGGAGAAGCTGTCCGAGGACAAAGCCGAGGACGACCAGGAGACTCGCTGCAGCGGAAGTGACCACTCGCTGCCGCGGACCAAGCCACTCGCTGCCAGCGGAAGAGCCAGCTCGCGGAAGCCGAAGCAGACACCCAACTCGACCTCGAGGAGCACTTGTCGAGGTCGACGAAGACCTTGAGACATGTCCGAGCATGTCCGAGCCAGTCGAGCACACCCACCCGAGGAGGCTAGTCGACAGAGCCACCCTTGTCGAGGTCGACGAGGCCAACTCGAGATCGACAAGAGCCCAGTGAGCCAACTCCGAGCCACATCGAGCAGAGTCAAGCTGAGCCGAGAAGCCGTACTCGAGGTCGAGTAAGGCAGTGTCCAGAATCTTCTCGACTAGCCCTGTCCGAGTAGAGTTGACGTTGCTTGGTCGCGAAGGCGGAAAATTCTATCCCGATCTATCGAGTTCTATCCAAGGAGACAAGATCTATCAACATCATGAAGACCTAACGTAATTAGTTTTATCTTTTCTTTATTGATTTATTTCCTAAAAACAATTTATTTATCTTTTAAGCTTTTAGATATAGATTTAGATAGATATAGATATCTTCTTTCCTAGAATAGCTAGGGAATGAAGCCTATAAATAAAGCCCATGGGGCTCAGTTTTATTCATTCAATTTCAGAGACAAGTAGTTAGTTCCATTCAGAGATACAATTTAGGAGTTCTAAGGGTTTTAGGGTTTTGGCATTCGACGAGAGTTGGATTGCCAAGATTGTAAAGGCTTTGAATTTAGTTTATGCAAGTTATTTCTTTTCATTCAATGTCTGCAATTGCGATGAGGCGTGAGTAGTCCACCCACTTCTGGGGCTGGGGTGAGCCCGACGGTGGCCATGTGAGGCGATGCGATAAAGGTCAGATTTTTGTGCGATTCATCTTCTATCCCTATGAGCATGATTCTTTTGCGAGAGTTGAAGGTGATCCTTGTTTGTGTTATTGAAGCGAAAGTGATCTTAATGCAACTTGGATTAATTATGTGAAAAAGGGTTAGTAACAATTAGGGTTTATGTGAAAGCCTCTATATGCCTATTTGTTAATGACGAAAGTTATTTGATGGAAAGCATGATCTTTTGTGCCTTTATGTATTGTTTTGCATGGTTATCGTTGTGGTGTTGATACCCTGGCCTTGGAGGTCTTTTAGTATATTGAAGTTTATTTCTGTCAAAATCTGAGTTTTGGTTCGAATTCTGCAATTTAAAGTTTCTGTCTTTACTTTTCTTTGTCGAGATCGAGTACCTCTTGTCGAGGTCGAGTACGCTTTGTTCATCGAGTTGATTGCCTTTGTTTTCTGTTTTCTGCTTTTCTTGTCGACCTAGAGGACAGCTTAGTCGAGATCGAGTAGCTTCTGTGTCCTCGTTTTATTTGTTGTTTTTGCTTTACTTTATTTCTTTTCTTTTGTTTTATTTACCCTTGCCGGTTTTATTTGTTTTTTTCCTTTCTGTGTTCCTGCTTCTGTGAGAATTTACAGCTACCTAAGAACTGCTGACGTGCTTCCTCGTGGATTCGCTCCTGACTATTCTCTTACTACAACGGGAGGAAGTCTTGTATTTATTTGCTGAGACAGGGAAGTCAGTCTGATCTATATTTCATATCTATTTCATACTTGACCATCCTCCTGCAACAACACCTTTCTTCTTCCTTCGTCTTCCTTCCGTCGTCCTCCTTCTTCCTTCTTCCTTCTTCCTTCCTTCTTCCTTCTTCTTCGTCTTCCTTCCTTCTTCCTTCTCTGAGACCGAGAGAGAGAGAGACCCAAAGAGAGAGAGATGGAGACAGAAAGAGAGAGAGAGCTCGAGGCGGCGGTGGCGGCTTTGGAGGCGGAGGCGACAGCGAGGGAGGCGGTGGCGGTGGAGCCGGTGGCGGTGGCAGAGGGGCTGGAGGTGCTGGCATCTGCGGCGGTGGCGGAAGAGGTTGGTTGTGGTGGGGCGGCGGCTGGCGCTGGCGATGGAGCCCCAACAGTGGCCGAGGAGGAGGGTGGTGGTGGTGGGGCGGCGTCTGGCGCCGGCGACGGAGGCCGAGCAGTGGCCGATGAGGAGGCGGAACCGCCGCGGAAGCGACGATCCATTGAGGTCTCCCCGATCCCGACTCCACCGGTATGTTATTTGAATTATTTTTTGTTTAATTTATTTTTAGAGTTTGAAAATCTAATTTGATAGATAATATAGTTTTATAATAAAAATTTATGGAATATATGATTGATAATATATATTGTTTAATAGAATATAATTGAAAATAGATTTTTTGATTTATTTATATATTATAATGTTTTTTTATAGTATATAGTTTGATAGAAGAGAATATAATTGTAATTTGATATAATATAATACATAGAAACAAATTACAATAAAAAACATTAAAATATATTATAATACTTCAAAAGTATTTAATTAACATTAAAATATACTTGAATATATTAAAATAGATTCAAATAAATATAAATAAATTTATATTGAAAGATAATAAAAAACATTATAATACTTCAAAATACATAAAAATATAATAAAATACATAGAAATAAATTTAAATTTAAAGAAAATAAAAAAATTAAAATGTAATAAAATACATATAAATAAATTTAAATTTGAAGAAAATAAAAAAACTAAAATACAATAAAATATAATAAAATACATATAAATAAATTTAAATTTGAAGAAAATAAAAAAACTAAAATATAATAAAATACATATAAATAAATTTAAATTTGAAGAAAATAAAAAAATTAAAATAGAATCAAATAAAATATAATAAAATTCATGGAAATAAATTTATATTTAAAGAAAATAAAAACATTAAAATATAATAAAATACATAGAAATAAATATAAATGGAAAGAAAATAAAATCATTACAATATATTAAATTATATTAAATTATAATATAATAAATTATAATAGAATACATTTCATAATAACAAGCAGGGAGGCTCATGAGGGGGGACGGTACCCTCCGGCCTGTTACGTTCGCCGACCGGGCAGCGGTCAGCCAGATTCCAGGGAGCACGGTACCCGACAGTTCGACATCCACAGTCGACGATCTGCTCGCGTCTGCAGAGCGGTAACAGTAGTCGATGGGGACCCCTCCAGCCGACGAGAATGACACCTTCTGGTCGGGTATGCCAGGTCGGGATCCTTCTAGCGATGCGATGATGGGGTTGCAGCCTTCTTTAGAGCCCCTGAGGTTTTGAGTAGGTGCATCACCGACTACGTCGCTGGGCGACGGGCTGATATGGGTAGACGTCCTACTCGTGTTCCACCCACCATCCCGAAGGCTTCTACTTCAGCTGTGCTAGAGGCTTCTACATCTGGCACACACGAGCCTCAGCCTTCGACCTCTGCCACACCAGCGACGATCTCCTTGGCCTCTGGAGATGATGTGATCCCTGACGTCGTTGAGGATGCTGACGACGGTCAGGAGGGGCAGGCTAAGGGCCAGGGGGGCCCACAGGTAGAGCCCGAGCCCATCCCTGCACAGGCTGCCACACCGGCTGCGCAGGTCGACCCTTTGTTGCCGCCGGGAGATCTGCTACTGTCTTACCGACATCACCGGGCATACGAGGTGTGGAGAGATCCTACGGTGGAGCTGCCGCTGCTAAAGTTCCACCATCGGGCGACTCACTTGGTGCCTTTCGAGCCCTACATATTTGAGGGACCGGGGACCTGGGTGCAGGATCTGCTCCCATCCGGCGTCCCCCAGCTGAGGTCACTCCATTGGTAGTGTGTCGACGAGTTCACCTGCACGGCATTTTTGGAGCATTTGCACCCGGAGACCAGCTCCTTCCATTTTCCATGGGGCGAGATGACCATCACGCTGCATGATGTTGCCTGTCTGATGGGACTCCGGATTGATGGCCAGCCCTGCACGTCACATCTGCCCGCGGGAGCTCTGGTCCCCACCATCGCGGAGTACTACCAGCTCACCCCTGCGACTCTGAAGTCGTAAAGACACGCTGGCGGCCCTCCAATAACTGGGTTTACTCGCCTGTGGCAGGAGAGACACGGGCCGCTCGTCGACCCCGCCCCCGCCGATGACCCAGAGGCGGCGGCTGATCCTGAGCAGATTCGGCTGCGCACGCATTTGGGAGGGGGGCAGCCCCAGGATGACCCTGCACAACGTCTGTTTCTGCACATGACCTACAGGGGCATTGCTCTCGCCGCGACTTTGTTTGTGGACAAGTCGCAGAGCCGGATCCCATGGAAGGGATTAGGCCTTGTTTGGGACATCCCACGTACGGCCACCCTTGCATTGGCTGCTGGTGCCCTCGCATGTCTCTACAGGGGCCTAGGCGAGGCTACCCGCTCCGACGCGAAGGGCATAGACAGCTGCACGCCGATCCTACACGTACGAGACCGTTGAATTAGAGTTTTTAGTTTACAAATATTTAAATTATATGTTAACGAAATACTTTTTCGTGTCAAGGCTTGGATATGGGCGTACTTCCCTCGCTTCCGAGGTGATTTCTCCGGCGACCCGGCTAGGAAGGATGACCCTCGCTTCTACGCGACGTTCATCGGTCCGAAGCAGCCACCGCGGATGAAGGACGACGCGAAGCTGACGAAGATGCGGGAGCTGCGGGACGAGGTGGACCGTCTTACCGTCGATGATGTATGTATTCGAGACTCTATATATATCTTATAATTCTTAGCTGTCAATTAAATCTGATTTGTTTAATTGTAGGTTCGGTGGATGCCTTTTGGGCTTGATCTGGACTTCGACGGCTAGTACCGTCAGTCCACCTATCGGGGCATCATCATCTTCTGTGGGGAGGAGGAGCCGTATATGCCCGATAGGTGCCTCCGGCAGTTCGGACGGGTCCAGGGGATCCCGCAGGCCGTCATCGCGCCGGTTCAGGTCTGCCGCGACACGACCCTGAAGAACTCGGAGTACAGTGTTGTGTTCGCCCCGGGCGAGAACAGGTGGCAGGACCTGTAGGACGAGGGTCGCTTCTACAGGCTGGCCGATCACAGGCGCACCAGCGAGGATTGCCAGGCCGGTGTCACTGCAGATTACTTGTCGTGGCTCAGGTCGCAGAGCCGTCCGTACGTGCTGCCGACCACGCCACCGCATCCCGACCCGCCGGCGCCCGTCCACCCGATCGGCCTGGACCCATGGGTGGACCTCCCTCAGCCTCCCGTCATCCCTCCGGCGTTGGCGGCCCGCTTGCACGAGATAGAGGGCTATTGGAGGGCCCTGTCTACCGACCCTCGCCTTACGGAGCTATTGGACGAGGTGACGGGGATTTTGGATCATGCTGTACGTCATCCACCTGGCCAGTGATGTACTTTTGCAGTTTGTATGTTGATATTATACATTTATATTTCGGATTTTGTATCTATCTATATATTTCTATTAGACTCTTCTCATTTCTTCAGAGTCATATTAAACGTAAACATCAAAAACGAAAACGTTAATATGATAAGGTTGTCCGATAACAAAAACGAAAACGTTAATATGATAAGGTTGCCCAATTGTGTCAAGATTGGCTAGGGTTTAAGGGTTTTGGCTAGGGTTTACGGGTTTTGGGTAGGGTTTAAGGGTTTTGGGTAGGGTTTTAGGGTAAGGAAACTGCACGTCCTTAGGGACGTGCAGTTTCCTTACCCTAAAACCCTAACCCTAACCCTAAACCCTAACCCTAGCCAAACCCTAAACCCTAGCACGCCCTTAAGGACGTGCTAGGGTTCTGCTTACAATTAACGCAACAGTGCCTATTTGAAGCGATGGAGGACAGCTTGATTCCGCACTCCAAAACAAAGTCCGACTTCTTACAATTGAAGCGAAGGAGGACATCTAGAATCGTTATGGCCGAGCCGCAAAGCAATCCTCGTCTCCAAGTATCTCAGGTACGCACAGGTTTCGTAGAGTCAACATATTTCGTATTCGTTCCGTGTTGTTCATATTTTCAATTATATGAATACAGTTTCGAGACTTTAAGTCTGAGTTCTCAGACCCAAGGGTTTGGAATGACCATGACGAAATGGTTACGCATTTCAAGGACTTGGGTCGGAGACACTGCATGATTTTAGTAATCAAGCGGTCTTGGACGGGGGCGTCGAATCGTCCAGGCGGGGTTCTCCTTGCTTGCAAGCAGTTTTGGGAGTACCGACCACGCGGGAGGAAGTTCCGGAGCACACAGTCGAAGATAAGTGGTTGCCCATTCTCTCTACACGGACACGAAGCTCCGCCGAGTCAGTGGCGCATGACGGTAACCCATGGTGTTCATAACCACGGGCTTTCCACGAGCTTGAAGGGTCACTCCATCGCCGGACAGATGACAGAGGGGGAAAAGAAGATAGCGAGGTGGATGAAGGAAGTTGGCACTCCTCCAAAAACCATTGGGTACGGATTGAGGCAGTTGGATGATACCAGCGTCACGTCAAGGAAGAGCCTTACCAACACGCTCGCCATGATGGTCGCCGAAGAAAGAGGTAGTCGGACGATGACCCAGGATACCTTGCACCATCTGCGGGAAAGAAGGTACTACTACGACTTCAGACGACATCCGGATGACGACAATGTCTTGAGCGACCTCTTCCTCGCGCATCCCGACGGGATACGTCTTCTCCGAAGGTTCCATTACGTCATCATAATGGACAGCACATACAAAACAAATGCGTAAGTTACTTAATTACGATTACATTATTGCACATATAGCCAATTATAAAGTATTTTATATGTAACATATTTACACCTGCAGATATGGGATTCCTTTGTGCGAGGTGGTCGGGCTCACACCCTCAGGCAATACTTACTGCATCGCCTATGCCTTCATGTCGCAAGAGAACAAAGACACATACGCCTGGGTTTTGCGACAACTTCAGATCTTGCTTGGGAGCGTTCAGCCTCAAGCTATCATGACTCATCGAGAGCTAGGTCTCTTGGCGGCACTGAATGTTGTCTTCCCCGACGTCCAGCATCTCCTTTGTTGGTTACACGTGATGAGAAAATGCGAAGAAGCAGCTCTGAAGATCACGAAGAATTTAAACCACGCTGGCATCTTTAAGGGCAACTATTGGGGGCTGTTCGAATCGAGGTCGAAGGAATCATTTAACCGATGTCGTCGGGCACTACGAGCTGCATGGCACCCATTCCCAGGTGTGGAGGCGTATTTGGAGTCGGTTTGGCTTCCATACAACAGGAGCATAGTTCGGTGCTACGTAGATAATGTCTTCCATCTCGGCACCTGTACGACAAACAGGTACAACCTTACTTCATATCTCCCATTACAATATGATATAATATTGAATATTTAGTGGTATGCACTTCAATGTGTACAGAGTTGAGGGTCAACACAAGGTTCTGAAGGAGGCACTTCACTCATCGACTGGTGACTTCCGCATCGTGATCGATGCAATCCATAGAGTCAACGGTTGTCAACTGCATGAGCTGCAAACTGCTTTCGATGAGGTGAACCAAAAGGTTCCTCCGGTATGCACGGACCGACATTGGAGGGTTTGTTACGGGATCCCTTGTGTCCATGAGATTCAGGCACCCCACTGCCGTATGAGTTGTCATCTTCATATACAGCTTCCAACGATGTATGCGAGGATGAGCTGCACCCACCCTCATCAGCAAGCGTCCGAAGGAAGGGGAGGCCTCGGGGGTCGAGAAATGCCTGCAGAACCAACCTGTTGCCATACGAGGAGGTAAGGGAAAGGTTTGAGAGAGAAGAAGCGCGTGCTGCTCGAAATGCTGCTCGGCCTCGTCCACAAGTGACCTCAGCTCGACGTGGACGTGATGATGTGTTCGGAGGGTTCAACTGGGGTTGAAACAACGATGATCCCTTCATGTTAGGTCATATTGAGAGGGTGAGGGACACTGCTGGAGATGGTCATTGTGGCTACCGTGCTTTGGCGGCTTTGACATCATCGATCGGCGAGACTGCTTTCCCGAAACTCAAAACTTTACTATGCAATCACTTGGAGGATCACGCCGATCTGTGCGCCGGTTGTTATACGGGAGAGTACCCATTCCAGCAGTTCGTCGACTTGGCCAAACCCGACCCGAACCCGAAAACCCGACCCGGTCGACCCGGAACCGATTGTTTTGAACACCGATCAACCCGACCCATTTTGGACCCGAAATCCGAATAACCGATAACCGAAACTCACCCAAATCCGAATGAACCGAACCCGATTCAACCGAAACCCATTAAGACCCGAACCCGTTACAACCGAAACCCGATATAACCCAAACTTTAAGATACATTCTAGTAAATTTTTCAAAATGAATATTGAAATAACTGAAACCCGAGACAACCGAAACCCGAATGAACCGAAACCCGAACCCGACCCAACCAAATGACCAAATTATTAGACATTACCTGAAACCGAATGACCCGAAACCCGAATTACCCGAAACCCGAAAAACCCGAAACCCGACTAACCGAACCCGAACCCGATCCGACCCGCCCGATTGCTACCTCTAGATGTGTCGGAGCCAGACATGGTGATAGGAGACGATGGATAGAGCTTCCCATCATGGGTTTAGTATTTGCGACGGTATATCAGATTCCTCTCGTCGTCCTAGCTTGGCATCATCCGTTCACATGTCTCCCCATGATCTCGCCGGCATCTACTAACAACCCTCCCCAATCAGCAACTCTTGGTGTAGCCTGCATCGGAAACCAAGACCATTTTGCCGCGGTACGACTTCAAACGTCTTTGTTATTACCTATTTATGATTTTCATACATATGTCAATACTCTAACTCTAAATTTTTGTTCTCATAGATCTGGTTGCGTCCTAACGCTCCTCTTCCGCCGCCTCCACTAGAATGGGTCGAAGATCATCATCTGAGCGTCGAAGGATGGGATGCTCCGTTTCAAGCTCAGATTGAGAGATTTAGAGCCTTGCGTGCCGATGCCGGCTGTCCTTTACTGTTTTCCTAGATTGTATTCCACAACTTTATTAAACTTATGAATGTAAACCTTTTTTTCCATTCCTTGTAACTTTATTCGCATATTATCCGAATGAAAACCTTAACAATTCTTGTGTTCTATTTAATTTGACCCTAAATCCTTCAAATCCACTAGCTAAACACTTCAATTTTATCAATTAACATTACAAAACCTAAACCCTAACCCTAAACCATAAACGCAAAACCCTAATTAGGGTTTTCACATCCTTAACAACGTGCAATGTTTAAATAGTGGACGTGCAAGCCTAAGGACTTGCACGTCCTTAAGGACGTGCTTCCACGTTCTTAAGGACGTGCAAATCCTTAATCCGGATTTGCGGTGTATATAGTGGCACCCATCTCTATCTATATCTAAAGATAAAACTTTAATAAAAATAATATTTATCTAAAAGGGAAATATATCTTAAAAAGCTAAATATCTCGGACTCCTTCGCTCCCAAGAAAGCCCAAACCGCGTCGGACAACCCAACCGCATAACGCGGCCTAGGAAAGATCTCCTCGATATCGAGTAACTGTGTGTCGTCGACTTGGCTTCACTGGCTTGCTCGAGTAACATTTCCTCGATCTGCTCCGACATGTTCTCTGGTCTTGTCGATATCGAGTAACCTACTCGATATCGAGGAAGTGCTGCTCGGTATGTCTTCATCTTTGGCTTCTCGATCAGGTGGTCTTCTCGACTCCGGAGGTGGCTTCAAGCTTTTGTCGATATCGAGTAAACTACTCGATATCGAGTAGTGTCCTGGAGTCGGTTTGCTTCAGTCATCAGTTCCTCGATCTGATGCTCCTCGATCAGTGCTTTGCCCGGACCTTTTTAGTCGATATCGAGTAAATGTACTCGATATCAAGTAATTCTTAGCTTCTGTCTTTGCTTCTTGGTTTTGTCCCGGTATGACTCCAAATTCTGTAATATTAAACCAAAACTTTTGTAGATCTCCATTTCTTGCAAATAAGCACATATCACATAAATTCAACATATTCCCATCCCAAAATATGCAAAGTGTATAGAATATGGCGCTAAAATGTGCATTTCAACATGGCTATTTTAGTGGACATCAGTGCCTGGAAGTAGGGCCTTAATCTTCGTGCTGTGAAAACCACAGATAGAGCCATTTTTTCTATCGGAGTATATCGGGTTTCAGCGGGTTGCAACACGCGACTGGGAAGGTAAAAAGGAAACTTGGACTCCCTAGTTAGTATCGCGCTAATAGTGGTGGACCCAACAACGAGGTATAACTGTAAAATTTCGTGCTCGCGTGGAAAGTGTAAAGTGGGCAAAGCGGCTAGATAATCTTTCACGCTCTTGAAAGCCTTATCCAAAATGGTAGTCCACTCGACGAGACCTTTCTTTTTTAGCTGCTCGAAAAAAGGCAACGAATGACCGGCTAATCAGGAACATAATCTGCTTAGGTAGTTGACCGACGCATTCAACTTTTGGATGTCGTTCAGCGTCTTTGGAGGAGTCATGTCGATAATGGTTTTTACTTTTGAAGGATTAACATCTATCCCCTGGTGGCTTATCATGAAACCTAGGAATTTCCCGGAATCGACTCCAAAGACGTATTTTTCCGGATTCAGGCATACTCGATTTCTTCTCAGAGTATTGATGGTTTCTTGAAAATCTTTGCAATGGTTCGCCATCGCAATGGTTTTGATCACGATATCATCAACGTAAACCGAAATATTTCTTCCGATCTGGGAAGCAAACACTTTCTCTATCATTCGCTGAAAAGTGGCACCCGCTAATTTGAGCCCAAATGGCATCACCTTATAACAAAAGGTTCCCTGGTTGGTGATGAAAGCGCGCAGTGCTTTTTTCATCGCGAGGACTCATCTTAATCTGATTGTAACCGGAATATGCATCTTGAAAGCTTAGGGTGGCATGTCCTGCCGTGGTGTCCACCAGCTCGTCGATGGACGGTAAAGGATAACTATCCTTTGGGCATGCCTTGTTTAGATCTTTGAAGTCTACGCACATTCTCCACTTACCGCTGCTTTTTCTGACTAACACCATATTTGATAGCCAGGATGAGTCATTAATTTTGCGAATAAACCCGGCTTGTAGAAGCTTGTGTACCTCTTGTTTTGCTGCTTCTGACTTTTCAGCAGACATCTTTCTTTTTCTTTGGCAGACTGGCTTTGGCTCGTGATTGAGTCTCAGTGAATGTTCCGCGATATCTCAGGGAAGCCCTTTTAAATCTTGTGGCGACCATGCGAAGACATCTCGTGATCCTTGTAACAAATCCTTGAAGCGCTCTAAAGAGGGACCAGTCAAGATGTGGCTGTGGTACAGGATTTCGAACCTGTTTCGGAAAGGAAAGAAGGCGACTTTTTCTTCCACAATTTTGTCAGCTATTTTCTCTGGTCGAACGTCTAAATCCATCTTTTGTCGTTCAGATGTGGCCTCTTGTTCACACTCCTCGTGGGCTTCTTCCTTAAGAGATCCCCGAGCCCTTTCTTTAATCGCAAATATTCGATTATGGCCCTTTCTCAGCGAGGATAAGTAACGAACCCTATTTTCGGCTTGCTGTCCTCGTGCTTTGCCCACCTTTCTGTCAGCGCATGGAAACTTGACGCTAAAATGATATATAGAGCATGCTATTTGGAATTTGAATAGACTTACACGGCCCATGATGACATTTGAGATGGATGGTAATCGGACCATCGTGAACTCAATCATGTGGGTTCTTCTATTCGACGTGGTGTCTAGCGTCAAGACCAACTCGATCGTTCCAGGTACTTCAACCTCGTCTCCGGAAAAGGAGACTAGTTTTTCTAAGTAGCGACGTACGGCGCTTTCTACGATCCCGAGTTGCTCAAAGGCATCCCAGTAGAGGATGTATACAGATGAACCTGTATCTATCATGACCCGCTTGACGGTCTTGGTTCCTATCTGTACATGGATGACCACGGATATCGGCGACAGAGAAACTCAGTGTAGCGTGCGCAGTGGATGCTTTTTTGACGCTGGCCTCCGACGAGGGGTGTCTAGCTTCCCTCTCATACTTTTTCATCTCTTGATTGCTGGTGCCTGATGTCACGGGTCCTCCTGCGATGGCGTTGATGCACTCATCCGGAAAAGGAGGCTTCCGGTGATCCCGGTTGGAGTGCTCAGGTCGATTGGACGAGGACCTTATTGTAGGGGCATCTCTTGTGTCCCTGGGTGGAGGTCAATACCCTCATCCTCTTCCTCCGTTCCTTCCTCCCCTGTTCTGGGGGTAAGTTCCCCTACCTCTTCCTCCAGTGGCATACTGAGGATTGTAGGGTCTTGGTGGTGCATTAGGCGGCTTATATTGTCGGGGAGGGACCTCAGGAGGACGGTGTTGTTGCGGTATTGCTAATGGGTTACCAGGATTTGCTAGTGGGGTGCAAATTTGAAGGGGTGTCTCCTTTTGGGGAAGAGCTGGCGGAATCCTGTAGATCGGAGGCGAAATTTGGTCGGGATGAGCCATCATTACATTTGTTGGGGCACCGAGGGGACCCGATCCTGATCTCTGGTTCTATTCTACTTCTTGGATTAGAGGGCGCGGCGGGATGGCCGGATATTGCTAGGAAGGATTACGAGGTTGCTGATCTCCGAATTTTTCTCTCCCCACCCGTTTTTTGAGAGGCCGGTGGTAAGATGGCTGACGGAACAATGACTTATACTCAACAGGTCGTGAGCTAGAGCCTGCGGCTTCCATAGCGTGGATCTGCTTGGTAACGAGTTCTCTCAGAACGTCATAGTTGGCCGACTCTTTTCGAAATAGGCAAATCTTGAAATCTTCTTCGACCAAATATCCCACTAGTATCGTGCTTGCGGATTCTTGGTTGACCCTTGGGATTTGTACCACCATATTAGTGAATCTCCTGAAAAAATTCCCAAGGACTCGGTCGCACCTTTCTTAATGAAATTGAGGTCCAACATGGTTTTTTTTCTTGTGCGAGCGCTACCGAAATGAGCGACGAATGTACCTGAAAGTTGTGCAAAGTTTTTGATGGATGATCGGGCGAGATTCGTGAACCATGTTAAAGCGACCCCACTCAGCGTGGATGGAAATGAGCGGCAATACATAGCATCATTGTCCTCGTTCATTCCCATTGCCATGATGAATTGGTTGAGGTGATCGTTGGGATCGGTATCTCCTTTGTACTTGGCGATGGAGATGTCCCTCCACCTCTTGGGTATGGGTGCCTCGCGTATTTTTCTGCAAAAATCTGAGGGAAAGGTTGGCTCACCTTTGCGAGTTTGCCCGGGTGCTTCAGGAGAGTGCCAACAACGGGGTTCTGGATCGGAATTGAGAGGGCCAACAACGGGGTTGGGGAAATGGTTGACCGTTATGTGCACTGGTCCTTGTTGTTAATAGTAAGTACGGGGGTCGTGTTGGAGCGGCACCCCGTTCGCCTGTTGGAAAGGCATACCGTTCGCCTGTTGGTTGAAGTACATGCTTTGCGGGTAGCTCCACACGAAGAATTGGTATAGGGGGTAGCCGCCCCACATCCCGTAGGGAGCGAATGGAGGGGGCTGCGCAGTATTCCATGTCGGTTATTGAGGGGCACCGTCGTTGCCGCTATGTAGGGCTTCCTCGTTGGGGATGGCGTTGAGGTTGATGTCGTTTGTTTCCTCGGTGTCATGGCGCTGGTTCCCAAATTCCTCTCCGAAGAGGGTAAAGTTCATGATTCCTGCAAAATAAAACATGAGCGATAAGAAAGGACGAAATAAAAGAAATGGAAAGACAATAATTTAAAGAAGTGTATTGCTACGCGGAACCTCTCGTCGTGAAAGGTTCCCACAGACGGCGCCAATGAAGCGTTCGTGGGATTTCACCTATACTTATTACCTCACTTGTGAGGACATAATGCTTTAAAATACCTACAAGCCTTAGCTTGATTGGACGATGATCAGATTGTATGCTTATTAGTCCAAGCAATGAGGGTTATGAGTTTGACTCGCGATGAATTATGTTGCTATTCAATCGTCGTCTGCAGAGGAAGTTCGGCGGGGTTGTTGTTGTAGGAGGAAATCAAGTTCAAAATATATAAATATAAATCAGGCCAGATCTTGCCCATGCAAATAATTACAAGACTTCCTCCCGATGCAGCAGTGAGAAGTCAGGATCGATCCTTGAGAAAGCGTGGTAGTGGATCTCACGTAGCGGAGGAATCTCACTGGCGGAAAATTAACCCGACAGACAGAAATAACAGAGAAAAGCATAAAAGAAACAAATAGCAGAAATCTTGGTCGATATCGACCACAGTTACTCGATATCGACTGGGAAAATCGACCAAAAGTACTCAATATCGACTAACAGAAAGCAAAACTCAGCAAAGTAACTCGATTTCGACCAACTCAACTCGACATCGACCAGTTTCCTTGATGTCGACCAAATCTGCTCGAAATCGACTTACACATAAACTAAAATTTGCAAATGTTCGCAATACAGAACATGATTTTTCGATGAAATAATTCAATAAACTAAACACTTACAAGATCAGGGTTTCAACACCACAACGATAAAATGTAAAATAACACATAAAGGCATAAAAGATCGTGCTTTTAATCAAATAACTTTCGTTATTAACAAATAGGAAGATAGAGGCTTTCGCATAAACTCTAATTATTACTACCCCTTTTCACATAATTAACCCAAGTTGTATTAAGATCACTTTCACTACAATAACACAAACAAGGATCACCTTCAACTTTCGCAAAAGAATCATGCTTGCAGGGATAGAAGACGAATTGCATAAAATGCTCAAACCTTTACCGCATCACCTCACATGGCTACCGTCGGGCTCACCCCGACCCTAGAAGTGGGTGGACTACTCGCTCTTCATCATGAATAAACTTATCAATGATTTCAGGAAAATAAATTGCATTAAAAATAACCAAATCTTACAACCGATCGAAGCCAAAACCACTTTCGCAAACTCCAACTCTTCTCAGCTCAAGCTCTCTCTCTCTCTACTTACTACCTCGTCTCCTTCTCTATAATTGAATTTATGGAAATCAACCTTATAGGCTTTATTTATAGGCTTCATTCCCTCTATAATTAGGAAAGAAAACTATATCTAAATCTATATCTATTTATCTTTTATCTAATGATTATATCTAATGTGGGTAAATAAATATCTCTTCCTCTTGATAGCACTTGATAGATCTTGATGGAATTTGCCCTCTTGATAGCACTTGATAGGTAAATATCTCTTCCTCTTGGCTTCTGTGGGTCAACTCGATATCGAGTAGCTTCCTCGATATCGACCGACTTTTCTTCGTCTTCAGCTCAGCTACTCAATATAAGCCAACAGGATGCATGTCGACTTGGTTTTTACTCGATATCGACTACCAGTGTTCCTTGCTCAGCTTCTTCGTCGACTCTGGGGTCTTCAGTTCGATATTGGTTACTCGTTATCGACTAATGGTAGTCGATATCGACTTCTGTGTTCTTCCTCTTCCTCAGCTTCCTCGATTATGGCTAACTCTGGTGAAAAAATTGAATGTTTGACTCGATATCAAGTAAGGCAACTCGATATCGACCTATCTGTTGCCGAGTATATTTCCTTCCTTTCAGCTCGATTTGTCATGGTTCCGCTGCTCCTTGACCTCGGACTTCTGTAGTTGACTTCGAGCTTTTCCTCCCTTCTTTGAACTGCTGTAAATTGCTTCGATTTCTGCGAATTTAAACAGAAACTAGTGTAGATTCCACAATTTGGCAAATAAGCATAAACTACATGGATTTTGTACTATTCTAGCCCAAATGTATGAAATGCATGCAGAAAATGATATAAAAGTAATGTTGTAAGGAGGAAATCAAGTATGAAATATAACGAAATAGATCAAACCAGACTTAGGCCTCAGCAAATAAATACAAGACTCCTCCAATGCAGTAAGAGAAAGTCAGGATCGAATCCACGAGGAAGCATGTCAGTAGTTCTCAGGTAGCTGTAAATTCTCACAGAAGCAGAGCAGAAAGACAGAAACAAATAAACCCGGCAAGGGTAAAAACAAAAGCAAAGAATAAACTAAAGACAGAAAGTAAAGCAAAGGAAGTAAAGAACAAAGAAAAACAGAAGCAAAGCAGAAACTAAAAGCAAGGACACAGAAGCTACTCGAAGTCGACTAGCTGTCCTCTATCTCGACAAGAGCAGAAATAAAAAACAGAAAACAGAAAACAAAGGCAATCAACTCGACAAGCAAGAACGTACTCGACCTCGACAAACACAACTCGAGATCGACAAGCAGTGATCAACAGGAAGTGAAAATCGACAACAAAAAGCAGAAAACCAACTCGACTAAGACAAGTCCCTACTCGAGATCGACAAGCACAGTACTCGATCTCGACCAAGGCTCCTCTATGTCGACAAGAAACAGAAAACACAAACTTGCAGATTCTCGACGAAATTCAGAAATTAACTTCAATATAATAAAAGACTTCCAAAGCCAGGGTTTCAACACCACAATGATAACCATGCAAAGTAACAAATAAAGGCACAAAAGATCATGCTTTCCATCAAATAACTTTCGTTATTAACAAATAGGCATATAGAGGCTTTCGCATAAACCCTAATTGTTACTAACCCTTTTTCACATAATTAATCCAAGTTGCATTAAGATCACTTTCGCTTCAATAATACAAACAAGGATCACCTTCAACTCTCGCAAAAGAATCATGCTCATATGGATAAAAGATGAATTGCACAAAAAGATATGACCTTTATCGCATCGCCTCACATGGCCACCGTCGGGCTCACCCCAGCCCTAGAAGTGGGTGGACTACTCACGCCTCATCGCAATCGCAGACATTGATTGATGAAAAGAAACTTGTATTAAAACTATATTCAAAGCCTTTTACAATCCTGGCAATCAACTTTCGCAGAAAGCCAAAACCCTAAAAACCTTAGAACTCCTAAACTTCTCTGTGGAACTAACTAATTGTGTGTCTTCGAATGAATAAAACCGAGCCCCCAGGGCCTTATTTATAGGCTTCATTCCCTAGCTATTCTAGGAAAGAAGATATCTATCTCTATCTAAAATTATATCTAAATTGCTAAAAGATAAATAAATTGCATAATGGAAATAAATCTAAAAGGAAAAGATAAAACTAAATAGGTAGGTCTTCATGTCTTGATAGATCTTGTCTCCTTGATGATAGAACTTGATGGAATCGGATAGAATCTTCCGCCTTTGCGCCCAAGGAATCCCAAGTCTAGTCGGACATGTCTCGTCGAGAAGCTGCTGGACACGTCTCTAGTCGACCTCGAGTAAGGCTCGTCGACCTCGAGTAGAGTGGTTCTTCGACTGGACTTCCTTGGCTAGATCTGCTCGATGTGGCTCGGACAAGGACTCAGGCGCTCGTCGATCTCGACAAGCCCTAGTCGACCTCGAGTAAGGTGGCTTGCCGACTAGGTCTTCTCGAGTGACTCTCCTCGGCAAGCTCGGATCTGGACTCAGCGTCTCGTCGATCTCGACAAGGGTTCGTCGAGATCGAGTAGGGCTCTTCCCTTCCGCTTCCGCGAGTTGCTTCATCCGCTGGCAGCGAGTGGCCTCTTCCGCGACAGCGAGTGGTCCGCTGCAGCGAGTGAAGCTGCTGGCAGTGAGTCTCGCCTGGTCGTCCTCGGCTCCTCTCCTTGTCGACTCGAGATCGAGTAGGGCCCGGAGCTCGGGTTGGTCTGGCTCTCGATCAGGCTCTGCTCGACCAAGTTGTGCTCGGACATGCTCGTCTAGGTTGAGTAGGCCTACTCGAGATCGAGTAGCCTTGACTCTCCGACTGGTTCCGCTGCTTTGACCTTGGACTTCTGTAGTGGTTTTCCGAGCTTTTCCGACCTTCTGTAGAATTGCTGTAAAATGCCTCGATTTCTGCGAATTAAACAGAAACTGGTGTAGATTCCATAATTTGGCAAATAAACATAAACTACATAGATTCTATACTATCTAAACCCAAATGAATGCAATGTATACAAAAATCGATATAAAAGTTACTGTAAAACATGGCAGATTCAGCTCACAACAAGTAACTATAAAACATGGCGAATTAGGCTTACATCAAACACCCCATACTTAAGCCTTCTTGTCCTCAAGCAATACTTTTAATTGTCATTCATGGGAAGAAATCAAACTCTCAACATATTAGATTCATTACCATATGTCCCTGCAATCAATTACCATCCTCAAAAAGGTACTAGTGTCACAAATCCATGCATGTGCAAATTAAAAAGCAACATCTACTCACAAAAGAAGGGTTATGCAAAACATTCATATGTGTCAAAGCATTAATAATCAAGAGGACTTTAATTTAAGTTCAATAAGGAGTAGATTGGTAAAAGGCTGAAGGTGGGCAAATTTTTGGCAATGTGGTGCTAATAATCCAGGGAAATGGAGTACTTTTCAAACTTTCATACCACATTCCTTCTTCATAAGAATCATCACCTTTCACTCATTCGCTCAATGCTTTTTTCACTATTATGCCTTTACCTATCTAACCTCAGCATTGCCTTCTCACGAGTCGCAAACATGGGTGTCATGAATGGCCCCTGATACTTAGTGCTTTGGACTCCTCACCTGTGTTGTGTGTCCCGTCTCGCCGAACTATTATCTCAGCGAGCAGGGTCGATCTACCTTTATCTCTTGAGGTGATCGGATTTTTTTCTCACTCATTAAATTTTCCATATATTTCAAAAAATTTCCTACCAAACTCCAATAATGATATATAACAACACAAAAAATATATAGTAATCTCCATAATGTAACATCATTCTCAACATAATCCCCGGATAGGAAATAAAGTAAAGAATATGCAATATTTAGAACATGTGGAGCATTAATTGAAATAAGGCATATTATGACTTTTGTGATGCATAAGCATAGGTAAGGCTAGGATTATAAACATATGAGCATATATGGAAATATAAAGTCCTCCATCCTCTTACCATGCAACATGTAAAAAACAACATCAAATTTTACCTCCTTTCATGGTTTTCAAGAAAATAATGCACTTCATTGTGACTTTCCTTTACTAGGCAATTTCATGCTATATCTCTAATGAATTCAAATTTGCATCGTCGAGTTCAATATAAGCTTCCATGACATTAATCAAAAAATTTCGATGGGGGTCATTTTTTTCAAACTTTGGAAAACATGCATCTAGGCACATAAATGAATAATGAATTCCAAAATAGCCATGTATAAAGAATTCCAAAATAGCCATGTATAATGAATTCCAAAATAGCCATGTATAGGGAATTCAAGAAATAATGCACAAATAATGTAAAATATATTAAATATGCACAAAGTAAACTCTTCCCCCACCCCATACTTAAACATTACAATGTCCTCACTCTATAAAAACAAGGGTAAAGAAAGAAACTCACTTGACAAGTGTGCTAATCGTCAGAATCGAGTGTTATGCTGCTGGGTCTAGTCCGATTTTAGCTTGCTTCTATCCCATGGACTTGAAAAATGTAGAAGAGAAATACCCACAATGGAAAAACTAAAAGTTCAAAACCAAAAACCAACAAACAACAATGTCCAAAAATCCCAAAAAATAAATGTCTATTTACAAGCTCTAGATTTTATAGTCGCTAGGCCGTCTTTCTCCATGAAGCTCAAGGTGGCATTTGCAGGGCCCATGTAGCTTGGGCTTCAAATAGGACTCCATTCTTGTCCATCAGCTGTAGTCCTCCTGAATGGATCTTGTTTACAATGAAAGGCCCCATCTTTTTCTTGTTGAATTTGTTGGGAAACCAATGATCTTTTGATTTGGAAACATAGAGCTTGTCACCAACTTCATACTCCTTGTGCTCATCATTGGAAATCCTTTATAAGCGCACATATCAAGGCAAACCTCTCCCATGTATAGATAGATCATTAATGGAAATAGGAGAAGAATGATCCATACCTTGGCGTACCTTCGCAGAATCGGATATCGGAAGCTCATGAGGGTCTGGTCGATTTCGAGTAAGGGTACTCGACATCGAGGAATTCTGCTCTTCTGGTGGAATCTCAGTCGATATGGAGGAAGATTTGTCCATTTGGGGAGGTCAATATCGACCAGGGTTGGTCGATATCGAGTTACATGGCTCAATATCGGCTGGCTGTGGCTCGGCAGGGGGAATCGACTCAACAAAAGTTGGTCGATATAGACCAGGCTTGGTCGATATCGAGTTGTTCTTCTCAATATTGACTGACTCTATTCCTGGTGAAGATTGCTCGACATGGGGAGGTCGATATCGACTTGTGGTGGTCGATATCGAGTTGTTTTCTGGGCCCGTCGATTTCTCCTCGTCGATATTGACCCCATACTTAAGATCTGGCAAGGCATCCGAAAAATAGTTAGTCCAAATTGACTTACTTGGGTCTATGTCGACTGGATTCTCTGTGTTGTCGATCAGGATGACCATGATCTCTTCCACCTGGGCTTCCATATCCCTCTTTTCTAGCTCTTCGGGAGTCATATTTCTTACCTTAGGCTCCCCGCAAGTTATGTAACCAGCTGATATAGACTTTACCTCTTCCATAGGACCTGTATGCCTTTCAATTTTATTAAATGAATACTCAATTACCTCGTCACTGATGTTGAAAGTGAGCACTCCCTTTCTTACGCTTATGTTGTCATCCACTGTCGCCAAGAAGAGCCTTCCTAGAATAATTGGACAAGTAGGGTTCTCCGCCATATCAATAACTAGAACATCAGCAGGGACAAAGAGCTTACCTACTTGTACTGGCACATTGTCCACCATGCCTGTTGGGATGACCATCGTGTTGTTTGCCATATGAAGCTTAGCATCCACATGCTCTAGGGCACCTATCTTAATCTTGGACTATATTGATAGAGGCATTATACTTACACTGGCTCCAAGATCACATAAAACATTAAATCTATATTGACCAAATCCAATGGTTATAGCAAACTTACCTGGATCTGGCATTTTTTCAAGTATGTCCATTTGGCTACACTCCTCTGCGATCTCAGCCATTGACCGCTTTTTGCTTAGAATCTCCTTAAGGAACTTGATGTAGGATGGCATCTCATTAAGAGCTTTTGTGAAGGGTATGGTGACATTGAGCCTCTGAAGCATCTTGATAAAGCGCTGGAATTTCATTTCTCATGGATCCTTTGGAGATTTTGTCGGGAAAGGCAGCTTCTTTTTCTGCTTCGGAGCCAAAACAGATGTCGGAGGTGTTGCAACGTCCTCGATGTCGACATGATTCTCCTCGATGTCAGCTTGATGTTGCTCGACATCGACCACTGTAGTCGATATCGACAAAATTTTGGTCGACATCGACTTGCTGTTGGTCGTTGTCGAGTTGCTTCTCAGCTTCGTCTTGCTGCTTTCCGACCTCTGGTTCGCGTAGTTGGTACCCGCTCCTGAGCTTTACAGTTGTGACGTGTCCGGTCTTCCCCTTGGGATTTGGTTCTGTTTGCCCAATCTGTCGTGGAATTTGTGTCGCGAATTGACCCATCTAGGTCTCTATGTTCCTCTTCAAGATGTCCATTTCTCCAAATCTTGTATTGAGGTTCTGGAGCTGATTGTTGATGGCGCTTGTAGACTGCTGCTGTTGTGCCTGATTCTGGTGCATCTCATCGAGGATCATCTGTAGATCATCCTTCTGTTGATCTCTTTCTGGATGTCCTAGAGCTGTGTATGGCGGGGGGGTCCTAGGGGCACCTTGGTTCCATTGTGGTTGCTGAAACCTTTGGTCCCCCATATAGCGATTGGGACCCCCTACGTAAGTGTTGTGAGCTAAATCTGTCATGTTTTACAGTAACTTTTATATCGATTTTTGCATACATTGCATACATTTGGGCTAAGATAGTACAGAACCTATGTAGTTTATGTTTATTTGCCAAATTATGGAATCTACACCAGTTTCTGTTTAAATCGCAGAATTCGAGGCGTTTTACAGCAATTCTAAGGAAGGTCGGAAAAGCTCGGAAAACAGCTACAGAAGTCCAAAGTCAAAGCAGCAACAGAACCAGTCAAATCGAGCCGAGAAACCAGACTACTCGACCTCGAGTAGCCCTTACTCGATCTCGACAAAGTATGTCCGAGCACAGCTTGTCGACCAGGAGCAACGTCGAGAGCCAGACCACCCGACTTCCGGACTCAACTCGATCTCGACAAGACTTGGTCGAGATCGACGAAGCCTAGCACCACACCCGGAGTCGAGGAGAAAACTGATCGAGAAGCCGAGGACAAGGACGCCGAGGACAACCCTACTCGATCTCGACAAGCTTCTAGTCGAGATCGACGAGCCCCACAGCGCCAGTCCGAGTCCATGCCGAGGAGAAGCTGCTCGACCAGAGAAGGCCACACCCTAGTCGATCTCGAGGAGCGCTAGTCGAGATCGACGAGCTCCGAGTCCAGATCCGAGCCTGTCGAGTAGAGCCACCCGAGAAGACCCTATCGACCTAGCCAGTCTACTCGACCTCGACGAGTCCTTGTCGACATCGACGAGCACCGTGAACCAAGTCCGAGTCTGTCGAGCGCCAGCTAGCCGAGACGACAAAGTCGAGCCACGCAACCCTACTCGAGATCGACAAGACCTTTGTCGAGATCGAGTAGACCTCCAGAGCCGCGTTACTCGGTTCGACGAATCCTACTCGACTTGGGATTGCTTGGGCGTGAAGATTGCTGATTCTATCCGAAAATATCAAGATCTACCATGAAGAAGAAAGTTATATCCATTGAAGACACTTTAGATATATTTCCTATTTTAGATTTAATTCCTTTATGTATGTTATTTATCATTAAAGTTTTAGATAAAGTTTTAGATATAGATATAGATATTCTATCCTTGAGTAGCAAGGATTAGAAGCCTATAAATAAAGCCCATGGGGCTTAGTTTTATTCATTCAATTTTCAGTAGAAGAAGTGGTAGGAGAGAGAGAAAGAGAGAGTGAGCGGCCGATTGGAGTTGTGAAGCGAGAGCGGAATTGGCTTCAAGCGGTTGTAAACTTTGGTTTATATTTATGCAAGTTGTTTCTTTTCAATCAAAGATGTCTGAGTTTGCGATGAGGCGCGAGTAGTCAGCCCACTTCTAGGGTTGGGGCGAGCCCGACGATAGCCATGCATAATTAAGGTAAAAATCCGACCTTTATCATGTTTTGAGCATTTTCCTACTTGTTGATGTGTTTATTGCCCATCTAATGGAGATCCATGCTAACAACTTGGATTATAAACATAAAATCGGTAGAGACAATTAGGGTTTCTTGAGAGAGTTGTCTAATTGTTGGAAAAGGCGAAAGCTTAATCCTTTAATGCGATTCACATGATTATCTGTTTTGTTCTACCTTATGCGAGCTTGGTTATTGATGTTGCAAACCCCAATCTTGGAAGTCCTTTACATTAAGTTTAAGTCAAAACCCTAAAGCATTTGTTTTTACTTTCTTTAAATTTCGTTTTTACTCCCTGCCCTCGTCGATCTCGACCAAACCCTGGTCGACCTCGACTACTGATCTTCGACCCAGAGTCGTCGTAGCTTACTCGTGCAGGAACTCGACAAGCCAACCAGAAGTCGACCAGAAGGCTACTCGATCTCGAGTAGGGCCTTGTCGAGATCGACCACCCTTTACCGAGTTGCTTCTGCTATGTTCGACTGTCCGATCTTCTGTCGACTACCCTAGTCGAGATCTAGGACCCTGTTGTCGACTTCTGACCGTGAGATTCCACCGCTGCCTAGGATCAGCTGACACGCTTCCTCGTGGATCGATCCTGACTTCCCGCTGCTACATCAGGAGGAGGTCTTGTAATTATTTGTGTGGGCAAAATCTGGTTTGATTTATTTTGTTATATATTTCATACACGATTTCCTCCTACAACAAATTGGCGCCGTTGCCGGGGAAGCTATCATTCGCGCCTTAGGTAGTCAGTTCTCACGTTCTCTTTGAGTTACTTTTCAGGTGTATGCGTCGTTCTGGTCAAACACCTGAGTTTGACGGCTTAGACGAACCAGAACGCCTTTTTCACATCAGGGCTAAACTACAAAGAGCCATGGCGGCCGCTGAAACACAGGAGCAGCTGATCACAAGGCTTACCGCAGAGCTAGCCGCAAAGTATGCTACTATCTCCAATGAGAGGACGGCGAGGGACCAAGCAAATGAGCATGCAAGGCAAGCAGAAGATGAGCTTGCCCAATATCCAACCACTGCAGAGGATTATATGCATCCCACTCTCGTCGTGCCTGAATCGGCGATTCTAAACCTGAAAACTCTTTTGAAATTCGACCTCAATTTCTTATAGAGCTTAAAAATAATGCTTTTTATGGCAAATTTAATTAGTGCCCTCTTGAACATATTACCAATTTTCATGACATGTGTCGTAATCTTGCTGAAGGTACAACTCTGGAATATGTCAAGATGAAAGCTTTCCGCTGGTCGCTGGCTGGACCTACACTGAAGTGGCTTGAAGGGCTGAAGCCAAGATCTCTCACCACATGGGCCCAAGTAGAGCAAGACTTTCTGAACAAATACTTCCCACCCGCCAAAACAGCACTTCTCCGCGAGAAAATCACTGCCTTGAAACAGAAGCCAGGGGAACCGCTGGCAAAGGCATGGGAACGCTACAAGGAGCTGCTGCGATCTTGCCCTACTCATGGACAGCCACCCTACGTCATTCAAGAGATCTTCTTCAACTCTCTTGATCAAGTCACTAAGGACAGAATTAACCATTATACTCTCTATGAGTATCTGACGATGCCACCAAGTGACGCATGGGGTGTGCTAGAAAATCTCACTAACTAAGACAACAAATATGGGGCTCCTACAAAGTATGAGGAGAACTCCTACGCCAGGCCAGCACCATCTATGCCAGTCTGTGAGCCAGCGAAGGAGATTGACCCAAATGTCAGGGAGCAGTTCTACAGAGACCAAAATCGCAAGCTCCTCAAGCAAGTCAAATACTTATCTGTCCATCAGCCTTGCATCGAATGCGGATCACAGAGGCACACCACTACTGAGTGCCCACACACAGAGAAAGTCAGAATGGCAGAGACACACGAGGAGGCAGCTTACGCAGAGGGTCCGAATCGCTATATGGGAGAACAAAGGTTCTATCAACCACAATGGAACCAAGGTCCTCCTAGGAACCCCCCACCCTACAGAGCTCCAGGACATCCAGAAAGGGATCAAAAGAAAGATGATCTGCAACTGATCCTTGAGGAGATGCGCCGAAATCAGGGCACCATCAACAACCAGTTCCAGAACATCACCACAAAATTTGGGGAACTGGACATTTGGAAAAGGGGAATAGAGACCCAGATGGGTCAAATCGCTGCACAGATCCCACGACCGTCCGGCAAGCTCCCTGGGCAAACATAACCAAATCCTAAGGGGAAAACCGGACATGTCGCGGCTATCAAACTCAGGAGTGGGCATCAACTACACGAGCCAGAGGTCGGAAAACAGCAGAGAAACGCAAAGCAGTAACTCAAGACAGAGCAGCACCTGGTCGATCTCGACGAGCCCGTACTCGATGTCGACAAGCCTCTACTCGACCAAGACCAGAAGCTGAGCTCGGATTCCGCTGCGCAGACCAGCAACCCGAGGTCGACAACCCAACTCGAGGTCGACAAGCCCCTGGTCGATGCCGAGGAGCAGCAAGCTGAGGTCGACGACTCTGCAGCATCTCCGACAACTGATCTGGCTCCGAAGCAGAAAAAGCCACTGCCTTCAAAAACACAGAAAGATCCCACTGTAGGTAGGTTTACCAGATTTGTTAATATGCTGCAAGAACTGAATGTTTCTATTCCTTTTACAGAAGCCCTGTAAGAGATGCCTGGATATGTCAAGTTTCTGAAGGAAATCCTGAGCAAGAAGCGATCCATCTCAGAGATCGCAGGCGAATGCAAAGTACTCCACTTCCCTGAAAAAAGGTCTGACCCTGGTAAGTTTTCTGTTACTGTGGGTTTTGGACAATATAAATATGATTCTCTGTGCGATTTAGGAGCAAGTGTGAGCATCATGCCTTTATCAATCTGGCGGAAGGTCAAGATAGTATGCATAGAACCTGTGAATGCTAAATTATACATTGCTAACAATACAATGGTCATCCCTACATGTATAGTTGAAAATGTCCCCATCCAGGTTGGTAAATTCTTTGTTCCAGCTGATTTCCTTATCATTGATTGTGTTGAAGATCCTACTAGCCCTATTATTCTTGGTAGACCATTCTTAGCTACTGCAGATGCCAGGATTAGTGTTAAGAATCGCTCGCTCACCTTCACCATAGGCGATGAGGTTTTGGATTTCTCTTTTGGCCCTACAAAGGAGGAAGTTTCATGGCTGGAGGTGAAAAGTATCAGCATCGATGGGACCAAGAAAACAGCGGAGGAATTTGCCAAAACTGTACTCGAGGTCGACAAGCCCTACTCGACCTCGACAAGCGCTCTACTCGACCTCGACAAACCTTTGTCGATCTCGACCACCACCACTAAGCCAGAAACTTACCCAGAGTCTAATTATGGGGTCCCTGTACTCGACCTCGACCAACAATACTCGACATCGAGTAGACCCAAGCCCAAAGATTTCTGTTTTGGGTCCAAACAGGTAAGTTCAGGTATGAATTCTACCCCCCCTCAGGCCATAAATAAAATTTTCAATGATTTAAGGGGAGATAAGACACCATGGCGAGAGAATCTCCAGAAACTAAAGGCTACAAAGAACAAAAAAGAAAAAGAAGGGAGATGATGCAAGCAACCACCTGTCAGCTGAGCTTGCATACTACCATCAGGACCTAGATGATCCAGGAGAAGGGCCAAACATGAGCGGGCCCCACAATGATGGTCTTTGAGCACAAACGGAGAAGTCGGCCTAGCGACTCTAAAATCTAGAGCATGTATATAGACTTTATAAACTTTTGGGACTTTTTGGAATTTTTTTTTTTTTGGTTTTTGTTTTTGTTTTTGGGTTTTATGTCTTTAGAAAACCTCATGTGGATAGTTTTGTTTTGGCTTGCAATCTAACACTTTTAGGTCGGCAAAGCATATAAGAGTGGAATAAGGAGTCCCTGAAAACCAGTCAGAATCGACGAATGTCAAGTCGACGACGACGAGGAGGAGAAGCCAGAGGTTACTCGACCTCAAGTAGACGTACTCGACATCGACAAAGCCCAGATGCTCCTCGACTTCATAAAACCACCAGACGTAGACGTAGCTACTCGAGATCGAGTACCTTGTACTCGAGATCAACAAGCCTATCTCTACTCGACATGCCCAGTTTCGCCTTCCTCGATGTGTTATCTTGTGAGTTCCTTCCTTTACTCTTGTTTTTATTTTATACAGTGAGGACACTGTAATATTTAAGTATGGGGTGGGGGAAGAGCTTACTGTCTTACTTTATGCATATTTGCCATATTTGACATTATTTGTGCATTGTTTCTTTGAATTGCTACATGGCTATTTTGGAATGCATTATTGCTTTATGTGCCTATATGCATGTTTTCCAAAATTTGGAGAATTTGAGAAAAAATGACCCCCATTAAAAATTTTGATTAATGTCATGGAAGCTTATATTGAACTCAACGATGCAAAATTGGATTCATTAGAGATATAGCATGAAATTGCCTAGTAAAGGGAAGTCACGATGAAATGCACATTTTATTGAAAACCATGATATGAGGTAAAATTTGAAGTTGCTTTTGACATGTTGCATGATAAGAGGATGGAGGACTTTATATTTCCATATAATGTTCATTGTTTATATTCCTAGCCTTACCTATGCTTATGCATCAGAAAAGCCATAATCTGCCTTATTTCATATATTGCTCCACATGATCCAAATATTTGCCATTCTTTACCTTATCCGGGGATTATGTGGAGAATGATGTTACATTATGGAGAAGTTGTATGGTTGTTGTGTTGAGATTATCATTATTGGAGTTTGGAAGGAAATTGTTTGAATTATATGGAAAATTTAATGAGTGAAAGAAAATCCAATCACCTCAGGAGATAAAGATAGATTGACCCTGCTCTCTGAGATAATAGTTTGGAGAGATGGGACACATTGTGAGGAGTCCAAAGCACTAAGTATTCGGGGCCATTCATGACACCCATGTTTGCGACTCGCGAGAAGGCAGTGCTGAGGTTAGAGAGGTAAAAGCATTATTATGAATAAAAGCATTATGAAAGGTGATAAATCAAATGGAGAAAGTATGTGGTATGAAATTCAGTTTGGAAATACTCCATTTCCCCGGATCAAAAACACCACATTGCCAAAAATCACCCACCTTTTAGCCTTTTACCAATCTACTCCTTATTTGAGCTTAAATTAAAGTCCTCTTGATTATTAATACTTTGTCACATAAAAATTGTTTTTGCATAACCCTCCTTTTGTGAGTAGATGTTGCTTTTGTATAATTGCACATGCATGGATCCGTGACATAAGTACCTTTTCGAGGATGGTAATTGATTGCAGGGTTATATGGCAATGAATCTAATATGTTGAGAGTTTAAATTCTTCCCCTAAATGACAATTAAAAGTATTGCTTGAGGACAAGCAAGCTTAAGTATGGGGTGTTTGTTGTGAGCTAAATCTGTCATGTTTTACAGTAACTTTTATATCGATTTTTGCATACATTGCATACATTTGGGCTAAGATAGTACAGAACCTATGTAGTTTATGTTTATTTGCCAAATTATGGAATCTACACCAGTTTCTGTTTAAATCGCAGAATTCGAGGCGTTTTACAGCAAATCTAAGGAAGGTCAGAAAAGCTAAGAAAACAGCTACAGAAGTCCAAAGTCAAAGCAGCAACAGAACCAGTCGAATCGAGCCGAGAAACCAGACTACTCGACCTCGAGTAGCCCTTACTCGATCTCGACAAAGTATGTCCGAGCACAGCTTGTCGACCAGGAGCAACGTCGAGAGCTAGACCACCCGACTTCCGGACCCAACTCGATCTGGACAAGACTTGGTCGAGATCGACGAAGCCCAGCGCCACACCCGGAGTCGAGGAGAGAACTGATCGAGAAGCCGAGGACAAGGACGCCGAGGACAACCCTACTCGATCTCGACAAGCTTCTAGTCGAGATCGACGAGCCCCACAGTGCGAGTCCGAGTCCATGCCGAGGAGAAGCTGCTCGACCAGAGAAGGCCACACCCTAGTCGATCTCGAGGAGCGCTAGTCGAGATCGACGAGCTCCGAGTCCAGATCCGAGCCTGTCGAGTAGAGCCACCCGAGAAGACCCAGTCGACCTAGCCCGTCTACTCGACCTCGACGAGTCCTTGTCGACATCGAAGAGCACCGTGAACCAAGTCCGAGTCTGTCGAGCACCAGCTAGCCGAGACGACAAAGCCAAGCTAGGCAACCCTACTCGAGATCGACAAGACCTTTGTCGAGATCGAGTAGACCTCCAGAGCCGCGTTACTCTGTTCGACGAATCCTACTCGACTTGGGATTGCTTGGGTGTGAAGATTGTTGATTCTATCCGAAAATATCAAGATCTACCATGAAGAAGAAAGTTCTATCCATTGAAGACACTTTAGATATATTTCCTATTTTAGATTTAATACCTTTATGTTTGTTATTTATCATTAAAGTTTTAGATAAAGTTTTTGATATAGATATAGATATTCTATCCTTGAGTAGCAAGTATTAGAAGCCTATAAATAAAGCCCATGGGGCTCAGTTTTATTCATTCAATTTTCAGTAGAAGAAGTGGTAGGAGAGAGAGAAAGAGAGAGTGAGCGGCCGATTGGAGTTGTGAAGCGAGAGCGGAATTGGCTTCAAGCGGTTGTAAACTTTGGTTTATATTTATGCAAGTTGTTTCTTTTCAATCAAAGATGTCTGAGTTTGCGATGAGGCGCGAGTAGTCAACCCACTTCTAGTGTTGGGGCGAGCCCGACGATAGCCATGCATAATTGAGGTAAAAATCCGACCTTTATCATGTTTTGAGCATTTTCCTACTTGTTGATGTGTTTATTGCCCATCTAATGGAGATCCATGCTAACAACTTGGATTATAAACATAAAATCGGTAGAGACAATTAGGGTTTCTTGAGAGAGTTGTCTAATTGTTGGAAAAGGCGAAAGCTTAATCCTTTAATGCGATTCACATGATTATCTGTTTGGTTCTACCTTATGCGAGCTTGGTTATTGTCGTTGCAAACCCCAATCTTGGAAGTCCTTTACATTAAGTTTAAGTCAAAACCCCAAAGCATTTGTTTTTACTTTCTTTAAATTTCGTTTTTACTCCCTGCCCTCGTCGATCTCGATCAAACCCTGGTCGACCTCGACTACTGATCTTCGACCCAGAGTCGCCGTAGCTTACTCGTGCAGGAACTCGACAAGCCAACCAGAAGTCGACCAGAAGGCTACTCGATCTCGAGTAGGGCCTTGTCGAGATCGACCACCCTTTGCCGAGTTGCTTCTGCTGTGTTCGACTGTCCGATCTTCTGTCGACTACCCTAGTCGAGATCTAGGACCCTGTTGTCGACTTCTGACCGTGAGATTCCACCGCTGCCTAGGATCCGCTGACACGCTTCCTCATGGATCGATCCTGACTTCCCGCTGCTACATCAGGAGGAGGTCTTGTAATTATTTGCGTGGGCAGAATCTGGTTTGATTTATTTTGTTATATTTCATACTCGATTTCCTCCTACAACAGTAAGCTACCTCTTCGTAAGTTTCTGCCATCATGACTTGCTCTGTGTGTGGGCACATTCAATGCAGGGCTGGTTGACAGAAAGATACTTGACTTGCTTGAGGAGCTTGCTTGAGGAGCTTGACATCTGGGTCAATCTCCTTATAAGGCTCATAGAGGGGCATGGATGGGGCTGGCCTGGCATAGGCATTCTCATCATGGTAAGCTTGTCGAGGGTAGCCTATGCGTCAGCTGGTGGCATTGTCAGATACTCATAATGAGTATACTGGTTGATCCTATCCTTAGCGGCCAGATCAAGAGAATTGTAGAAGATCTCTTGAAGGACATATGGAGGTTGTCCATGTGTAGGGCAGGATCACAGTAGATCCTTATATCGTTCCCATGCCTTTGCTAGCGGCTCCCCGGGCTTCTGTTTGAAAGCTGTAATCTTCTGGCGGAGGAGTGCTTACTTGGCAGGAGGAAAGAATTTGTTGAGAAATTACTGTCTTTATGCATATTTTTATTCCATATTCTTTACATTTTGCATATTTCGGGTTGGGAATATGTCGAAATTATATAGTATACGCTTATTTGTTAGAAATGGAGATCTACATAAATTTCTGTTCCATATCGCAGAATATGGAACCATTTCGGGAGAAAACCAAGAAGCAAGAACCGGAGCACAAAGCTACTCGACATCGACTAACCGTAGTCGATCTCGACAAGACATGCCTAGACACCAGCCAGCATCGAGGAGCCTATGTCGAGAAACTGAAGACGAAGAACCCGACTCCACACCCTACTCGAGATCGAGTACGGGTACTCGAGGTCGACAAGACGTGGAGCCATGTTCGAGCATTTCGACAAGAGACTTGCCCGACCAGCCAAGCAAGACCTAGTCGACGAACATTCCTACTCGATGTCGACAAGACTGTCGTCGAGATCGAGTACACCTGTGAACTATGACCGAGCCTATCGAGCACCAGTTAGCCGAGATGACGAGCCACGCCCAGTCGACAACACTCCTACTCGTGATCGACAAGACCCTTTTCGAGATCGACGACGACTCCAGAAGGCCGCGTGACGCGTTTTTGGCAATTCTACTCGGTGTGGGATTGCTTGGCCTCGAAGTTTGCCAAGTTCTATCCGATCTATCAGCATCTATCATGGAAGGAGAAGATTTATCCACTTGAGACACTTTAGATATTATTTCCCTATTTTAGATTTAATTTCATTATAGGTTTTATTTATCTTTAATGCTTTTAGATATAGTTTTAGAATTAGATATAGATATTCTATCCTTGAGTAGCAAGGATTAGAAGGCTATAAATAAAGCCCATGGGGCTGATTTTTATTCATTCAATTTCAGAGAGAAGTAAGTAGGAGAAGTAGAGAGAAAGAGAGTGAGCGGCCGATTGGAGTTGTGAAGCGAGAGCGGAATTGGCTTCAAGCGGTTGTAAACTTTGGTTTAGTTTAATGCAAGTTGTTATTTTCTTTCAATCAATGATGTCAGAGTTTGCGATGAAGCGTGAGTAGTCCACCCACTTCTAGGGTTGGGGCGAGTCCGACGATAGCCATGCGTGCCTGAGGTAAAGATCCGACCTTTATCGTGTTTTGAGCATCTACTACTTGTTTATGTGTTTATTACCCGTCTAATGGAGATCCATGCTAACAACTTGGATTATAAACATAAAATCAGTAGAGACAATTAGGGTTCCTTGAAAGCGTTGTCTAATTGTTGGAGAAGGCGAAAGCTTGCCCTTTGATGCAATTTACATGATTATCTGCTTTATCTCTGCCTTATGCATGCTTGGTTATCGTTGTAGCAAACCCCAATCTTGGAAGTCTTTTACATTAAGTTTAGTTCGAAATCCCAAAGCACTTGTCTTTATTTTCTTTCGTTTCGTTTTCTGTCCTTAATCGATCTCGACCAAGCCTGGTCGACCTCGAGTTACTGATACTCGATTTAGCATCGTTGTAGCTTCTGTGTGCAGGTACTCGACAAGACAAGTCGAAGTCGACAAGACCCTACTCGATATCGAGTAACCTTGGTCGATATCGACGAGCCCCTGTGCTGTGTTCGATTGTCCGATCTTCTGTCAACTACCCTAGTCGAGATCGAGGACCCTGTTGTCGACTTCTGACCGTGAGATTTCTCCGCTGCCTAGGATCCGCTGACACGCTTCCTCGTGGATCGATCCTGACTTCCCGCTGCTACATCAGGAGGAGGTCTTGTAATTATTTGCAAGGAATGGAATCTGGTTTGCTGTGATTATTTATATTCTATTTTGCATACTAGATTTCCTCCCAACAACAAATTGGCGCTGTTGCCGGGGAGGCTATCATTCGCGCCTTAGATAGTTAAAATCTCACGTTTTCTTTGAGTTACTCTACAGGTGTATGCGTCGTTCTGGTCTACCACCTGAGTTTGACAGCTTAGACGAACCAGAGCGTTTCTTACACATCCACTCTAAACTCAAAAGGATCATGGCAGACGCAAAGGATCATAACAGCTGATTGCGAGGCTTACCAGGGAGCTAGCCGCAAAGGATACCACTATCGCCAATGAGAGGACAGCGAGGGAACAAGCAGCTGAGCGCGCAAGGCAAGCAGAAGCTGAGCTTGCCCAATATCCAACCATTGCTGAGGATTATATGCATCCAACTCTCGTCGTGCCTAAATCGGCGATTCTAATCCCTGATAACTCCGTTGAAATTCGCACTCAGTTTCTGATAGAGCTTAAAAATAATGCTTTTTATGGCAAATTTAATGAGTGTCCTCTTGAACATATTACAAATTTTCATGACATGTGTCGTACTCTTGCTGAAGGTACAACTCTGGAATATGTCAAGATGAAAGCTTTTCGCTGGTCTCTCGCTGGACCTGCACTGAAGTGGCTTGAAGGGCTGAAGCCGAGATCTCTCACCACATAGGCCCAAGTAGAACAAGAGTTTCTGAACAAATACTTCCCACCCGCCAAAACAGCACTTCTCCGCCAGAAAATCACCGCCTTCAAACAGAAGCAAGGGAAACTGCTGGCAAAGGCATGGGAACGCTACAAAGAACTGATGCGATCTTGCCCTACTCATGGACAGCCACCCTACGTCATTCAGGAGATCTTCTTCAACTCTCTTGATCAAGTCACTAAGAAAAGAGTCAACCATTATACTCGCTATGAGTATCTGACGATGCCACCAAGCGACGCATGGGGTGTGTTAGAAAAGCTCACTAACTACGACAACAAATATGGGGCTCCTACAAACTATGATGAGAACGCCTATGCCAGACCATCCCCATCTAGGCCACTCTATGAGCCAGCAAAGGAGATTGACCCAGATGTGAGAGAGCAATTCTATAGAGACCAGAATCGCAAGCTCCTCAAGCAAGTGAAATATCTATCTGTCAATCAGCCTTGCATCGAATGCGGATCACATAGGCACACCACTACTGATTGCCCACACACAGAGCAAGTCAGAATGGAAGAGACACATGAAGAGGCAGCCTATGCTGGGGGTCAAAATCGATACATGGGAGATCAAAGGTTCTATCAACCACAGTGAAACCAAGGTCCTCCTAGGAATCCCCCACCCTACAGAGCTCCAAGACATCCAGAAAGGGGTCAAAAGAAGGATGATCTGCAGCGGATCCTTGAGGAGATGCGTCGGAATCAGGGCATCATCAACAACCAGTTCCAGAACATCACTACAAAATTTAGAGAACTAGACATCTGGAAAAGGGAAATAGAGATGCAGATGGGTCAAATCGCTGCACAAATCCCACGACTGTCCGGACAGCTCCCTGGGCAAACAGAACCAAATCCTAAAGGGAAGACCGGACACGTCGCAGCTATCAAACTCAGGAGTGGGCATCAATTACACGAGCCAGAGGACGGGAAACAGCAAGGTAAGGCAGAGCAGCAACTCGAGACAGAACAGACCCAAATCGATCTCGAGGAGGCTCTACTCGACCTCGACAAGCCGCTACTCGACACAGACCAGAAGCTTAGCTCGGACTCCGCTACGTAGACCAGCAACTCGAGGTCGACAACCAAAGTCGAGATCGACGAGCTCCTGGTCGAGATCGAGGAGAAGCATCTGGCCGACGTCGACGACTCTGCAACACCTCCGACAGCTGATCTGGCTCCGAAACAGAAAAAGCCACTGCCTTTCCCTTCAAAAGCACAGAAAGATCCCACTTCATGTAGGTTTACCAGATTTGTTAATATGCTGCAAGAACTGAATGTTTCTATTCCTTTTACAGAAGCCCTGCAAGAGATGCCTAGATATGTCAAATTTCTAAAGGAAATCCTGAGCAAGAAGCGATCCATTTCAGAGATCGCAGGCGAATGCAAAGTACTCCACTTCCCTGAAAAGAGGCCTGACCCTGGTAAGTTTTCTGTTACTGTGGGTTTTGGACAATATAAATATGATTCTCTGTGCGATTTAGGAGCAAGTGTGAGCATCAGGCCTCTATCAATCTGGCGGAAGGTCAAAATAGGATGCATAGATTCTGTGGATGCCAAATTATACATGGCGAACAATACAGTAGTCATCCCTACAGGTATAGTTGAGAACGTCCCTGTCCAAGTTGGTAAATTCTTTGTTCCAGCAGATTTCCTTATCATTGATTGTGCTGAAGATCCTACTAGCCCTATTATTCTTGGTAGACCATTCTTAGCTACTGTAGATGCCAGAATAAGTGTTAGGAATAGATCGCTCACCTTCACCATAGGCGATGAGGTTTTGGATTTCTCTTTTAGCCCTACAAAAGAGGAAATTTCATGGCTGGAGGTGAATAGCATCAGCAACCACGGGACCAAGCAAACAGTAGAGGAAAGTGCCAACACTGTACTCGAGATCGACAAGACCAACTCGATCTCGACAAGACTGCTACTCGATCTCGACAAGCCCTTGTAAATCTCGACAACCTCTGCTGAGCCACTGACTTGCCAAGAACCTAAGTATGGGGTCCCTGTACTCGAGGTCGACCAGCAGTACTCGATCTCGACTAGCCTCAAGCCCAACGATTTCTGTTTTGGGTCCGAAAAGGTAAGTTCAGGTATGAATCCTACTCCCCCTTAGTCCATAAAGAAAATTATCAATGATTTAAGGGGAGATAAGGCACCGTGGCAAGAGAATCTGCGAAAACTGAGAGCTGGAAGGAAGAAGAAGAATGAGAAAGGAGATGATGCAAGCGACCACCTGTCAGCTGAGCTGGCATACTACCATCACGACCTAGATGATCCAAGACAAGGGCCAAGCATGAGCGGGCCCCACAATAATGGTCCTTGAGCGCAAACGGAGAAGTCGGCCTAGCGACTCTAAAATCTAGAGCATGTATATAGAACTCTATGAATTTTGGGACTTTTGGAACTTTTTGGGTTTTGGTTTTGGTTTTGGTTTTACGTCTTTTAGAATATTTCATGTGGATAGTCTTGTTTCTTGTGCAATCTAACACTTTTAGGTCGGCAAGCATATAAGGACCGTGAAAAGTGGATTAAAGAAGTCCCTGAAAACAGTCGGAATCGACGAAGGCCAAGTCGATTACGACGAAGAGAAGAAGCCCATAAGTTACTCTATATTGAGTAGACGTACTCGACATCGACAAGCCACCAGAAGCTCCTCGACTTCATAAACCCACTAGACGCAGACGAAGCTCGTCGAGATCGAGTACACTCTACTCGAGATCGACAAGGAACCTACTCGACATACACTGATTCGCCCTCCTCGATTTGTTATCCTGTGAGTTCCTTCCTTTACTCTTGTTTTTATTTGATTTTATACAGTGGGGACACTGTAAATTTTAAGTATGGGGTGGGGGAAGGGCTCATTATCGTTATCATATGTGTTAGTCTTGCTTTTTGGGCTTACATGACTTTTTTGTTTTACATGGTGAAATTTTAATTTTTATGTTATGCATTCATGTTTAAATTTTATGCATTTTAGTCTTTTGTCATACTTTAGTCTTGATTTTTGCATAAATAAAAATAAAATAAAATAAATAGAAAATGTCGAAAAAATAAAAAAAATATGCATGTTTAAATTTTTGCATTGCTTTAGTTTTTATACCCTAACTTAGATGTCCTATGATGATAAATAATAATTGACTTGATCATATAAATCCTATGGCGTGTTTGGAAGGTTTAGCCTAAGTCCTCAAAATGCTTTTATGTGGATTGTGAAGTTGTGATGAAATTGAGGACATATGATCCTAAGTTAAAGGTTAAAATCTAACAAAACTTGTCCTAGTGAGAATTTTGGCCTTATAGGGAGAACATTAAAAATCCTCTGCTTTCTTGAGCGTATTTACTCTTCCTATGCATCTCTAAATGTTGTGATAGTTATTCAAAGCCAATGCATTTATATGTTTATGTTGATGAGAATTAAGTGATGGAGGCACCTTTTAAGCCAATTTTATCCTCTCTTTACCTACCCTGCATTATCCCTGCTTGAAGCCAGAACATTAGCCTGAGACTTTTATTGTAAACTCCACAAAATTTTCCTTAGCCAAATTGAGCCTGACCCCCATTTGGGAATTAAGACTTAGAGTTGGTTGAAATAATGGTTTGTGGAATAAATGAGCTTATGTCACCAGTAAGGAAGGATTGTTGACATTATTGAGATATGGGTTGGTTTTACATTTTTATCTTGCTATGCATATTATGTAAAAGGATTTTTGGCTCACTTTATAAATGCACCATTAGGTTATTTTATTTTCGTTTAAAAAAAAAAGTCCGAAAAAAGAAAAACAAAAGTCCGAAAAAAGAAAGAAAAAAGTCCGAAAAAAAGAAAGAAAAAGTACATATATTTGAGAATAAAGTGCATGAGCCAAATTTACCTTATTTCTTTCATTATTTTGCAAGATACATATTTTGGAGAGATTTAGAAAGTTTGAAAGGTTACATACTTCATTAAGACAAATTGGAGACTTTGGTTGATGCATATGATTGGGAAGTTATGGTTTGGTTGTGTTAGGAGTCTTGATTCCCGAATTTTATTTAGCACCACATGGCCAAACAATTCCATGCCTTATTATTTCTTACCAAGCCCCATTACAACCCCGCCAAATGGATTCTTCTTTGAAGACTTCTATTGAGCGAAGTCCTCCTGATAATTCTTGTTGCATTTTCGTAATTGGTTGCGAAGTGGATTCATATTTAAATTGCAATGTTTATGAGATTGTATATGGAATTGAGTTGAGAGTCGATATACATAGCCTAAACACATCGAGAGTTGAGTGTAAACACATTATTCCTGTGAAGTTGGATTTATATTGCCTATGCCTATGGATCGCTCATATATGTGTGATGACGTTAAATTCACTTGTCTTACATTGCTGCTATTTAAGATGTTGCTTTTGACAAAGGCAAAGACTTGAAGGATGTGTTGTAGGTCTTTGTTATTGTTTGGTTATTGCTTGAGGACAAGCAAGTCTAAGTATGGGGTGATTTGATGTCTCCAAAGTAGCCATGTCTTTATGCATATTTTTATTCCATATTCTTTACATTTTAAATATTTCGGGTTGGGAATATGTCGAAATTATGTAGTATACGCTTATTTGTCAGAAATGGAGATCTACATAAATTTCTGTTCTATAACGCATAATATGGAACCATTTCGGGAGAAAACCAAGAAGCAAGAACCGAAGCACAAAGCTACTCGACATCGACTAACCCTAGTCGATCTCGACAAGACATGCCTAGACACCAGCTAGCATCGAGGAGCCTATGTCGAGAAACTGAAGACGAAGAACCCGACTCCACACCCTACTCAAGATCGAGTACGGGTACTCGAGGTCGACAAGACGTGGAGCCATGTCCGAGCATGTCGACAAGAGACTTGCCCGACCAGCCAAGCCAGACCTAGTCGACGAACATTCCTACTCGATGTCGACAAGACTGTCGTCGAGATCGAGTACACCTGTGAACCATGACCGAGCCTATCGAGCACCAGTTAGCTGAGATGACGAGCCACGCCCAGTCGACAACACTCCTACTCGAGATCGACAAGACCTTTGTCGAGATCGACGAGGACTCCAGAAGGTCGCGTGACACGTTTTTGGCAATTCTACTCGGTGTGGGATTGCTTGGGCTCGAAGTTTGCCAAGTTCTATCCGATCTATCAGCATCTATCATGGAAGGAGAAGATTTATCCACTTGAGACACTTTAGATATTATTTCCCTATTTTAGATTTAATTTCATTATAGCTTTTATTTATCGTTAATGCTTTTAGATATAGTTTTAGAATTAGATATAGATATTCTATCCTTGAGTAGCAAGGATTAGAAGGCTATAAATAAAGCCCATGGGGCTGATTTTTATTCATTCAATTTCAGAGAGAAGTAAGTAGGAGAAGTAGAGAGAGGGAGAGAGAGTGAGCGGCCGATTGGAGTTGTGAAGCGAGAGCGGAATTGGCTTCAAGCGGTTGTAAACTTTGGTTTAGTTTAATGCAAGTTGTTATTTTCTTTCAGTCGATGATGTCTGAGTTTGCGATGAAGCGTGAGTAGTCCACCCACTTCTAGGGTTGGGGCGAGCCCGACGATAGCCATGCGTGCCTGAGGTAAAGATCCAACCTTTATAGTGTTTTGAGCATCTACTACTTGTTTATGTGTTTATTACCCATCTAATGGAGATCCATACTAACAACTTGGATTATAAACATAAAATCAGTAGAGACAATTAGGGTTCCTTGAAAGAGTTTTCTAATTGTTGGAGAAGGCGAAAGCTTGTCCTTTGATGATTACATGATTATCTGTTTTATCTTTGCCTTATGCATGCTTAGTTATCGTTGTTGCAAACCCCAATCTTGGAAGTCTTTTACATTAAGTTTAGTTCGAAATCCCAAAGCACTTGTCTTTATTTTCTTTCGTTTCGTTTTCTGTCCATACTCGATCTCGACCAAGCCTGCTCAACCTCGAGTTACTGATACTCGATCTAGCATCGTTGTAGCTTATGTGTGCAAGTACTCGACAAGTCAAGGCAAAGTCGACAAGACCCTACTCGATATCTAGTAGCACTGGTCGATATCGACGAGCCCCTGTGCTTGCTGTTGCGCTGTGTTCGACTGTCCGATCTTCTGTCGACTACCCTAGTCGAGATCGAGGACCCTGTTGTCGACTTCTGACCATGAGATTTCTCCGCTGCCTGGGATCCGCTGACACGCTTCCTCGTGGATCGATCCTGACTTCCCGCGGCTACATCAGGAGGAGGTCTTGTAATTATTTGCAAGGGACGGAATCTGGTTTGTTGTGATTATTTATATTCTATTTTGCATACTCGATTTCCTCCCAACAACAACCAGTAGCCCAAAAATTGGACCAAACTAACCTCTCTACCCCCATGCCAATTAAAGTGCCGATTTTTTTTACTGTACATAATCGGCTGTAGTGGGTGAGTATTTGTGAAATTAAAAGGAGGAGGGAGGGAGAGAGATGGTTACATGTTCACAAAACCGAAAGGAGGAGGTGACGAAGACAGAGAGATGGAATAGCGAAAGGAGGAGGCGACAGACAGAGAGACGGAGAACCGGTTGAAGAAGAAGGCCACCAGCCACAGCTAGGGAGGAAGGAGAAGGTTGAAGACGAAGACAAAGGTAAGCAACTGTGGAGTTTTTTCTTTAAGTTGTGAAATTGGGGTAATGGGGGTGCGGTTTTGTGAAGGATTTGAGACGAATTTGGGGTAGATGCCTAACAGTAGAGGAGGAATGAAGTAGGAGGGGTTAGGGGTGCCATTGTGAGTCGATTTTGGGGAGGCGGGTTCGATTAGGGTTTGTGGGTGTCGGGAAAAGGATTGGGGTAGCAGATTTCGTAGGACCGGGTAACGAAATTGGCAGGATAAAATTGAACATCTGGTATGCCGAGTGGGATGAAGGGATTTTTGGTTGATTGGTTTTTAATGTTGAAACCGTAAGCGCCCACCAAGTGTTTGATGAAATGCCTAAAAATATGATGAATAAATGGTGATTTGGTTTTGGTTAATCTCATTGCCTATATGCTGAGCAGGGTGTTCATCGACTATCTTGATAGATTCGTGGTGATGTTTATCGACGACATCTTGATCTACTCGAGGAGCAGAGAGAAGCATGCTGAGCACCTAAGGATTCTGCAAAAGCATAAACTATTCGGGAAGTTTAGCAAGTGTGAGTTCTGGCTCTCCGAGGTGATGTTTCTTGGTCATGTTATATTCGCAACAGGGATATCAGTGGATGTATCGAAGGTTGACGCCATTGTTGCTTGAGAGGTCCCCAAGAACGTCAAAGACATCAGGTCTTTTCTAGGTTTGGCTAGCTATTACTGACGGTTCATCGAGGGCTTCTCCAGCATAGCTAGGCCGATGACGCAGCTGACGAAGAAGGGAGTACCCTTTGAGTGGAGTCCGACGTGCCAGGCCAGTTTTGATCTGCTGAAGCAGAAGTTGACATCCGCGCCAGTGTTAGCACTACCGGAGGGGATGGAGGACTTCGTGGTCTACACGGATGCTTCAAGTTCAGGTTTAGGTTGTGTGCTACAGCAGAGGGATCGGGCCATCGCTTACGCTTCACGCCAACCGAAGCCAGGGGAGAAGCCATACCCCACGCACGATCTTGAGCTAGCCACAGCGGTACATGCGCTCAAGATCTGGAGGCACTATCTGTATGGCACGTCATTGAGGATCATGACAGATCAAAAATATCTGAAGTACATTTTCACGCAGAAGGAGTTGCACATGCGTCAGATGAGGTGGCTCGAGCTGATCAAGGACTACGAGCTCGACATCGTTTATCATCCCGGGAAGGCCAATGTAGTGGCCGATGCGCTGAGTAGAAAGACTCGTCAGGAGGTTACCTTATTGAGGTTGACATCCCAGCTAGAGTTGCAGAGAGATCTGATGAGTTGCGACATCGAGGTCTGGTCACGGAGAGAGAGTGGTCAGCTGAGTTTCCTCGAGATACAATCTGAGTTGATGGATGAGATTTGCCGAGCCCAGGCAGAGTGTCCACGGAAAGCAGACATCCGACAGCGTATGACCCAGGGTCACTGTAGAGCATTTTTTGTTAGAGAGGATGGGATGTCGACGCTACAGGGTCGAGTTGTAGTGCCGGAGGTGCACGATCTGAGGCAGAGGATGATGCGAGAGGCGTATTCTACTCCTTATTCGATCCACCCGGAATCGAATAAGATGTATAAGGACCTGAGGAGGACCTTTTTGTGGCGTATGATGAAGGCCGACATTGCAAGATTTGTAGCGAGATGTCATGTCTATCAGCAGGTGCGGATTGAGCACCAGAGACCCGGAGGGATGACTAGGTCACTTCCCGACCCCGCGTGGAAGTGGACCGATATTACCATGGACTTTATCACTGGACTCATGAAGGACGGCCGAGGCTTTGATGTCATATGGGTGGTGGTCGATAGATTGACCAAGACCGCCCATTTTATCCCGAATTAGGAGACGTGGCCGGTGTCCACACTAGTGCAGTCATTCGTGTAGCATTTCGTGAGGTTACATGGAGTCTCGGAGAGGATTGTTTCAGATCGAGATGGTCGGTTTACCTCGAGATTCTGGAGGCAGGTGCACGAGGATCTAGAGAGCAAGCTGCATTTCAGTACCGCATATCATCCGCAGACGGACGGACAGAGTGAGCGGATGATGCAGACATTAGAGGATATACTGAGAGCATGTGTGTTAGAGTGGGGAAACCTATGGGTGAGACACCTTCCGCTAGTGGAGTTCTCGTACAACAACAGCTATCATTCTTCGATTAGGATGGCTTCTTTTAAGGCGTTGTACGGGAGGCGATGCAAGTCGCCGATATGTTGGGATGAGTCGGGGGATGTGCTTGGGACGTTTCCCCAGTATGTGCAGGAGGCTACAGATCAGGTCAGATGTATTTGTGAGCATCTGAGGATTGCACATGACCGACAGAAGAAGTACGCAAATCGCCATAAGACTGAGCTGGCTTTTGATGTAGGAGATTATGTATGGATGAGAGGGTCGCCGACGATAGGGATCCGACACTTTGGCATGAAGGGCAAGCTGAGCCCTAGATATGTAGGACCTTTCGAGATCCTGGAGCGAGTATGAGAGGTAGCCTACAGAGTGGCTCTATCGACTACCTTAGCTGGCATCCACGATGTTTTCCACGTTTCGCAACTGAGGTGGTACGAGCCTGATCCGAGTCGTGTCCTAGATCATTCTGGTCTTCAGATAGAGCCTGGTCACACCTTTGTGGAGCTACCGATAGTCATTCATGACAGTCGGGTCAAGAAGTTGAGACGACGAGAGGTGTCATTGGTCTTGATTCAGTGGGCTAGGAGGAGTCCCGAGGAGGCCACTTAGGAGACCGAGGATAGCATACGGGCCAGTTATGGGGGAGTGTTAGATAAGTTGTTAGCCTCGTATGTAGAGCCACATGAGGATATAGTTCGTACCTCGTGAGTTGGCTAGTGAGTACCCCTAGGATGTCTATCCTTTAGTTGTACTCTTGATTGATTCGATGTTTACCTTGGGGTTGAGTGTGCACTTTTGATGATTTGTATGCGTGGTGGGCCCATGAGTGGTCTAATACGATGTGTTATCACTGTTTAGTGATATTTTATGATAGATGATTATGTGATGACATGGATGTACGTGATTACGATTCGATAGATGAGTACATCATGGAGTATTAGCACGCACTAGTTACATCTTTGAGTACAACTTGCCCGATAGGCAGTTGAGTGCGTGCTACTCCCTATTTATGATGATGAGATGATGACGAGATGACGAACATAGGACAGACGGAATAAGGCTTAGCCTTATAGGTGGATGAAGTCCACCCTCTTGATTGAGGAATAGATCATAGTGAGATCGTGTGTTGGATCCTTAGAGGTGGATGATAAATCCACCCTCCCTTAGGAGTGTAGATTGTCGAGAGTCGTAGAACTGATCCTTAGAGGTGGATAACCATCTCTCGAGAGGGAGATGAGTCGAGACTAGAAGTGTTTAGGTCTAAGATCGTGTCGGGACACCAATCACCTTGAATTATGAGATTGATTTGAAAATAAGCGAGTTTAAGGTTCCATTATCATGGTAAACCAGTTATGCTTCGCGAAGTGGATACGAGCTTTTCACGGGTGCACTCGTGGAATTTTCGCTAAGACCTAGCGGTAGTATGATGAACCCTCTCGAGTTGTGATATTTTCGGTGGTTGAGGCGAGATATGATGGGGTCGCCCATCACATGCTTGGAAAAACCGTTCAGGGCTATTACAATCGTGGCGAAGGTGACATGAGATTCTTGGCCGACGCATCCGAGATGATCGTGTGCCCATTGGCCCGATTCAAGGACTCAAATTTTAAAACCATCACCACCAGTTTGAATCTTTTGCCTCGGGGACGAGACTTGTTTTTAGAGGTTAATGATTGTAAAGACCGAAATTTAATTAATATTTATAAAATATCCGTAAGATAATCCAAATATTATCCTCCCTTGTGATTATGAAAAAAAAAATTAATTTTATGGATGGCTTTTCATTGGTTTAATTCGGGATTTTATGAAGGAATATGTACCCAAGCCACTTTTCTCATATCTTATTAACGTAATGGATTTTAACGCGTCGCGAGCTCGGGTTTTACGTAATGTTAAAGAGGTCAGCCGCCCTATCCAAACCAATGCCCAACAAGGATCTACTAACTCCATTTGATTTGGATGGAAACTAATTGGGCTCCTGGTCTAGTTCAACCAGCCTCATCACTTCCTTCCCATCACACCCATGCTTCGACTAAATGAGCCTCTTGCCTACTCCTTCTCTTTATAAACTGACCCTAGCAGCTCAAGGAATCCATCAACACAAGCCCTCGCCGGCACACCCCTTGAAAACCCAAAGAAAAAACCCCCCTCCTCCATTTTAGGTTCTTTTTGGACACCTTGCACCGAAACTTCGATGGCTATGGCTTCGTCCTGAACCCAGCTTTCCATACATATCTCCAAAACAAGAATCCGAGCTCGTTTGCTCAGCCAAAAAGGTGCATCTTTAAGGCTGCAGAAAGTGTTCCTTGAGAGATCTTGAGTTCTTGCCTAGTTTTATTGGTAAGCTCCATCCTTTTCTTTCAAAACTGAGTTCTAAGTTCTTTTATGACCACTCTTCTTCATTTTCAAGCAAAGTCCTAACCGATTTGTATGGGGTTTTTTTGACCAATATGTACAAGGTGTTTAGAAGGTCCCAAAGGTCTCGGAAGTTGTCTCAAGTCCGTTCTTGGCATCCTCGCTAGGTAATCCCTCATCCGCCTTCCCCCTCTCTAGGAATAGATCTTGTGTGCTTCGAAAGGGCTTAGAAAGTGGAGCCTCTATGTGTTTTTGGTTGAGTTTTGTAGCAAAAATGTCAAAAAACAAAATGGATATATGTGCCTCTGTAATTTAAACTTTTTTTCCAATCCAACGTTCTGATTCGCCTGAAATCTTAATATAATGTTCATGGAAATGTATCTAACTTCCCTTCAAAAATGAGGGCAATCCAACAGTTGGATCAAGAGTTATTATAATTTTAGTAACCAGTGTTTATAATGACTCGATTAAAAAAACATGGTTAAGGTTATGCTATGAATATGGTTAAATATATGATGGCATAACCGAAACATAGAGCATATAAAATACAGAAATGAAGTATACCCATAACTTGGCTTATGATCCGATAAGAAGAAAATCGATTATGTGATAATACGGTATAGATTATAACTGGTAAAGTCCAGATCACTTAATCGAAGTGCATAATCTATAGAATCGTGAACCTCATGTGGATGTATGTTGATTATTAGGTTGGGCACCATGCATTAGAATACCACCTAATGAAAGCTTAATGAAATGACTAGGCTCTCGTTGATTGGATCCTTGGTTGCACATTTTATTGCTTGCTTATTTTTCAGACTCCAGGTAAGTCCCCTGGACTTATTCATGATGGATTTATGTGATACTCTTTGTCTTATCGAGAGTCTTCATGCATCACGCGACCTAGTAACATGTTTAGGAATATAAACCGGTAATATCACGTAGGATGAACTTAGTAAATCCAAGAATTCATATGTATGCTATATGTCTATGGTAGGAAGGCCGTCAAAATCTGAATAGACGACTTATATTAGATGGAACAAGAATGAAATGATGAAAGACTTATGATGAGAAAGAATGAGTATGTTTGAGAAGGATGAGTACGTTTGAGAAGGATGAGTACGTTTGAGAAGATATTATGATATGATGGTGATGATGATGATGATTATGATGATGATACGGGCCCTTGTGTGTTTATTTCCCATTTATATATATCTATACACTTGCTTATGTGTTACATTTTAACATTCACCTAGTTTATGTATGCCTCTTTATATGGCATTGAGTGTACATATTTCCGATGATTGACCCCGATTTATTTCTTCTTTTTATATAAGGGACCCCTTACCCGATATGACTTACTTATGTGGATGGTTATCGGGACGGATCTTTTGGGACGATTAGAGCGAGTGACGCATGACTTGCGCACTCTTTACTTTCTCGCTTACTTTGATTTGGTTTTGACCCGGCTATGCCGCGGCGACTTTGATGTACGTTATTTCCGCACCTTATATTTCCGACATGAAAATCATTTATACGATAGTACCTAGGACACGTGAACGCCTCCAACGGGCGCGCAAATTTCTAGGGGTTCGAAATCCCCACTTTCGAAAAACATCGCTTCCGCTTAAAACAAATAACTTAACTAAATAACTCGTACTCGGTCGTAAGATCTAAAGCTTACATAAGAATTCAAAACTCTTCTATAACGTTCCCCGAATAACCGGATCATCCCAACCTTATAAATCATCTAAGTGGATTTATGGAGGCATATTCGAATATCCATACTTTTGGGTCGTTACATATATAAACTCCAGGGTTGAACTTACCTCACCTCCTCGTTTTTTTCTCATAAAATTCTTCTTCCATATTGCCAACCTCCAAGCAACCTCCACACGAAATGGTCTTCACTCTTAACAAATTGAATCCTTTCGTTGACGGACCCAACCTCGACACAAATTTAAGGAAACAACTATATTCGACCAGTAGCCACCCCAAATGCAGCAACCTCATTTGTTCAGCCCAAATGTCTAAGCCAATGTACCTTAATTATAACTCCGAACATTTCCGTATTCCTTTGATTCCATATCTTCGGAACACATTATTAACCTATTCGTCAAACACATTAGTTGATAAGGTTGCGACACAATGCTACGATTGTTGTATGCTTATAATAAACATCGATGTTGCTGATTTCTGAATAATTTGCTACTAATTTCATGCACATAAAACTTAACCGTTGTTTAAGTAGTCATACCATTACATAATACGTCATTCAATTTGATAATTAACGCCAAGCTTGTCCAAATACGTCGTCTTGGCACATCCATAAAAAAGGTTCCGAACTTAAATGCGCTGACCTCGGTCTTTTAAAGCATTCCCCCATGGTCTGCTTCGTCTCCAGCGGTGCCATAACCCTTCATTTCGGCCAGAGTCCTCCGTAGGAAGTTGCATGATTCCATTCTCTCTTCCAGCAAGCTCTCTATCAGCCTATCTCTCCTTACGATTAAGGCGTTTAAGAAGGTAACCTTCTTCTCGAGCAGCTCTTTTTCCTCCTTCTCCAGCTGCTGGTGTTCCACCTTCGGCACTTCCTTCCCTTATAATAGCCTTGCCCGTTGCTTCTTCAACTCTTACTCCTTCTCGTCTATTTTGTTCCCCTCCATAACATGAACATTGTCGTCGATATTGTGGTTGATCCCATCTGCATAGTCCACCATATATGCATCCTACATGAGAGTATCATCTTTTTCAATCACCCTTTTTTGTTTCAATTGAACACTAAAAGGTACCATCTTACGACATCCGCCACTAACCACCCACATAATCGATACCTTACCAACAACGATTCACGATTCACACCAATACCGAGTTGGTTCAAAACAATCAAAATTTCATTGTTTGGATGGGAACTTTACCTGTTATTGACGATTTCACTGTAGCCTTTTCGATGGGTTCTGGAACTCTGACTATTGAAAGTTTGATGGATTTTGATTGAGGTGGGTGGGAGGCTTAGGCTTTCAATGTCTCTTTAAATAGGGAACTTTAATAATCCCTACTTTTATTCAATACGATTCGTTCGTTCCCCGCGTTACGTTTATCCTCTGAATTTAATTCTAAGTCGGACTTTTCCGTTCAGTCGGATTGGGCTGCTATTTTCATTATGTCGGACTGGACTGTTACTTTTCCGTTCCGTTGCGCTGGGCTGCTATTTCGAGAATGATTGCACTGGGCTTTATTCATAACACAGACCCAATTAATAGAGGCCCTTATCCATCTTTCTGAATCGGATAGGGGCTTCGGTTCGACCGGTTTCCTCCGATCTGTTTCAACTATGCAAGTGTCCCCACCAGGGAATTATTACATTTCTCTCTCTCATTGATTGCTTTTACCTTTTTCTACTTTTGGCATGAGATAATTACCATGGGGTAAGTAAAACATTTTCCCAAAAAACAGGCCATTTTACTTTTTAGTCATGCTGTTTAAGGAGTTAAAAATATATAAAACATTAACTTTTTTATTAATTTTTTAAAGTAATGTAATAGATATTAATAATAAGTATAATATTATTTTTTTTAAAATTAATAAAAAGAGTCAACATTTTATAGAGGGTTCGTTTGAGACGGGGTTAATAAACCGACTAAAATTATAAACATGATAAAATTTATAAACTGTTGGTAAAATGTAGTTAAAATTTTTTGAAAAAATATAGGGAAATTCCAGATGGTGCCCCTAAGGTTAAGTCTATTCCAGTTGGTGTCCCATAGTTTTATTTTTTTCCAGATGGTGCCTTTAAATTTTCCTAAAATTCCGGCCCATACCCCTAATCCCCTAAATCTTCTAACCCCGTTTCTTTTATTAAAAAATAAAGGAAAATGAATTTGAGAACCTATTAGTGCTTACTCCTGTCGCATGGTGTGGAGAACCTATCACCATGGCCTTTGATTGTTTCATCTACTCATCCATCACGGGATTTCAAATTCATATGTAAGTAGGAGGAAGGCAACAGAAGCACAAAGGGAAAGTTTTTATCATTGTATGCCCCTTCAATTTCTGGATTTTTCCCCTCATGCTCTCTACGAATATGCAAATGCGAATTTAAGAATTTTCCCTTGGATTCGAACCGATTGCGGTTCGTTCATGTAATTGTTGATGAATCTCAAACCATAGATGTTTCAATTACTTCTTGTAACTTTCAAATTCTATGGAAAGTGCTTGCATTTTTTAGATCTGAGGGTTAGTTTATGAAACCTAACTTTTAGATTTGAAATTTGATGGATCGTTGTTCGAATTTGTTGATTATTTGAGAAACCTCGGCCTACAATTTACAAATCTTACGATTTGTTCTTCATGATGACCTTTGGGATGGGTAAAATTTGAGGGGTTTTTTGTGTGTTTTTGTTCTCCCTCACTTGAATCGGAGCTTGGCAGTGTTGTTCACCACCGTTCACCACACCGAATTGGCGCGTTGAGATCGTTGATGGCAGATAAGGACAAGGACAAGAAGGTAAGATCGTAAGCATTGCAACTATGGCCGACGGGTTGAGCTAAAGGTTGAAGAAGCATATTTAATCTCCTTTTTTTTTAATAAAAGAAACGGAGTTATAAGAATTAGGGGGTTAGGGGCACGGGCCGGAATTTTGGGAAAATTCAAGGGCACCATCCGGAAAAAATAAAACTATGGGACACCAATTGGAATAGACTTAACCTTAGGGGTACCATAAGGAATTTCCCAAAAATATAAATTTCGTATGGGACGAAAAAGTGTTTATTTGTAAAAAGTAGAGTTTATTTGGTTTTTTTTTATTATTATGTCAGAATTCGGATGGATAGCCCTATCCGAAAGCATCCTGACGGATGAGATCCAACAAACCTATGTCGTTATATAATTCAGGTCCCATGGTAGAGTAGTTAAGGTGTGCAACCTTATCCGTTACTCTGTTACCAAAGCGGGGAATATGGGAAATGCCTGCATTTCTTACATCTATGAGGATGGTTCGGATATCTGTCATCAGAAGTTCTATTTCCCATGGGCATTGTATCTTTTCGCTTAATGAATCTGTGACAATTTTGGAGTCTCCCTCTATGATTAGGTCTTGAATATGTAATTCCCTGACCTTTTCCATCCTGAGTCTAAGAGCCAAAGCTTCTGCCATTAGTGAGGTTTGTACCCCAATCCTTTTTCCCCCAATGCTTACCGGATTGCCAGATCAATCTCGAATGATGTATCCTATCCAGTTGTGAGAGGTCGAAATATAAGATCCATCGTAGTTTAGTTTGTATGTCCCTGGTGGCGGTCTTTTCCATTTTGTAGTCCTGTTTGAGGCTCTTGCTTGCTCTGGCTTATCCTTTTTGAATGGATAGAGCTGGGTGGCAACTTTCCCCTCCATTTTGTTCGATAGTTTCCAATTTTCGATATGTTCTTTTATTCTTTTAATAATTCCTTCGGCAGAGGGTATCTTTGCATTTGCGAAGATGGCTTGGTTCCTAATGAACCAAATGACCCACCATCTAAATATTAAGTTTTGCTTTTCCTCTTTTGAAAGCGATGACTCAAGAGTCAGGAGAATTTGATCCATTGTTCTGTCATGTGTGATAATGTCTTCAATTTTTTGGGAAATTTCCGTGGAGAATTGTTGCTGGAAGTTGTTAATGGGACATTCTAAGAAAAGATGAATCCCGTCTTCCCTATATTGATTACATAATATGCAAGTTGTGGGAACCGCCACACCCTTGCGAGATAGGCGATCTATTGTAGGCAGTCCTTGTTGTTTTACCCTTCATAGAAAGTTTTTGATTTTGGGTGGCGCGTCAATTTTCCAAATCCATTTAAAACTTTCTGAGAGTAGGTTGTCATTCTGGGTAATTAGATTATATGCGCTTGAAATTGTGAACCACCCTTTTTTGGTCAGCCGCCAATAAAGCATGTCGGTCAAGGTGTTTGTCGGAAGGGGAATTTTTAAGATTTGCTCAACGATTGGTTTGGAGAGGATAGGGACTAACTTTTCCTTCCACCATTGTCCCCCAATAATGTATTCACTAACCTTTTCATTCATGCTGATGTTTTGACCAGGGTCTTTGTATCAATTAGAGGAGTCTTTGATACCCAGTTATCTTTCCAAAAGTTAATCGTTTTACCATCTCTTACCGACCATATGAGTCCTGATTTGAGTTTTGGAATTAAAAGCCTTAGCTTTGACCATTTCCATGAAGCATTTCCATTCTTTGTGTACGTGAGTATGTGACACTCTTTCAAGTACTTGTATTGTATGATCCTAACCCAATTATTATCTAGTTCTGCCAGAATTTTCCATAGAAGTTTCAGCTGCATGGCTTCATTCATCTCTTTCGCCTTTCTTAATCTTAATCCACCTACAGCTTTTGCTTTGCATATTTTGTCCCAGCTAATAAGCATGCTATGTTGTGCATCATTGTTCCAGAAAAAGGTGCGATTAATTTGGTCCAGTTGTTTCTGGATCGAAGTTGGCAGCATACAGCTCTCCATTGAGAACAAGGGTTTTGATGATAGGTTGGTAGCAATGAGATTTTCTCTGCCCTGTTGCGAAAGGGCATTCGCAGGCCATGTGCCTAATTGGTTTTTTGATTTACATATGATTTCATTGAAAGTATCTTTAGTTACTCTTCCATTGATAATTGGACATCCTTTGTATTTTTCTAGATTTCGCTCTAGTGGTATGCTAAGAATGCCTTCTAATTCCCCTCCTATCTGTCGTGAAACTCCCGGGGATGTTTGAAATGACGACTTATGGTAGTTGACTTTCTGTCCTTCATATTTACAATAGTCTTCAATTATTTGTTTTACTTTTAAGCAAGCTTTGTTGGTTCCTTTTGAAAAACTGATTATGTCATAAGCAAAGGCAAGAAACGGGATACAGGGTCCCGAGTGCCCGAATTTGAACCCAATATTGCTTGTTGGCAATTCAGATTCCATAGTAAGTCTTCGTGCTAGAACTTCCGCGCCCAAGATAAAGAGAAACGGGGATAGTGGGTCTCCCTGTCTTAGTCCTCAGGTTGGGGTAAAAGGTTCCGTTGGTCAATTTTTAACAAGTACCGAGAAAGAGATTGTAGTTACACATTCCATAACTAGGTTCATGAACTGTGGGTGGAAGCCAAATCTTTGCAGAACCATTTTCGTGAAATTCCAATCCACTCTATCGTAAGCCTTTTCCATATCAAGTTTTATTGCCTTCCATCCTTTAGAACCTTTTCTAGTTCTGAATGAGTGGGAAATTTCGTGCGCAATGAGGATGTTATCCTGTATTGCTCTGTCCGATAAAAAAGCACCTTGGAGTGGGTGTATCAATTTTCCAATGCACCGTTTCAGTCGTTCTGTGATTACTTTGGAAATTATTTTATAGATGGTGGTGCAGAGGCTGATCGGTCTGTAGTGAGTGGTCCTCGTTGGATTGTCATTTTTTGGGATTAGTGAGATGAACGTGTGATTTATTTATTTTAGAATCTTTCCATTATGAAAAAAGGCTTTAACCGCTCTAATGATTCCATTTCCCACAATGTCCCAATACTTCTTATAGAATTCAGTAGTGATGTCGTCTGGACCGGGGGATTTGTTGCTACCGAGCGAGAAGACTGCCCTTTTGATTTCATTATTCGTTGGTTGTTGGATGAGCTTTCTATTTTCTTCCTTTGTAATAACTGCGCTAATAATAGATGTGTAGTCTTCCAATTGTTGGATCGAGTAGGTTTGATCCTTTTTGAACCTTTTCTCAAAATCCTTTTGAATTTCCCCTTTTACATTCTCGTCTCCTAAGATTTGGATTCCTTCTTCCGAAGTGATTGTTCTGATTATTTTAGGATTCCTCCTTCCCGAGGCTACTCTATGAAAATAAGATGTGTTTGTGTCAGCTAGTCTTAGGTGCTTTGTTTTGGCTCTTTGTTGCCAATATTTCTTATGAAATAATAATAGTTCTTCCCTTCTTGTTAGAAGGTTTTTTTCTTTTGTTGTTATGGAAGAATTTTGTGTTGCGGCAGTAGCAGATTCTAATTGTACCAAGGCATCATCGACCTCCTTAAGTTGGCGGAATATGTTTCCAAATGTTTTCTTATTCCAAGCTTTGGCCTTTTGTTTTAGAATCTTTGTTTTATAAGTGATTTGGAACATGGACCAGCCTGAGCATGAAGCTCTCCATGATTGTTTGACAATGTTTCGAAAGCCTTTCCTCTGTAACCATATGTTCTCGAATTTATAGGGTAGTGGTTTAAAATTATTATTTTTTGACAACACAGTTGAAATCGGGCAATGATCCGAATTAGCGAATGATCCATTTTTGGTTACTAGATCAGGAAATATATCTAGTAGCTCATGATGCACTAAGACCCTCTTTATTTTTTCATAGATGTTGTTCGAGCTGTCTTGACTCTTTCTCCATGTAAACGGATTACCAATTGTTGGGACCTCCTCCATGGAACAGTCGTCTTTGAATTGTGCGAGTCGTACAAGTGTCCCAAGAGTCACCTCGGCCCCTCCCCATTTATCCGAGGGTTGGCTTCACTAGTACAAATCGGACATCTTACGGGAAATATTTCTTGGGAGTTTTAAAAAACTCCTGTGAAATCAAACTCGCAAGGGAGTTTTTATAAAAACCCCCGTTATATGTCTTTTATTTTTAAGAAAACAAATCATGTATACTTTGACGGGGTTGTTTTTTAAACCTCTATATACTCCAATTTCTCTCGGGATGTTTTTTTAAAACACCCGAAACATATTTTGTACTGTATAAGAAAAGCAAAGGCGAGAACAATTATTTAGATCAAGAAGAAAACCTAAGGAGATGTGCTTGCAGAGGCGATCGAAGAATTGCTCCGATAGAAACCGTACAAACGACGTCGGTGATGTAGAAGCTTTAGCCCCTTCGATCTCTCTTACTCTCGCTCCGCTCAGAAAATCCATTCACTCTCCTTTCGCCTTCTTCGATAAATCCGTGCAAATTAGGGCTGTCTTTCGCCCTCTGTGGTCAATTCGTGCAAATTAGGTTTGTCTTTGGTGACGGAATTGCCCAAATTAGGCTGAAGGTTGTACTCAGGTTGGTATATCTCTTCTCCACGATTACTGTTTGGCAGTGACATGACTCTAATTGAATCGCCCCAATTTGGTTGTAACCCTTTCTCTCTTCTCCTTCTTAGTTTAGGGTTATCATATATTTGTGGTGTCGTGGTGGTATACAGTATACTCAGTGACATCCAAATCAGGTTGGTCTCTCTTTCTCTCCATGTTTAATTTTTTATATTGATATGGGCTCACCAGAACAGCAAACCGAATGGCCTTAGTTTTGATGCTCTTAATTTCCGCAATTCCCTTTACCGCACTTGTTTCATTGAATGCTAGTTTGATGCTGTTCTGGTGCTATTTGTGAATGCCAGTTTGCTTATGTTCTAGTGCTATTTAGGAGAAAATATAGAGTATGTCCAAGATTAACATTTCTAAGACTTGAGAGGTTCAAATTATAATCAGCATGTCTAGGGCGATGTTTGATTTCAATTCATACCCAGAATGTCTAATGAATGTTTAGGGAGATGTTTGACTGTCTTGAAGATTTATGAGCTCTATGAGACATCTGTCTTTGTTTATTATCTGTTATTTATTTTTGTACGATGCTTTTTATGGTTGTCATGCCTTCAACATTTCTAGTTTTAGGTTAAGGTCCACTAGTTATATGATCTTTGCATGTTTAGATTAATATAATATCCCAAATGATTGTTATGTAACAACTCCTCAAGATGGATGACGAATTATTTACCTTTAGTTATTTAAAATCTTGGGGCAAAGCACTTTGATCATGAGCTACATATTCATATATCTTTAGCATTCACTTCTGTTGATGGGGGTGCCCATATGTGCTAGTTTTGTTATGTGTCCAAGTGGTCTTATTTCAAGCAAGGTTGAAGTTGTATATGACTCATTATGATTCTAAATTATTTCCGTTGTTTACTTATTGATAAAGTTTGAAATGATTTGAGAAATCTTTATTTTTGAATTATATGAAATTTGTTTCATTTAAGTGACAAATTGAGCAACCATGAGTTTTCCAAGAAACAATAAATAAGTGAAGTTGATGATTCGATACATATAAAATGACATATAATGAGTTAAATAATGTCAATTACTCTCTTATGGATGTTTTTGACCCTTACTAGTGAGTGTTTTTCCAATTTCTGAATTAATACATGCTTATAGGTGTTTCCTGAATCTCTTCTTATGCAACTTCTGAAAGCAATGCTGCACACAGATACTGAAGCACGTGTAGGTGCTCACTATATATTCTCTGTATTCCTGTTCCCCAGTTCTAATTATACCAAGCAACAAGGGCTCCCTTGGATAGCTAGTTGTTGTCGTGATCGGCAAAGACGCCAATCAAATACTACGTCGACATTTGCATCAGTGTCAACTTTACTTGAAAAACTTCGAAAAGAAAAGGATGGTGTTGCAGTAGACAAGCTTGGGATTAATAGTCTGGACGATTCTAAGGGTGCAGATTTTTCTGAGGAGGAACTGAAGCAAGGATGGACCCAGAAGAGTTCTCCAAGCATTTGCAAAATAACATCTTTTATTGAACGAGCTGCAGGAAATCTGAGCTTCTCTGAGGTGGTAAGTGCGTTTTCTCAAGTTCAAATCAGTGTTATTGGCTCTGTTGTGTTTCCAACACATTTGGCTGAAATTATTTAGTCGGTGCAGGAACCTTGTGCGATGAAACTGGGCGAAGATCAGGTGGTGCAATTGTTGTCTGGGTTCTGGATATAGGCCAATCTTCTTGATAATTTGCCATCAAATTATGAAGCTATGTCACATTCTTACAGCTGGACTCTCGTTTCTTCACATTTTCAGGTATTAAAATAAAAGAAATATGAAGCAGCTCTACTTTGGAATTCTTCATATATACTTTCGAATGCTTTACCTTTTTTGTGCATTTACATATATTATATGAAGCTATGGTACATTTTATGGCTTAAATTTTGTAGGGTGTAATATCATTTAGAGAACAAAGTGTTGGCCTGTGGAATAATGAATATCAACGAGTCCCGCCAACAAGAACTGTATCTTTCTGATCAAGTCATCGTGTTCGGTTCGTGTCGAGCAGATCATCATAAACTTGTAAATCATCTTAGTGCTTTATTTCCCCCAAACTCTAGCCATTCATATAATTATATATATTGTTTAACTTCAATATCGATAGATGAATATTAACTAGTCTGTTTGTTTTTCTGAAATAAAATTGTACTGTACTACACCATTGCCTATTTGGATGATAGGAAAGATGAACTGCTTTTTATTTGTCATCATTTTGCCGAATTGCAATATAGGGTGTATAATATAGGGTCATGATGTTGTTATTTTGGTATTTGGTGTAGAGTCTCCTGGCTTTCTACCGGTTCAATGAATCGGGCAGGAAGCTGTTTTTTTTATAAAAAATTACAATATTTCTCGGGGGTTTTAAAAAAACCTCCTGAGAGAGTTAAAGGTAAAATACCATATTTGATACACCTATCTCTCGGGAGTTTTTAGGAAAACCCCTGACCGAGAATTGTTTCTCAGGGGTTTTTATAAAACTCCCGAGATACATTTCTCAGCGATGCGAATAACGGGAGGTTGAAAACTCCCGTATGCTTTGTAAAAAAAACCCCGAAAGACGTTTGTTCTGTACTAGTGCTTATTTCATTCAGCTCGCCCATGACAAGGCAAGGGATGTTACTTTGGTTTATTATATGAGTCAATCTTTCCCAAAACTCATTCTTATCTCCTTGGTTAAGGGGGGCATATACAAAGAGCAATTATCACTCAATATTTTTCTCCTATTATTCTTGGTAAGTGGATGATGACTGAAATGGTTTCATTTGAAAAGGAATTTTCATTCCATAAAAGAGCTAAACCACCAGCTCGTCCCAAGGCCGGAGAACAGCAGATATTTGTAAATTCCGCATTTCTCCAAACTGATTCATTAGGTTCAGTAGTTGTTTTAGTCTCAGCTAGGATTAGCTTTTGAATATGATCCGATGATCTCCAAGCACTAATGTTTGTCCAGAAGGTTGTCTTCCCTATCCCTCTGCAGTTCCAGTAGCGTATAATCATAAACCTTTGGTTGTTATTAGGGGTATACTTGTCTTTTCAAAAAAAAAACCAAAATCTAAAAAACCTTAAAAAATAAGCTTTTTTTCAACCTCCAATTTTAACTATAAACTAGCTAAAATTAATTACCATACGCAGCTTATAATGTAAACTAGGGTGATTTTGGTAAATGGCCTTTTTTAAATATTCAATTGGGTACTTAGGCCCTAAATCAATTTAATTAGTTTTACCCTAGACCCCTTCCCAATAGAGTGGGTTGGTCAATGGTCAACCGTTTGACCATTGACCGGTCAACGTTGACCAACCCATTTTGATGCCATTTTTTTTTTATATTAGTGATGCCATATTTTACCGTTTTGATGCCAAAATTTTATTATATTTTATATTCACTTTGATGCCACTTTTCTAATGAAATGATTGGATGACACTTTTTTAATGCCACTTTTTTTAAACATTGATGACATTTTTTGTTTACTGTAATGTCACGTTGACCATTGATGCCATTTTTTTTACTGCTAACGACTGATGCCACTTTTTTTTATGCCAATTTTTTGATGATATTTTTTTTACCGTGATGCCGTTTTTTTGATGAAATTTTTGCACGGTAGTATTTTGATGATATTTTTTTCAAATTAGTATTTTGATGACATTTTTTACCGTGATGCCAATTTTTTTTTAAATAGTGTTTTGATGACATTGTTCCTTTAAATTGATGCCACTTTTTAAAAGTAACTCAACTGTAATTATTCGATGCCACTTTTTTAATAAAATCGTTTGATGTCACTTTTGTAATTCAGTAAATTGTATATCGATATATTTTCATTGATTCTACTTTTATTCACCGATGAGTGATGACATACTTGTGATGAGTCTGATGACATTCTTTGTTGATGATATTTTTATAAAATTCATGACATATGAGCTTAATACGTAATTACACTTCTTTGATGACATCTTTTTATTGATGAGAATTTTATTGATGACTTTTATTCATTAATTGATCTCAATCATTTGTGATGATATTTTTATAAAATTGGTGACATTGAAATATGAAATGTAGAATCAAAATAGATGAGAGAAAAAAGATGAGAGAAAGAAACTATCAAACCAGGAAACACACTGTCCTGTATCAATATCCTTCCCATTGTCCATACATGAATCCATCTTTGGATTCAATATCTGGGAAAAAGCAGTAGCTAATGGAGTAATAGACAAAGGAGCACAAGGCTCCTCTTACCTAAGAGAAAAGGAGAAACAATAATCAGATTATAATTATGCTTATTCAACCAAAAAAATGTTTCATCAATAGCATGTGTACAAAATGTAAGAGTGTAGAGCTCCGAAATATCTCATATGGTAAAAATAGGTACCCAAATTTCACACATGATAGTGATAAAAAGAATATATGAATAATCCCCTCTACTTACCAATCAAAGCACTGCCATCTTCAAAATAACTCAAGTATGCATCAATGATCAATCCCCTCTACTTACCAATCAAAGCACTGCCATCTTCGTTGCTTTTGTCTCACTGCTGCCAACCCACTCTCTCACTGCTGCCAGTCTGCCACCCTTTCGCTCTCATGGAGATATGGTCTCAGGTATCTTAACGTTTCAAGCAACAAGCTTTCCAGTGGATTGCCGCCAGAATTGGGGACTATGTGGCCGGAAAATGCTACTGTTGATCTCTCCTTCGACAATCTGACGGGCAAGATCCCGGAGGTGAAGGCGCTTGTGGCTCAAAAATCGGAGGCTTTCGCCGGGAATCCGGATTAATGCACCGCAACAGATCAATCTTGTATGCCCAATCTACAACAGCATATAAATCTTCCTGGATACAAGAAAAAATTATAAAAGTCAGGGCATCACAAGTAATCAAATGTGTTCTCTATGTTCAGTACTTAATTCATGTCCAGCTAGAAGTAGAAGAAATCTGAAATATTCTTAAGAGCCAGAAAATTCGATCATGGATAGAGACTACAAAGTAATGGAATCACAAATTGGAGACCCACTTCTATCCAAAATCTCAGCTAGCACGAACAGAATTGACTCAATCAAACACCACTTACTGCACAACAACTCCAATTAAGCCGATCTACGCAAGCGATGAAAGCAAAACCCTAAATTTCTGAAAGATGAAAGTAATCAGAATCGAAGCCACATTGGTGACAAATTACATCAAAGCACAACGTTTCTGAACGAGCCTCTTTCTGAACGAGGCTCTTTAAATCAGTCTTTGAATCTCTTTGTAATGCATCATATTCATCACGTTGGCACAATGATGACAACCATAGTTTGTAGAAATAGGCTTTAATTTTGCAATAATAAAACAAGTGAAAGAGTTTAGTTAGGAAAGACAAGTAATAAACGAGTTGATTTCATTTATTGATGCATATATTTTCCTAAATGCTCAGAGAAAAATCAAAACAATAGAAATACTTGTCTCATGAATTGGGTGTTTCTAAAACAAGAGAAATTGTCATCAATTTTGACATTTTCACCCAAAATCAAAACCCTAAATCCATCAAATATGTAGATCCTAAATCAGCAAGATCTGGGCTGGGCAAATGAATGTAATCTTCTCGAAAATCATGAATTAGGTGTTTCTAAAACAACTCATAGGTTATAAAATGTCAACTGCCTAAAAGCAAAAGAAGCATAGCTCAATGAATTAGCCATTGCACTATAGCACTTTTGAGACATTCCTAAACTCAATAACGAATGAATCACAAAATCATTCATGAAAGCAAGCTAACAAATATAATGTAGCCAGCACACATAATTTACTAATTATGATACAAAAATCCAATAGTGGATGTACCTGAAGTAGCAAAAAAACAGCATAAAAGTTTTTGCAAAACAGTAACTATAATTTGGCATTGTAATACTAAAATGTGCAAACACCAACAAATAAATAGACATAGAAGTGAAATGAAGCCTGAAAACCCAAAACCCATTGGAAACAACGCGCCATCGCGTGTGCCCCCTTTCTCCCACAATCCCAACCCAGAAAACCCTAGATCAAAAAATCGATCGATCCCTGTGAGCAATCTCACTGCAAATCTCACTGAGAATCAAATATCAAAGCCTCTCAAAAGTCCAAATAAGTGTTGTCCAATCAATCCCAAATCCTTCTTCTTCTGGACTTGGCATCAACTATGGAAATCTCAAAGTGCGGGGGTTTGGGTCTTCGTCTGTCTGCTCTCAGGCTCGCTCCTCTCTCCATCGCTTCAGGGGCTTACTTCGGCTTTCATGATTGCTACCAACTACTCCCCTTACTGGATCTGGCACAGACTTCAGAATTCTATTCTTGCGGGAGCTTGGGTTTGCTTTTGGCTTCTCGACGACTCTTCCCTCTCTCCATCGATTCTGGGGCGTCACTTCTCGGGCTCTCTTGGGTCCCCTCTCATAAATCTGGTGAGATTTGACGCATCCTCTATTCGGATCAACTCTCTCTGTAGGAGTGGGTAAGGCCGAGTGACTTACGGCTTCGACCAGTGTATTTCCAATCATCATTCTCTGGATGGTTTATTTTCTCTCTTTGCTGTCTGCACCTTGAACAGGTATGGCTCTACTCTTACCCTTATTCTTACATCTCTCCAATCCAATTATAATTTCCTTGATAGACTTGGATTTCTGAACCTTTGGTGGCTCTTTCTCTGCCTCTATATAAACACCAGTGATTCTCCATTAAATGTACCTCTCTTACCTACTTTTCTGGTTCTGATTGTTATTGCTTTCCACCAATCCCACTGTGCTTTCTCTGTGTTCTTTCGTTACATTTACTCTTTGTGTTTTGTTTTTACTATGGAACCAAACCAAACTGGAAAAGGGAAGGGGGTCCTCATTGAGGATCCACCGACACCCAAAAAACCCAAAACCAAAGGGAAGGGAATCCTCTCTGAGGATTCACCGACACCCAAAAAACCAATCAAAAAATCAAAGATACCCAAGCCACTGAAAAGTGACAAAGGTAAGGAAAAACTTGATTTCAACTCCTTTTTTACCCAGCTTCAACAATTTCACCCACAATACCGTTTCCCCACAAATGCCAGGCTCTATGGGAGAGCCTTTGGTGCTCCCATAGACTTCAAAAAACTGGAATCTAAGCTAAACTTTGATTGGAAAGGGATCACTGGTGAGCTGCAGATTGTGGAGCTACCCAACCACTGGTTTGAGGTTAGATTCACTGATCCAAATGATTTATTTATGGTCTGGGAAGCCAGACCTTTTCATGTATATGGTCAACTGATCATCCTTAGGATCTGGTCTGATGCTTTTGATCCTATCTCTGAGAATACTACTGCTATAGACATGTGGGTTAGGATCACTTCTATTCCTGAAGCTTACAAAAAACCTGGTGCCCTTGCATTTATCATAGAAAAAAACAGATTTGGAACTTACATTAAACATGACCCCACTGTTGATCCTAGTGCTAGGTATGCAAGAATTTGCATCAACCTAGATCCAACACTTGCTTTGTCAAACACAATTCTGATTCCAGTCAATAAGGATGAGGTTTCTGCCCACATTATCTGGTTTGAAGAGTTTCCAGAAGGTTGTGGAAACTGTGGTGGGCAAGACCATATTTTTAACCATTGTCAAAACTTCATACCCAAACCCAAAAAAATTCAGGTCACCATAAAGAAACCACACAACATGATTCCCAAACATAGCTTGGGTGAGGGCTGGTCTACTATGGGAAAGAAGGGGAAAATTCTTAAGATGCCTAATCCCATCCATTCCTTTGGGAACAAGCCCTATCTCACTGCTAGGAGTGGGGTGGCCATTGCATTTGAGGCTTTATCCAACTCCTCCAACTCCTCAATTGGTTCTAAATCAGCCTCTGACCATACAACAGTTCCTGACACCTATCCTACACCCTTACCTCCTGATGGTGTGCTAGCTACTGACAACTTGGCTCCTAGCCCCCTCCCTCACTTTGTTGGCATCACTGGTAACCCAGCAGGATGGGTTCCTGTTGCTGGTTTCAATGGTGCCCAGGGTGGTGGTAGCATGGCTGGCCAATCTTCTGCAACCATTACCCCTGCTGTAAACACCCACTGCACTGAGACCCTGTTGATTTCAGACACTCGCAACACCATCACCTCTAATGATGATTCAATGGAGCTTGCTTACCCACTCCCTAACCCAGAGCTGTTCAATGTGGTGGGAGCTGAAGTGGAATCTGAGACACTTCCTTCTCTCCTCTATGACTTTGATGAGGATGATATGCTTGGTGGAGATTATGATGAGGGTTGTTACCTACTTGAGGAACCTGTGACTGACAATCAGGTTGATATTATCTCTGAACCCTCTTTCCACTCTCTACAATCAAACACATCCTTCATGAGGATGCTGTCCACCTCTGAGACTCCACTGAAGGACTCTTCCACTTCTGGCTCTCTCAAAAGGAAAGCTGTGGGTGGGGAGGATGACACAGCAAGCTCCAACCTGAAGAGGGGCAACAACAACAAGTAATTCCATGATTTTCAAGATTTTGCCAAGCAATGGGATGATCTGGCCTTGCCCATGGGCTGTTTGTGATGACTGCTACCTATCCCCATCACATTTTGAAACAACCCAAGAATCTTCTGCAAAAAACTCTTTCCCTATTTTTTGGCAAAATCATGAATGCTTTGTATTTCAGTTTGCTATCCTATGGTTTTATTTCTTTGATAACATCTGTAATGAGGGCTCAAAATTTTCTGGAATATCCACATGTATTATAACTCGCCCTATTAATGAAGCTTGGTATTATGTTCTACTGATGGCTTGCTGGACTCATATTTCTTACTTACCTCCAACTGGAATTTCAACCATAAACTTGATGACAACACTTCACTGGAAATATTCACTGCTGAAATGTTGTGGTTTCTGGTTTCAAAACTTCTGTTTTAAAACTCATGGAAAAACACCTAAAATCTATGAAGCTGAATCTGATCTGGGCTTATTAGAAAGCCATGATTCTTTTTATACTACCATCTACTCTATAAAAATTTACCTCATTATAGTACAGATAATGATTGCTTCAGTTTGGACCTCTCTCTTGACTGTTGTTATTGTTATCTCATTCAATGCTAAAAGATATACATTTCCAATACTTGTTCCTTGTCTGTTAATTTGCTGCTATTGTACTTATCACAATTTTAGGGGCATCACAAGTCTATTAATATTTGCTCTTTACTTGGAAAACCAAAAGATTACAGCTCTTATGATTAAAAAATTTACATACTTAGTGCTCCACATTTGGGACCTCTTTTACTATTACCTGTTGACAGTTGTGAAGTTGTGTGCTTTATTTTGGTTTCCTTGCTTGCCTGGTTGGACTGATATCACACTAAACCCTATTGAAAATACATATCCAAGTCTTCCTACATGGCTACCATATCACTGCTATATTAATCGTGGCTTTAGGAGTGTTGATAATTCCTTCACTACTGATCAACAATCCAACCTAAAAGATATAGCCCTCAAGTTAATAAGAAAAACGAACCTAGCACCTATACTTTGGAATTTCATTTACTATAACTGGTTACTGCATGAATACTTTTATTTTATACATGATAACTGCTCGAGGTTGGGTATAATTACTAGTCAGAATTTTCTTAACCTTTTTACCTTCTATACAAGATTATCCATTCTGCCTGCTACGAGGATTGACTTTAATTTGATCTCCTTCTCTGTCTTAAAGAAATTATACACTCATCACCCCTAACTTGTTCACTGCATTCTTACTACTATCTTGCCCACTGTTGCATCAGGATCCCTGCACTCTTCTTAACCTCTGATCAGGTTTTACATAACATGAATGTTATATCAGTCAAGACTAAAAGAAAAACACATGCAGCACTCTATTCATGGGTGTTTATAGTTTGCTGGACTACTTATATTTGCTTAAGGAGTTTTGCATATGTTACAAGCTATGATAATAACATTATGCTCAAATCTGTAGATAGCTATCAATTAAACATAAGAATCTCCCATCATATACATATATCTGAACTCCATACTTATTCTGCTCGAGGGATTCTATCTCTCGAGCAAAGTGTGTGTTTACTATCTATACAGACCATTAACACAACCAGGAGGGAAACAATAAACACTATAAGCAGAAATTGGACAACAATCCTACAAGAATCCAGCTACAAAGGAGCAAAAAAGTACACAGGAAGTAACTGCAATCAGAAATGGGAAGGAATAGCCCATGTCTCAATATTACATTGCAACTCAAATAGAAGTTGCTTTGGGAAGGTTTGCTACTGCTGTAACCTTTTTTATCTTCCATGGACTTTTACCTGCTCACTTCCCTTACACTGCCTTCTAAACTACTGCAATCTTTTCAAATATGATAACTTAACTAGAAGAAGTAGTGATTGCTACTTTCTGTTAATTATCCGACTGGCTAAGAATTTAAACAAAGCAACCAAGACTATAAAACATTTCAAAACTGTAGCAAGCTATGATCCTTCCCTCACTTACTTCCAACCCCCTTCACTAAAAACTGTCAACCATCATAATCACTACCATGACCAGTACATGCTTCATCCCCTCACGCCCCTAGGGACTTCTAATCCGAAAACCTCAACTTTAGTTTGCACTAGATTCTGGTTCTTAGTTAGTATCAATTATAGTTCTAGCTTTGCTAATTTACATAATGTCTATAACCTACCCCCAATCAGCAACCAAAACCTATGGTTTAAAGTTTCACCTGACTATCAGAGGCAACTAGGATGCCTTTTTCCTGCAGAAAACTCTCTTTGGGTGCTTTTGCAGTATAAGGTTATACATTATGTTTATATAGTAATTTCATATCACAACACGGCTCACAACTCATCACTAAGTTACTCTCTTGGATTTGCTATAAATGATTGCCTACATCATTTCTACTATTCTTTATTACACAATCCTTTGAAAATTACCATTATCTGTAACTCTATGCTTATAAATTCACCATGGAATTACAGTCCTAATTTGATGATGACTCTCTCAAAAAAAAACCTTGAGAAAATAACAACAATGCACAATGAAGGGGCTCTGACTGACTATTGAATATCTACCCATGTTGCTGTCTATGATCTTGAACTTTATGACAAACTAGACTTCTTCAATATCTGTTTAGATTTTAAATTGCATTATCTACCCTCACTTATGAAGAAGCCTGATTCATATCTTACCTCCCTAACTGTGGGGAATTTTATGCTCCTAAACAATCTTGGAAATACATTCTTATCATCTATCATATGGCCTTTAAATTACTGTTGGCTCCTTTCTCATTGCTTGTGGAAAATGGAAACTCTTATAAACTTAAACCAGTACTTAAATATGGTGTATATTTCACACCTGGTCTCCCCTACTTGGTAATTTTATAAGTACTGTCATACTTACTTTTGCTTATGGAAATTTCTAATTCTCACCAACTATGAACTCTGCGCTAACTATGAACCCTGTACTAGGTCTGCTCTTAGGATCTCTCCTCACGAGCAATTTGGGTGTCAACATCCTATACAGATTCCCAACATGATGATCAGAGAAACAACATGGACCAAGAGCACAAACGGGACCCCAAGATTTCTATATCCCAGCTGCAAAATAACTACATGGTTTACAAGGAAGTTCTTCAAGCATCAATGGGAAGGAGTTAACTGCACTTCACCATCACAAAATAACTCAAATACGAAGGGTCATTGGAGGGTTTGCAACTATGGTACATTTCTTGTCTTTCTAAGGCTTACTACAAGTAACTCCATCACAACCTGTCTCCAACTTTCGACCTGTGTTGCAGTAGCCCTAACTTGCACAAATATTTCTAAACTTGTAAGACATAAATATGGAACTTCTCTTACTTTCATGAAACTTTTTCTCCCTACAATGGAGTTGAGTTTCTATATGAATATTTGCGAGCAACTAGAAAGGTATGAAGTACCAATTGTTAGTGGTAAAATTTCTGGGTTTCAAATCGCTTTCATTAAAACCAGTTATACTCGTAATCTAGGATCAAACACTATAACAAACAAGCTTCCGAAATTTAGAGTAATTCGAATCAATCACGACCTTATAACTAAAAACTTTACCTCTACTACTAGAAAAATGAATCCCGAAACCACCAAAGATACCACCTCTAAAATCATAAATAAAACAATCTATTTTACAAATCAATACCTCTATAAGTATGGTCCTAACTCTTTAAGGTACCAAAACCCCCAACTGGTTTTTTATGAAGTTTAGCTTCTGGAATGTGAGGGGACTTAGTAGGAAAAATGTATGGACTCAGATCGAATCTACTGCCAAATCGGATCACATTAAAATTTTAATGTTAGCCGAAACAAAGTTAACTAACCCACCACCAGAAAACTGTTGGAGAAAACCGGGTTTCGACAAAATGTTCTTCCGTCCCTCAAATGGCCTGTCAGGTGGCCTCTGCCTCCTTTGGAAGGAATCGCAATTACAAAATGAAACTATCACCATTAGAAACTCCACTGATAGGATTATTCAGGCAGACTATACCAACACTAAACTAAACATTAAAATAGAAATTCTATTTATCTATGCAACCCCGTATGCAAACGAAAAAAATGAATTTTGGTCATCCATGGAAGATTATATAAGCAAATCTAAGGACTCTCTGATTATTTTGGGAGATCTAAATGAGATTTTGGAACCAAACGACAAGCAGGGAGGTAGAATACCATCTATAAACAGATTTAGAAGACTTAGAGATTTAATTAATAGTCATAATCTGGTTGATTCACCAACTTGTGGCAATAACTACACTTGGAGAAAACGAGAACATGGCAGCGATAACATTTATGAGAAATTGGACCGTGCGATTGTAAGTCACTCAATCCTAAAAAACTTTCCTAATCTTTTTACTAAAAATCATGCTTTCTTGAAATCTGACCATGCACAAATCACCCTGGATCTAATGGATAACCAAAAACCAAAACTACAACCTTTTAAATTTGAAATGGCCTGGACCACAAAAACGGACTATGAAAACATTGTTCGATCGGCTTGGAGAATTGACTCCCCCGGTTCCCAAATGTTTAAATTAACAAGGAAACTACAAGAAGTAAAAAGAAAAAGCAAGATCTGGAGCAAGGTAACTTTTGGAAACATATTTCGCCAAATAAAACAAGTAGAATCAGAACTTTTGGAGCTGCAAAACAAGCTCTATAATGCTTATAACTGTGATATAGACAAAAAAATCAAAAGGCTGACAGTTAAGCATGCGTCACTATTAACCTATCAACAGAAATATTGGGGCCAACGAGCTAAAAGAATACATGTTAAATCCACAGACACAAACACAAAATATTTCCACAAAATAGCAACGGGAAGACGTCATAGAAATATAATAAAACAGATCCAAACCACAGCTGGCATAAGAATTAATAGTGAAGAGGAAATAAGGAAACTAATCAAACAAGACTTCAGCCAAAGATATTCCCTTCAAAGACGGCAACAGACCCCTAGCAATTTATTAACATATTTAGGAAACGAAGTTTCGAATGAAGATAATAACTGGCTAACCAGACAAGTAACAAACTCTGAAATAAAAAATGCAGTCTTTAGTCTAGCTAACGACAAATCTCCAGGGCCGGATGGTTTCCCTGCGGGGTTTTTCAAGAAATACTGGCATATTGTTGAACCTTCTGTAATCAAGGCAGTAAAAAGCTTTTTTCTTAGTGGGCGGATTCTGAAACAAACGAACCACACGTTCATCGCTTTGATACCGAAAACAGACAATCCAACAACAACCTCACACTATAGACCTATAAGCCTTTGTTCGACAACTTACAAGGTAATATCTAAAGTATTAGCATCAAGGTTAAAAAAAATCATCCCTAAAATAACCCACCCCCTACAGAGCGCCTTCTCTTCTGGCAGATCTATACAGGATAACATTTTAATTGCAAATGAAATCTTTCACTCCTTCTCAAAAAAAATGGGAAAAACTGGCTGGATGGCGGTTAAACTAGACATGGAAAAGGCCTTTGACATGGTGGAGTGGGAATTCCTTCTTTCCACTATGCTCAAACTAGGTTTCTCGCTAAAATTCACGAATTGGATAAAGGAATGTATAACCACGGTCACTTACTCTGTACTGGTAAACAATGAACCAACTGACGTCTTCTTCCCCGAAAGGGGCTTACGCCAGGGCGACCCTTTGTCACCTTATCTATTCCTAATTATTTCCGAAGTCCTCGCTAGAGGTCTTCAAAAGGAATCTGAAAAGCCACAGACCCATCTAGGAGTAAGACTTACAAGAGGCGGAACAAGGATTCCCTTTCTAGCTTTCGCAGATGACATTGTTATATTTGCGTCGGCTACTCAGACGGGATGTGACCAAATCAACAAAACATTAAGGGAGTATACCGCGTTGTCAGGGCAACGAGTGAACCGACATAAGTCCCAATTCCAAACCTCAAAAAACGTATCGACTGCACAGAAAAATCTTATCCACAGTGAACTGGAAATATCGCACACCCCTAACTTAGGAAACTACTTAGGATGCCCAATCATCGAAGGAAGAGTCACGAAAGACCTTTTCAAAGACCTTATAATGAACAACAAAACTCAACTACAGAAATGGAAGGCGAATTGTCTCTCACAAGCGGGAAGGTGTACTCTAATTAAATCTACACTATCAGCAAAACCATTTCATTTAATGCAATGCTTCATGTTACCTAAATCGGTTCATACAGAGCTGGACAGAATCAATAGGCAATTCCTTTGGAACAAAGGGCCCAACCATAAACCACTCATCAGTTGGTTTGATATATGCAAAACAAAGGAAAATGGTGGGCTCGGACTTCGTTGTTCCGAGGACATGAATAAGGCTTTACAAATGAAACTGCAATGGAAAATACTAGCAGAACCTAATAGCCCGTGGGTTAAACTAATCAAAGAAAAATACATGAAGACGAGCAATATACTTAGTTACCAAAAGCGGGGGGATCATCGTGGCAATGGACACAACTAATAAAATTAATTCCCCTTTTCAAACAGGGCCTTCAATGGTCTATTGGGGATGGTGCGGCGATAAACTTCTGGAACGATCTCTGGATTGGACAAACTCCCCTTAAAATATTTATCCCAGATACTCAACAGATCGATGAGTCAATAAACATACAATACTTCATTAAAGAGAACAAAGTATGGGACCGGAACAAATTATTTAGGAAATTACAAGGACTGTTACCAAATGACTTAATAGAAAAAATCACAACAGTACCATTACCCGAGAACATCCATGTTGATAGACTATATTGGAAATGGAGTAAGAATGGGTGGTATACAACAACCTCGGCAATTGATATGATACATAAATCCAAAAACCACACAAATTCGGATATAAGCTGGGTTTGGGAGCTGAATAACCCGCCCAAAATAAAATCATTCTTGTGGAAAGTCCTAAAAAATGCAGTACCAACAACGGTTAGATTAGCATCTCGAAGGCTAGGGATCCCGACAAATTGCCCCCATTGCGACTCATGCTACGAAGACTTATATCACTTATTATGGGATTGCCCAATTACACGGGGCGCTCTTATGGCAAATGACCCAGGTTCCTTTATGAAGATGCATGGTTGGTTTGAGAAAGGATACCCGATCAATGAAACTATTTGGAATATTAAGAACACAATTGGGAAAACAAAATTTGAAGACATAGCATTTATCTGGTGGAGCATCTGGTTCTCTAGAAACAAAACACGCTTCGACAGTATAACACCAGATATAAGAAAGATACTAGATTTCAAAAAAGATCAAAAATTTATATGGACAACCACACAGGCAACAGAACATACAAAAGATAGTATAACAACTACAACAAGCAACCCAAAACCCAGATTAACTTCAAAAAGAAAAAGAACCAAATGGGAACCACCTCCCCAAGATACATATAAACTTAACTTTGATGGCTCGCTATCCCCTAGAAATAAAGGCACTTTCGGGTTTATCATCCGAGACCACAAAGGCTCTCCTGCCTACTGTGGCTGGGGACCATCACCGATCGATTCTGTATGTGGTTGTGAAAGCCATGGACTATGGAGTGGCATTCTCGCTGCAAAGAAATTAGGAATAACAAAATTGACTATAGAAGGAGATAACTTAACAATTATTAAGTGTTTTAAAGGGTTGGGGAAGCCTACTGGAGACTCGGATATGATTGTCTCAGACAGTCTAGTCTCGTTAGGCTTCTTTTGTTCGGTCGAGATTCGTCATGTCTACCGGGAAGCAAATCTAGTGGCAGATCGATTGTCACGACTTGATTCTGCTTCACTTGGTCCAATGACTCCTGATGATTCTCTCTTGCGTAGTCTCATCCGAAAGGATGCTCTTGGCTGATAGGGCTTAGTCCTATGGCCAAATTTTTTCCGTTTCAAAAAAAAAAAAAAAAAAAAAAAGACATAAAAGTAGATCAAAGATCAAACAAGGACTAATAACAGTCACCTTCTTGTCAAGGAAAGCTCCCAATGCCTGACATAGACCAACAGTAGTAGTAGATTTGCCCTCACCAAGAGGAGTTGGGGTGATTCCACCAACCACCACATAGTATCCATCCTCATGCCCTTTAAGGTCGTCAAGTACTGATAACAACACCTGTAGTTTCAATAATGAACATCACTGAAAACCATAAGAAAACCTGAAAAAAGGGACACAAGCAAGAGGAAGATCACAACTCTGTCAACAAAATCAGTATGATTCGTTTTAATAGCAAAAATCAAGTGCAAGATCTAAAAAGTACTGTCTATTTTTCCAGAATCAAAATCAGGGATATAGCAAATTTGTGATAACTACTACATATACTCAAGGAACCAAATCCAGAATTGACAGCAACAGGCATCAATTTTCAATCACTTGAAAAGATGGATTCACTCAAAGTAAGTACAACCACAAACAAAAACCGGCGCATTCAGCAGAATTAATCAATTAGGCAGATTGCGAACTCGATCTTAAGAACAAACTTAAAAGAAGGCATGAATCGGGAACAAGAAAAAGGTCAACGATGGAAAGGGAAAAACAACCTTGGCTTTGTATTTGCCGTAGAGATCGTAATGAGAAGGGCTGAGATTGAGCTCTTTGGCGATCTCAGCGATGTGGAGAGGCTCAACAGCGTTGGCAATGTCTATGTCGGCAGGCACCGGGGACACCACTTGAAGCTTCCTCACTGTTGAGCCCGCCATATCTCCTCCGTTCTTCAGTCTCTCCCCTTCGACTTCGCTGCTGAGAGGAAGAGAGAGAGAGGAGTCGTCCAAATCTTTAGATCCGCTGGTAAAGGAAGGAGAATAATGGGTCTAGATACCGAAAAAACAACTAATAGGGTTTCTGCCGACTAAAAAAACAATTAATGGGTCTAACAACCTAATAAAAAATACTAAAAGGTTTATTTCAGCAAATTCCCTCTTTAAACTACCTAATTCTATTAGGTTTTTAGTAGTTAAAAATGCAATCATAGACACTCATAGCTTTTTAATTTATTAAAAAAAACGTGTTAAAAAAGTCAAATATGAGGTAGTAATCAGAAATTGCCATTATATTACATCTTGAGATGACTTGGCAATTGGCAACCAAATGAAACAAACCCAACAGAATGCATATGGAAGCGCACCGGATCTCCATTTTTTGTCCTCTCCATTCGCTGATGTTTTCATGACTTCTTTTGCTTCTAATTTCAATATTTTATTCCTCCACATGCAACTAATCTCATATTTCCCCTTTTCCTTTCATTTTAATTTAATTTAATACAAAGAATTAAATTTAATGAATTTTTCATTAAATTGGAGACCTAAAAGTAAAAATAAAAAATAAAAAATTGTAATATCAAAATCTATCCTGGGATATTATAGGTTGCAATTAGAATTTTGTAGGTGTGAGTATGAGACGGGACGGGATTAGGATAATGTATATACCGTGTGTAATCCCGTCTAATTCCATGTAGTTTTTGCGGGACGATATTGATTTTTTTTTTCTAAATCCTGTCGGGCCTTATCCCTCACGGAATGAGACGGGATTTGTCCCTCGTAAGAAAAAAATTAAAACATAATCCAAAAATAGCAAATATAAGGGTGCAAATGAAAGTCTTACATAATAACCCTTTGAGCAAATAGCAGTAAGCAGTCAAATTAAAGTATTACAAATGCCATTACAAATTAAAGTCCCATTAGCAACTAGCAAGTTTCCCCCTAAAACCTTCGAATGCTTTTAAACATTGATCACAATAGCCAAAAATTGGAAGCCTGCTCCTCCGATAGCTGCCCATACCTATTCAAGGTAAATATAAAGCGGCCATTCCGAGAATTTTGGATAGCTGTCCATTCCAATAATAAGATTCTAACATTTGTAGTTAAATAAATGTTAATGTATAATATAAATATATTCTTATATATTTTTATTTATTTTAGTTATATATATATATATATAAGGGTTAGAACGGAATTTGCGGGATGCGAATTCTTCGTCCAACGTAGTTTTTTTGGGACGGGATTGAATTTTTTTTCAAAAATCCCACAAGATCGAGACGAGATGCGGGACGAGACAAGATTTGCTGGTTTTGTGCCCACCCCTAGAATTTTGGGTCATAGGATAAAAAAAAAATACTACATCCGATGCAAAATAGATGTAGTTTGACTTTTCAACACGTATTTTGGATCGGAGGGAGTATAAAATAAGAAGCTCAAAATTTCATTAAAAAATAATAAAATAATGAAAACAATCTCAGCCCTTGGTTTCCTTGTATCCCACGTATCTCTCTCTGAACCCCCACCCCAAAACCAGTATTTAGGGGTCCATATTCTCTGATTTGTGAAATTTTTTCTCATTACATACTTGATAAGCATTCATTTTTCCCCCAAATTACAACTCATTTGAGCTCATCTTGCTCGCTCAAGAACCTCTTCGCTCCAATCTCTAATCTTTCTCGTTGATTGATAAAATAAGCAAAGCCTTGACCCAATATTTTAATTCATATTAATTCTTTGAAAAAGAAAAGGTCAATAGGTTTTGCAGCTGTAGTGAATTTGGGGATTGAAGGGTGGCTAGGGTTTTATTTTTTTCTGCTTGGATCATACCCTTGAGTTCAGATCTAAAGAGAAATTGTGTTTTGTGAGGGGTTTTTTAGTTTGTGTGAATTGAAGAGGAAATGGACAACATATCTTGTGTGTTTGGTGGGGAAGATGAGCAGATGGATTTACCAGCTGGGTTCAGATTCCACCCGACGGATGAAGAGCTGATCACATACTACCTCTCCCCCAAAGTCCTCAACAGCAATTTCTCCGCCAGAGCCATTGGAGAGGTGGATTTGAACAAGTGTGAGCCCTGGGATTTGCCAAGTAAGTTCCTTAATTTTATATTTATTCATCTAATTTTCCATATTTATTATTATTATTATTTTCTGATGACTGAATGTATTTTTTTGTGTTGCGAATTGCGATACAGAGAGGGCTAAGATGGGAGAAAAAGAATGGTACTTTTATTGTGTGAGGGATAGAAAGTATCCAACTGGGCTGAGGACAAACAGGGCAACAGAGGCTGGCTACTGGAAGGCGACTGGCAAAGACAAGGAGATTTACAGGGAGAAGTCCCTTGTGGGGATGAAGAAAACCTTGGTCTTCTACAAGGGCAGGGCCCCTAAGGGAGAGAAATCCAACTGGGTGATGCATGAGTACAGATTGGAGGGAAAAAACCACCCGACTTCAGCCAAGGTACTAAACCAAAATCCAGCCTAGCTAGCTCCATATGCGTTTTGATTACAGTACCATTTTTACCCTCCCCTGTTGGATTGGCTGTTGTTTATGAGTGGACTGGTGTTTCTTCCTGCAGAATGAATGGGTGATTTGTAGGGTTTTTGAGAAGAACTCATCCGGGAAGAAAATCCCATTCCCGGGGCTAATGAGATCGGAAGCCGCAGAGCTCCCGCCGTTGATGGACTCGTCGCCGAGCCTGAGCCACGTGCCCTGCTTCTCCAACACCATGATCGCTCAGGAGAATCTGGGCGGCTTTGGCGCCACCAACGCCAACCAATACCCACAACCGCAAGGGTACTACCAGGAGGCGGCGCATCATATCAATCAACTTCGGAGCAGTCAGCTGCAGCAGTATCCAATCCCAATCCCAATCCCAATCCCTATCCCGTATGGCCGGTATGGGGATTATAATGAAAATGAGGTGCTGAGGTCCATCCTTGGGAATGGAAGCAATGGAGGAACAGAGGATAAACAGGGGATGATGAAAACCGAGGGGGTCACATTCAGCGTGTCCCAGGATGCATCCTTGTCAACCACTGAGATGAACGCTGAGATCTCATCTGTGGTGTCCAACTATGACTTGGGGAGGGCCCCATTTGATGATTTTCATGAGGCTCCATCCGCTTCCGGTGGACCCATCGACATCGATGCCCTCTTGGACTACCGGAGCTCCGGCAACTGGTCTTAGCGCGCAGATACACTATTGATCAAGATTCAACAACCGGCTCTCTAGCCTCCTCCTCCTCCTCCTACTACTGCTACTGAAGAATCAATTAATGGATAAAGCAGTCAAGGAGAGAATTAGCTTTTAGCTTATTTATTCAAACCAAAACAGAATTTAAAAAAAAAAAACACAAAAGGTGATTAAGCTTTTCCAAATCATTGTCCTAGAAGATGAAGATCATGAATGGGTACTTGGAGTTTGTGTGCAGATTTTACTTGAATCCAAATAGGAATAGGTCTGGGAAGCTAGTGGTATTTTTCAAGTATTTTTTATGTAACATAAACATATATTGGTATTATAAAAGCATATATTTATATTATAAATGTATATAGTGATGGCGTTGGATTGATTTGGCAGGCAAATCCATGGAGCTCAGGCTCAGCTCATCATTTAGTTATATAGGGTTCGTATGGGACGGGGTTAATAAACTGGCTAAAATTATAAATAAGGTAAAAATTTATAAACTGTTGGTAAAAGTAGTTAAAAATTTATGAAAAAATATAAACTCCGTATGGGGCGAAAAACAGTTTATTTGTAAAAAGTAGAATTTATTTGGTTTTTGTTAGGGGTATTGTGGTACTTTCAAACCAAATAAGATAAAAGAGAAGGGGTAAAATAGTAATTATGGAATATAAACCTCAAAATAAGCTTCAATTTACAGCTTATTTATAAACCCTTTTTTTAACCGACTAAAGCTTATTTGTTGTTCCCATACACCGTTTAAACCTGTTTATTTTTTTAACAGCTAATAATTTCACAATTTTTAACCTGTTTATTACGTTGCCATACACACCCATAGTTTTGGTAGGATATGGATTTTGGGAGTTTTGGTCGGATTTGGATTTTGGTGGAGTGATTGAAGAACAAGTGGTTGCAGATGTTAGAGGAAGATATGATCAGTTTCTTCATTCTCATCCCCTTTCCATTTTTTCCTTTCTTTCTTAAGCAAATTTACTTCCTTTTCTTTGCTTTTTCTGTTGGGATTATTCCTTTTAGCCCCCCTTTTCAGTTCATTTTGGTGGGGCCTTCCGTTCAGCAAGCAGTTGCCAAGTTTCTCATTTTCTTCTTTTTCCCACTCGCCTCTCCCTGGATTTAATCAATTATACACTTACGGTTTCTTTCGTCTCGATGGGAAGACGACTATAGGAAAAGCGATTGTTTGATAGTGATCAATGTTTTAAAGGAGATTTGAAAGTGTCTGTGGGAGATCGAGATGACGCTTTCGAATGTTATTGACCTTTGTAGTGCCTTCAAGAGTGTTATCTTCTCGCACACCTTTAGAGAGGGGAACCGGGTTGCGAATCGGTTGACGCATCTTGGTTTTTCTTCGATGTTCGTGGAGGAGCGCTCATCGGCTCAGATTGCCATTTTCGTCCGTTAAAATTCACTTGACGGTTGACCACCCAAATCCCTGTCTTATATCAAAAAGGGGGAAAAAATTTAATTATACACTTGTCATTAAAAATAAAATGTAATGTCAAGAAAGTAGACATATGCCCCACCTATACAAGTTGATATCCAACAACTATCAAGGCCACCTTCCGATTAAAAACCCTCCCTTGGAGCCCGAGAATGTGCTTCTTCACGCGCCCCTAACTCCTCAATCAAACTAGTTTCTACTTCCCACGTTCTTGAGCAAATCCTCTCCAAATCTCCTTCTTTGTGATGCGAGTGGCTCGATTCTCCTTCATTCTTGTCGTCTTGGTATAATTTCTCCCATTCCCCTTGAATCGGTCATCAATTTGGGGTAAAGCTTGCCATTCCGGTCTTTCTCGACTTTCTGGGTGTCCTCGCCTTTCTCCCTTCCTCACTCAATCCTGCTTTTCACCTTGTTCTGTCATGTTCCCCCCTGTTTCGTGCCACGATTTCTTCTCTTTGGCCGAATTGATGCTTCAGATTAATCTTCTTAACCCTGAAAATCCAAAAACTCATAAAAAAATGTTTTATGCTATATGGGTCTTCCTTGGTATGGCGTTTTGGCCATGGAATCAAGAAGGTTGCGAATTTTTTTTGAAAGATAAAGAAAAGGGGTTGTTGTCGGGGGCAACAGGGTGGCTTCCGATGGCAGAATGCTTGGTGGCGGCTGGTTGTTGTTAGCTCCGCCAATAGAATGGATTGTTCAGCGTCAATTGTTCTCCTTCCCTTTTGTTTCTATCGGAAAATCCCGAAAGTGTTATCAAACATATGGTTGAAATCATTAAAAAAAAAGCTACTATGGCCATGGAAAAGGAAGAAGATGCCCTCCGGTGGGTTTGTGGGTTCTGTTGCCAACAAACGACCGCGCGATGGTGGGCAGGGCTCCGGGGGTAGTTCTACTTGCTTGTTGGTTTTGAGTGGTCGAAATATCACAAAACGGGCCTCTCTAGTTAGAGAGCACACCTGGATTTTGCCTTCCGACTGTATAAACGTGGCTGTTACGGTCACCAAGAGGCTTTTCAGATGGTGGATATCAATAATGCACCGTAAAACCAGGTATCATCTTAAGTTATATCTTGAATCAATCTTCAACCAAAAAATCAGTGTCTTTCGAAGAAAGAAGTCTGAGAAGAAATGACTATGGTTAAACGAGGATTAGTGAAATTGGATAATCATTCATGCAATTCATTTAAAACAGTGACTTCGAGTCACACTCACATCCCTCTTAAGGGCCCAAAAACTAGTTTTAAGCTTCCCATAAATGTTCCTCGCTCTTTGTTGGGCTGCTTGTTGTTAGTTAACAATATTTCATACATAACTTTATTTCCATTGATAGGGCAAAACTAAAAGCCCTCCATGGCAAGCTCCAAGAGAATACAAATGCTTTTAGCCTATTTTGGATTGTCTATTGTCAACTTTCTTTTATTGTTGTGTTGAAATCCACGGATAATCCTAATTCATCTACTTCAATGGTTGCTGAAAAAGTATCTGGGTCTGAGAACCTAGTTCTCTCCCCTTCCAAATTCCGTATGGGCCCAAACCCTCTTCATGAGGCTAAACAACCTTTGATCAATCTGGATCGATTAAAGAATGTTTTATATTATCTTGTGATCGATTTTCTTTGTATCATATTGAGAATGTACATTCACTCTACTTATATAAGAACATCTATTGCTATGAGTTTGTATCTAACTCTTTTTTATTTCTCGGTGACATCGTCTGCAACCTTGCTTCCGCTATTGTTTGGAGCTTATTTGTCAGCAAGCTTACATTTAACTACTACCTCTTTGTTGCATTTTCATGTGATCTTCAAGCTCAACCTGCATTCCGGATACTAAAGTGTGTCAATTGGGCTCCGTTAATTGCAGCATTCTATTTGTCAACTAATGCTACTGCACAAATCCTCTTTCAGGGTTACACAAAGTACTTCATGCAAAACCACCCCTCCCTACTCTATGTTGACCGAAAAAAACTTTCACCGACTTATCAATTATGAGAGCATCAAGTCTAGTTTCAATGTATTTTGTTATATGCTTTGTATTTATTATTCCTTAAGCACATGTATATTATGCTACAATTATGGTGAACTAAGTTGATTTGCGCTCTCATTCACCACCCTAACCTGGCTATCTATAGTTCCACGGTTAAACAAACCTTAAGTATTTACATTTTATGGCTAAAAAGCCTTTGGCATGGGGACTCAACCCTTTTCCCCTATGCTGCAACTAGTGTATCATGAAAATCAACTATTGGAATTGTAGAGGGATAGGAAAAACAGCATTTTGGACAAACATCAATGCATTGTGTAAAAATGATCATACAATTACTTGCTCTAGCAGATACAAAAGCTAAAAATATTCCAAATGAAGCTGTTTAGAAGAACACTGGCTTCGACAAAGCAGTTTGGTCACCGACTCAAGGCAAAGCTAGTGGATTGTCTGTCCTTTGGAAGGAAAACGATCTTTTTGATGAGACAATTTCAATATAAATCCACCATCCTGGAATAATTGGGGTTAAACATATAAGCTCGCAAATTGATACTTTTCTAATGATCTTTCTTGTCTATGGCCCTCCGAGCTTGAGGGAAAAGGACGAATTCTAGCAAATGTTGACTAACCTTGTTACAAGTTCTGCAATTTCATGTATTGTGTTTGGGGATCTGAACGAAATAGACTGTAGCTCTGACAAAATTGGTGGGGTGGAAATCAATAATCATATATTCCAGCGACTACTTAATTTCAAAAGTGAATTTCCTATGGTTGATGTACTGACTCTGGGAAACCAATTCACTTGGAGGAAAAAACCTGAGGGGGGTGACAATATTATCAAGAAATTGGATAAGGTGCTTGTTCATCATCAAATCCTCTAATTTTTTTCAGAATTAATAACAACAAATGATGCATTCTCCTCATCAGATCAATGCCCCATTACAATCAACCTTGCTAATGGCAGAATTCATAAACCAACTCCATTTAAATTCGAGAATATTTGGCTACAAACAAAAGATTTTTGCAACATAGTTAAGCAAGCTTGACGAGTGTCATGCACTGGTTCTGCTATGTTTCAAGCTACATACAAAACCAAATGGCTTAAACAAAAAGAAAAGGAGTGAAACAAGAAGACGTTCGGAAACATTTTCCGATAACTCCATGAAATTGAAAGTAGCTTACTAGAGATACAACCACAGATGAATCAACCGAACTGGTTGGATTATATAGCCAAAGAAAGATGTCTCCTACAAAACGAAGAGAAGATTTTGTTATTTCATAAAAAGTATTGGAATCAAAGGGCTAAAACGAAACATCTAAAACCGGCAACTCAAACACTGCTTATATACTTCCATAGGTTAGCAATAGGCAGAAGAAATAGAAAAATTATTCAGTCAATTACTTCTAGTGATGGTACATATATTGAGGGTGATGAAAATATCAAAAATGAAATCTGTCGAGATTTCGAGAAAAGGTTTAGACAAGAAAGGTTAAATGAAAATATCTTAAAGGAGTACCTCAATCTTGTCACCCCGACAACAACCATTGAGGAAAATAATTTACTTATACAACATCCGAGCAATGGGGAAATAAAAAGGGCATTGTTTAAACTTGGCAATAATAAGTCTTCATGCCTTGATGGAATGACAACAAAGTTTTACAAAAAAATAATGGGATATTATTAGGGGATCGATCATCAAAGCAGTTAAAGGTTTCTTCCATTCTGTAAGAATTCTTCGTCAAATAAATCATACATTTATTTCACTTCTTCCAAAATGTCACAATCCCTGTATGACTATACATTATAGACCAATAAGCCTATGCTCCACAATTTATAAAATTATTTTCAAAATCCTAACGAAAAGATTGAAAGATGTAATAAGCAAACTTATCCACCCTTTGCAAGGAGCATTTGTGTCCGATCAGGCTATTCAGGACAATGTCTTAATAGCCCATGAGGTTTTTCATTCATTTCGTAGCAGGAAAGGTAAAGAGGGGTGGATGAATATCAAGTTAGATATGGAAAAATCTTATGATAGAGTAAATTGGAATTTTACAAAGGCGGTAATGGAGAAATTCGGTTTCCGTCCGACGTTTATTAATTGGATTATGGAATGTATATATACGATATCATTCTCCGTTCTCATCAAAAATGGCCCAATGGAGTTATTCAGACCAACTAGAGGTCTTAGACAAGGCGAACCTCTCTCCCCATTTCTTTTCACCTTGGGCCCTGAGGTTCTGGCAAAAAAACTTTTGCTTGAAGCGAATATGAGAAATACCCTTATTGGATTCAAATTCGGTAAGGATGGACTACATATCCCTTTCCTTGCCTTCACAGATGATATTATTATCTTCAACAAAGGTGTAACACCACGTCCCACATCGGATATCATAAGGATGTTGGGAGTGATTTATAAGTGATTTCAAGCCCTACCTATGTCACAAGAGCTCTTCCTTTTCAGGCTCCAAGTGAGAACAACGGACCTGAGAGGGTTAGGTGGCATCAGATGGCGCCTCTTAAGACCCCGGGTCTTACAGATGGTATCAGAGCCGACTCCGGGCTCGGAGGTGCGCCTGTAGTATGCTCGGGTAGGCTCCTCCCGGAGGGCAGTCCCTTGGGCCTGACGGGGTCATCAGTGCTTTAAGTGGGGGAGATTGTAACACCCTGTCCCACATCGGATATCATAAGGATGTTGGGAGTGATTTATAAGTGATTTCAAGCCCTACCTATGTCACAAGAGCTCTTCCTTTTCAGGCTCCAAGTGAGGACAACGGACCTGAGAGGGCTAGGTGGCATCGGCTGGCGCCTCTTAAGACCCCGGGTCTTACAAAAGGTAACACCTTAACTTGCTTAAAAGCCAAAACAATTGTAGACAAATATTGCAGCATTTCGGGACAAAAAGTTAATGATCATAAATCCGCCTTCCAGACAACGAGACGAATCCCTAGATCCAGAATTGAGGAATTTGAAAGATACTTGGGTATATCAAATGAAATAATGATTGAAAAATATCTTGGTTGCCCTATTATCAATGGAAGAGTAAATAGACAAAATTTCGAGGAAGTCGCGTGTAAATCAAAAGATCAGCTTAGTAATGGCGTGCTAATGCCCTATCACAGCAGGGTCGCGATGTCCTTATTGGCACAAACCTAGCATCAAAACCCTTATATAAAATGCAAAGTTCCATGCTCTCCAGCACAATCCATAAGGAATTAGACCAAATAAATAGATCTTTCTTCTGGAACAAAGATCTCCAATACCAGCCTCTGATAAGCTGGGATAAAATATGTAGACTAAAAGGCAAGGGAGGTCTAAGCATCCGAAAATCCTAAGATAGGAATAAGGAACTCCAAATGAAACTCCTTTGGAAAATTCTTGCGGAACCAGATAATATATGAGTAAAATTAATTCAGTACAATTACTTGAAAACAACGCATATTCTAAAGTATAAGAAAAGCGGAGGTTCATCTTGGCAATGGTCGAAGCAAACTCCTCGTATTAGAAAATTTAAAGATGGCCTAATTTGGTCGGTGGGCAATGGGAAATCTATGAAATTTGGGACCGATAATTGGATTACAACTTCACCAATAATCAAAAGGGATGACAATCCTACCTTCCGAAATGAAAATGAAACAGAGTAAGTGACTATATATTACGTGGAAAATGGTGGGAGGAAAAATTGTTAAACACAATACCTCTATAGCAAAAGAAATTTTGGATATACCCCTTCCTATGAATACGTTTGAGGACAGACTATAACTGGTGGTCGGATAGGGAGGGATGGTTTAAAACAACCAGCGTCTACAAACTAATCACTAAAAATAACAGCCAAAATGAAGACAACAATTCTTGGACTTGGAAAATCGACACATCACCAAAAATCAAGAACTTCCTTTGGAAAATTAGACAGAAGGGTATTCCAGTGGCTACCCGTCTATCTAAAAAGGGGTCTCCGTTCCAACAACTTGTGTACTTTGCAATAATGTCAGCGAAGATGAAACACATTTTTTTCTGGAATGCTAGGTTTCTAAATTCCATCTTCCATTAACCTTAGGTACAAATCAGGCTATAATCAACGTGATTGCTAATTCGAGAGATTTCTCTCCTATCTTGTCATTAATTGGAAGCATTCTTAAAAAAAAAACTGAAATAGAGAAATTAGCGGTTACTTGGTGGACGATATGGTACATCAGAAATCAAACAATTTTCAGAAATGAACTCGTTCAAAATCAGGAATTTGTTAAACACTACAACATCACTGCTCATTTAGTAAATTGGAAGAAAACCTATTTCTATGGCAAGGAGGATGAGATCCAGAGTACTCAGAATATTAATGTTGCAAATCAAACATAGCCAAAAATTCGGCAAAAAACTGTTAAATGGAAAAAACCACATGTTGGCATGTTTAAAATAAATTTCGATGGATCCACACTTAATAACAAAGTTAACTCAATTGGCTTCATCATTCGTGATTGAGAAGGGAGAATGGTACACATTAGCTACGACAAAATTGGCAACCAGACTCCACTAAAAGCAGAAGCATTGGCACTAAGACATGGTTTACTCCAAATCTGTGCATTGGGTATAAACAGGTTACAAATTGAAGGGGACTCACTTATAATCATAAATCATTTAAAAACAAATTCTACATGCCCATGAGAAATTGAACTGGTGATGTCCAATATCAAAACATTGTTGTTGAGTGTAAGAGAAGTTTCCTTCCCTCACTTGCCCATATTAGAAACAGAGTGGCGGATAAGATTGCACACATTTTTTTGCTTTGTCAGGGGCCTCGACATTTACTATGATACGGATCTTCAAGACCTCATCCACAAGGATGCTCTCGAGTAGGATCATTCCACCCGAATTATTAACTGTTAAAAAAAAGGTCATCTTCCGATTGTTTTTTTATTTCAAAGAACTATACCCTTTATTTTTAAAATCGATCTATATTTGTTTGTCTTATGCTGTGTTTGGTAAGAGATCTTGGGAGATTATCAAGATTTCCGGAAAAAAAAAATGAAGCTACCGCCTTTGGCAAGAGATTGTGGCATGAGGGGGTTGAGATTGTGGATATTATTTTGGTAGATTTCTAAAATCTTGGGGATCCAAGATTATGGAGATTTTGGAAGGAGATTATCCCTCCCAAGTTCATTGTTGCCCTTGATTCATTTTCGGGGAGGGTAGTGGGGTAAGGGCAATTTTGTCTTTTTAGTGGGAAATAATCTACTAAAATCTCATGCATACACACCAAACATCATAAAGAGATTATTGATGTGCACTCAATTTGCCATGTTTTTCGCTTACATCTATATCGATTTCTGACCATATTTTATATTTCGGGGTTAAAATAGTCCAGGAATTGTGTAGTTTATGCTTATTTGTCAATTATGGAGATCTACACAAGTTCTTGTTTATTTTCGCATAAATCGAGATATTTTACGAGCAATTCAGAGAGGAGGATGAAAGTTGTCAAGGCACTCGAAATCGACCGAACGACTTGATATCGAGTGTAGCCTAAAGACCAAAAATCGAGTGGAAGCCAAGGAAGCCATTTTGACTAAGGAAGGAGTCGATATCGAGTCCTTACACTCGATATCGAGCCTAAAGACCAGGAATTAACCAATGCATCGAGCAGAAGAAAGGAAGGAGTCGATATCGACCCACTTGGTCAATATCGAGTGAACATCCAATCGAAATTCACCCCAGGAGCCGACATCGGGTGAAGCAGCATTCGAGACAAAGATGTGAGTCGATATCGACCCATTTTGGTCGATATTGAGTGGTTCAACAAAGACATCCGACGTCTGGACAAGATCAAATCTGAGTGTAATTACTTCCATATGAAGAAAAGAGATATTTTATCATGGTGGAAGACTTTCTATCCTCTTGGGTTAATTCCATATTTACCTAGGGGATTTTCTATTGTTTTATTTATTTAATTAGGGAACTTTTATCCTTAGATATAGATAGATAGGAAGTAGATATAGAAAGAGTTGTTCCTTCCCAGAATAGCTAGGATTGGAACATGTAAATAAAGTCCTAGAGGCTGAGTTTTTATTTATTCCATTCCACGAGCAATTGTGCACCTATAGAGTAGAGATAGAGAGAGAGCTTGAGGTCGAGTGAGGTTGAAGGTTGAGAGACGTTTTGGCTTTGTTCGGTTGTAAGTTCTCTTATTTAGTTTAATGCAAGTAGTTATTTCCTTTATGAATATGATGTTTGTTATGATGATGAGGCGCGAGTAGTCACCCTACTTCTAGGATCGGGGTGAGCCCGACGATAGCCATGTGAGCTTATGCATCAAAGGTACGATCTTTATATGCGATTTCATCTTCTATCCTTATTTGCATGATTATTCTATGACAGTAGTAGGTGATCCTTATTTGTATTATTGAAGCGAAAGTGATCTTAATATAAATTTGGATTAATTATCAAAAAAGGGTAATAACAATTAGGGTTTATGGGAAAGCCTCTATAGTCTTAATTGTTAATAATGAAAGTTATTTGATGAAAAGGCATAATCTTTCATAAATTTGGCATAAGTCTTATATGGTTATCGTTGTGGCATGAGTCCCTGACTTTGGAAGTTTTTAGTCAATTGATTTATAAAAAAACAAATTTGCGATCTTTTATGTTAATTCATATTCTCATCCATCCTTATATTCTTTGGACTACTTTTCCGACACAAATTTATTTATTTTTCTACATGATTTACGTTTCTTCACACACACCGTCGATTTCGACCCAAACAGGTCAATATCGAGTCACTAAGGTCGAAATCAAGTGCTCTGCATTCGACGTCGATTCTGCTTGTTTTTCTGTTGTGCAGGTCTGAAGTGGAAAATCGACTCACTCGTCGATATCAACCCTTACCAGTCAATATCAAGTGGTCTACTAGTCGAAACCAGGGCTGACTTTGGAACTAGAAAGGCGAGTGCTAACACGCTTCCTCGTAGATTCGATTTTAATTCCCTACCAATTAGACATGGCCACGGGTCCGACCCGTTGGTCGATGGGTCAGACCCGCCGGGTCGGCAAGGGGGGGGGGGGGGGGTATGACCCTAACACTGACCTGAGATTCCGACGGGTCGACGGGTTCGGGTCACCCGACGGGTCAGAGTGCCGGGTTGGCCACGTGGCACTGAAGGGTGGAAATTGGCCAACCCAACGGGTCGACCCGCCAGGTCAACCATTTTTTTTAAAAAAAAATGGTTTTAAACCCAAAATAAAACTCAACCCATCAAATCTTTCACCACACTTTCAAAATAGAAAGATTTAAGGTTGACAAAACATGATATATATATATATATATATATATATATATATATATATATATATATATATATATATATATATATATATATATATATATATATATATATATATATATATATATATATATATATATATATATATATATATACCTTCATTTCACTCCATCATTTCATCACACTTTAGATGTGGGAAATAAAAGGTTGGATTGTGGGAATGACAAGTAGGGATATGAGAAGATATATATAGAGAAAATAGAGGTATTTAGCACACTTTCGATGTGGGACAGAAATATGGGATATGAAAGAAATTGTGAGAAATTGATGTTTCGACGAATCGAATTATATGATGTAAAATGTAATGCAATTCAAGTCTTTGGATTATATGGTGGAATATAATGTAATTTAAGTATTTGGATTATATGATGTAACATATAATATAATTAAAGTGTTTACCTCTTAAGATTTAATGAAATGAATAACACATGGTGATGAAACATCATGATACAATATACTCCCTCTGTTAATTAAAACTTGACGTTTTACTATTCACGCACGCATTTTTAGGTGTTAAAAACTATATAAAATATTAACTTTTTTAATCATTTTTTTAAATAATATCATACTTATTACTATTAAGTATGAATTTATATAAACAAATTTTAAAAAAAAAGTTAATATTTTATTACTACTATCACTACAGTGGGAGAGTTTCTTGTAATTTTATTTGTGTGGATATCGGAAATCGGGTTGAATTTATAGCTATATATATATATTTATACTTGATTCTCTCTTAACAATTATTTACAAAAACAATCCCAATCTCCAAAAACTCCAAAATCTACAAAAATAATCTCCATCTCCTAAAAACCTACATCTCCCAAAATAATCTCCAAAAATAAATCTAACGCCAAACAAAACCTTATATTTGGATTGGGTTGGTTCTCTTTGCCTATTTAACTTTTTAGATTTCTAGTTTCACCATATATATATATATATATATATATATATATATATATATATATAATTATTATATATATAGAGTATGGATCAAATGTTTACAAGGCTTAACATGTTTTGTGTTAACAAATTATGACCGTTGGATGAATGAAGATGAAAGGTTGAGATTTTTTGAATTTTTGGATTAATTGATAATTGAAAGTTAAAAAAACACAATCCCACGTTAAAAGCAAGCGCGTGTAACTGAATCATAACCTTATCCTATAATTGCTATCGTAGAGGAGATCGAGAGAAAGAGAAGGGTGAACGGACGAAGGGCAATAGGGCTTGAAGAGGCTGAAGTTTGCGGTTACCGGTGGCAGGAGGCCGGAGGCGGCGATCGACGGTCCGGCGACGACGATAACAACATCCGGCAGCCATAGGCGGAGGGCGACCAAAGGAATTGGAGGAGACAAGTTCGACCTGGACGGCGGCGGTTTGAAGGTGATTCATCCGATGGGGATTCCGACTGCATCTAATTCATCCGAAGGTGATTCCGACGGCAGCGACAACCTTTGAACTCCGATCAATTTTGACTTCTCTTCCGGATTTCATGTGGAATTATCGGTAGATCTCCTCTCATCTGTTCTTTTGTTGAGATGTTCAGTAATTGTGTATGAATTTACAGTGCCGAATTATTGCTAATTTTGTTGAGATGTTCTCCTCTAATTTTGGTGAGATGTTCGGTAATTCCGTATTTTTTTTAGATGTTCATCCGATGTTCATCCGATGTTCAGTAATTCTTTTGTTGAGATGTTCATTATCAATTTACATACATACAGTGCCGAATTAGTGCCTCTCATCCAGATTTCTTTTGGAATTCCGATCAATTCCGTCATAATTAGTTGAAGGAGAAGATGAAAATAGTCTTAAATTATGCCGAATATTGATGAATATTTGGGAAATTGTGAATAATTGAGAAACTGTGATGAATATTTCAGTGATCGTGATGAATATTTGAGTGACTGTGATGAATATTTGATAACTTTTAACAAAAACTATGATGAATAATTGAGTAATTGTGATGAATATGTGAGTGAATGTGATGAATATTTGAGTGACTGGGATGAATATTTGATAAATTTTAACAAAAACTTTGATGAATAATTGAGTGACTATGATGAATATTTGATAAAATTTGCCGAATATTGATGACTTCTAGCGAATAATTACTATCTATCTAGCGAATAATTACTATCAACCTAGCGAATAATTGCAAAATTGAACAACCATTTTGCCAATATCTAAACGATAATTCCTCCTTTAACACGAATAATAACTATATATAAGTTAGCGAATATTTAATATTACCTTATCGAATAGTTCACACGGTGCACCGCATAAAAAAACAGTGTTACTTAACCCAAAAACGTTACGCCATAAAAAAAAAGTGTACAACACACGCGCATAATTCAACCAGGGGAAGGAAAGAGGTGGATCCCATTGATTTTTAATTAAAGAAAAAATGCAAAATTGTCAAATAATCTCAGCCACCCATTTCATTCAATCAAAGGCCCAGATCTGTTAACACAAAACACATTAAGGGATGTTAACACATGACCCAACCTATATATATATATATATATATATATATATATATATATATATATATATATATATATATATATATATATAATCTCTATCCGATAGCATCCTTGCTGGTGATGTCAGCAAGACCTGGATCGGTATATAGGGAAGGGTTAGCGACAACATGAGCAAGGTGTGCAACCTTATCTGCTACGCAGTTACCATTATGAAGAATGTGAGGGAACACGACTTCGTTGAACCCTGTAAGAAGTGAACAAATGTCTGACATTATTAGTTCGATTTCCCAAGGACATTTGGCACTATTCTTGAGATAGTTGATGATTATGAGGGAGTCCCCTTCAATAATAATTTTGTTAATATGTAGTTCTATTGCTTTCAATATTTCTGCTCTAAGGGCTAGAGCCTCGGCCATCAGAGGTGTTTGGTTCCCAATTAGACTGCATCACATTGCCTCTAGTAGTCCTTTATCATTTCAGATTACATATCCTATTGATCCTTGTCGATGAGTAGGGGCGGACCCATCGAAATTCAATTTCATTTTCCCGCTAGGAGATTTCTTCCATTTGTCACCCTTTCTGTGCCTTGTCGTTTTCTTCTGTGGTTTTTTGTGACTATTGAGTTCACTGTCGCTGTTACTATTAATTTTTTTTGCTTTGCTCCATGCATTCCTACCCGCTTCAACCTTTCTTAAGAATCCATCAATATTGGGTAGTTTCTGCTGTTGGAAGATCCACTAATTTCGGATTAGCCAGATAGTCCACCAGTGGAAAGCCGTCGCTTTTTTTCCTAGGAATTTAATTGTCCTGCGATGGTTGCTAATATTGGCCCAAATTTCCTGAATTTCTTAATACAGTTGCTTATAGTATTTTTGACATTAGCCGAGATGCTGAAGAAGAATAATGAGTATTTACACTCAAAAAATAGGTGAGTAGCATCCTCTTCATGGTGATTGCATATTGCACATTAGGGAGGGACCGCTAAACCCTTTTTTTGACAAACGAGCCGTCGTTGGTAGTCCGTCATGATAAACTTTCCACATGAAGTTTTTAATTTTGGGAGGGGTATTAATTTTCGAAATCCATGTGTTCTCCTCATCTTTCTGATCCATATGTGTTGTGTTAAATTTATATGCTCTAGATCTGTTTTTATCCGGCCACCAGTACCTTCTGTCTTGTATGTTATTTTTAGGTAAGGGTATGTCAGCTATTTGCTTAGCTGTATCAGTAGGCAAGACTAGTTTAAGTTTATCTAAACTCCATTCTCCATTAATAATGTACTAGTATAATCCCCGCGCGCATGCGCGATTTTTTTATAAATAAAATCTTAATAATATGTTAAATTAATATTATAAAATAATAGTAAAGGTTCATATATTTAATTGTTTTAAATTAAACCCATTGGTTGAAAAAGCAATTAAATTAGTGTGTGTGTGTGTATATATATATATATATAGAGGTTGGGTCCTGTGTTAACAAGTCTTATTGTGTTTTGTGTTAACAAATCTGAGCCTTTGATTAAATGAAATGGGTGGCTGAGAATATTTGACAATTTTGCCTTTTTCTTTAATTAAAAATCAATGGGACCCACTTCTTTCCTTCCCCACTTGTTGAATTATGCGCGTGTGCTGTACACTTTTTTTGTGGCGTAACATTTTTGGGTGGAGCAACGTTTTTTTTGTGGTGCATTGTTTGAACTATTCGATAAGGTGATAAAAAATATTCGTTAACTTATACTTATTATTCGTTAGATAATAGAAAAAGAGTTGGTCAATTTTGCAACTATTCGCTAGGTTAATAGTAATTATTCGCTAAATTAATCGTTATTATTCATCCGTAAAGAGGAGTTATCATTTAGATAATAGCAAAAGGGTTGATCAATTTTGCAATTATTCGCTAAGTTTATAGTAATTATTCGCTGGGTTGGAAGAGTATGTAAATGTAATTCTTGATTTCCCACATCTAATTAACCAAATACATATGAATAATTCTGTATTATCAACGAATATAAACTATGAACTTGCCGAATATTGACTCTGAACATAAAATAATAACTAAATAGTAAGGAATAATCTATCTCATTCCATCGAATATTTATTGCATACCAATGAATAATTCCTTATTCTTGATCGAATAACAAGGAGAATCATGAGCAACCGCTAATCTATATACAATAATTCGTTATTCTTGATCAAATACATATGAATAATTTTATATTATCAATGAATAGAAACTATGAACTTGCCGAATAGTGACTCTACATGAAATAATAACTAAATATATAGTAACGAATACTCTATCACATTTCATCGAATATTTATTGCATACCAATGAATAATTCCTTATTCTTGATCGAATATTAGTTGCACACCAATGAATAATTCCTTCAAGCTATGCTCTAAGGTTACAAACTCATCATGTACCTTGGAGATCCGATGAAATCGAATACAGATTGAACAACAATTCAGGAAGAAGAAAACAAGAGTTACACAAGATTGAGCAACAATCGAACACAGATTGATCGCCGCCTACCTGTTCGTGGTCCTCGCTCGCAATCGGAGGTTGTCGTTGGAGATCCTAGGGTTCGCGAGATTGGCATCCAAGTTCTTCCTCTGCAATTGGAAATTGCCTCATCCCCCGATCCCGAACCGCCATCGCCAATCGCCTTCGCCTGGGCTCAAGATGCTCTTCATCCCGAAAAAATGTCGACGATCAAAATCACCTGCCCGACGAAACAGAGCAATTCAAACCAGTCACTGCAAAATTGAATCCGAATCTGCATCACTTTAATCCCTTTGTATCCGCCGATTCCAAGTACCTCGGATATCACTGGTTTCGCGGTGCGGAATCAGCTCAGACGGTTCCGAATCTTGAACCTATAAATTCTCTTGTCAACGGCCTTAAGCTGCTCAGAATCAACGGCTCCTTCCCCACCTTCTCGCCGGACGGAGACTTCATCGCACACAACGACTCGATAATCATCGACGGCGGGATAACAATCATCAAATCCGATGGCTCAAAGAAGTGGAATATGTTCAACAAAAGACCCACCTTTTACAATTCGTGGAGCCCCGTCGAAAAGAACGTGATTTTCACATCCATTGGTCCGATCTTCGCGCAGCCGAAGACAACCGTCCAGATTGCTCGTGTTACCTTCGACCTCACTTCCGGCGTTACCGAATTGAAAATTTTAACTAAGGAAGAGACCGGCAATAACGCCTTTCCGGCGTGCTCGCCGGACGGAGGTTGCCGTCGGAGATCGCCGCCTACCTGTTCGTGGCCCTCGCTCGCAATCGGAGGTTGCCGTCGGAGATCCGCCATGGGAGGAAGGAGGAGGATCGGGGAGGAAGAAGGAGGCGTCAATCGTGGCCATCGCTTCGCCTTTTGAAAATGACGGATTGCGGTTAGGGTTGGGATTGTGATATACGCGCTTTATAGAGTCATGGGGTGTGCTTTTTTTCCTTTTTTATTTTCCATTAATAAAAATGATAGATTCATCACAGCCATTCAATTACACTAAATCTACGATCATTATTTGTTAACACAAAACATGTTAAGACTTGTAAACATTTGATCCATACTATATATATATATATATATATATATATATATATATATATAATACTAATATTAATTTAATTTGGTAAGTGTCCATTTGTTGGCCAAAATTTAAGCCCTACGACAAAAATGATGAAATATTAGGTGAGTGTCCATATTTTCCAATTTTGCTCCTACCTATCATAATCCATTCTTCCTCTAATTGAACGAAATCTGTACAAGCCGGAACCCCAATTTGGATTGATCGATTTTGCTTCCATGGCTTCTCCTCGATCGATTGACGAGAGGGTTTCTCGACCAAATAAATTTGTAGTCAAGACCCCGCTATAGGATAGTGGAGTCAGGTTCGTCCTCAGGAGAGAAGTCAGCGGTTCTAGGTTTAGTGTGTTTTGGGGTTTAGGGATAGCGGGAAAAGGTGGGGAGGTTGTTGTCGACAAAGAATAGAGGGGTCGATGTCGATGGATAGAGAGGGAATGGTGGTTGGTGTCGGGTAGAATATGTGCCGAATAAAAATAATAAAATAAAACAAATGAAGATGCAAACTTCCAAGGTTAGGGATCACCACAATAATAAACATATGTGTAGATCATAAATGACATAAAGATGCATGCTTTATATCAAAGAATCGACTTTCGCAAATTCCAACAATTTAGGTGAGAGAGGCTCTCGCATAAAAACCTAATTTGTTTCTACCTTTTCTTAATTAGGATTAGTCGGCTCTCGCAAATAAACCCTAATTACTATCCAATTCATAATAAGATCACTTTCACTTCAATATCATGAATAATGAATTTCCTCAACTCTCGCAAAGGATTAAGTACATAGGTAGATGATGATAAAGACATATAAATTCATGGATTTATAAATCAAACACACATATCTATGTTGGGATCACCCCAACCCTAGAAGAAGGAAATTAGAAACAAACCATCATAAAAGAAATTAACTTTAACATAAAATAAACTAAAACTTACAAAACCTTCCAAACGTTCCTCCTCTCTCGCCTCATCTCTCCTCTCTCTCTCTCTCTCTCTCTTTCTCTCTCTCTCCTCCTTGCGCCCGAAGACGGCTTTGCTTGAATGAATGAAAATCAGTCCCCCAGGGCTTTATTTATAGCCTTCTAGTCCTTGCTATCCAAGGATAGAAGATATCTATCTATATCTAAAATTATATCTAAAACTTTAAAAGATAAATAAAAGCAATTTAGGAATTAAATTTAAAAGGAAAATAAATCTAAAATAGGTAAGATGTCTTCCATGTCTTCTCCATAGATAGAACTTGATAGATGTTGATAGATCTCGGCCAAATTGGATAGAATTGGATTGTCGTCGATCTCGACTAGGGCTCCTCGAGATCGAGTAGGATTGTCGTCGACGGGTGTGGCTCAGCTTCTCGGGTGACTGGTGCTCGACAAGGCTCGGACATCGCTCGGAGGTCTAGTCGATCTCGAGTAGCTCTACTCTATATCGAGTAGGAACTGTCGTCTGGCTGGCTTGGTCGGGTGGCTCTGCTCGACAAGGCTCCTATCTGGGCTCACATGTCTAGTCGATCTCGAGTAGCCCTACTCTGTCTCGAGTAGATTTGCTCATCGACTAGGTCTTCCCGGGTAGATCTACTCGACATGCTCGGACCTTGGCTCCGGGCTCCTCGATCTCGACTAAGCCTCCTCGAGATCGAGTAGAGGTGGTCTGCGTCTTCGTCCTCAGCTTCTCGGCTTGGCACAACTCGTCGACTCCGGACATGGCTCCGAAGTGTGGTCGATCTCGACTAGGGTTACTCGAGATCGAGTAGGGTTCTGGGAGTCGGGTTGTCTCTGACTCGGTGTCCTCGACCAGCTCTGCTCGACCAGGTCTGCTCGGATAGCCCTCGTCGAGATCGAGTAGATGCTAGTCGATCTCGAGTAGAGTTCTCTCAGCTTTCTGCTCTGTTCTTGAAACGCACTTTGCCGAGTCCTCGTTCGTCGGATTGACGCATATGACCATGCGTTGGAAAGCTCTTTCTGTGGGCTACAACTCTCATGAAGACATTAAAGCTTGATTCAGAATGAAGAATGGTGAAAAATGGCGTTTTCCCCAGCTGCAACATCCTTAGCTTCTCCATGAGTTTCCTTTAAGCTTCTAAGTGCGTCCGATTTCTGCGAAATATAACCAAAACTTGTGTAGACCTCCATATATTGCCAAATAAGTGTAAACTACACAGATTCTGTATTATTCCAACCCAAATGCATGCAATGTATGCAGAAATCGATATAAAAGTTAGTGTAAAACATGGCAAATTAGGCTCACAACATCGATCCCCAATTTGTTCGCCCTTCTCGGATTTGCCTCCCATATCCCCTTCCCTCTCCCTCCCAATCTGGTCCTCTTCGTTTCTCCCTCTCGCCCTCTCGCCTCGCTCACTGATTTCCGCCATTGAAGGCTCCTCCGAGCTCCCCTCCGAGCTTCCATGGCTGCCTCCCGCTCTCTCAGATTTCGAGCTCCCCTCAGAGATTCCATGGCGCTAAACGAGACTGATCAGAGGCAGCTAGAAGAAGATGCGTTCGGGATCGAGGAAGAAGATGAGCTCCCCTCAGTTTCGATTTTGATTTTCTGAAATTGGTTGCAAACGATTTCAATTTCTGAGCTTCTACTCATTTGTAAGCTCGATTTTGCCTTAAATTGCTCACCAGGCCTTGCCGTGGTGAGTTTATTCGATTGAATTTGTTCCCGATGTTGATCAATAGAGGGTTAATTCTTGTAGTAGTTGTTCTATGTTCTTGCTGCTGGGTGGTCTGATTCTGCAGCTATTGTGTTCCAACAATTATTGGCTTCTTTGGGAATGTTTTTGGAGACTTTTTCCTCAACTTCGACAAGGTCTAAATGGGCAGCTTATTGGCTCTCTCTAGTTACACAAGGCTGATTTTCATGAAGATCAAAGGAGCCTATCTTCGACAGTGTCTAAATGCATCCAGCTCAAAGTGTTGCATTCGATCGAGTTGGGGCCCATGTCATTTGTTCAGTAATTGCTACTGCATACCTATCTTTTCTTACAGTTTAATCAACTCACTTTTGGTTTATGCTGATATTGGGTGTGTGTTGAGTGGATGGTTTCAAGAATTCATATTTGGGTGGTTTTGATATGATTTTTTTTTATCAAGATTGGTGATTATGACTATATGTTGCTTTATGGGGCTGATCATTCATTGCTTTCTTTTTCATTTAATATGAATTCTCCACTTATATATGAATAGGTAAGAAGGTCATACACGCTGTAATTAAAATAAAAACAGGGTTATAGACACTGTCACCACTATAAGAACAGGGTCATAGACACTATAATAAAAATAAAAACAGGGTCATAGACACTGTAACCAACGGAAAACCCTAGGGAAAAGGAAGCACAAACACTCTATAGAGGCTAATGAGAAGCCACAAACCCTATAGGGGCTAATGAGAAGCCAAAATACATGTGATGACAGTTCTTTTCTAATTTCTAGTTTTCTAGATTTTTTTATAGTAATGTCACCACAATAAAAAAAAATTAAAAATGTAAATATTGTTGTCACCGCTATAAAAATAAAGTCATAGATACTGTCACCACTATAAAATCGTGGTCATAGACACTGTAATCAAAGGAAAATCATATGATAAGGGAAGCACAAACCCTATAGGGCCTAATGAGAAGCCAAAATAAATGTGGTGAATATATGAATGGCTAAGAGGGTCATAGATGTTGTAAGCAAAATAAAAATAGGGTCATAGACCTTGCCACCACTATAAAAACAATGTCATAGACATTGTAATCAAAAGGAAAACCATATAGACGTTGTAACCAAAATAAAAAAGCTTTATAGAGATTGTCGCCATTATGAAAAAAGGGTCATAAACACTGTAATCAAAAGAAAACACTAGGAAAAGGAAAGCACAAACCCTATAGGGAATATGAGAAGCCAAAATACATGTGGTGACAATTCTTCTCTAATTTCTAATTTCTAGTTTTTTAGATTTTTTTAAAGTAGTGTCACCACAATAAAAAAAATTAAAAATGTAACTACTGTCGTAACCACTATAAAAAATAAAGTCATAGATACTGTCACCACTATAAAAACATGGTCATAGACACTGTAATCAAACGGAAATCATATGATAAGGGAAGCACAAACCCTATAGGGGCTAATGAGAAGCCAAAATAAATGTGGTGACAGTTCTCCTCTAATACATGAATGGGTAAGAGGTTCATAGACACTGTAATCAAAATAAAAATAGTGTCATAACCACTGTCACCACTATAAAAACAAAGTCATATACACTGTAATAAAAAGGAAAACCATATAGATGATGTAACCAAAATAAAAACAGTTTTATAGACATTGTCACCACTATGAAAAAAGGGTCATAGACACTGCAATCAAATAAAAAACCTAGGAAAATGAAAGCACAAACCCTCTAGGGGTTAATGAGAAGTTGATATTCATGTGGTGACATTTCTCCTCTAATATATGAATGGGTAAGAGAGCCATATATGCTGTAATCAAAATAAAAACAGAGTCGTAGAGACTATAACCAAAGGAAAACCCTAGAACGAGGGAGCGCAAACCCTATATAGGCTGATAAGAAGCCAAAATATAAGTGGTGACAGTTCTCCTCTAATATATGAATGGGTAAGAGCCTAAGAAGGTCATAGACGATGTAACCAAAACAAAATCAAGGTCATAGACACTGTCACCACTATGAAAAAATGGTCATAGACACTGTAATCAAAGGAAAACCCTATAAAATGGGAAGCACAAACCCTATAGGGGATAATGAGAAGTCAAAATACATGTGATGACAGTTCTTCTCTAATTTCTAATTTCTAGTTTTCTAGATTTTTTTAAAGTAGTGTCACCCCAATTAAAAAAAATTAAAAATGTAACTATTGTTCTCACCATAATAAAAATATAGTCATAGATAATGTCACCACTATAAAAACATGGTCATAGACATTGTAATCAAAGAGAAATCATATGATAAGGGAAGCACAACCCCTAATGGGGGCTAATAAGAAGCCAAAATAAATGTGGTGACAGTTCTCCTCTAATATATGAATGGGTAAGAGGGTCGTAGACACTGTAATCAAAATAAAAACAGTGTCATAGCCACTGTCACCACTATAAAAACAAAGTCATAGACACTGTAATCAAAAGGAAAACCCTATATACGCTGTAACCAAAATAAAAACAGCTTTATAGACACTGTCACCACTATGAAAAAAAGGTTCATCGACACTGTAATCAAAGAAAAACCCTAGGAAAAGGGAAGCACAAACCCTAAAAGGGCTAATGAAAAGCCAAAAGAACATGTGATGTATAGTATGGTTAAGGGTTTAGGGTTAAGTCTTTAGGGTTAAGGCCCTAAACCCTCAATCCTAAACCCTAAACCCTAAAATGTTAAGTACAGTACGTCGTTAAGAGATGATTGTTGTCACCAAATGGAAAACCCTAGGACAAGGTAAGCACAAACCCTAAAGGGGCTAATGAGAAGCCAAAAGACATTAAGTAGACAGTTCTCCTTCAATATATGAATGGGTAAGAGAGTCATAGACACTGTCACCACTATGAAAATAGGATAATAGACAATGTCACCACTATAAAAACCGGGTCATAGACATTGTCACCACTATGAAAAAAGGTCATAGACATTGTAATCGAAGAAAAACCCTATAGACGTTGTGACCAAAATAAAAACAGGGTCATATATACTGTCATCACTATGAAAAAAGAGTCAAAGACACTGTAATAAAAGGAAAACCCTACGACAAGGGAAGCACAAACCCTATAAAGGTTAATGAGAAGCCACGAATATAGCCACGCCTAATGTCATTGCTTTGAATTTTTAATTTATAAATATAAATATGATTTTTGAATATATTTTTTTCACACACTTGTATATCAAACAACAAAAGAAAGTGTGTTTTGTTTTGCTTTGAATTTGGTAAAGTGTTTTTTTTTCCTTGAATTTGGTAAAGTGTTCCATTGGCTTGAAGACAACTCCTTCCTTGTGTCCTCTTCATTTGAATTACAGATTTCATTCGCAAATAAACTTTCGAATCTAGAAACAAACTAGCATATGATATCGCAAATGAACTAGAATTGCTTTCGAAATTCTTCCATGTAGAAGGAATAGATCAAAAATTTACTTTTAAACCACAACGACGATGTAACTAACCGGAACATACGACTCAATATTGAAATCCAGATTCATTCGAAGAAAAAGCAGTAGGCTGCAGAGCTCGAAAGTCACCGAAGTCGGAGATTGCCGAAATCAGATTCAAGTTAGTTTGAAATCAGACAGATGATGGAGGCCAGAGGCTTACACCTCGCCGGAGACAGCCTCTCGAGGCCCGAGGCTTCTGCAATCGCCGCCGAGTCAGAAGGTCAGAGATCCGGAGGCTCCGGCAATATCTGAGAGGCCGATCATTGCTCTCGAGCTATCAGCGCGTGGCATCGAGCCTTCAGACAGATCGAACAGGTGCGGGTGATGATGATGATGATGACGAAGAAGACAAACGAGGCTCCAACCTAGCGAGGACGAGGGACACACAGAACCGTAGCTCTGAGTTTTACGAGAAGGGACTGAAGAGGTGTACAAACTCGTGGACAAAGGATTTGGACCCTATCCAAGTGTTTGTTCATTATTATTATTAAAATACATGGAATCCAAAACACAACCTAATAGAATAATATAATCTTATCATTTTAATAAAAGTGAGTTTACCTCGCTTATTTATGAAAGAAGGTAGTTGGCCCAATATCCATTTTTATAAATTCATTAGCTATTTGTCCACCCTAACATTTATTTTTTACCAATTGTCCAATTTTTTTTCACAATAACAAGTTTGTCCTGTTTTAACCCCTTCCCCTGTAAAATTATAAGTGGCCAATTCCTACCGTCTCCTTCAGTCCTCCATCTGATGAAACAAGGTGAACGCATATCCCCAATTTCCGATCTTCTATATCTCCCACCTCTGGATAGTATAAATTGATGGGTCAATCGATCTGTTCAGAAGCATATCGATCGATCTCCCTCTTGAAGGTGGTGGCGATTGCAATGGTGATCGATCTCCCTCTTCTCTCCTTTCGATCTAAAATTTAGGGCTTTTCTAAGCTGCTAAATCTTGGATTAATCTCGAGCTTGTAGCCAAGTATTGTCGATTTTAATCTCCAACTATGTTGTTTTAGGGTCTGGGGAGTGGCAGATTTGATTCAATTGCAACGCAATTGAAGTTCAATTTCTGTGTTTTTTTATTTGTACACAAATTTGTGAATTAGGCCATCTAATTTTGTTTTAAGGGGGCGGCGAGAATGTAGAGGTCGACGAGGTCGATGGAGAGATCCAACGACATGAGCAGGGGGAAGCGGCGATGGATCCGCAGAGGTATTCGGAATCGAGCGCCATTGCCACGTGGACGAGCGAGGGGTCGCAGACGAAGGCGGCCGTGACAGGGCAAGAAGCACCGTTGCAGAAAGTGGGAGCATCGTTATTAGTCATTCAGAGGGTTTTGAGTTGGATTTGTGTACGTGTTTGATCATTTAAGTTTTCTATTTTGTTATTTTAAGTTTGTTTTTTGTGTCTTTATTTGCAAATTCTGGTGATTATGTAAGCGGAATGTGAAGGTGTTCAATTGATATTGGTGTGCCTTGTGCTTTTTTATGCTGATACATGTCTTCTTTGAAGTTTGAGCTTTGCTGTAACTTTGGGTTTGGACGTTTGCAGAACAAAGTGATTGACTGGATTTTCTCCTCTGAAAGTCTTGTTGGCTAGATTCAGTTTGATCTACAGTTTGCTAGATGTTGATGCTAATGGTAGCTTGCTTATTAAGTGGTTCCTACAACATTTGTGGTTTATAAGATTTTTAATACACATTTTTATATTTATTACAAGTATCATTTGTTTCTTATATGATTACCCTGTTTTTACCTTTTGGTGACACTACTACTACCACTTCCATTCTTTCACTTGATACACTAATGGTAGTGACAACACTTGGTACACTTGTGGTAACAGGATAAGAGTAGTGACAGTGATCTCGTAAAAAAAAATGTAAGAACAAAGTTGTCATAAAAAAACTTTTCACTACATGTCTCATCAACAGTGTGACCACTAATAATGGTGGTGACAACGATAAGGGTGGTGAGAGTGATAATAGTGGTGACATCAATAAGGGTGGTAACAGTGATAAGGGTGATGACAAGGACCACTAATAAGGGTGGTGACAACAATAAGGGGGGTGACCCCGTAAAAAAACTATTAAAACAGAGCTGTCAGGGAAAAAAAAAGTTGTCACCACATGTGTGACCCCTAATAAGGGTGATGACAGTGACGTCGTAAAAAAACGCTTAAAACGAAATTGTCACTAAAAAAAAATTCATGTCACCACTAATAAGGGTGGTGATAGTGACCCCGTGAATGAAAATAATTAAAATAAAAATGAAGTTGTGACCAAAAAATTTTCATATCAACACACATGTGTCACCACTGATAAGCGTGATGACATTGACCCCGAAAAAAAAACTAAAAACGAAGTTGTCACCAAAAAATTTTCATGTTATTACACGTGTCATCTTTGATAAGCGTGGTGACAGTGACCTAAAAAACCAAACAATGAAGCTATCACCAAAAAAAAATTCATGTCACTACACATGTGTCACCATTCATAAGCATGGTGATAGTGACCCTGTAAAAAAACGAAGTTGTCACCAACAAATTTTCATATCACCACACATGTGTCACCACTGATAAGCGTGGTGACAGTGACCCCGTAAAAAAAAGACTAAAAACAAAGTTGTCTCAAAATATTTTTCATGTCACCACTGAATAGCGTGGTGACTGTGACCTCGTAAAAAACCGAAGCTGTCACCAAAAAATTTTGATGTCACAACACATGTGTCACAATTGATGAGAGTAGTGATAGTGGCCCCATAAAAAAATTAAAAAATAATAACGAAGTTGTCACCAAAAAAATTTCATGTCACCACACATATGTTACCAAAAATCATTGCCCTTCACCGGTCAATGGTCAAATTAAAAAATGGGAAGGAAGGGCAAAATTTTCAATTTAGGACAATCACTTAACTCCTTAATGAAAATGGTCAAGGAGCTAAAATTTGCATCTCAAATGGACATATATATATATGCATTTCATAAAGGCAAAATTTGGTATATGTCCATTTGAGATGCAAATTTTAGCTCCTTGACCATTTTCATTAAGGAGTTAAGTGATTGTCCTAAATTGTAAACACGTGACCTGACCCCTCTCTCTCTCTTTCTCTCTCTCTCTCTCTCTCTCTCTCTCTCTCTCTCTCTCTCTCTCTCTCTCTCTCTCTCTCTATATATATATATATATATATATATATATATAGAGAGAGAGAGAGAGAGAGAGAGAGAGAGAGAGAGAGAGAGAGAGAGAGAGAGAGAGAGAGAGAGAGAGAGAGAGAGAGAGAGAGAGAGAGAGAGAGAGAGAGAGAGAGAGAGAGAGAGAGAGAGAGAGAGAGAGAGAGAGGTCAGGTCACGTGTTTACACCTCTTATTGTGTTTTGTGTTAACAAATCTAAGCCATTGATTGATTAGAAATGGATGGTTGAGATTAATTGAGATTTTTCCTTTTTTATTTAAATAAAAAAGTGGGAGCGCGTGTAAGACCCGGGGTCTTAAGAGGCGTCAACCCATGCAATCTAGCCCTCTCAGGTCTGTTGTCCTCACTTGGAGCCTGAACAGGAAGAGCTCTTGTGACATAGGTAGGGCTTGAATCACTTATAAATCACTCCCAACATCCTTATGATATCCGATGTGGGACGGGGTGTTACAATCTCCCCCACTTAAAGCACTGACCTCTTCATCGCTGAGAAAATCAAAGTTAGTAGACAAGTATTCGTCGAGCTCCGAGTGGGGGCTCGACGAAGTTCTCGACCTCTTTGACCCAAAGATATCTCGGGAAAGTGCCTTAGTTCTTGCGGTGATGCTGGTTCGTGACCCGCTAGAACTGGAAGGCACGGGAGGACGACCGGAGGGCGCTCTATCGCCCGTCGTATATTCAGTATATAATTGTTCTAACAATCCTCTAACTCTAGCAACAATAATTGTAACATTGCAATCAGGATCATCCACAATTCCTAAAGTCGGGTAATAGTTTTCTAAAAACAATTGAACTCCGTTTAATTTATATCTAGGGTCGAAACAACAAGCTACGAGGAAAATGTTGGGTATGAATTTGTAATATGCGATCCATTTCTGCCGCATCCCCATAGTTGCGGTGGAAATGGAAGGCGTGTTAACTCCGTCTTGAAGGGCTAGTGCTACGTTCATTGCAATAAAACAAAAAACGTTTGATGTAGGCATGTAAACGTGGGAAAATGTCTGAGTTGCGTCGTAAAAAACATTGAAAACCTCCACAACGTCCTGGGCCTGAGTCCACACATCGGCAAATATGTTTGAGTCCGGGATGTGTAGTGTTGCAAAACCGGAAAGAAGTTCCTTGTAAGCGATTGAATCGTAAATCATTGTGTAAGTGGAGTTCCACCGAGTGCAAACGTCCTTGGGGAACGTTTTTGGGCGGGTTTGGTGGCTACGACAATAAGTGCTCCATTGCTGGCGAAGCTGTTTGCTTCGCCAAAGTGCCCGCAAAACAAATCGAATTGGTTCAACAACACCTTGTAAATATAATAAACCATCTTGAACACATAAGTTTAAAATGTGAGGGGCGCAACGGATGTGGAAAAACTTGCCGCCTATCGCGGGCTGACAGTTTTGGATTAAATCGGGGATAGATGCGGTGTTGGCAGAAGCGTTGTCAAAACCGATACTAAAAACTCTTTTAGTTAATCTATATTCTTGTAAAACCGTTAAAAGGACACCTGCTATGTTTCGTGCCGTGTGTGCTTCGTCGAAAACTCGAAAAGCTAAAACACGTTTGTGCAATTGAAAACATTGATCAACCCAATGGCAAGTAACACCCATGTATGAGTGATGTTGCCAATGGTCGGTCCAAATGTCACTACAAATCGAAACGTGTAAATCATGGTTTTTTTGAAAATATTCGATTAATTCATTTTTACGGGTGTTATACCGTCTAAGTATTTTCCTCTTAACCGTGTTTCGACTAATACCTTGCCATGCAGGTTGAACATTTTGCGTAATAAATTCATTGAAACATAAACGTTGTGAAAAACTATAAGCTAAACCCTCGGCCGCTATCATTTCTGCATATTGATCATGAAAACTACGATAATCATAAGACCATAAACCAGGGGGTTGAGAGGAAGAAGATGCGTACCCGGTTAGTTGAGTTTGCCCTTTGGCAAGGCCGAGCTTCTCGGGATGCTTCGAGCGGATATGTCGACCGTAGTTCCCATATCCGCCTCCCTTCTTGTGCTTGTAGACCGTGGAGCAAAAGTTGCACTTGGCGGCGCAACTCGATTCCTCCCAAGCCGGCTCCCTAGGACCCTTCGTGAACCAATACTTGAAAGCTGCGGCTCGAACTTCCGCCGTAGTAATAGGGTCGCCATCGGCCCGAGTTCCTTCGGCGGGGAACCCCGACTCTTGGGTCGGAATCGTCGGAGTTCCGGCTTGGGGGGTGGGGGTCCCCTCGGCCTCAAGCTCGGCCTCTTCCTCCTCCTCCTCTATCTCGTCGACGTGGTCGGCGAGTAGAGCATCATCTCAACGACGTCGGGATCCGCTCGCCGCCGAGACCGATGCACTTCGACGAAGGCTTGGTGCCGCCGTCGGGTTCGACCCGCCTCCTCTAACACTCGGGGTCGATGAAGATGGGGCTCCACTAACACTCTTGCAACCCCTAATAACTCGGTTGGTAACTCGGTTGATGAAACCCGACATTTTGAATTGAAGAGACTTAGGAGATTACGAGAGACAAGATCGAGCGATTAGAGAGCGATTATAGAGCGATTAGAGAGATTGAGATGAGATTAGAGGAGATGAGTGAGGTGTGGGTTGGAATTGGGAGGGAAAGGGGCTATTTATAGAGCCAAACCGAGCTATTTCCCTCCATTCCGAACGTTGGGCAACGGTCGACCCGGCGGGTCCAACGGTCGACCATTTGAAATATGACCGTTGGGTCCGATTCAAATTTTTTTTTTTTTAATTTGCACTTGGGTGGTGTTTGGCTACTAGTTAACTAGCTTAATTTTGAATTAAATTTATATCTTAAGTTTCCAATATATTTTATGTAGATTTTTATTTTTTGAACATTTTAAATGTAATATATAATGTTTAGGTAATTTTTTCTAAGTTGTTAGGTAATTAGTAAAAATATTATCTTATAAAACAATATTCTTTGAATCATTCAAACACAAGTTTATTGTATACCGATAGACGAATACACGTTTACAAATCACGACTCACATTCACCGATTCACATAACATAACATAAAAACGTAAAACATAAACTTACTACATTACTACAATACTCACTACCTATTATTAAGACGTAGGACATAGGATTATAGGAATAATAGACTAGTTTTTACCACCACTCGTTCCACTCGAGCCCGAAGCGCCATCGTTCTTAATCTTCTCGGGGTGCTTGTTGGTGATGTGAGACTTCAAATTACCATGGCCAAGGTTATTCCGCATCTTGTACCTTTTAGCACAATAACGACAAACGACTACGAATGATCGATCGGCTTGCACATCCGCCTTATCGTAATGATCTTTAAACAACGCCTCTTTGAGGTTGTCACCGGACATGATTACAACGTACGAGCTTATGAAAATCAAATTGATAGAATGATAGGTGATTGATGGATTGGATGGGATTTGTGATAGGAGGAGTCGGGTATTTATAGCCCCGAGTCTACTAGCCGTTACAACGACTATATTTTTTTTAAAAAAATAGCTCCGACCTGTGGGCCCCACCTTCCAACGGCTTTTTTTTAAAAATAGGCCGACCCGGCGGGTCACGGGTCACTAAACTCCCGACCCTAACCCTAACCCGCTACCCGCCCCTACCCGGCAACCCGGCCACCCGTACCCGGCGGGTCACGGGTTGACCTATAACCCGTGGCCACACCTATGTGCCGTCGTCGACATGGCCTCCGGGGCTAGCAGCCAGCAGAACGCTCCACCCCTTCCTCGTAGCCGTTGATTCCTGGAGGAGCTGGAGATCGACGCCGACGAGCCCTATCCTCTATCCCCGTCCCTGCTCGTGCTTAGCTCAGTCGGAAAGGGAGCCCGAAGCTGCTGCGATCCCGAGCGCTTGTCCTAAGCTCATTCCCCATGCCTCACGCCTTGGACCCGGATCGGGGGTAAATTTCTTGAGCTTGCATCCTTCCTGGATTTTGCTTTGGTTAAACCGATTCGAATTTCCGAATGTATGGGTATTGATGTGTTGATTAATGTTTTGGTCCCTTGTCAGTTGATAGTTGCTTCTCGGCATGACTCTACTATGGATGTATTTGTTATTGACTTCCGCCTTTACTAAGCTAACAATAGATTATCTATTAAATGGGTTAAGCGCGTGTTCGGTAAAATGGAGGTTTTTTAGGGGTTGGGGTTTTTTTAGAAGTTGGAGTTTATTTGGTATATTATGGAGTTGTGCGATGTGGAGTTTTTTTTTTAAATAACCTTGTTAGGTGTTTGGTGATGGTAAGGTTTGTAAATGGGTATTAAGGTTAAAATGTCTAAAATGCCCTCTCACTTACCCCTTCCCCCTCTCCTTTCTTGCCCCAATTTCCTCTGAACAACATGTAATTCCTCTTCTCCTCCATGTGGATGCACCCCGGCCAGTCGCTGATGTACAGCGAATCGTCCCTGAATCGGCTCGCCAGGAGCTTGTTCCCTTGCTCCCTGCTCAGGCCCCAGCCGTCGGAGGCCAGGTGCGACCTATTCGACCTCCATAATTTCCGCTTCTTTCTCGGTGACTCCAAGCTCTCGTGCTCGTCGGAGGAGGTTAAATTCCGTCCGCCTTCGGCCGACGCTTCGTTCCTCGTATCCTCCGCTTCTACAGCTACATCTGTGGCGTCGCAATTGGGCGGCGGATTGTTGTAATTGTGCGATTCCGACTTGTCGTAGACGGTGTCGAAGTAGAGGTCATCGTAGAGCGACCACTAGAGGTCAGAGGAGCAGGAGTCGACGAACGAAGCTCCAAGCCGGAGTCGACGGCGACCACCGGAGGTCAGAGGAGCCAGAGTCGACGGCGGAGACGAAAATCCTGCAGCACAGTGGGAGGCGGAGATGAACGGAGCTGCAAGCTCGCTGCCATGGCAGTGAACGGATGACGCTAGTTGCAAAATGAAGAAGAAGAAGATGCTTGATGCGGGTGAGAGTGAGGGTACAATGGAACAAACCCCCCTAAAAAATAAACGTAACCTCCCAAACCTACCCACCCTAAGGTTCCATTTTCATGAAATTTAAACTCCCAATTAACCTCCCACACCTCCTATCAAACCTGTTGCCAAACAAGCATGAATCAGCTCTTTTTTTTTTAAACCCCCAAATCCCCAACTGCACCTACATTCAAACACATCCTAAATTTCATTAAGTGGGTATCCCTGTCTAGTAAAATGAAGATAATTAATTTGGCGTTTCGGCTATATACACCGCAAATTCACATGTTGTTAAGGACGTGCAGGTGGGTTTGCAGCCACCCGAGTCCGGACGTGCAAGCACGTTTTTTTTAACAAACGTACTTGCACGTCCTTAAAGACAGAGAGAGAGAGACCGAGAGAGAGAGAGTGAGAGAGAGAGAGAGAGAGAGAAACACATAGAGAGCGATGGAGCCGGAGGAGGAGGCGGCGGGGATGGAGGCGGAGGTGGTGGCGTCCATGGAGGCCGGTGGTGGTGGTGCACAACCGATGGAGCCGAAGAGAGAGATGGAGGCGGAGGCGGCGGCGATGGAGGCGGAGGTGATGGCGCCCATGGAGGTCGGTGGTGGTGGTGCGCAGCCGAAGACGGCGGAGGGTGGTGGTGGTGGTGGTGGAGCATTGGCGGAGGCGGCGACGGTTCCAGTGGTGGAGTCCCTATTACCGCCGCTTCCGCGGCGGTCTACAGAGGAGTCTCCTATCCCGACCCTACCGTTATGTTATTTGAATTATTTATTTTATTTGATTAAGTTTTATAGTTTTATAATGTAGTTTGATAGATTATAATATAGTTTTATAATATAACATGCATGATTATAATTGATAGTATATAGTTGTTATAATTTATAATATAATTTGATAGATTATAATTGATAGTATATAGTTTTTATGGTTTGATCGTATATAGTTTTTATGGTTTATAATATAGTTTGTATAGTTTGTACAAAAAATACAAACTATATTGAAATACATTAAATTTCAAAGAAAATAAAAAACATTAAAAGCGATTAATATATATTAAAATATATTAAAAGACATTAAAAGATATTAACATACATTAACATAAAAAACATTAAAATATATTAAAAGACATTAAAAGATATTAAAATACATTAAAATAAAAAACATTAAAAGATATTCAAAGACATTAAAATATATTAAAAAACAGTAAAAGATATTAAAATACATTAAAATATATTAAAAGACATTAAAAGATATTAAAATACATTAAAATATATTAAAAGACATTAAAAGATATTAAAATACATTAAAATATATTAAAAGACATTAAAAGATATTAAAATACATTAAAATATATTAAAAGACATTAAAAGATATTAAAATACATTAAAATATATTAAAAGATATTAAAATACATTAAAATATATTAAAAAAAAAATTAAAAGATATTAAAATACATTAAAATAGCCAACTGGATGAAATAAATTAGCACATAAAAAGTAACAAGTTCTCAACATTTCATAATAACTGACAGGGAGGCTTTTGAGGGGGGATGGTACCCTCCACCCTCAAAAACAGGAGGAGACGGTACCCCACGATGAGACAACCACAATAGATGATCTCCTAATGTCTGCAGAGGGCTACCAGCAGTCGATGTGGACCCCCCGGCCGACGAGGATGACAGCTTCTGGGGGGGTCTGCCATCTTGGTATCCTTCTGTCGATGCGACGGAGGGGCAGCATCCTTCTTTAGGAACCCCCGATGTACTGAGCAGCTGCATTACTGATGTAGTTGTGGGTCGACGGGCCAACAGGGGTAAACCGCCTGCTCGTGTGCCCCCCACCATCCCCTAGGCATCTACTTCAGGCGTCCACGAGGCTTCTACTTCCGGCACACAGGACGCTGAGGCTTCGAACTCCCTCACACCAGCGGCGATCTCATTCGCTTCTGCAGATGACGTGATCCCTGATGTCGTAGAGGAGGTCGGCGACGGGCAGGACTGAGGGTCGGGGGGGCCCACATAAAGGGGGGGGGGGCAGGAGGGGTGGGCTAAGGGTCAGAGGGGCCCATAGGAGGGGGGTAGGAGGAGCCTGCGCCCATCCCTGCGCAGGCTACCGCATCGGCTATGCAAGTCGACCCATTCTTACCACCGGGAGATCTGCTGGTGTCGTACAAGCATCACCGAGCGTACCGGGTGTGGAGGGAGACGACTGTGGATCTGCCGCTTTTGAAGTTCCACCATCGGACGACTCACCTGCTGCCGTTCGACCCGTGCATTTTCGAGGGCCCGGAGACCTGGGTGCAGGATCTTATCTCATCGGGCATCCCGCAGATGAGGTCCCTCCATTGGGAGTGTGTGGACGAGTTCACTTACACCTCCTTCCTGGAGCATTGGCACCGGGAGACCATCTCTTTCCACTTTCCATGGGGCGAGATGACCATCACGCTGCACGACGTTGCCTGCCTCATGAGGCTTCTGATTGAGGGTCTGTCGTGTCTGCCACATCTAGCCCCGGGGGCATTAATCCACACCGTCGCTCAGTACTACCAGATCACCCCACATCCATGACATCATACAAACATGCTGGCGGCCCTCCCGTTACTTGGTTGACTGCCCTGTGGATCGTGAGACACGAGCCGCTCATAGACCCTGCCCCCGCTGATGACCCCGAGGTCGGAGCTGATCCTGAGCAGATTCGGCCGCGCACGCATACGGGAGGGGGGTAGCCACAGGATGACCCTGCACAGTGTCGGTTTCTCCACATTGGGTACCTAGCCATCGTTGTCGCTGCGACTCTGTTTGTGGACAAGTCGTAGAGCCGGATCCCATGGAAGATCTCACATGTTTGTACAAGGGCCTAGGCGCGACTACCCGAGCAGGTGCGAATGGTATAGATAGTTGCACGCCGATTCTACAGGTACGAGACCGCTGAATTAGAGTTATAGTTTACAAATATTTATATTATATGCTAACGACATTCTGTTTTGTGTCAAGGCTTGGATATGGGCGTACTTCCCTCGCTTCCGAGGTGATTTCTCCAGCAATCCAGCTAGGAAGGAAGACCCTCGCTTCTACGCGAAGTTCATCCCTCCGAAGGCGCCACAGCGCATGAAGGACGCGGCCAAACTGGCGAAGGTGAAGAAGATGCGGGACGAGGTCGACCGCCTTACCGTCGCCGATGTATGTATTCGAGACTCTAACTATATGACATATATTTCGTAACTGTTACGCCTGATTTTTTTAATATATTATAGGTGGAGTGGATGCACGTCGTTGACCACGTGCATGCATGTCGTTGACCACGTGCATTTTGCACGTTCTGTTGGACGTGCACCTCCGCGTACCTTTAACGCAAAACTGCCTATTTGAAGTGAAGGGGGATAGCTTGATTCCGCACCCCAAAATAAAGTCCGACTTCGTTCGATATATTCACGTACTTACCGTTAGAATCGCTATGGCCGAGTCGCAAAGTAATCGTCGTCTCCAAGTTTGCCAACTACGCATATGTTTCGTATAGTGAATATATTCGTATGCCTTGCGTTTTGTTCATATTTTCACTAATGTCATTACAGTTTCGAGACTTTACCTCCGAGTTCTCGGACCCAAGGGTTTGGACTGATCGTGACGAAATGGTTAAGCATTTCAAGGACTTGGGTCGGAGACACTGTATGATTTTAGTAATCAAGCGGTCTTGGACGGGGGCGTCGAACCATCCAAGCGGTGTTCTCCATGCTTGCGAGCAGTATGGGGAGTATCGACCACGCGGAAGGAAGCTCTGAAGCACGTAATCGAAGATAAACGGTTTCCCATTCTCTCTACACGGGCACGAAGCTCCGCCAGGTCATTGGGTTATGAAGGTAACCCATGGTGTACATAACCACGGGCTTCCCACGAGCTTGAAGGGCCATGCCATCACCGGACAGATGACAGAGGGGGAAAAGAAGATGGCTAGGTGGATGAAGGAAATTGGTACTCCTCCAAAAGCCATTGGCTACGGATTGAGGCAGTTAGATGAGACAAGCATCACGTCATCGCGTTCTCTTACCAACGCGCTCAACATGATGGTCACCGAAGAAAGGGGTAGTCGGATGATGACCCAAGATACCCTGCATCGTCTGTGGGAAAGAAGATACTACTACGAGTTCAGACGACATCCGGATGATGACAACGTCTTGAGCGACCTCTTCCTAGCACATCCTGACGGGATACGACTACTCCGAAGGTTCCATTACGTCATCGTATTGGACAACACGCACAAAACAAATGCGTAAGTTACTTAATTACGATTACATTATTGTACATATAGCCAATTATAAAGTATTGTACATGTAACTGATGTCCACCAAAATAGCCTTGTTGAAATGCACATTTTAGCTCCATGTTCTATATACTTTGCATATTTCGGGTTGGGAATATGTTGAATTAATGTAATATGTTCTTATTTGCAAGAAATGGAGATCTACATAAGTTTTTGTTTAATATTACAGAATTTGGAGCCATTCCGGGACAAAACCAAGAAGCAAAGACGGAATCTGAGCCTTATTCAATATTGAGTACCTTTTCTCGATATCGACCAAACATGTTCGAGCACAGCATGATCGAGGACAGGCCAGATCGAGGAACTGAAGGAAAAGCTACTCGACTCCAGAGAATTACCCGATATCGAGTACTTTACTCGATATCGACAAGACCTGAAGACCAGCCCGGAGTCGAGGAAGACCACCTGATCGAGATGCCGAAGATGAAGACATACCGAGCAGCACTTACTCGATATCGAGTACTTTACTCGATATCGACAAGACCAAAATCGCCTGTCCGAGCCAGATCGGGGAGAAGTTGCTCGAGCAAGCCAAGCCAACAAGTCGACGACACACAGTTACTCGATATCGAGGAGATCTTTCCTGGGCCGCGTTACACGGTTGGGCTGTCCGACACGGTTTGGGCTTTCTTGGGAGCGAAGGAGTCCGAGTTCTATTAAGTATATCAACATCTATCCACGGAGAAGAAGATTTATCCACACTTGAAGATATTTAGCCTTTTAGATATATTTCCCTTTTTGATAAATATTCCCTTTATTAAAGTTTTATCTTTAGATATAGATAGGGATTTGTATCCTTGATTAGCAAGGATTGGAAGCCTATAAATAAGGCCTTAGGGGCTGATTTCTATTGATTCAATTCAAGACACAATTAGTTACATAGAGGTAGAGAGAGAGTGAGTGGCCAAGAGGAGTTTGTGAAGCGAGAGTGGAATTGGCTTCCTTTGGTTGTAAGCTCTGTTGGTTTATTAATGCAAGTAGTTTATTTTCCAGCAGTGATGTCTACAAATGCGATGAAGCGTGAGTAGTCCACCTACTTCTAGGGTTGGGGTGAGCCCGACGATAGCTCTGCGTGTTTGAGGTAAAGATCCGACTTTTATCATGTTTTGAGCATCTACTATCTGTTATGTGTTTATTACCCATCTAATGGAGGTCCATGCTAACAACTTGGATTGTAAACATAAAATCGGTAGATACAATTAGGGTTTCTTGAAAGAGTTGTCTAATTGTTGGAAAAGGCAAAAGTTTGGTCCTTCGATGCGAGTTACATGATTATCTGTTTAATTCTTGGCTTATACATGCTTGGTTATCGTTGTGGCAAACCCCAATCTTGGAAGTCTTTCATACATAGTTTATTTCGAATCCCACAAGCCTTATCTTTGTTTAATTCGTTTTAAGTTTATGTTTTTCCTCGATATCGACTAATTGTGGTCGATATCGAGTACTGATCTTCGATCCAAGATCGCCGTAGCTTCTTCTGTGCAGGAACTCGACAAAGCCTTCATCGACATCGACAAGTTTACTCGATATAACGTAAGGTGTCCTCGATATCGACCAAAACCAAGGAGTTGCTGCTGCGTGAATCGACTTGTCCGATCTTCTGTTGACTAACCCTAGTCGAGATCGAGCAACTTGTAAGTCGACTTCTGTTCGTTAGATTCCACCGCTGCCTAGGATCTGCTGACACGCTTCCTCGTGGATCGATCCTAACTTCCCACTGCTGCATCGGGAGGAACTCTTGTAATCATTTGTAAGGGACGGAATCTGGTTTGCTTTACTTTATTCGTATTTTATTTTCATTCTCGATTTCCTCCCACAACAAATTGGCTCCGTTGCCGGGGAAACAATCATTCGCGCCTTAGGTAGTTAAATCTCACGTCTGCTTTGAGTTACTTCGCAGGTGTATGCGCCGTTCTGGTCAACCACCTGAGTTTGACGGCTTAGATGAACCAGAACGCCTTCTACACATACAAGCTAAACTAAAAAGAGCCATGGCGGCCGCAGAAACACAAGAACAGCTAATTGAGAGGCTTCGGATGGAACTAGCCACCAAGGATACTGCTCTCACCACTGACAGAGCAAGAAGGGAACATGAAGCTGAGCGTGCGAGGCAAGCAGAAGCTGAGCTTGCCCAATACCCAACCACTGCAGAGGATTATATGCACCCGACTCTCGTCGTGCCTGAATCGGCTATTCTAATCCCTCAAAACACTTTTGAAATTCGCACTCAATTCCCTCTTGAACATATTACCAATTTTTTTGACATGTGCCGTATTCTTGCTGAAGGTACTACTCTGGAATATGTCAAGATGAAGGCCTTCCGATGGTCTCTCGCTGGTCCTGCATTAAAGTGGCTTGAAGGGTTGAAACCACGATCCCTCACGACATGGGCTCAAGTAGAGGAGGAATTTCTCAACAAATTCTTCCCTCCTGCCAAGACAACACTCCTCCGCCAGAAGATTAAAGCTTTCAAACAGAAGTCTGGGGAGCCGCTGGAAAAGCATGGGAACGATATAAGGAACTACTGCGATCTTGCCCAAGTCATTCAAGAGATCACAGCGGCACACCACTACTGAGTGCCCACACACAGAGCAAGTCAGGATGGCAGAGACCCAGGAAGAGGTAGCTTAGGCAGGGGGTCCCAATCGCTATATGGGGGACCAAAGGTTTCAATAACCACAATGGAACCAAGGTGCCCCTAGGAACCCCCCGCCATACAGAGCTCCAAGATATCCAGATAGAGATCAACGGAAGGATGATCTACAGCTCATCCTTGATGAGATGCGCCGGAATCAAGGCACCATCAACAACCAGTTCCAGAACATCAATGCAAAATTTGGAGAGCTGGATATCTGGAAAAAGAACATTGAGACTCAAATGGGTCATTTCGCGGCACAGATTCCACGACCGACCGGGCAACTCCTTAGGCAAACAGAACCAAATCCTAAGGGGAAGACCGGACACGTCGCATCTGTAAAACTCAGGAGCGGGCACCAATTACACGAGCCAGAGGTCGGAAAGAACCAACTCGAAAATGAGCAGCAGCAACTCGATGTCGACGAACCCATGGTCGATATCGACACGAATCTACTCGACACAGACCAGAAGCCAAGCTCGGACTCCACTGCACAACCCAGCAACTCGAGATCGACAACTCTTGTCGATATCGAGCAACCCCTGGTCGATGTCAAGGAGAAGTTGGCCGATGTCGACGACTCTGCAACACCTCTGACATCTGTTCTGGCTCCAAAGCAGAAAAAGACACTGCCTTTCCCTTCCAAAGCACTGAAAGATCCCACTGCAGGTAGGTTCAAACATTTTGTTAATATGCTGCAAGAACTGAATTTCTCTATTCCTTTTACAGAAGCTTTGCAAGAGATGCCTACATATGTCAAATTCCTGAAGGAAATCCTGAGCAACAAGCGATCCATCTCAAAGATTGCCGACGAATGCAAAGTGCTCCACTTCCCTGAAAAGAGATCTGACCCTGGTAAGTTTTCTGTTACTGTGGGATTTGGACAATATAAATATGAGTCCTTGTGTGATTTAGGAGCAAGTGTGAGCATCATGCCCTTATCAATCTGGCGGAAGATGAAGATAGGATGCATAGAACCTGTGGATGCCAAGATATACATGGCAAACAATACAGTAGTCATCCCTACAGGTATGGTTGAGAATGTCCCTGTCCAGGTTGGTAAATTCTTTATTCCAGCTGATTTCCTTATTATAGATTTTGCTGAAGATCCTACTAGCCCTATTATTCTTGATAGACCATTTCTAGCTACTGCAGATGCCAAGTTTAGTGTCAAACAACAATTGCTCACCTTCACTATAGGCGATGAGGTCCTAGATTTCTCTTTTGGCCCTGCAAAAGAGGAGATTTCATGGCTAGAGGTGAAAAGCATCAGCAACCACGGGATCAAGAAAACAACGGAGGAAGACACCAGAACTCTGCTCGATATCGACAAGCCTTCCCCGATATCGACCAAAGGGGTACTCGATATCGACCAAGATTCCCCGACGTCGACTTCCCCTGCTGAGCACCAGACTTTCCAAGAGCCTAAGTATGGGGTCCCTGTACTCGATATCGACCAGTCTTGCTCGACATCGACTAACCCCAAGCCCAAAGATTTCTGTTTTGGGCCCGAAAAGGTAAGTTCAGGTATGAATCCTACTCCTCCTCAGTCCATTAAGAAATTTATAAATAATTGAAAGGGAGGTAAGGCCCTGTGGCGAGAGAATCTGCGGAAACTAAGAGCTGGAAAGAGAAAGAAGAGAGAAAAGGAAGATTATGCAAGCAACCACATGTAAGCTAAGCTTGCATACTATAATCAGGACCTAGATGATCCAAGAGAAGGGCCAACCACAAGTGGGCCCCACATTAAAGGTCCTTGAGCACAAAAGAAGAAGTCGGCCTAGCGACTCTAAAGAGCAATGAGGTACTCGATATCGACAAGAAGAAGTCGGCCTTGAGCACAAAAGAAGAAGTCGGCCTAGCCCCACATTACAGTACTCGATATCGACAAGACCAGTTCCTCGACATGCCCTGTTTTGCCTTCCTCGACGCATTATTCGGTTAGTTCCTTCCTTTACTCTTGTTTTTATTGATTTTATATAGTGGGGACACTGTATATTTTAAGTATGGGGTGGGGGAAGAGCTCATTATCATTATTATATGTTTTATTCTTGCTTTTGGTTTTACATGGTGAAATTTTGAGTAAATTTTAAAATTTTGTGCATAAGGCTAAAACTCAAAATTTTATAAGACATCTCCCATTGCTTGTAAATTGTTCAAAGAAATAGTGTCATGGAAGCTTTAATTGAACTCGACGATGCAAAATTAGATTCATTAGAGATATAGCATGAAATTGTCTAGTAAAGAGAAGTCACAAAGAAATAGTGTCATGGAAGCTTTTGACATGTTGCATGATAAGAGGATGGAGGACTTTATATTTCCATATAATGCTCATTGTTTATAATCCTAGCCTTACCTATGCTTATGCATTACACAAAGCCATATTATGCCTTATTTCAATTATTACTCCACGTGATCTAAATATTTGCCATTCTGTACCTTATTTCCTATCCGGGGATTATTTTAAGAATGATGTTACATTATGGAGATTGTTATATGGTTGTTGTGTTGTTATCATTATTTGGAGTTTGGTAGGAAATTGTTTGAAATATATGGAAAATTTAATGAGTGAAAGAAAATTCGATCACCTCAGGAGATAAAGGTAGATCGGCCCTTCTTACTGAGATAATAGTTCAGTGAGATGGGAAACACAGGTGAGGAGTCCAAAGCACTAAGTATCCGGGGCCATTCATGACACCCATGTTTGCGACTCGCGAGAAGGCAGTGCTGAGGTGAGAGAGGTAAAAGCATCATTATTGATAAAAGCATTATGGAAGGTGATGAATCTTATGAAGAAGGGATGTGATATGACAATTTGGAAAGTACTCTATTTCCCCGGATCATTAGCACCACATTGCCAAATATTGCCCACCTTTACCCTTTTACCAATCTACTCCTTATTGAGCTTAAATTAAAGTCCTCTTGAATATTAATGCTTTGTCACATGAATTGTTTTTGCATAACCCTCGTGTTATGAGTAGATGTTGCTTTTGATTGAACATGCATGAATTTGTGGCACAAGTACATTTTCGATGATGGTAATTGATTACATGGTTATATAAGAATGAATCTATGATGTTGAGAGTTTAAATTCTTTCCCTGAATGATCATCCAAGTTATTGCTTGGGGACAAGCAAGCTTAAGTATGGGGTGATTTGATGTCCACCAAAATAGCCTTGTTGAAATGCACATTTTAGCTCCATATTCTATATACTTTGCATATTTCGGGTTGGGAATATGTTGAATTAATGTAATATGTGCTTATTTGCAAGAAATGGAGATCTACATAAGTTTTTGTTTAATATTACAGAATTTGGAGCTATTCCGGGACAAAACCAAGAATCAAAGACGGAAGCTGAGCCTTACTCGATATCGAGTACCTTTCCTCGATATCCACCAAACATGTCCGGGCACAACATGATCGAGGACATGCCAGATCGAGGAACTTAAGGCAAAGCTACTCGACTCTAGAGAGTTACTTGATATCGAGTACTTTACTCGATATCGACAAGACCTGAAGACCATCCTGGAGTCGAGGAAGACCACCTGATCGAGAAGCCAAAGATGAAGACATGCCGAGCAGCCCTTACTCGATATCGAGTACGTTACTCGATATCGACAAGACCAAAATTGTAAGACCCGGGGTCTCAAGAGGCGCCAGCCCATGCCACCTAGCCCTCTCAGGTCCGTTGTCTTCACTTGGAGCCTGAAAAGGAAGAGCTCTTGTGAGCTGGGTAGGGCTTGAATCACTTATAAATCACTCCCAACATCCTTATGATATCTGATGTGGGACGAGGGTGTTACAATCTCCCCCACTTAAAGGACTGACGACCCCGTCAGGCACAAGGGACTGCCCTCCGGGAGGAGCGTACCCGAGCATACTGTCGATGCACCTCCGAGCCCGGAGTTGGCTCTAATACCATCTGTAAGACCCGGGGTCTCAAGAGGCTCCACCCATGCCACCTAGCCCTCTCAGGTCCGTTGTCCTCACTTGGAGCCTGAAAAGGAAGAGCTCTTGTGAGCTGGGTAGGGCTTGAATCACTTATAAATCACTCCCAACATCCTTATGATATCTGATGTGGGATGGGGGTGTTATTAAAATCGCCTGTCCGAGCCAGATCTTTCATGGGATGCGTTACGCGGTTGGGTTGTCCGAGGTGGTTTGGGCTTTCTTGGGAGCGAAGGAGTCCGAGTTCTGTCATGTATATCAACATCTATCCATGGAGAAGAAGATTTATCCACACTTGAAGATATTTAGACTTTTAGATATATTTCCCTTTTCGATAAATATTCCTTTTATTAAAGTTTTATCTTTAGATATAGATAGGGATTTCTATCCTTGATTAGCAAGGATTGGAAGTCTATAAATAAGGCCTTAGGGGCTGATTTCTATTGATTCAATTCAAGACACAATTAGTTACATAGAGGTAGAGAGAGTGAGTGGCCAAGAGGAGTTTGTGAAGCGAGAGCGGAATTGGCTTCCTTTGGTTGTAAGCTTTGTTGGTTTATTAATGCAAGTAGTTTATTTTCCATCAATGATGTCTCCAAGCACGAGTAGTCCACCTACTTCTAGGGTTGGGGTGAGCCCGATGATAGCCCTGCGTGTTTGAGGTAAAGATCCGACTTTTTTCATGTTTTGAGAATCTACTATCTGTTATGTGTTTTATTAACCATCTAATGGAGGTCCATTCTAACAACTTGAATTGTAAACATAAAATCGGTAGATACAATTAGGGTTTCTTGAAAGAGTTGTCTAATTGTTGGAAAAGGGGAAAGCTTGGTCCTTCGATGCGATTTACATGATTATCTGTTTTATTCCTGCCTTATGCATGCTCGGTTATCGTTGTCGCAAACCCAAATCTTGGAAGTCTTTCATACATAGTTTATTTCGAATCCCACAAGCCTTAATTGTCTTTGTTTATTTCGTTTTAAGTTTCTGTTTTTCCTCGATATCGACTAACTGTGGTCGATATCGAGTATTGATTTTCGATCCCAGTTCGACGTAGCTTCTTCTGTGCAGGAACTCGACAAAGCCTTCATCGACATCGACAAGTTTACTCGATATCGAGTAAGGTGTCCTCGATATCGACCAAAACCCAGGAGCTGCTGCTGCGTGAATCGGCTTGTCCGATCTTTTTTCGACTAACCCTAGTCGAGATCGAGAAACCTGTAAGTCGACTTCTGTTCGTGAGATTCAACCGCTGCCTAGGATCCGCTGACACGCTTCCTCGTGGATCGATCCTGACTTCCCACTCCTGCATCGGGAGGAAGTCTTGTAATCATTTGCAAGGGACAGAATCTGGTTTGCTTTACTTTATTCGTATTTTATTTGCATTCTCGATTTCCTCCCACAACAGTAACATATTTACACGTGCAGATATGGGATTCTATTGTGTGAGGTGGTCTCGGGTTCACACCCTCGGGCAAGACTTACTACATGGCATACGCTTTCATGTCGCACGAGAACGAAGACACATACGCCTGGGTGTTGCGTCAGCTTCAGATCTTGCTTGGAATGGTTCAACCTCAAGATATTATGACTGATCGGGAGCTAGGTCTCTTGGCGGCGCTAAATGTTGTTTTCCCACTACTAGAAATTTGCTATTTACCATCGGGTAATAGCCGATGTCTTTCAAAAACAAAATCGATGTCTATGTGGGGGATGTAAAAAGTCAAAAGTTTTTCACATCGGCCAGAACCCGATGTCTTTGTATGTTATAACATCAGTTCTATTTTTAAATCCGATGTCTTTACTATTCTATATCATCGATTATAAAATAAAAACGATGTTATAACATACAAAGACATCGGGTTCTGGCCGATGTGAAAAACTTTTGACTTTTTACATCCCCCACATAGACATCGATTTTTTTTTGTTGAAAACATCGGCTATTACCCGATGTTAAATGACATATTTCATTTTTTTTCTCATTATCGTAGCCTACACGGGATTTGAACCCACATCTTTGTGTTTGAACACAATGCTCTACCATTTGAGCTAATAGGCTTTAAATTAGATAGAATGTTTGTTACATAACAGCAAAAATAGAATGTGAAAATTAAGAATCAAAGAAACAATGGAAATAAACTAATAGCAAAAGACAATAGTGTGAAGCTTAAAAAACTTGCCCTTGTTTGTGCAAGATATATAGAGTATAAACAATTTTATGAAATCTTAAACTAACTGCAATAGTAAGCTGACCATCGAAAATTAATCACTTAGAGCTGACCATCAAAAAGTATTCACTTAAAGTCTGACAATAGCAAGCAAAAATAAAAGCATAGACCCGTGATGGCCTAGAGAAGCATTTCAAGCTAGACGGTATAAAACTGGATTGTAACTAAAACATTTCATTTTCTTGATCAGTATGAAAAGGAAGGACTAAGAAGAGAGATAGTTGCTTAGCACTGAAAGCTTTAATGGGACTGAACAAGAACATTAAATTATAAGCTAGCTCTGAATCAGATCCAAAGCACAGATATATGTAGTCAATACTACTAATAAAGATGAACTGGCTAACTTAGTCAATTGCAAGCATCAGATTGAGAGGCGCCATCCTATTTAATCATATTTATGACTTTTTACCACTTTGCAGACTTTTATTTTTAGTGTTAGGTATTGTATGTAGTCATGGAGATATGATATATATATATATATGTATGTGTATATATATATATATATATATATATATATATATATATATATATATATATATATATATATAGGTGTATGAAACTATGCACACTTGACAGGTCGTTAACGAGAAAGTTATATATTAGGGTGTGTTACATCGGTTTTTATATTAATTTTTTTACTAGTTTATCAAAGATCACATGAATGCAAATCTGGTTGCACCAACTAGGCTTAATCAACAGAGGGCCTAAAGGAATGAAGAAGGCAGGAAGGATTACCCGGATTTAGTGTTCAAGCCAACTCTCTTCTTCACAGGAAGACATCCATTTATCAACCCTGTCCAGTATTTCTTTACGGCTAAGAGCCTCTTCTTTGGCCTTTATAATCTGACTATCCATATCAGCAATGTGCTCTGAAGGCTCAACTTTCCCTTCATCAATCAGTACCAAAATTCTCTCTAGAAGCCTCAGTGTTAGTTTCTATATATCTTCGAGTTTGCTTTGCTTCTTAAATGCAATTTCCTTCATCCGGCTGAACTTCAGGTGATCAAGTCTCTCAACTTCAACTTCAGCCTTAACATGTAAATGATCTAAATAAGGAATCATGTCATAAAATGATGAATAAAAATTTTCGAGTCAAAACAGAGCCCCATCATACCTGTTCTACTAAATCAAGGGCAAGAGCCCTAGGAATGGTCACTTCATCCACTTAGGCTGACAGGTTACACGTCACGTGATCAAAAAGATGTCGCTCTTCATCTAGAGTATCCATTAAATTCCCAAAGATTAATTAACTGCCAAGCTAGCTCTTGTAGCTGCAGAAGACAAAAACACCATATCAGAACACAAGGAACGATTCTTGCACAATTGAAAAGAAAGGACTTCTTTTTACCAATATTCATGCAAAGTGGAACAAACATATCCAAGAGGTACACATTCAAATGATATCATATATATACCCACATAATGGAGTTTAACCAAGCAGGGATATAAGAAAAAGTAACAAAAGAATGATGCTCAATTTGAGTGAAAGAAAGATAACATTATCAAACACTATAAAATAATTACAATGAGGGTATGTAGCTTGCAAACTAGCTAGAAACAGATTCCTTCACCTTTTCAAGGATCTGCTTCTTATTTATCTTGGAGGTAATCATCCAATAGCTTTCGTAATTGAAACAAAGTTTCATCATAGATGGCAATATGGGCACAAAAAGCTACCAAATTCATATAAGTAAAGAGGTATCTTATTCATTTCATATGCCCTTAATGTGACAGCATGCATCACATATGATAGCAAAAATATTTCCTGATTTCCAAACCACTACATAGATCAACAACAAAGCAGACTGAAGTTGGCACCTCATAGGTATTCAAGAAAGCAAGAGCTTGCAACAGTTATATTCATACTAGTAGCGAAGAGTGACCCCAAAATAAAACTGATAGGTATTGAAGAAAAAAATACCACAAGGATATATAATAGACAGACAAGAAGTAGCCTCAACAAGCAGACTATGTTGAAGCTTTAGAACTATGAAACACAAAACCTTGGTGAATTCTGTTTCTAATTTTTTAGTCACTATAGAAAAAATGGATCTTCGACATTTAGAAGGAGCCCCATTTTTCAATAGATGGCTAGGAATGATTGATACCCAGAACTTAAGGAGATTAGGATTTCACTCCAAGCTCTTACTATGGCGGTTGGATCACTGTCCACCACAAGAAGCCCAAAACCATAAAAATTGCACTCTAAACACAAAGAGGTACTACAAATCTACAGTATAAAATCCATATGGATGCTGAAATATCATCAATTAGGGAAAACATGAAGCTTACAGTTACATTTGAAACCATAACAAGGATCACAATAAGCAAGCAAAGTTGGTGTATTTGTACTAAATATATTCCATATCAATCACTTCTGCAAAGCCACAACTGTAATCTTGAAACTGAAATCCCTCCATATAGAGAATGAAGACGCAGTTCTACTTGACGAAACAACACATACAATAAGCCGATCTGCTAAAAACAGGTCTCAGTAATTTCAAAATATCCCCTGCTGATAGAGTAATCAACGAAAAGTTCAAATTTCAAAAGTCGACAAAAACCCTAAAGAAGCCCACAAATCCCGCATTTCCCCCAAAAATGGTACCTCATTGCTCTTGAGAGTGGTAGTAAGGACTCGGAACTACAAATGATGAAAATAAGAAGTAGAAAAGGGTGAATATGAAAGTAAGATCTAAAGCAAACGCAACGAAATTGCAAGCACAAGAGGGAGCTAGGGAGATACACGGCTGCGACGGCACTCGGCGGCGATGGAGAAGGCGAAGGCGACCAAACAGAGAACCACCACGAGGAGGTAGACCAAAGTGGAACCTCTTTCTTCTCTCATCTTCTTCTTCGTCTTCCACGAAACAATTCCACAAGCGCAAAGTCGTTGCAGCGAAGAGCTAAAAAGAAAGGTAAACCCTAAATCCGGTGTGTATGGGTTTAGATCTGAGAAGAAAGAACAGATCTGGGCGGATTTGCGAAGGGAGGAGACGGGAGGAGGAGGTGGAGCGAGTCACCGGCAAGAAGGAGGTGGATTGGTGAAGAGAGTGGTGGGAGGAGGAGGTGGAGCGAGGGGTCGGTTTTGAAAATGAAGAATGAAGAAAGAAGAGAGTACTGTCTTCTAAAAACTAAAATCGTACAGATATTTGTGTAAGCGGGTTTTCAAATGAATTCAAGTTTAGTTCCGTGCCTTCTAAATTTTTTTTAAACACATATTTAACATCGGTCAAATAAATGAGACGATGCCTATACTTTTATTTACATCCCAAATTTAAAAACCGATGTTAAAAAACTGTATAACATGGCATGTTTTTCTGAGCGATGTTAATGACCCGATGTTAAATAGCAGAATTCTAGTAGTGTCCACAACGTCCATTATTTTCTTTGATGGTTACACGTGACGAGAAGATGCGAGGAAGCTGCTCTGAAGATCACAAAGAATTTAAACCACGCTGGCACATTCAAGGGCAACTGTTGGGGGTTGTTCCAATCGAGGTTGGAGGAATCATTCAACCACTGTCGTCGGGCGCTACATGCTGCATGGCACCCATTCCCATGTGTGGTGGCGTATTTAGAGGCGGTGTGGCTTCCGTACAGCAGGAACATCGTATGATGCTACGTAGATAATGCCTTCCATCTCGGCACCCGTAGGACAAACAGGTACACCTTACTTCATATCTCTCATTATAATATGATATGACATCAAACATTTAGTGGTACGCACTTCAATGTGTACAGAGTTGAGGGTCAACATAGGGTTCTGAAGGAGGCACTGCACTCATCGACTAGTGACTTTTGCATCGTGATCAATGCAATCCATAGAGTCAACGATTGTCAACTGCATGAGCTGCAGACTGCTTTGGAGATCGACCGCTTGAAATGGCCAACATCGGCGCATAAAGTAAACATTTTTCATGAGGTAAAGACTTTAATCTCCAAAAAGTGCTTCGATTATCTGTATAAGATGTGGCAGGATGTCGTGAACCAAAACATTCCTCTGGAATGCACGGACCGACATTGGAGGGTTTGTTATGGGATCCCTTGTGTCCATGAGATTCAGGCATACGTCAACTCCGGTACTCTGATACCCGCCGAGGACATCCACCCATTCTGGATGGATTTATCATGGACTGAAATCGATGACACCTCACTGCCGTATGATCTATCATCTTCATACACGGCTTCCAACGATGTATGCGACGATGAGCTCTACCCACCTTCATCTGTAAGCGTCCGAAGGAAAGGGAGGCCTCGGGGGTCGAGGAATGCCTGCAGAACCAACCCGTTGCCATATGAGGAGTTAAGGGAAAGATTTGAGAGAGAAGAAGCACGTGCTGCTCGACATCGTCCACAAGCGACCTCAGCTCGACGTGGACGTGATGATGTGTTCGGAGGGTTCAACTGGGGTCGAAACAATGTTGATCCCTTCATGCTTGATCATATTGAGGGTGTGAGAGACACTGTTGGAGATGGTCATTGTGGCTACCGTGCTTTGGCGTCATTGACATCACCGATCGGCGAGTCTGCTTTCCCAAAACTCAAAACGTTATTATGCAATCACTTGGAGGATCACGCCGATCTCTACGCCGATTGTTATATGGGAGGGTACCCGTTCCATCAGTTCGTTGACTACCAGAGATAGGCGGGACCTGTGCATGGTGATAGGAGATGGTGGATAGAGCTACCCATCATGGGTTTAGTATTTGCAACGGTATATCAGATTCCTCTCGTCGTCCTAGCTTGGCATCATCCGTTCACATGTCTTCCCATGACCTCGTCGACACCTACTAACAACCCTCAATCAGCAACCCTTGGTTTAGCCTGCATCGGAAACCAATACCATTTTTCCGCGGTACGACTTCAAACTTCTTTTTTATTACATATTCTTGCTTTTCATCTATATGTCAATACTCTAACTCTAATTTTCCATTCTCATAGATCTGGTTGGGTCCTAACGCTCCTATTCCGCCGCCTCCGCCATAATGGGTCGCACATCATCAACCGAGCGTCGAAGGATGGGATGCTCCGTTTCAAGCTCAGTTTGAGAGATTTCGAGCCTTACATGTCGAGTCCGGTCGCCCTTTACACTTTTCCTAGATTTTATTCCACCATCTATTAAAATTATGGATGTAAAACTTTTTTCCCATTCCTTGTAACATTATTCACATATTATCCGAATGAAAACCTTAACAATTATTGCTTTCCATTTAATTAGACCCTAAATCCTTCAACTCCACTAGCTAAACCCTTCAATTAGTTCAATTAACAATAAAAAACCCTCGGAAACCCTAAACCCTAAACCCTAAATGTGAAACCCTAACTAGGGTTTGCACGTCGTTAAGGACGTGCAAATATTGCACGTTGCTTTCGACGTGCAAACCCTAGTTTGCTAGTCGACGTGCACAGTTCCACACTTGCACGTTATTAACGACGTGCAAATTCTTAATCACCATTGACGGTGTATCTATCAACACCCTAATTTGGTGTTTTCATTAGGTGAGTTGAGCATTGAATAGGATATAAAAGATGTTTGTTGTTATATTGTGATCTTTCTTGAGTATATAATCGAGTTTAATCGGTGTAGTTATTGGACCATAAATTTATTGCAAGTAGTTAAACTGTATCGATTAATTAATCCCTCCATAAATAGTTGTCGGACTGACTATATAAAAGATGGAAAGTGTGACTAGGATTGGCATGGTACGGTTACCACAAAAAAATGGTGATTACCACGTACCAACCACAAACTGGTGGTACGCAAATTTTCATACCACGTATCAACCACAAGTCATGGTTACCGCATATGTGGTAACCACGATTTGTGGTTATCATTGGTACATTACCATGGTTACCAAGCTTTAATTCTGTTTGTATTTTTTTGAAACTCCTTGGCTACCTTTATGGTCATCAAAGTTATCGAACGAAAAAAATATGGTTACAAAAAATAATATGGTTAACATCTTTTAAAAGTTCAAATAAATCAAGTTCACAACCTAAAGTACAAAAAAAAAAATCAAACCAACCATGTTTAAAGTCTTCGAGAAATAAACAAAGTTTAATTGTTCAAACATTCAAAATGTTCCTGCGAGTTCAAACAAAACAAGTTCATAGTCTTCAAACATTCAAAATGCTCCTATTGTGATGAGGGACCATCTTCTACAGCTCCAAACACACCCATCATACTTGGAGAAGGACCAATGACTCGAGCTAGAGCTAAGAAGCTTCAGAGAGACTCATTCAACTTTGTGAGTCATGCTTTGTTCTCGAGCAAGGTTCAACTCCCCGAGCCTACATTGAAGACATACATGTGCATTGGAGCTCAAAATGAGGCCGAGCCACCTTAGAATAAGCCTTGGTCGAATTTCTTAAGTGTTAAAGCTTATTTTCAGCTTAAGAACTCTATTGGGCTGAATTGAGCTTTTTCTAGTTATTATTTTTAAGACTTTATTTAGTTATGTCTTTAGGTGTTATTTTTATTATTAGGCCCAATAAGTTATTATTTTAATTCAATGTTATTAATTTTCGGCCAGATCAAAGCCTTATGGCTATATAATGTCGATCAGCCCTCGTAGAACAATTGGAACTTTCATAATTAGAATTCTCTCTTCAAGAGTGCTTATACACGTGAGTGTTGTTGATTCAACTAGAGCAGTGCTCGTTGGTCATTGATTGGTAATCTCAGCTTGGTTTGCTTTGCCGTTCATCAACTTCGCAAGACTTGGTGATCCTAGTATCCACAAGCCCCCTCCTTGTGCCTTCAAGTTGTCCGCTTGATTGTGTAGGGTTGTAGAGGCGGGTTATATAGTCATTGGTATTGGTTCTTACCCTCTTAGGAGGCTTGGGGTCTTTATCTTGTTCTATATAGATCGACTCAGTCCTTATCAGGTCGTGTCTTTCAATTCTTGCATTCAATTTCGAGTCTTTATCTATCTTTATTGAGTCTTTTCTTTCCATAAACACAAAAACCCACAAAAAAGAGTCCTTTCTTGTTTTGGTCTTTTACTTCTTGTTCTTTATTTGATTATTGCACTAATCTTGTTTGTTTGTGATTGTTGTGGTTGCATTAGCCCAAACACAAAGCCTAGCCGAGACCGTGGAATCGACCATCGTGTGCACAACCCTTCTGAACACACATAGCCGACGGCAATTCCTTTGTCCCCATAGTCACAGCTGTTCGACATCACCTAAACACACAAAGAAACCCTAGTTTGTTACTTTTCTATCTTTGGAACTTTTGATCTATCTTTTATCTATTCTACTTGCCTTATTAAATTCTGATTATATTTGATAGATTATACCATATTATCTATCTTATATCTTTAAGAGGCTTAGATAGGTCTTGTTACCTTATATATCCAAAGGTTGTTTATAAATATATCTTTAAGGCTACAAATTTCATCCATTCACCTTATTTTATCAGAATTTCGAGTCCTTTGTCTTTCATTGAGTCTTTTCTTGCATTAGGTTAAAAAAAATCAGTTTCGAATTCAGTCAAAAACAAAAAAGACATACATACTTGGACCTAAGAGGATAAAATTCACTAGGGGCAAAAGTAAGTCAAAAAAAATTGAAAGAGTTGTTCTATCTAGTGCAAGAAAGCTCCAAGGACACACTTTGGTGAATTCTATAGCCTATATCGACAGCCCTTCCCAAACACACGCCTCCACAAAAATTGAAACCCTACCCTGCAACTACAACGTCCTAACTTAAAGGTTTTCAATCAAAAAGGGGTAAATTTCCATTCTTTATTGAGTTTTTCTACTCTTTCTCTTTGTTTACAGCATTGTCGAGTTGCTTGCTAGCTGTGTCGAGCAATTTCTCTTCTATTGAGTTGCTGTGTTTGTTGTGTCGAGTAGAGCTCAGCCCCCGCCGAGTTCTTCTTTTGTGCTATCGAGTTGCTTTGCTTGTTCCTTCATTATATCGAGTACTCTACTGTCCATATCGAGTTCTCTCTTGTTGAAACAGGTCCTGAAAAGCTTGTGTCGAGCACTGATTTGTGGTGTCGAGTACTGATCTCCCTTGATCAAGTGCTCTCTTTGCTTGTCGAGTTCTCTACAGCCCTTGTTGAGTTCTCTTGTGTGTTGTTTCATTCACTACATACTTTGATTGCTTAGTTTTTGCTTGGTAGTTGATTTGCCCAAAGCGGATTGCCCTAGCAAGCGTGATATATCAATCAGAGAGAGGAGTGTGAGCGAAACACAATTGTGAGCTGTTTATATTTTTACTAACCTTTAACTTAGTTCTTTGTTTCTTTTGTCTTTGTTATAATGTCTAACAATCAGGGAAACAATGGTGGTAACAACTCCACAAACTCGAGTGCAACAGTAACTCCCGAGCAATTTGCCACCTTGATGAACAATGTGAACAACATGATGAACACCTTGGCTGGCATGGCTACTGTCCCTGAAACCTTGGCTACACTACAAGCCAAGATGACGACTTTGGAGAACTCTAGGCCCAGTGGTTCAAACACGGTGGAAGGACAGCAAGATCAAAGGCGTGACGAGCCGCTTAATGATGAAAGAGAGGTCATAAATCCTAACCCTATTCCTAATCCTAATTTGAATCTCAATAATCCTATTTTTGAAGAAAACAATTCTCCACTAGGTGGGAGAAATAATAGGAATAATGAGTATGTTAATGTGCAAGGTCAAGGACAAGGAAGAGGAAGAGGACGTGGCTATCAAGAACGTTTCTATTACTCGGAGCAAGATGATGACTTCCAAGAAGAGGAGTATTGGGAGTAACGCCCGAGACGGAATCAAAGGAGAAATCAGAACCGACCACCTAGGTTCAATGACGACGACGGCATGGGTAAGGTTAAGGTAAAGATTCCTCCTTTTGATGGTAAGACTGATCCAGATGCTTATATTGATTGGGAAATTAAAATGGAGCAAATCTGGAATTGTCATAATTTCTCAGAACCTAAGAAAGTACAACTAGCTTCCCTAGAGTTTCAAGGTTTTGCATTAATCTGGTGTGATAATCTTGTTAAGGAAAGAAGAAGATCCCTTGATGCACCTATTGCTTCTTGGGAACAATTAAAAGTGGTCATGAGAAATAGGTTTGTACCTCAACATTATGATAGAGAGTTATTAAACAGATTAGAAAACCTTAAACAAGGTAGTAAAACTGTTGAGGAAACATTTAATGTTATGCAAGAAGCTATGGCTCGAGCTAATATAGTAGAAACTTATGAGAAAATCAATGTTAGATATCTTAGGATCTTGCATCCCGCTTTAGCTCATGAAATTGATTACTTTCCCTATACTACTCCTACTGATTTGTTACATCTAGCTATGAAAGTAGAAAAGGGACAACGCTACAAGAGCCAAGCTAATAGGATGTCGAGTGGCCAGCAACAAGGGTGGCGTTCCAACCGGCCTCAACAGCCCCAAGGGCGCTCGGATGTGGGTTCTAAAGAGCGAGCCCAGCAGCCCCAATGGAGAGGAGAAGGCCGACAGCCCCAACAACCCCTCGACAAGGGTAAAGGTCCATGGAATGGACGATAATCGTCTGGGACATCTACTGGTCCCAAAGGGAGTAATCCTAACCCTTCTACCCTTAGATCTAGAGATATTGTGTGTTTTAAATGTCAAGGTAGAGATCATTATATGAAGGATTGCCCCAATAAGAAAACTCTCATGGTTAATCACTTAGGAGAATATGAATCTGAAAATTCTTGTGATGAACATGATGAGCATGCTAATGACAATGATCAGAACTTAAACCTTGTTTGTTATGAAAATGATGACGATGAGTTTGAATATGAGCATGGAGAATCTTTGATTGTTAGGAGAGTTTTAAGTGTTGTTCCTACACCATGTGATGATAATCAAAGAGAAAACTTGTTTCATACTCGTTGTCTAGTTAAAGGAAAGGTTGTAAATGTGATCATTGATGGCGGTAGTTGCTGTAATTTAGCTAGTCAAGAAATGGTTGAAAAATTGCATTTACCTACTGTCCAACACCCTAGACCTTACAAATTGCATTGGATGAATGATTGTGGATTATTAAAAGTTAATAGGCAAGTTAAAGTGCATATTAAACTAGGACATTATGAAGATGATGTTTTATGTGATATTGTGCCTATGCAAGCTTGTCATATTCTATTAGGTCGTCCTTGGCAATCTGATCGTAAGGTTATTCATGATGGGTTTACTAATCGTTATACCTTTACTTTTCAGGGAAAGAATGTCATTCTCAAGCCCATGACACCTACGCAAGTAGCTGATGAGATTGAGAAGCGCAAGGTAAGTAAAGGTGAGTTAGATCAGGAGGCTCAGTCGAGCCAAGTGGATCCACAAAATCGATCTAACAGTGTGTTCTTGGTTTCCAAAAGCACATTCATGGACGAATTTGCGGATGGTGGAACTATTCTTATGCGCCTTTGCAAGAGCTTGAGCATGTTGAGTGAAGAGCTTAAAGCTTCTCTTCCATCAAACATTCTCGCTCTTCTGGAGGAGTTTAAGGATGTGTTTCCCGATGACATACCACCAGGTCTACCCCCTATTCGTGGAATTGAGCATCAAATTGATCTTATTCTGGGGGCTGCATTGCCTAATAGGCCTGCGTACCGTATGAATCCCACTGAGACCCAAGAGGTCCAAACCCAAGTCCAGGAACTATTTGATAAGGGTTACATTCGAATTAGCTTAAGTCCTAGTGATGTGTCTGTGTTACTAGTCCCTAAGAAAGATGGATTATGGAGAGTGTGTGTAGATTGTAGGGCTATTAACAACATTACTATTAAATATCGTCACCCTATTCCTAGATTAGATGATATGCTAGATGAGTTACATGGAGCTTCTATATTTTCTAAAATTGATCTTAGGAGTGGATATCATCAAATTAGAATGAAAGAAGGTGATGAATGGAAAACAACCTTTAAGACTAAACTAGGCTTATATGAGTGGTTGGTTATGCCTTTTGGTTTAACTAATGCTCCTAGTACTTTTATGCGCTTAATGAATCATGTGCTTCGAGATTTCATTGGAAAATTTGTTGTAGTTTATTTTGATGATATTCTGATTTATAGCAAGTCTTATAATGAACATGAATCACATCTTAGAGAAGTACTTAAAACGCTGAGAATTGAACGCTTGTACGCTAATTTAAAGAAATGTGAATTATGTAATGAACAAGTGTCTTTTCTTGGATTTGTAGTGAGTTCGAATGGACTGCGTGTCGATGAGGCTAAGATCAAGGCGATCCAAGAATGGCCAACACCCACCAACATCGGCCATGTGCGCAGTTTCCAAGGATTGGCGAGCTTCTATCGTCGATTCGTGCGAGATTTCAGCACCAGCTCGACACCCCTCACTGAGCTCACGAAAAAGAGGAGTGAATTCACATGGGGAGCAGCTCAGGAGGAAGCATTCAACACACTTAAGGACAAGCTCACTCACGCACCTCTACTAGCTTTATCCGACTTTACTCAGCCTTTTGAGGTAGAGTGTGATGCTAGCGGAGTTGGAATTGGTGGAGTCCTTATGCAGGGAGGTAAGCCTATTGCTTTCTTTTCTGAGAAGTTGAAAGATGCTTGTCTTAATGACTCTACCTATGATAAGGAATTGTATGCTTTGTTTAGAGTACTTAAGACATGGTCTCACTATCTATGGCCTAGCGAGTTTATTCTTAGGACTGATCATGAATCATTGAAACACTTTAAAAGCCAAGATAAACTTGATATGAGACATAGTAGATGGATGGAATTCATTGAAACATTTCCTTATGTGATTAAGTATAAGAAAGGTAAAGACAATGTGGTTGCTGATGCATTATCCAGACGACATGTTCTTTTAACCACTTTGGATTCTAGAGTCTTAGGCTTTGTTTACATAAAGGAATTGTATGGATCTGATTTGGATTTTGGTGATATCTTTCGAAAATGCTTAGAAAAGGGTCCTAATGACAGCTTTTATATTCATCAAGGATTCTTATTTCGAAAAGATCAAGTGTGCATTCCTAGATGTTCTCTGCGATTATTACTTGTTAGTGAAGCCCATAGTGGTGGATTAATGGGACATTTTGGTAGGGATAAGACATATAACACACTGAAATCACATTTTTATTGGCCACATATGCTTAGGGATGTAGAACATTGCCTTAAAAGATGCATAGATTGCGTAAAAGCCAAAGCTAAGCTTATGCCCCATGGCCTTTATACACCACTGCCGATACCCTCAACCCCTTGGGAAGACATTTCTATGGACTTTATAGTTGGGTTGCCTAGAACTAAGAAGGGGAGGGATTCAATCTTTGTAGTGGTTGATAGATTCTCTAAAATGGCTCATTTCATTGCATGCCACAAAACTGATGATGCTACCAATGTTGCTAATCTATTCTTTAGAGAAGTAGTTAGGTTGCATGGCGTGCCTAAAACCATTGTTAGTGATAGGGATGTGAAATTCTTAAGTCATTTTTGGCGTACCTTATGTAATAAATTGGGAACTAGATTGCTATTCTCTACTTCTAGCCACCCCCAAACTGATGGCCAAACTGAGGTGACTAATAGAACCCTTGCCACTGTCCTAAGAGCCATTATTAGGAAGAATTTGAAACTTTGGGAAGAAGCCTTACCTCATGTGGAATTTGCTTATAATAGAACAATGCATTCGGCTACTAAAATCAGTCCATTTGAATGTGTGTATGGTGTTAATCCACTAACCCCTTTTGATCTTACTCCATATCCTATGAGAGACAAAGAATCATTTGAGGCAGGTAAGCATGTCGAGTTCATTAAGGAGCTGCATGAACGAACTTGTGAGAAGCTGAAGCTAAAGGCTGAATACAATGCTAACAAGGCCAACAAGGGACGTCGCTTGGTCACATTTCAGCCTGGAGATCTTGTATGGGTGCACTTAACGAAGGAGCGGTTTCCAGAAGCCCGGAAGAACAAGCTGTCCCCTCGTGGTGATGGATCATTTCAAGTGAAGAGGAGAGTGGGCGACAATGCCTACCAATTGGAGCTTCTTGGAGACATGGGCGTGAGCGCTACATTCAACGTCGCCGATCTAATCCCTTACTTCGATGTGGATGAAGACTTGGATTCGTGGTCGAATCCTTTTCAAGAAGGGGAGATTGATGCGGGACCATCTTCTACAGCTTCAGACACACCCATCATACTTGGAGAAGGACCAATGACTCGAGCTAGAGCTAAGAAGCTTCAGAGAGACTCATTCAACTTTGTGAGGCATGCTTTGTTCTCGAGCAAGGTTCAACTCCCCAAGCCTACATTAAAGACATACATGTGCATTGGAGTTCAAAATGAGGCCGAGCCACCTTAGAATAAGCCTTGGCCGAATTTTTTAAGTGTTAAAGCTTATTTTCAGCTTAAGAACTCTATTGGGCTGAATTGGGCTTTTTCTAGTTATTATTTTTAAGACTTTATTTAGTTATGTCTTTAGGCGTTATTTTTATTATTAGGCCCAATAAGTTATTAGTTTAATTTAATGGTATTAATTTTCGGCCAGATCAAAGCCTTATGGCTATATAATGTCGATCAGCCCTTGTAGAACAATTGGAACTTTCATAATCAGAATTCTCTCTTCAAGAGTGCTTATACACGTGAGTGTTGTTGATTCAACTAGAGCAGTGCTCGTTGGTCATTGATTGGTAATCTCAGCTTGGTTTGCTTTGCCGTTCATCAACATCGCAAGACTTGGTGATCCTAGTATCCACAAGCCCCCTCCTTGTGCCTTCAAGTTGTCCGCTTGATTGTGTAGGGTTGTAGAGGCGGGTTATATAGTCATTGGTATCTGTTCCTACCCTCTTAGGAGGCCTGGGGTCTTTATCTTGTTCTATATAGATCGACCCAGTCCTTATCAGGTCGTGTCTTTCAATTCTTGCATTCAATTTCGAGTCTTTATCTATCTTTATCGAGTCTTTGTTATTCCTATTGTTGTCGACATTAAGTACTTGTAGATCTTGATGTTTCTTGTTGAGTCTTGAATGAATCTTGAGCTTTATTGAATCGTTTCTTTAAGTACAATTGTTGTGTTCTTGCTTTCTTTGTTATTTCTTTGAGTTTCTTGCTTGTTGTCGAAGATCGGACCATCACACGGCTAACCCCGTATCATATTGTTTCTAGTAGAAAAAAGTAGAAATGACCAATTTAGGTAAAAATCAAAACAAAAAATATAAATTAAAAACTTAAAACTCAAAGGTAATAACAATAAAATATTAAATCAAAAAAATTAATATATATACTCGGTAACCATGGTAACCATGGTATTCAGATTTCATTACCATTACTGTACCACCTTCACGTGGTTACCACCACGAATGTTACCACCATGTTGGTTACCACAAGTGTGGTTACCAACATAGTCGGTTTGTGGTTGGTACGTGGTTGGTATGGTAAATTTCGTACCATTTCCCAGCCCTAAGTGTGACCTTGTGAAGTTGATTGTAATTTAGGTGTGTGATTTGTGCGAATGCTTTGGTAGAAATTACAAGTAGGTAAATCAATTGCTACCTTGAGGTATAATCGATTGGCTTCTGGATATTTTAGCTAGTTGATTCGTTTCACTAAAACTTATTTAATAGTTGAAGGTTAGGTCAACTATAACTGATTTCATTAAATATCAACTTACCTGGTTTACTCATCGAGCATGATTTATTTTGCGAGGTTTGATGAATAACATTTGTTGATCCTTGATGTTGAGAACTTGTGAGTTTGGTTGAGTAATTGAGGATTTGATAAATTATCAATTACTTGAGCACCGGTTAAGCAAAAACCTGAGTTTGATATGAAGTAAGATGTTTTGAGAACTTAGTTTCATACCCGATGGGAACAAGGTAAATTGAGAATGATGGTCATGATGAAATATTAGATTATTTGAATAAAATATTGTTGAATCATCTGTTGATTGGAAAGTCTGCTTGCATGTTAATTAAATATGTATTGATGAGTTGTTCCTTGTTTATTACTTGCTAGTGTGATTGGGTGATTATCCGAGTGGCTTGTTGACCGATGGATGATTATCTGAGTGACTTAATTGTTGGTTAATTAGAGGTGAAGACTCCAGGTAAGTATCCTACGGGACTTACTCAGCAACCTGGACCTCCTGCCTGATGTGTCATATAGTATGTAGGTGTTGCATATGCATAAAAACATGTCATGTAGTATCATGCTTAGGACTTGCACTTATAAATGAGCATCCCTATTCTTTATGCGTTTGAAAAGAGAACGGTCGTTATCTGTGAGTCTTTAGAGTCGTTACTAGGGTCATTGGGGCATTCGTGTTTCATATCATTTCGGTCCCAGTCGAGTCTTATATATGATCTGGCTGCGACGGTGACCGTGCGTCCTACCTGGGCTGCTTCGGAGCGAGATACGGACAGATGGGTTGTGGCACCGAACGAGCGTCATACCTGAGCTGCTGCGAAGCGAGGTTCGGACATATATGCCCCGGAGTGGGACAGAATAGGGGATATGCCACCTGACATTCTTTGGGCGCCTTTACTGTACTTCTGCACTTATAGTTATATATATCCCGATAAGCATGCTTGTGTGATTTAAATCATGTACTGCATTAGATCATCCTTTATTTAGGTATATGCATGTTATATGGCATTAGATCATCCTTTATTTTGTAAAATCTGGAAAGTCCTTCTTTAATGTTCCATCCTTGCTTTAATGTTCCATCCTTGCTTTTTGTATTCCAATCGAAAGTCCTTGCATCCTTTTGTGACATTCGAATCCAACTCTACAAAATAAACACAAATTTGCGCAGAATCCGAACTCTTTCAAAATAATCATAGGATGCAATTTAACTCCAAATCATGCACCAAATGCAACCTAACTAACCTAAAAATGCATATAATGCCTATCTAAGATATGCATTATCAATAGGGCAACCTAGGTATTTGTCAATGTCTGTAGTTCTGGGAAAGCCAAGTTCTCCTAGCTAGAAAGCGAACAATATGCATTGAGGACAATGTTTATTTGATCACAAGCTTTTTTAGTAGAAGTGGCTAAGATAGCAATATCATCTGTAAAAGCAACAAACGGAATTCGAGTACGTACCATGTTTTGTGATGGATAAACCATCATGGGAGTTTGGGAGCCCAACTTCTGCTTAGAGCTCATGGACAACCACTTCAGAAATGAGGAGGAAAATGTATGGAGATAACGGATCACCCTGTCTTATATATACCTTTTCTTGATTTAAAGAGCTCAGTTGGTTCATTGTTAACCAATATCGAGTAAGATACCATTGTAATGCATTCTCTAATCCAAGCTATGAATAGGGGAGAGAAACCAAATTTATCCATGATTGAGAATAGGAAGTCCTAGTCCACCAGATCAAATGTTTTTCCATGTCCAACTTAACGACCATCCAACCTTCTTTCCCCCTTTTTTTGCGGCAAGAATGAAAATTTTCATTTGCGATAAGAATATTGTAATGAATGACACTATAAAAAATGAAAGCACTTTGAAAAGGATGGATAATTTTGGGTAAGATTTTTTTGAGGCGAATTGATAGGATTTTAGAGATGATTTTATAAACAGTTGAGCAAAGTCGACTGATAGGTCTATAATGGTTTGTGGTCATTGGGTTATCACACTTCAGAATGAGTGCAATGAAAGTATAATTGATTTGTTAGAGAATCCTACCACAAAAAAAAACCTTTTACAACTTTCATAACAAAAGGCCCAAAGATGTACCAAAATTTCTTGAAGAAACCAGCGGGGAAGCCGATTGGGCTTGGAGATTTATCATTGGCGAGACTGAATAAAGCATTCTTTATTTCGTTATTCATTACATTTTTAATTAGTAGGTCCTTATTACCCGGGGAGATTTCCAAGTGAATATATATGGTTGAGAATGGTGTTGTTGATATGTGGTTTAACCAGACTTTCAAAACAATGGATAAAATCGTTTTTAATAGCCTGTCGAATCTCAAGATCACTATTAAGGATGATACTTGAGCTGGTTTTGATGAACATAATGATGCATCTATTTCTCCGGCCTGTAACAATTGTGCAGAAGTATTTAGTGTTAGTATCGGAGGCCTTGATGTGAAATCTTTTAGTTCTTTGTCCCCAGGAAGTTTTTTGGAAATTAACAAGCGAGGAATACTTGGAGACCAACCGCCTGTGTTTGTTATCTAATCTTGAGTCATAGTTCTGGTATAATTGTTCTTTAATTTTCTCAAGCTCTTTCCCAGTCAATGCAATTTGATGAAAAACGTTGCCAAAAGAACGTTTGCACAAAAGCTTGCTTTTCTTTTTTAGTTATTTTGAGTTTTTTTATTAGCTTAAACATTTTAGATCCTGACGGATTTAAACACCAGGTATCCTTGACAAGGTTTTCATAACTCTTCTAGTTTGCTCAAGCCATCTCAAATTTGAAAGGTTGGACCTAGGGACTTTGGTTATCACATAAGTCAATTGTTATTTGGCAGTGGTCTGAATTAGTAAAAGCGTGGTTCTTGGTAATCAAGTTTGGAAAGGAGTTGAGAATCTAGTTATGAACTAAGGTTGTGTTTGGCGGTAGATTTATTATTGGAGATTATTTTAGTAGATGGAGATTTTAGGAGATGGAGATTTTTTTTTGTAGATTTAGGAGTTTTTGGAGATTGATATTTTTTTTTCCAATAATCTCTTTATAATGTTTGGTGTGTATAAGATTTTGGTAGATTGTTTCCCATTGAAAAGGAAAAAGTGCCCTTACCCCACTACCCTCCCCAATAATGAATCAAGGGTAACAATGAAATTGGGAGGAAAAATCTCCTCCCAAAATCTCCATAATCTTGGATTCCAAGATTTTTGAAATCTCTCAAAATAATCTCCAATAATATTCACAATCTCAATCCTCCTCATTCTACAATCTCTTACCAAACGCGGTAGCTTCCGATTTTTTATTTTGAAATCTCGATAACCCCCGAGATCTCTTGCCAAACACAGTCTAAGACCCTCTCAAGTTGTTAGAAATGTATATGGAGAGATATTTTCACCGTAAAATGAAGCTTAAAATGTTAGGTTTGAAATTGGGATAAAATATTACTAATTGAAACAATTCAAATTAAACTTTCAAATTGGGTCATGTTTTAAAGATTTTTCCCCACAACACAAAAAGGGCTGCATGTCTTTGGCAGCATCTGGAGATAAAGTTTGGTGACAAGGCCATGTCAATGAAGTGACTGGCCGCATATATGGAGTACTCCGTATGAGTTGTCTCCTCCTCATTCTAATGCATTTCTTGGACCGTTGGCTCGGGGCAATAATTTTCAAATTATTTTGTACTTTGGTTTATTTTTTCAATACCCATCCGTTCGTCAAAACATGTCATTTTAGCCTTCAACACAAAATTCAAAGAGCCTAACAAACTACCTACATTACCCTAAAACATGTCATTTTAGCCTTCAACACAAAATTTAAGGAGCATAACAAACTACCTAAATTACCCTTAGTTCAATATTCAATGTTGCTAACTAATCCGTACTTGATTTGCCTTAAATCGTCAATAGTGTTTTAAAATACTACAGTATTGCTTTTATTATTTTTTACATGTTTATTTATTACTGTATTCAACAATGACTCTTTGGCTTTCTATTTTATACTACCTCCGTTCGGAAAAACTTGACACTTTACTATTCATGCACACTTTTTTAGGAGATAAAAACTATATAAAATATCGAGTTTTTTTAATAATTTTTTTAACAACTTCGTAGTTATTATTAATAAGTACAAACTTGTTAAAAAAAAAATTATAAAAAAATGAATATTTTATATAGTTTTTATCGTTGTAAAAAAGCGTACATGAATAGTAAACGACAAGTTTTGCCGAACGGAGGGAGTACTTTGTACTCCTTGATTTAAAATAAAGATAAGGGCAGAATTGGAAATAAATAGGTAAAAAAAATCTATAATGACATCTTTTTTTGAACAAAAATAATCCTCTACGATGACATGTTTTCGCGAACGGAGAGAGTATAAAATAGATACAGAGTACTTGTTATAGATACTTTTCAAAATAATTTGAAAATTATTGCAAAATACCGAAAAGTTTGAAAAACACTATCATCATATGTATATATAGTTAATTAGATGCGTGAAATCAAGAATTACATTTACATACTCTTTCAACCTAGCGAACATTTACTATCAACGTAGAGAATAATTACTATCAACCTAGCAAATAGTTGCAAAATTGACCAACTATTATCTAAATGATAACTCCTCTTTTCAGACGAATAATAACAATCAATTTAGCGAATAATTACTATTAACTTAGCGAATAATTGCAAAATTGACCAACATTTTGCTATTATCTAAACAATAACTCCTCTTTACACACGAATAATAACTATAAGTTGACGGATAATTAATACTCCCTCCGTTTCCAATTAATTGACACTTTAGAATGTTGCACACAAATTAAGGAATTATAATTGTGAAAGCTGGTACGGATAACCTCAAGGAAGTGACTCTTAATCTTCCATCTTCTCCACCTAAACAACCCACATTTTGGAGCCCAGATTTAAATTTGAAGGGATTAAGAGCATGATCAATGGAGAGCCCGGACCCCGGACCCTTAACTTATTTTTACTATGCCACGTCAACTTAAGGGCATCATTCTCCATCTTTTTATTATTTGCACCATCATTCGAGGGCCCGACTCGAGGGCCCTTAAATTACTTTTTGCTATTTACCTTTTTAATCTATTCGATTATTATTATTTATTTATAATAATAATAATAATAATAATAATTATTATTATTATTATTAACATTAATTATTAATATTATTAAAAAATTGTGAAAAGGAAAAAAAAACTATTTATGTGTTAAAAACAAAAGTATATTAGTATTGGTTGCAAAATATTTTTATAAAAAGAATCTATGCAAAATGGGTGTCTACGGGTAGATAAAATTAATTCAAACTTGAATATAAATTTTATTTTATTTTTTATTTAGAGAAAATACCCAAAAATCAATTTTTAGGGGGTTAATTAATTTTTAGGGGGCTTTCGTTTTCCTTTCGTGTACAATTGCCTCCAAACTCGACTATTTATCCTCGAATGGTGCGCTAAGGGCCTTTCTTTTTGGGTCTCCTCCTTAAGGGCCTCTTTGGTTGGGCTCTTACCTCTTTTGATTATTTTTTTTTTGCTTATTTGACAATGGTAAGGGTCTTTGGGCCCTCCATTGATCATGCTCTAAGATTTTAGTGGCAAATTAAAAAATGGAGATAATTGGAAATGGCGTGCTGTACGATTAAAAAGGAAGAACATCATTAGCAACAAAAAAAAATTAAAAATGGAGAACGTCAATTAATTTTACAACCCCTCCTAAACTCAAAACGACAGATAATTGGAAACGGAGGGAGTATCACATTATCGAATAGTTCAAACAGTGCACCTATTCGCTAGGATGAAACCGTCAATGATTTACAAAGATTTCACGTAACAAAATCATTGATCATGATCTTGATTTGTATGGCAAAATATTTTTTTTAAAAGAAAATTGATAAAAATTGGCACAATAAATAAATAAAAAAATCAAACTACTCCCACGTTTTGCTCCATACTTGGATTTGATCAGTTACAACAAGGGGATGTACATCACTCGCACATTCTAATGAGATTGGAGTGGAAATTGACGTGGGGCCCACATTTTTATGTATTAAAAAATCATTAAAATCCAGGATTAATCGTAGCCTTCCATTTGATTCAATCAACGACCTATATTTGTTAATATTTAACACCGTATGACTTGTTAATACACACACACACACACATATATAGGCAAAAGTTCAAATGTAAAATTATCTTAGGGTGTAAAATTTGCTTAAGGTGTAAAATTCTCTTATGACCATAATTTTTGTAAGTAAATTGCTAATTGGCCTAATTTAATTACTAATGGGTCTAATTTAATTAGTAGAATGTCTGCATCCCTTGCCCCATGCATGTGCCCCCTTGCCCCCAATGTGCCCCTTTCTCGGGCCAGATTTTTTTTTGTCCCAGGATTTTTTTTTTCGTGTTAACACTTTCTGCTGTGCAAGTATAACTTGATTTTGTGCACATATAACATTCTTTTGTGCAAATATAACTTTATGTTGTGCAGACATAATAATTCATTATGGGGTAAATAGGTAAATGTGTCTATTTCAATTATAAAAATTTATAATTGAAATATGTTTAATTTATAGGTAAATAAGCCTAATTTTATGGGTAAATATGTCTAATTTTATGGGTAAATACACTTTTTCCCGTTTTCGTCGACACTTTTTGTTGTGCAAATATAAAGTGTATAAATAAAATGATAAAGTGCAAGAATAAAATGACGATGTGTATGAGTAATAATATGAAGTGCACAATTAAGGTTATTGTTAATGTGTCTTGAATCGTTTTTCACCGGCGTCGCATCGGGGGGTCCGGGGGCGGACTTATCGTCTATTTGTTTTCAAGCATTTAACAATTTCAAATTAAAGTGCATAAATAAGATTAAAATGTGCAAATATAATATTATGTTGTTCAAATATAACATTATGGTGTGCATATATAATAGGCTTTTAAATTGAAGTGCATAAATAAGATTAAAATGTGCAAATATAATGTTATGTTGTGCAAATATAATATAATGGTGTGCATATATAATAAGCTTTTAAATTAAAGGGCATAAATAAGATTAAAATGTGCAAATATAACATTATGGTGTGCATATATAATATGCTTTTAAATTAAAGTGCATCAATAAGATTAAAATGTGAAATATAATGCTATGTTGTGCAAATATAACATTATGATGTGCATATATAATAGACTTTTAAATTAAAGTGCATAAATAAGATTAAAATGTGCAAACATAATGTTATGTTGTGCAAATATAACATTATGGCGTGCATACATAACAAGCTTTTAAAATTAAAGTGCATAAATAAGATTAAAATGTGCATAATTAAGGTTAAAAAGTGCATAACTAAGATTAAGATGTGCATGATTATCAATTTGCGATTGTTGCGCTCTTGTCTATTATATATGTTGTGCAAATATAACAATGTGGTGTGTATACATAATACGCTTTTAAAATTAAAGTGCATAAATAAGATTAAAATGTGCATAATTAATGTTAAAAAGTGCATAACTAAGATTGTGATGTGAATGATTAACAATTTGCGATTGTTGTGCTCTTGTCTATTATGTAACCTATGTAGGATTTGAACCCACATCTTTGTGCAAATGCACGTTGCTCTACCAATTGAGCTAATAGGCTAAATTATGATTTTCATGCTAAAATAGAAGAACCTTATCGACCTAAAGTATATCGTAATAAAATTCTAAAGTCCAATTAGCTCATGATTCACAAACAATTTGACAATGCTATGAACATGAAATTAGCTCCAAATCAACCCAACATTACAACCATATCATCAATTTCAATCAATTTGGATGTTGGCCAAAAACCCCAAATTCTAAAATATATCACAATAAAATTCTAAAATCCAATTAGATCATGATCCATAAACAATTTGACAATGCTATGAACATGAAATTAGCTCCAAATCAACCCAACAACACAACCATATCATCAATTTTAAGTCAATTTGGCTTTTGGCAAAAAACCCAAATTCCGCTCATAAATCAAACCCTAGGTTTTCAATCTCAATCTAAATCATTCAAACAATCTAAATAATTGTAATAAACAAGTTTAGGGTTAGAAATCATACCAAATTCGAGTTGAAACAAGGATAAAAATTGGGATTTCGAATGGTTTTGAGCCAAAAATGTCGAACAAGACTGTTGGGGCAGATGGGCTCGGTGTGAGCTCGGCTGGGCACGAACCAAGGGGGTTCCGGTCTCGGAGGGTGCGCCTGAGGGAGGTTGTTCGAGCAAGTGGTTGATGGTGGCCGGAGGTGGCTCGTGGGTAGCGTGGTGAGCGAGGAGATAAGCTGCTGGTAGCTCGACTGTGCAGCGCTGAGGTGGGCGCGTCGGGGCAGCAGGTGGCTCGAACAGGGCCACATCAGGGCTCGGAGGTGCGCACAGGGGTGGGCTCGAGTTCGGCTAGGGGTTGGTGGCCGGAGGTGGCTCGATGTGGGTGTGGGAGACCGAGAGAGAAGCGCTGCTGGTGGCTCGACTGTGCAGCGCTGCAGGTGGGCGCGTCGGGGCAGCAGGTGGCTCGAACAAGGCAACGTCAGGGCTTCGGGGTGCGCACAGGGGTGGGCTCGAGTGCGGCTAGGGGTTGGTGGCCGGAGGTGGCTCAAGGTGGGTGTGGGAGGCCGAGAGAGAAGGCCCTGCTGGTGTGGCTTGTGGTCTTTGTTTGAAAACCAGATGGGTGAGCGCGCGTTTTGATTAAAAGTACAAAATTTTACACCTTAAACAATTTTACACCCTAAGGATATTTTACATTTTAACTCTTCCCTATATATATATATATATATATATATATATATATATATATATATATATATAGGGTGTGGTTCTGGTGTTCACAACCCTTAGGGTGTACCTTGTACACAAATATCATCCATTGATCTTAGTGGAATTGAGGGTCTAGATTTTGCCGCGTGTATGGGTGATTTAAAAAAAAATCATTCTTCAACCCAAATTTGGGGGAGTGACGCGCGTGTGCAAAAGGTAAATTAAAACCTAATCTGGTCTTCTTCCTCACGTTGTTTCAACACAAATTCCACAACACACAGATCCGGCGGAGGTGCACAGGGCCGATTGGATTCATCTGGTGGTTGAGCGCCTCCCGTGCCATCGAGCCTCCTTCCATGGCTTCCTCTCTCACTCGATTCCTTCCTTTCGATCTTAATCTCTTCACTCCTAGTTGTTTTCAGATCCGAGAATGGGAAAACTCTCATGGTCGTCGCTCCTTCTTCATCCTTCGAACTTCCATTCCATGGATGCCCTCTCTCTCCCTTTGTCTCGTCCTCGCTATGTCGACCACCACATTGTCGACTCCGAGCGGCACCGTCAGAAACATCTGACGTCGATAGGCTCTGAAGATCGAAGCCGATATCAGAGAGAGTGACCATTGCTGAGGTCTGGTTTGGTGTTGAAGCCGATAACGGAGGGAGTGACCGTCGCCGAGTTCACCTTCGGCGTGAATACCATATCCCGTCAGATTTGTGGTTGAAGCCGAGCGGTGGGTGGGGAGAGGGTGGGTGGGTATTAGGCGGGGTATCGTTAACCCGAATCTCGCATTATTCGGTGGAAAATTTAGTATTATTCAGACGTATGTGCCTTCTCTATTTGTATTTGATGATTTGCTTAATCAATTTTTAGTTATAATCAATTCTCCATTTGATTTATAGTAGCTGATTGTTGAGATTGATTCTCCATTGGATTTGGAGTTTCTGATTTGCGGAATCAATTTGTTGCACATAGGGTATTCAATCCATTGGAAAAAAGGGATTAGCTATGTGATTTTTTTTAAAATTCAGGGTTAGAGTAGTTGTAAATCAGTAATGTGTTCAATTTCAAGTTATATTGAATTGAATGCCCACCAACTGCTTTATTGTACGTGTGTTTTTTTTACTTGCATTATTCATCTATGAAGAAGATGAAAGAAATCCATGTTGATGGTCAAGTTAGGTTTTCTCAACATTGTCAATTATTCATAGGTATGTGTCGGTTTTTTGTTACTTGTGGTAATGATTTGGTAAATTATTCGGTGAAATTTGATTCATTATTCGTAAGGATATGAAGTCTTTGGTTTGAGGAACAACATGAAAAACATTCATCGCACGAGTATAATTACACGAACTAAACATTATTCGATAAAATGTAAAGCATTATTCGTTGAAATACAAAGTATTATTCGTAAAAATCATAAGTATTGTTTAAGGATTTTGATTTTCTTTTACCTGATGGAAAAAAAAACATTATTCGGTAGCATGTGAGAAATTATTCATTGGAATTGGTAAATTTTGATTTGAACTGAATGTAAAAGGATAACATAACATTATTCGATGGAATGCAAAACATTATTCGGTGGAATTGTTCCAATTTTTAAAATTGATTTAGATAGGCAATATCAAAAAAAATGTGAAATCTTTATAACATTATTTGGAATGGCCAAATCTTTATAACAAAAAATTAATTTACAATTATTTAAGGGGATAGGTACCATTATTGATTTTTTTGGATACACTAACGATTTAAAAAAAAACATATATAACAAGTGCTTCACAAATTCAAATTCACCACCATCCTCTTTGGTAATTTCACTGAATAATGTTTCAAATGCTACCGAATAATGTTACGTTATCTCTTTATATCCAGCTCATTTCAAAATTTATCAATTCTACTGAATAATTTACCGCATGCTACAGAATAAGGTTTTGTTTGAATAATGCTTCATTTTTCACCGAATATTGTTTCACATTTCACTGAATAATGTTTAGTTGTGTAATTATACTTATGCGATGAATAAATTTTTTATGTTGTACATCAACCCAACAACTCCATATACGGACAAATAATGAATCGGATTTCACCGAATCATTGACCAACTCATTAATACTAGTCACTAAAATTCGACACATTCGTCTGAATAATTGATAAATAATTAATCAAATTATGCCTACATTCGACTAAAAATCAATACATTTGTTTGAATAATTTGTCGTTTTCCCCCCAAATAATGCTACAATTTAAGAAAGACAAGTATCAAGGAAGAAGCCAAGAAAAGTGTTGCAACAAGTGATGTTTGAAATGTGCATACTGTTGAACAAGGCAAGGGTTTGAAATTTGAGAACTGATTCCTCAATATTTGCAACGGCATGGACAAGGCGTGGGGATATCCTTCAACAAAAACTGCTTCAGGCTGGGGAGATTAATGCCTTCGTCGTAGAGGAATTCAATGGTCGTAAAGTAAGGGAAGCCAAGATCGAAATTGATCATCTCCGTCTCCACGGAAGGGACAACCGTGTCGATAATGTTGTAGAACGTGCTGGCCGTGAACGTCAATTCCTTCACCCATGATAATTGCTCGTCCCTCGGCATGTCCACGCTAATGCTCCTCGTCTCCGACGAAGGATCTACACAACACAAATCTACCGATTTCCGATCAGATCGAACAAAATCATCATAATTGAACCTCTAATACTTTTCCAAAACAATATAGAGAAATAGACCTCAAGAAGCACAACCAAACATGAAACTTGAAACCCTAAAAAACCACAAGCGAAAGCAGAACAAATCCCGGGAAGAATGTGAATTGAAATACCAAAATTTTCAAATTAGGGTTGGAAGAATGTGAATCCAAGATACAAAGCCAAATTCATGCAGGTATTGTAGGTTTCGGTGAATTTCGGAAGAGCTGGACAAGCGGGTGGTGACGCCGCCGCTTTGGTCACGCCGCCGCCGGTTTTGATTTTGAACCATCATATTCCCTTCCTCGCTCTTTGTTGTTCGAGAAACAAGTCACCGGCGATTTCAGATGGCCGGAGATGGGGCGGTGGTGAAGCGCCAGCGGTTTCAGGGTCGGAATGGTGGTCACCCAGATTGAAGGTTCTACCGCCCTTCTCTCCTGTGCATCTCAAGGAGAGAGTGAGGAATGTTTCTCACGCACAAGGGGGAGAGTGGAGGAGTTTGTATATGTGGGTCCTACTATTTTTTATTTTAAAAAATCAAAAAATCCGAATTAATCTCGTCCTTTGATTTCATTTATTCAATGGTCCAGATCTGTGTACAAGGTACACCCTAAGACTTGTGAACAAAAGATCCATACTATATATATATATATATATATTCTTTTAAAATAATCGTGTCGTGTCGGATACCTGATAACACTAAAGGGTCGATCCGTATACTAACCGAAAATCCGGTAATTTTAAGGTGTCGTGTCCTGTTCGTGTCGTATCTTATTCGTGACGTAATTGTAAGGTGTCGTGTCCTCTTGTTATCGTGATGTATCAGTCGTGTCGTATTTTTCTGCACACCCCTAATTATTTATTAATTATTTATTTTCCAGATTATTTAATTACTTAATTGTTTAATAAATTAAATTGATTGATTGAAGTTATTTAAATGGTTAGAATTAAAGTATATTATTTGAAATATTTATCAAGCGTCAGAATTTATTTAAAATATTAGAATAAAGGTTTTGAAATATACCAACTTATGCCGCGATTATTTTAAAAGTGTAATATGGTGAACTTGGTTTAAAATTTAAATGTTCAAATGTTTTAATATCAGAATTTGGTACTGTTTTACTTTAGAATAGATTATTTTAGCTAACATCTTGAACGAATATAAGACCAATTAAATCATTTACAACAAAACATGGCAATATCCTTTATGACAACGACACCATTACTGATCAAATCACAAATGAGCTTTCGGAAAGATTTATAGGTACGCATCAAAATCAAGTTAACCCAGGAGATGTTTGGAACATCCAACCTCAAATAACATCAGAGGAAAACCGAAACCTAATATCTCAACCGACTACAGCTGAAATCAAAACTACTATATTTGAAATGGCAGAAGACAAATCCCCCGGCCCGGATGGATTCCCCCCAGAATTCTATAAAAAATACTGGCATATAGTAGGACCCTCTTGTTGTAAAGCAGTCAAAGCTTTCTTCCACTCAGGACAGTTATTGTCGGAAATAAACAAAACCTTTATTGCTCTAATCCCCAAAACTGATAACCCTACCACAATCAACCATTACAGGCCAATCAGTTTATTTAACACCATTTACAAAGTAATCACAAAAATTCTGGCTAACAGGCTGAAACCTATTCTCCCCAAGCTCATCAACCCTTTTCAAGGCGCCTTTGTAGAAGGGAGATCCATTCAGGATAATAAATTAATAGCTCATGAAATATTCCATAGCTTTCATTAGAAAAAAAGGAAAAGCTCGCTGGATGACATTAAAACTCGACATGGAAAAAGCATACGATAAAGTCAACTGGAGCTACATCAAAGCGGTTCTTCATAAGTTTGATTTCCATCCTCTATGGATCAACTGGGTTATGACGTGTCTCACAACTTCCTCCTTCTCAATTCTAGTTAACAATTGTCCAGGTAAACAATTTAAGCCTAACAGGGGAATTCGCCAAGGAGACCCACTTGCACCCTACATCTTTGTGTTAGTAATGGAAGGTCTAGCGAGAGAACTGCACAAGGAAGCTTTGCAAGAGGATGCGCTAATCGGAATCAAACTCACCAAAAATGGTAACCCTATACCTTTCCTTACTTTTGCAGACGACACGATTATTTTTGCTAAAGCTGCGCATACTAGTCTAAATACCATTCAGAATATGATAAACAACTTCTCCAACCTTTCGGGCCTCACTATTAATTATAGAAAAAGTTATCTCCAATGCTCTAAGAATGTAAACGAAAACCTAGCAAGAGACCTTGCTCAAAGTATGAGAATCCCAATCTCGAGTACTCTTGAAAAATATCTAGGTATTCCGATAATCAACGGCCGAATCAAAAACTCGGTTTTTGAGGAAGCCATCCAAAATCTTAAAAAACAATTGTCCAAATGGAAAGCCTCGAATCTGTCTCAAGCAGGCAGAGCTATCTTAATTCAAGCCAATCTAAGTTCTAAAACTAACTACTTGATGCAAAATTTTTTGCTCCCTAAAGGAATTCTTAACCAAATAGACCAAATAAACAAAAATTTCTTCTGGAATAAACTTCACTCGGAGAGATACACCCCTCTAATAAGCTGGGATAACATTTGTAAGAGTAAAGCCCAAGGTGGATTGGGCATTCGAAAAGCCGAAGACCTAAATATAAACCTCCAGTTTAAATTACTTTGGAAACTTTACACTAATGAAGATAATATTTGGGTTAGAGTTATCAAAGAAAAATATTTGCATGATAGCAACATCAGGGACCAACCAAATCAAGCCACCTCTTGGCAATTTGGTAGACTTTTATCTCTTAGAGAAAATTTTGAGAAAGGTCTCCTTTGGATTATAGGAGACGGAAACCTCATAAATATTTGGAATGACCCTTGGGTTCCCAATAAAAAAACTTAAAAACTACATGGGTAACAATGACCCGAACATGAAAGTTAGTCACCTCTTTACCCCTCAAAAGCTTTGGAATAAGCCTCTCATTCAGAGTCTTTTCCCTCAAAATATAGCTGACTGTATTTTATCCCTCAACATCCCAACATGGCAATCTCAGGATAAGCTAATTTGGGCACCTAATCCTACAGGAAAATTCACCACCAAATCTGCTAAGAAAATTACCATCACCCATGACCACAACATAGAAAACCATAACTGGATCTGGAACCTAAACCTCCCTCCTCGCCTTAAAAACCTAGTATGGAAAATTAAAGTAGATGCTCTACCCACGACCAACAGGCTTAATAGGTACATCAACAGAGTACCAAACACCTGTTCCTTATGTAACCTCGGAAATGAGGATGCCACTCACCTCTTTACGGAGTGCTCCTTTGCTAAAGAACTAATAGCCCAGTTCGAACGAGCAACAGGTAAGTTCTTTCGCAACCTCTCCTTGCAAGGTTCCCTGTGTAACACCACTAATCAAATCAACCATGCAAATCAATTCTTCGAAGATCTAGTGGTTATTTGGGAAGTTATCTGGGAAACTAGAAACAAGTTAATTTTTAAACACACAAACCCTGACACTTTTGGTAACTTGATGAAACGGATTAATAAAAATATCCAGGACTGGCAAGAAACTTATCCCAAGAGTATTAATAAAGATATCAATAAGAGGAAAAAAAGGTCTAAATCTAAATGGACTAGACAAGAAGGAGCCATCTACAAGATTAACGTAGATGGTTCCGTCAAACCCACCGGCATTAGTCAGGTGGGCGGAATCATTCGTGATTCTAGGGGCCATGTTACTGAGATCTTCTACAAGGAAGTAGATCAAGGTACAATTATTCAAACTGAAGCAGCAGCAGTTCTAATAGGGATGAAGACAGCTCGAAGATTAGGCTTGAACAAGATTGTTGTAGAAGGAGACAACCAAGAGCTGATGAGAATTCTCTCAAAAGGAAAAGACAGCAGATGGGAGATTATGCGCCAGACAGAAGAAATCAAGATCATGGAAGCAGACTTCGAAAAGGTTGAATTCAATCACATCTACAGAGAAGCGAACAAAGTTGCAGATTATATAGCCACTAGGGGTATCATTAGTGATAGATTTACAATCCCTTTTAATAGGGAACTTTGTACCATCATCCGTCAGGATGATCCCGGAGCGCGTTTACATTCTTTGTAAATAGCTCCGACTGTTTGCCTACTGTAAAAAAAAAAAAATTCTTAAATATTGTACCCGGAGCTAAAGTGACAAGTTTTCGCGAACGGAGGGAGTAGTAAGTTCTTTTAAATTATATGAATTGAGTGTAGCAATAAATGGACCATGTATGTGCATTAGACTTAGACTTAAGATGTTAATTAATAATTCCTAGGTGACTTGTGAGCTGTTGGACTCTTTGCTTGTTTGCTTTCAACTTTGCTCATTCCAGGTAAGTTCTCTGGGACTTACTCAAGAATTTGGACTCTCATGCCTGAGTGTCCTGTAATATGTTAGGTGCAAGCATCCTGCATTCATGTAGTAGAATGCTTCCACCGGTGATAAGATTGGTGTGTGTTTTGTCTATGGATTACACTTGGTAGTCCAAAGAAGAGGTATGTGGTCGAGTGTCTCTAACACTTTATGCAGCCTCCCTATGCCTTGGATGGTGCTCGGGGACTTTAATTGTGTCATGAGGCATGATGAAAGAATGAATGCAGAGCCAGTTACAATATATAAATGTCGTGACTTACTTTAGGCATGTGACAAGCTTGGTCTTGAGGATGCGCCCTACACAAGCTCCAACAAGTTCACTTGGTTCAAAGGAGGGAAATGGAGAAAAATAGACCGGGTACTTCTTAACCATGATTGGATTAATCATAATATCTATTGTCATGTGAATTATCCCGACTTGTGGGGCCTCTTTGACCACAAGCCAACTATTATTTCTCTTTATAGGAAAGAAGAAAGGAAGAAGCCCACCTTCAAGTACTTGAACATGTGGAGTGAGCATGGTAAGTTTGGAGATCTTGTAAAGGAGAATTGGAATGGATCTTGGAGAGGATCCTATCAATTTCGACTTTGCAAACTCCTAAAAAAGCTTAAGGGCCGCTGAAATCCTTGAATGCAAAGGACTCTGGTCATATTTCGTCTAAGGCAAAGGAGGCAAACAAAGCTCTAAACATTGCCGCGGAAGAGGCTTGTCAAGATCCGGAAAATTCAGCAACTTGGGAGGCTTTAAGAAGGGCAAAAATGAAGGCGGAGAGGCTCAACAAAGCGGAATACAACTTCCTTAGGCAACTTTCCAAAGCTAAGTACTCCCTTCATAGTGATCAATGCAATAAATACTTCCATTCTCTTATGAAATTCAATAGACACAAGAACCATATCGTGTCAATTCTTAAGAGGGATGGTACTATTTCTAAATCGTCCAAGGAAGTTGATAGTGAATTTGTGGAATACTACAAGGAGTTTCTCGGCTTTGCATATTCTATGGAAGATGTTGATCCATCTTGGTTTGCTAGAGAAGCTATGGTAAGGGAGGAGGACAAGGAGATGCTCATTGCTTCGGTGTCAAATGAGGAGAGTAAAACAACCTTTTGGGCGATTGGTGAGGATAAGGCTCCCGGTCCGAATGGATACACTTCGAATTTTTTCAAGAAAACATGGGGGATAATCGGAGGTGAGCTTTGCACAGCAGTTAAAAAGTTCTTCCAAAATGGAGTCCTCTTGAAGCAACTCAACCACACAGTAGTGAGCTTGATTCCAAAAGTCGATGATGCTAACCAAGTAAGTAACTTTCGACCCATCTCTTGTTGCAATATGCTTTATAAGGTGATATCTAAAATCATTACTACTAGAGTTGGGTCTTGTTTCAGTTACTTGGTTGATCATTCTCAATCGACTTTTGTGCCGGAAAGGTTAATGTCGGACAACATCTTCTTAGTTAAAGAGCTTCTCCGAAGGTATAATGTGAAAATGGATACTCGTAGGTGTTTTCTTAATGTTGATCTTGCTAAAGCCTATTATACCCTTTCTTGGTAGTTTCTTGAATTTACTTTGCATGAGATTGGTTTGCCTCCTATGTTTAGTGTTGGGTCATGGAATGTGTCTCATATACTTCTTTTTCCATTAAGATTAATAATGAGATGCATGGGCTATTTGACAGGAAAAAGGGTATTCGTCAAGGAGACCCTCTGACCCCCCCCCCCCTCTTTTTGTTATTGCCATAGAATTTTTCACTAGGCTTGTGAAGGCGGAAACTAGCAAACTGGGCTTCAACTTCCACCAAAATTGTGACAAAGTTAGGCTTACACACCTTGTGTTTGCCGATGACATTATCATGTTTTCGCACGGGGATGAAGCTTCGGTCAAGGTCTTGATTGGGTGCCTTCAAAAGTTTGAAAGTGTGTCCGGTCTCAAGGTGAATATGAGCAAATCGGTGGTGTTTCTAGCCTCGGTTCCTTAACATGAAGCGGTTGTGCTCAAGGAGATCACGAGCTTAAAAAATGGGGAGTTCATATTTCGCTACATAGGTGTGTCCATCAGCCCCCATGGGATCCGAGTTGCACATTACACGCCTCTCTTGCATTGCATTGGTAAGAATATAAAATTTTGAGCGGGTAAGCATCTCTCTTATGCAGGTCGAGGAATTGAGGGTTTTTGGCTTTCAGTTTTACCGGTCTCAGAGACAATTATTATAGCCCTCACAAGCCTTTGCCGCTCTTTCCTTTGGAGGTCCCCGAGAGTTAGATGGAGCAAGGTATCTCTCCCCAAGCAAAAAGGTGAACTCGGCCTCATAGATATCCAAATGTGGAACTTGGATTTCACGGCTAAGCACCTTTGGCATATCTATGAGAGGAAAGAAAGCATTTGGGTGAGGTGGGTGCACCACAAGTACCTCGTCGTGAGAAATATATATCGAGAATTGGGAGGCGCATAGGAGGGACTCTCCTCTCATCAAGGCCCTTATTGAGGTAAAGAATAAGATTTGTTCTATTTCTAACCTTGATGAGAAGTTTGATGATTGGTGTTGCGAAGACAAGTTCAAAGTCAAAAGAGCATATGAGGAACTTAGACAAAAAGAAGACAAGGTGCGGTGGTATAAGAAGGTTTGGGAAAGGGGCAATACTCCCAAGCATTTCTTTCATCCTATGGTTAACGACTTTGGGTAAGTTTCCTACCTTTGATAGGCTGTTTTCTATTGAATCTAACCATTGTTGCAAACTTTGTGATGGGGATGAACTGCTTGAAACCCATGAGCACTTGTTCTTCGAGTGCCCTTACTCGAAGGAGATTTGGAGGAGAACCTAGGTCGTTTTTGGCATACCGGAGGAGGTCAACACTTTGGCTAGAGGGCTTAGATGGTTAAAGAGGCAAAGGAGAAAGAAGACTTGCAACATAAGAGCCAAGACCTATGCTTTTTCGGTAGCCATTTACTTCACTTGGCATGCCCGGAACGCCAAGATTCATGACGACAACCACATCCCAGTGGAAGCCGTTGCCAAGATCATTGCCACCCATGTGTTTAGATTGCTCCATGCCTCCTTATCGGCTCATGATATTGAAAATATTAGATAAAACATCCCCATTGTTCTTGATGATGATTACCTTGTTCTTGATAATGATTACTTGATTTGTCTTGCATGTTTTTGGGGTGTGTCCTAGAGTATGCGAGCCTTCGAAGCATACGTGCTTCCGGGAACACTCCTTAGGTTTTGGTTGGGTGCTTTGTGTCTTTGAAGGGATGTGCGTCTTTGGAACAAACCCCCTTTATGTTTTATTGGTATGGCCTATGATACCTACGAGTCTTATGCACACCCTTGGTTTTTTTTTTTGGTGAACAAGACGAGAGCAAGCCCTCGATTAAATTAAAGATAACGGACTTCACAATAACAAGAAGGGGGGTAGTCCTCCCCCTTACATCATCCTCAATAGTCTGAGTTACCTCCCTCGGAGGTTCCATTAAAACGTGTAAACCCAATGGAATAGAAAAGGCAAATTTAGCGATGGAGTCGGCGACAAAGTTCGCTTCCCTAAAGACCAATCGGAAATAGATGTCCAAATTCCTTTCGAGTAAGCCTTGGCATCGTACCACAAGCCTATATAAAGGATGACACTTTCTAGCTCCCTTCTTGATAAGAGATTCTGCCATAGTCGAGTCTGTTTCGACAATTACCCTATGGAATCCATGTGTTTCGATTGCTCCATGCCTCCTTCTCGGCTCATGAGATTGAAAATATTAGATAAAACATCCCCATTGTTCTTGATGATGATTACCTTGTTCTTGATGATGATTACTTGATTTGTCTTGCATGTTTTTGGGGTGTGTCCTAGAGTATGCGAGCCTTCAAAGCCTACGTGATTTTTAGGTTTTGGTTGGGTGCTTTGTGTCTTTGAAGGGATGCGCGTCTTTGGAACAAACCCCTTTTGTGTTTTATTGGGGTGGCCTATGAGACCTACGAGTCTTATGCACACCCTTGGTTTTTTTTTGGTGAACAAGACGAGAGCAAGCCCTCGATTAAATTAAAGATAACGGAATACACAATAACAAGACGAAGGGTAGTCCTCCCCCTTACATCATCCTCAATAGTCTGAGTTACCTCCCTCGGAGGTTCCATTAAAACGTGTAAACCTAATGGAATAGAAAAGGCAAATTTAGCGAGGGAGTCGGCGACATCGTACCATAAGGCTATATAAGAGATTCTGCCATAGTCGGAAATGGATGTCCCAATTCCTTTCGAGTAAGCCTTGGCATCGTACCATAAGGCTATATAAAGGATGACATTTTCTAGCTCCCTTCTTGATAAGAGATTCTGCCATAGTCGAGTCTGTTTCGACAATTACCTTCCGGAATCCCTTGTTCTAAGCTAACTCGAGGCTGTCGGCAAGACCCCACAATTCAACCATTGGAACCGAGCTCGCTCCTATGTTCCGGGCGCACCCCATCAGCCAAGTCCCTTGATTGCTTCTAATGACACCGCCGGCTGCTGCATTACCCACCTTGTCGACAACACCATCCGCGTTAACTTTAACCCAACCTTCAAGCGGTCTTGTCCACGATACCAACTTCTCCATCCGCTCCTCCTGCTCGTGGTGCTACTCCATGTTGCTTCAGGCCGCCGTATACTCCTTAGCTTGAAGCATGATGAACCCGTCTTTGTCTCCTCTGAACTGTTTGTTGCTGAAGGCATGCTCGTTCCTCCACTTCCAAGTCCACCAGAGGGTGTACCCAAAGATTGTTGACCAATGGATCCCCTCATTAATCCTTCGATTGCTCATGATGTTTCTCCTAAACCATTCTGCAAAGCCAATGTGGAAAAAACAATCAGGTATATTTAATTCATTCCAAACATTATTAATCTTTGGGCACTCCCTGAATATGTGTCCGAGAGACTCCGTGACGTCGCTGCAATTGGCACACCATGGCTCCATAACATTGAACGCGGCCGGTTCTCGCACAAACGAGAATGGGTGCGAGAGTTGGAGAGGGATATCCCACTTTTCATTCTTTGGGTGCCATTTACTGCACTTTATGCATTTATATCCTATTTAAGCATGATTGCATGTTTAAATTTCCACACTGCATTAAACTATTATTTAGGTATATGACGCATGCTAGTGATGCCTTATGGTACGTGTGATGTGGCTCGACCTTGACTTCGCAGACAGTTTCAAGTACCCACCTTCCTTTTTTACTGTTGAGTGCTGCTTTTGAACGGGGTCTAGCCATGGAAATAACTAGTGACGGACTTCTACACACTTTCTTTTGGTTTACTTTCTTAATGGTTTGACCGGACTATGTTGTGGCAACTCTGTATACCTCAATTATACTTTTTCATGTTTTGTTTCAAACTCAAATGATTCCACGTGTATTAGTTATTAGGACAGGTATCAGTGTGAGAATATCGGACCCCCAATAGACCTTAAGCGATTTTAGGGTACGAAATCCCTCCTTTAAAAAATTAACTCTTTGTTTTTGAAACAACCCATACTTGAATTGCAAGATCCGAACGAAGGTATCCATTCCTTATAAACGTAACCCGAGTTCTATAACTCATGCCATTACATAAAAAGGGAAGATCTAAACATCAGACGAAAATTTGTGTGCAAACTCCCGAGACCAAGCTGAAAGTTCGGGATTTTAGTCCAACCCTTTCTGGGGTTTCGTCAAACCATTTCGGGATTTTTATCAAACCATTAAGTGCTTTGTTTGAACAAATATTATTATTTATTTATAATATATATAAATAATAACAATAATTTTTTTTTTTTTATTATTATTATTTATTATTATTCGGGCTGCCTCGGGCCCAAGACAAAATCTTGGGCCAAAGCAAAAGGTTTCGGGCCTCGTTGGGCCTAAGGAAAAGCCTATTGGGCCATGGAAAAAGCAAATGGGAACGTTGTAACTCGACAACGCCAGGCCGAGAGGGAGCCATGCGGAAGGTTGTCGACCAGGCCACCGGCGTCGAGAGGCAACACGACAGTGGTGCCCGCTGAAACAGATGGTGCAGCACCACCGAAGACCCAACGAGGATGGAAGCCCTTGCGGAAAGTATGCAAAGGGCCTTGGAGAAAAAGCCCCCAATTTTTATCTTTATTTTCGAGTTTTGGGGTTATCGAACAAGCACACAAATACTGGACCAAATCTGGGAGAAAGTTTGAACAAGACGAGGCACCTTTTGCTAGCGACGGCAACAGAAGCAAAAGAAACGGCTTCGAACATTGAAGAGGATGAAGGAGGAAGAAGATTTGAGGTTATACCAGATTGAAAGGGTGAACAACTAAGGAGAAGCCATACGAAGCGAAGGTTTAACCCACAAAAGCAAAACCAGGAGATCTTCAAAAACCCCAAAATCGGAGGAAGCTAAAGGAGGTAGGAGGAATATGCATCGGAATCAGCTCGGACTAGGCCGACAGAAGCAATCGGCGAGGCGGTTTGAAGTGAGCGGGATCCGAATAGGGCTAAGGTTGAACTAGGGTAGTAGCATATTTGGGGGCGAGTGGGAATAAGACTCCGCATGTTTTTTTCTCAAAAAGAGGGTTTTTAGGGCCAGGCCTCGACCACAATTTCAGCCCATTGCACTGGGCCGAGCTTGGGCCAGGCTTGGTATTTGGGCCTAGTGCCTTTTCCAAACCCACCCTCTTTGCCGGGCTGGGCCGCTCACCGGGCCAAGTGGGCCTATCGTCTCAAATTCGTTTTCTATTCGAAATCGAACTAAAAAAAATGGAAAATCACAACATTGTATAAATACTTTCAAAGGCAAGGCAAATCTGGACAATATTAGCTTATTAACAAATGCAAAATCAACGTTATAGTGTACCGATACTTTCAAGCAGCACTCGGGCTATGCAAGAGAGAGTATTTAGGGTTTTTATTTCTCAATTGGATTTGATTTTAAAGATGAGAGCGTTTATGATTGAGAATAGTTAGCACTTAGCAATAGTATGACACCGGTCATATAGTTATAAATTATAGAAATTATGTATATATTTTTACTGTACTCAATAACTTATATATTTATAATTATATATAATATTATTATAAAACCGAGTCGGACCCGTCGGCCCACTTGGGCTTCACCCTCTGTACAAGCTCGGTCCTCTAGGCCTACTGGACGGGGCCCGTCGACCCGCTTGAGCCAACTACTCTGTCTAAACCCGCATATTTTTTCGAACGGGTTGAGCGGGCCGGACAGGTTGGCCAAGTTTGCTCAGGTATACTTTTGATATAATGGTCCACCAATATAAATTTGAGTCTTATGTGCATTCTTTTTTTTTATTAGGAAAAGATTCGGGTGGGCAAGCCCTACCCGGCAGCATCCTTGCGAATAAGGTCAATAAGTCTTATGTGTATTCAAGTCTCCTAGCAACAATTTTTTTTTTAATTGACTTTTAAACGTACATCTGGGTCCCAACTATCCCAGCAACTAGCAAGTATTGTGATATGATTACGGAGTAACATTTAATTAACACCTAGAATAATTAAAAGTGAGAGAAACAACAACCCATCTGGAACGGGCCAATTCAAAACGGATGTTGTGTTCTTGTTTTAACTTCAATTCATAGCTAGCTAGGGCTTTGTGCTGTAGCTTAACTACATACATGGTGGTATTTTGCACTACACTCTACCAAGATCTTTTTTAATTGGATTGGAATCTTCTTTTATTGTAGAGTATAAAAATATAGTAATTAATTTCTAAAATAAGCTGGGCAATACAAATCTTATAATTTGGATGGAAATTTGTTTCACATGCATCCTCGTTGTGATGGAATCTTTCATTATATGCTTATATGGTACCCGCACTTTAATGTCTTGGGCATGAAACTTGGTTTGTAATTTTCCACACCTCATCCCTATGTATTGTTCATCAAACTATCTGCAATTTGCCAAACTTTTCACTACTTGGTTTGTAATTTTCCACACCTCATCCCTATGTATTGTTCATCAAACTATCTACAATTTGCCAAACTTTTCACTACTACATTAAGAGGCTATTGTGGCGCCCAAAAAACCGTCATACACTAAGAAAAAAATGTGAATTACCGACGTTATTGTCTCGACGCTTTTTATATTCGTCGAAAAATTCCAACATTGTAAAGCGTCGAAAATTTTCGACATCTTTGGGTGTCGAAATTGGCATCCTTCTTGACGCTTGAATGCGTCGATTTGTTCAAAATAAAAAAAATTAAAACCATGCCTAATTAGCCTTTTTCACCCCCTTCTCTCTCTCGGAAGGTGGGAAACCTTCGAGCACCGAAACGGCGAAACCTTGCCCATACCTAATCTCGACATCTCTAGATCTAGATCTTATGCCTCTCCTTCCACCTAGAAAATCTAAGATATGAGATTTGCTTTGAAGTCTTTGGATTGTGGTTTCTAAATTTCCACCTTGCCTTTAATCCTTCCCTTTTTTCTCTCCGGTTCTCTTTCCATTTCCTCTCAATGGAGGATTCGATGCCCTTAACCATTCCCCGAATTGTCATTCAATTCCTCTCGATTCACTCTTGCATCTCTCATAAATCCTCTCAAGTGTCTCCCGAATTTCGCTGATGAATTTTGTGTTTCCGTCTCAGATTCCGCCTTTGCGACCTTCATGCAGTCCCTTAACCGCCGCATTGCGTCTCTCTCCGGCGAGCTCAACCTCGTTGAGATGATGTCGTTCAAAACCGTCTTGTTCGAGGAGCTACTCGGCCATTGCAACTAGGTTTACAAGAATCAGGCGGATCTCGTTGACCTCACTGACCGCCTTTGCGACGCTGGCTACCACCTCTCATCCTGTAAGTTGATTGTGTGTGAGTGTATCTAATTATTGTTGTTTTCGGCCTAAATATTTCACCGAATGCATCTATCCGAAGTCTGAACAAAATGTCGCCATGAATAAAGAAGATTCTGGATGCGTTAAGCATCTATCCTCTCTATTGAATGATTTACAACAGTGCCTGCTTTTGCTTGTCCTTCCATCTTTGTTCAGGAACTAGAATGTACAGAAATTGCTTGTTGATTTCATTTTTTGATGTTGCACGACCAGCAAATGTTGTTGAATGGTGCAAATTCAGAAATTGTTGTTGTTTCATGGTTTTGGCAAATGATGCTGAATGGTACAAATTCAGGAAGTAGAATGTAGAAGAACTGCTGCTATTTCAGAAGCCTAAATGAGGACTTTGAGAAGAAATTTGCACATATGTTTCCATCATGCAAGTTGAAACTTTCATCGAAGTGTAATCTGTCTTCCTCTACACGTATTATGATTTAGATTGTTACATCTATCTAGAAGCAACAGGGATCAGAAATTTTGAATGAAAGATAACCGACTTCTATCCTATTAACATACTCAATTTCTTGTTCATAATATGGAAGTTTATGGTTGGATTTAAACATTTACTAGCGCAGTGGTATTGTTTGTATGCCAGAGATTCACCTTTTTCTTATAACATTACCCTACCCATTGTGTTCAGACATTGAGTTTGTTATTTATTTTATTTTCTATTGATTTTCCTTATGCTAATATAAACAACCGTAATATTTAATGGGTGCAGACTTCCGGCTACGGCGACTTCAGTCTCTCTTCGAAAGCTTCAATCCAAATCTTTCGGCAGTGATAGAGTCTTAATTTCGCTTTCCAGAGACCAATCGACGACGACGAGGTGAATCTAAAGTTTCCTAACTGCATTGCATTTTCGTCAATTCATCAATAATAGAGACTAGGTTATTTTGAGTTATTGTTCATTAGTGCCTCTTAGGAAGGAATTTTCAGTTGCCTCGTTCAATTAACATCAGATCTGCACTTAGGAAGAAACTTGCATTTGGTTGATTGGTTGTTTGTGTTTGATGTTGTAGATTGCAGTAATAAACCACTCAACTATGAAGTGGATCATTTCTATGATCATGAAGCAAGCAATGATGTGAAATTTATTGAGGAGATAAAGCCTTTGATCTCCTCGGTGTTTGAAGGGAAGAGTGCCACTGTTTTTGCTTATGGAGCTCGAGGAAGGGGCAAGACGTATACCATTCAGGTTTCTCCTTTTTTTACATTCAGGTTTTAGTTTTATTTTCTTTATATCATCATCAAGTCTATTGCGGGATTTGTGCCCACCCCTAACATAAAGGCTAGTGAAAGAGAAAAATAGGGAACAATAATCCTTGAAGATGAAAGCAATCATCAAATGTGACTAATAATCCTTGAAGAGGTTTAAGTTGTAATCTTAAAGCTTAGAAAGTACTGTTTTACATTTGATTTGTGGGTTTTCCACTGTGTTGTGGTTACTTACTGTAAGAACTTTCTGCATTCATTTGTATTTATTTATTTATTTTTCTAAATGTCATGATGGAGTATAAGTGAGCAATATCATACTAGTATCTCAATCTTCAATTACATGTGTAATTTATTTATTTATTTAGCACTACAGGTGTTCCCATTTATAAGATGTTTTGATTGTCACATCTATATGATAATGCTCGGATGACAATCTCACTTTCTGGCTATAAAAATAATTAGCTCCTTATTTTGTGAAGGTAGACACTTGACTAATCTTATATTGTAAATAATTTATCTTGTTCTATATTTATAATGTGCAGGTGCACTGAGTTTTTGGGTGTTTGTTGTAATCTGTGATCTACATACCTATGTGATTGACATACTTTTAGTTAATTATCAATACATGAACTTTGTAATCTTATATTGTAAATCTCCTTTTTGCAGCAAGGCCAACGTTGTATAGGTATGCCATTGCAACGTTTGTGATGAATGTGGTAGTTGTCTCAGCTTGTGGGCTTGCAAGTCTCGGATCGAACATTGGATTTTGGTACACAGAAGTTCATATGCAATATTAGCCCTATTTAATCTTCCCAAGACCCTATAATGACATTAAACCATTAACTCCCTTTACTGGTTATATGATCTTGCCAACATATGCTATCACTCGGTTTAGCTCCCATTCCTGTATGTAACTACCTCGCAGATTTTTTCCAAGCAAGTATCACTTTTTCCTGTCCTTTTATTTTGAAATCAGCTTTATGTTTCTAGTTTACTGGGTATTGAGAATTGTTTCAATGAGTTCATTACCATACTTATTGCTGGTGAGTTCTTAGATTTCGGAAACATGTTTAATTCTTATTTGATCATTGTAGGAGGAAGGCATAATCTTGGACAGTGCATATTATTCCGAGATGAGAGATGCTGTATTTTTTTACGATGATCGCGAGTAGAAATATCTGATTCTATATGCATTCTTGTTCGGTGACTTTGATGGGGAATGGAGTGGTGACTTTCATTGCTCCCAAGGAGAAGAAGCATATAGGGTGATTCGTTTTGAGGTAATTATCACCTTTTTGTTGTCTTATTGTTTTATTGACTTGGTTTTGGCCATTTGTTAGTGATTATTTTTCTTTTCCTTGAGAAATATGATTTTGATGGCAGTTATCTTTCCCAAGGAGAAGAAGCATATAGGATGAAATTTTAATTTGTTTTAATATTTTGTTTTATCATTATTCTTGTTCATGGATTCGAAGTTGAATCTACTAATTAAATATTTTTGTGGGATTCAATTTTATCTTTAGATCACAAATGAATATGAAATATCCTTTCACAGCTATCTTTTATATGTTTCTGTAATGGTACAAACGGTGAGTTTTAAACATCTGTCATTTGGAAACCTGACTCAACCGAACTTCAGATCCTTACTATGGGTGGCATGCGCTACTGTTTTCTTCTGCAAACGTTGTCAGTGTGTTATGCTGGGATGGAAAAGTCATAAGTGTTCTATCTGTTAGCACACCTAATGCACAGGTATCTTTGAGTGAATTGCTGCTTGTTATTCTACGTACTTTCTCCAGATAACGTGGAATACTGAACATATATTGCTAAGCATCATGTCTGTTGTCAACACCATGTTGATTGATTCAGCTCTTTGCGCTTCTTTCCAGTTGAATGAATTTTGAATATGTATCCCGATTTCTCGCAGGACAACGAGTCTGATGTAATCCTGAATACATGCTCGATGAAGCTAGACTGCTGAAGGTCTACAATGAGTTGCGACTTGCAAGAGAACACTAAGCTTGATGAGGGTCTCTTTATTCTCTAAGACAAGGAGGATGGAGCTGCAGATGAATACCTTGAGTTTGAGGATGAGGACATTGATAAGATATGAATACTCAGTCCTGCTTTGAGACCCGTGCCTTAGTGCCTAATATATTGTTAGAGTTTTCGAACTTTTATCTCGCAAAATAGGCTATGTCACCATGTAGTATGCTATATAACATATAATGCTTGTAAAGCAGTTTGGGGTTGTGTACTTGTGTATCCATCTAATTTGATGGTTAAAATAAGAACATGGAGCAACATAATTCTTGGATGGCCAGTTGGCAATGTTTTTATAATAATTAACGCTTTCTATGGGAAGTTTCATTCTTATTTATGTTTGATGTTTGATCCTTTATATTGAGTTTGATTTAGGAGAAAATGGGGGAAAATGTATATTTGAATAGCTTAGTGAATGCCAATTTCGACAGCCTAGGGTGTCGGAAAAGGTTAATATTGTAGGTGTTGTAATAAGCCAATCTCGACGCCTTAGGGTGTCGAAAATGACATGCCAATCTCGACGCCTTAGGGTGTCGAAAATGGCATGTCAGTCTCGACGCTTTTAGGCATCGCAATGGGTTTCGACAGAATTTCATGTCGAAAATAGCAAGTTGCCATTCGTGACGCAAGAATTACCGACGTTTTAAAAAAGCGTCGAAATTGATTTTTTCGACGCATTATGGCGTCGAGAATGGCTCTTAAAACTGTCAAGATTGGCATGTTTTTCCTGTAGTGATATAAAGTGTCAAATCCGCCCCTTAAAGTCTAAGGTAGCGTTTTTTTTATCGCTACATCAGCTCGCGCTACCTTAGCTCAAATGTGGCGGCTTTTTAGAGAAAATGTAGCGGAATTTAGACAGTGTAATTAACCGCCACATAAGATAAAAAAAACCGCTACCGAATGACCTAACGTAGTGGTTTTCTTAAAGTTGCTAAATTGTCTAAGGTGGCGGTTTGTAGGGCTTTGGTGGCGGTTTTGGGAGTCGTAACTGGCAGTTTTTAAGGGTTTAGGTGGTGGTTTTTAGAGTCACAGGTGAGGTGATTGTGGCAGGTTTAGCTAGCGGTTTATATGGGGTTTGAAAGTGATAATTTATTTAATTTATTCACTTGACCGGTCAATATATATAATCAATATAATATATTTTATAATAAAAAAATTACATTCATATAATAAGTGTGTATATTCAGCTGAACAAAAAATTTACCGTTTACCTTAGAGATTTCATACAAAATTTACACCTGAATCAGTTGAAGCTAGGAGAAGAGCTAGCTATGCCAATTTCACCTAAAGCACAAACCAAACATTTGACTAGCTGCAAGTACTTGAATCTAGGAGAAGCAATACCAATTTCACCTAAAGCACAAACCAACAGTGTTTTTATTTGGGCAAAGTTACCTTAACAAAATGGAGCCAAGTGCTTAAAGCACAAACTATCTATCTAGCTAACTATGTGTACATGTACATACCCACGCCATATATGCAACCACCGCACCGGCTCCGCATAATAACAAAATAGGTCATTATCTTCAAGAGGGATCAAATGCGTAGTTGACTTTGATTGGCCGACCAAAATGCAGTATCGATCTTCATTCCTGCCATGAAAAAAACATAAGGATATACATTATTCAAACAATTGGATAAAAGTATTAAACCTACATAATTATCATGTTTGGAATAAAAATATAGCCACTTTTCTAAGAACATGGAGAATTCGAGATCCACTCTATTAGGATAGGTCACTTCGATCAAGTTGTTGATGCTACCAAGACTATAAAATTGTCAACATGCTTCAATTCCAACCAACCCCTAAAAATCCATTAGCACACTCAATAAAGCTGAATAGTTAACCATCAAAAGTTGAATCTTTAACCAGCAAAATCATAACAGAAAATGGGCAATTAGTAGATGACCATAAGTATAACAAGAAGATGAAGAAAAAGAAGAAGAAAGTATAACATTTTTAGAGGATCAATATATGAACAACATAATGCATCGATACAATTAAAATTAAAACAGCTACATAATACATTCATAAGGAAAACAACGTATTTGTATAGGATAAAACCGAGCCAATATGCCACTAAAATGAAGAGTAGGTTTCCAAAGTTGTGGAGCAGCTCATATGATATTTCCATTGATGATCAACAACATATCTACGTCACAAGTTCCCCCCACTCCTAAGATCCCACTTAATAAAATTCCTTTAATAAAAAAAAATAATGCAAAATGAACTTACATGGAAATGATTTACCAATTCCAAACGTTGTAAAAAGAAAGTCTCCTAACTGCCCAATTCCAAATATGGTGATGTACCCACTCCTGCAAACATCCATGGACCTGGTTAGTAGTCACCAATTAGAAGGTCGAAACATTAGGGGAAAAACAATGCATAAAGCTGAAAAAATATAGCATGAATATATATATAGATCATTGCTACCGCGAGGAGAAAGATTGCTTGGTGTAAAACTGAGAATCGAACTTTTGCCTATTCACAAACTAGAGGTCAGTGTTAATAAGGATATCATGTGAATCTAAAAAACTAGAATCAGACTAAATGGAAGCACCTCTATAGATATCAAGCTAGATTAAATAGTACAATTCAATCCAGATTTGAATAGCATGAAAATATATTGTGAAAATATTGGTAAGATATATTCTCTTTTACTCTTTTTCTTTACCATTTCTTAAACAAAATAATTAAGACAAACAAATCTAAAACTTAATGGGAGTCAATCTTCAAGGATTTATACCTATGGATCACATAGTATATTCATTTTAAAAACCTTTTTTATAATACTTAATTAAGTATTATCTTTTCATTTTCTACATAAGCTATGTTTGATAATAATGGGGATTTTTATCTCATTGTTGATCAATGTGAACTAATGTGAACTTTATTAATTGATTGAGAGAAGTAGTCAGTGCATTTGACACTAAAAATATTTATTATGGTCTTCATATCTTATCAAAAAATAAGTATGCACTAATACTTTCTTACATGTCAATCCATTATCATTTATTCATGGGAGGGTTTTCCACACTGCATATTCAGATCAATCCCCACCCTCCTACATTGGAGTCTAATAGCAACTAATTAAGAAAGCCCATGAGCCGAGGCAATGCAAGCACCAGTGCAGTCAACAGAGGCAATCAAGTAGAATCCGGAAAGCTTTTGATGACCGTCACGCAAAAAAGTATGTGTAAATGCAAAAAAGCAATGAAATCAAAGGACATTTTCCCAATTGCTAAGGTAGACATCACCTAAAAAATAGCTTTTCATTCCTTGTCCTTTTGTTTCATCATTTTCGTTAAAATTCCATAAGTTTAAGAGATAATTAAAAGAGAACCCTCTAAAGATGCCATCAATGTTACATATCCCTTCCCAAACATAACATAAAAGAAAAACATTTTAATTCTTGGTAATAAAAACAACGGAAATTTCACGAGGTACCCCCGAGATATCGCGAAATTCACGCGGTGACCAATTCTTTTATCTCTTTCACGTGGTACCCCTGAGGTTTGTGATTCTTTCACCTCGTGCCCCTCCCTCTTATTTTTAACAACTTCTGTTAACTTTTAATTAAAAAAACCAATATTATTTTAACCCTTGTACGCAGAAACGTGAGTGCCCAGCGCATGGAGAAACCCGACCGAGTGAACAACCGCTGCAGGGGCTCAGGGGCGGACTCCGACAGGATTCTCCGGCGTCGGTGGTGGCGGCGGACTCCGGCGTCTGTGGTGGCGGCGTTCCAATCATGGAATCGACTGCTAGTTACAGGTGAATCTCAATCCCAATATCAGATTTTACTAAAAATTAGGGTTTAGTATGATGGTTGATATGTGCAAAAATTTGTGTACATGTGAACTTTATTGACGATTTGTTGTTGTTTAGGGGTATATAGACCGCGTTTTGATGATTTTAGGTATAGGTATGATGACTTTATTCAATTATGACGAAAATTATAGATTGGGGGAATTGGGAATTTGGTTGTGTTATCTTTTAGAAATTGGGGTTTTTTGAATTTGGTGATTTCTAAATTTATTTGTATAAACATTATGCTTTGTAGAATGGTGTTGCAAATGCGTTATATTCATTCGAAATATGTCGAAATGGAGGTTGATGACCCGGATAAGTGTAGTATTTTGGATATATATGTTGAATTGTTAGAAGGGGCAGAGAATAGGGGCATGATCCTCCCCGAGAATCCGACGTTATGGTATGCGCATAATGCTCAGAGTTTTCAACTAGAGAGTGACAACGATGTTGTGAACTTCATGAATCCATTTAGAGAGAAGAGATTGATTAAATTGGCCATTGGATCCGGGGACTCACCATCCAAGAATTTGGAATTGGCAAGGGGTATGATTGAGTCAAAAAGGCCGAAGGAAAAGTGAAGTTATGGTAGTCAGCCTAGTTCTAGTAGGAGGGTTTCTGCTACTATTGCAAGAAGGAAATGGACATATCTAACGAAATCCCGAAATTGCTCCATACCTAGTGAACCAACATCTGTTGAGGTTAGTAGGACGAAGGAGAATGTGCTTTATTCTTTGTCCCTTGTATCTGATTTGCCTGCAGCTGATTTGCCCAATGATGATTTGTTGGGTGAGAATATGTTGGAATCCAGAATAGATGAGGGGGCGTTGGTGTTGGCATCTGGTGGGGAAACTGGTGATGAAACGACTGCTGATGAAACGAAAGTATGGATGATTTTTGTTGACAAAGCGTCTTTAATGGACGTTTTGAGAGACTATTGTATTCAATAGGGCTTCTCTGTTATGGTAATTAAAGCTGATCAGACAGGGTACACAGATATATGTGGGCAATCAGATTGTCAATGGAGGATCCATGCATCTAGACCTCCGTATGGAGTTACATGGGCAATAAAACTGTTGAATGACACTCTTGGCTGCCTCAAACTAACAAAGTTTAACTCAATGGCAACTCTAGCTTGGGCATCCAAAAAACTCCTTGAGCACGTCCAAGCGGATAAGGAGATGAAAGGGGCAACTATGCAAAGTCTTTTGATGAGTAAATATGGGATCAACATGAAGCCGACATCAATATACAACGCAAGGGCGCTTGCTATCAAGATCATCAATGGAGATGATGATGTTTCTTACGGGAGTTTACCGGCTTATTGTGAGGTTGTAAAGTCATCGAATCGTGGCTCGAGAGCACACATTGTTTGGAGACACCCCATAGATGATCCCGAAAAGCCTTTGCAATTTAAGAGTGTATTCTTAGCATTGAGGCCAATGATCGAGGGCTTCATTCATGTATGTCGAGCGTTGATTGGAGTAGATGGATGCCATTTGAAGGGAAAACATGGCGGTGTTATTTTATCTGCGATTTCTGTTGATGGGAACAAGCAGATTTTCCCCATAGCATATGGGGTTTATCAGAATGAATGTAAAAGTACATGGTCTTCTTTCTTCTATCAGTTGAGGGACGTTTTGAAACGTGCTAATAGGAACAATTGGTGTATTATCTTGGATAGACAGAAGGTACCATATCTTACCCATTGAAATATATATATATATATATATATATATATATATATATATATATATATATATATATATATATATATATATATGCATATGCTTCATTAATTCTAATTCAATGCTACCCTAATATGAAATATAAGGGGTTGAACCGGCTCTTGCAGAAGTATGGCCAACTGCTTCGAGGCGTTATTGTTGCACTCATCTATTCGCAAACTTTAAGAAAGATTTTCCAGGAAAGCCAGTGAAGGATTTGTTTTGGTCTTGCTGCAAAGCTTTCTCGGAATATAAATTCAAGAAGGAAATGGAGAGAGTTGAAAGTGTAGCAGGAAAAGGTGCTTTGAGATGGCTTCAAAATGTGAGTGAGTTCGAAAATTGGGCAAGGTACAAGTACGATCCAACTCTACACACTCCTCACACATCAAGCAACTTCATTGAGTCATTCAATTCCACACTGGGAGCGGATAGATGCCTTCCCATACTCAAGTTGCTTGAAGGTGTGTGATAGAACATATTTAGTGTTGCATAATAGATTGCATTCAGCATAATTTAGTTGTGATTGCATATATTTAGCCGCATTTACATAATCACTTGTTGAGTTAGAAGAGGCGGAATCTACATGATTTTGTGGTTTATTTCAGATATAGTAGATTGGAAGTGAAAGGAATTGGAAGAGAGCAAAAACAATGTAAAGAGACGCATGAGAAGCTGCTGGAGTCAAGAATGAAGAAGCTCGGAAGAATCGCTAGCCGCCCCGCGGCCCTCACAGAAACACGTCGTTCAGAATGTCGGATTTTAATTAGGCTTTTAGTTTAGTTGGTTGGCCAACTTTCTAAATACTATATAAGACAATTTTAGTTATTTCTTCCACTTACCTTATGCACTTTATTCCATTGTTGAGAGCGCTGTTGAGCATGAGCAACTGAACTCTGAAGGTTTCGCCTACAATTTGGATATTTGATTGTTGTATTGTGAGTTTCTTAATCTAGTTCTTATTCATATTCCAATGTTTTGACTTCTTTGTGCTTAATTGCTTGAATGTGTTTTATTCTCTCTGGGTTGATCAACTAGTTAGAGTAGATTCATTCAATTGCTAGGGTTTTGCAGATTCCTCGTAGCGAACCTTAACCCAAGTGGCAATCATATCCCTTTAGGACTCGTATGACTAATTGGATGTGTAGGAAGTTGAATATATGTTAAATATCGACTCGTAGCTTGATATTGCATGTACCTTGGTTAATTCATATTCTTAATGCTATCTCTAAGTTAAATCTTAACTGTGTTAGGGTTATTTTGAGATAAGGGTTGCTAGGACTCGTAGGACTAGTAATTTACCTAAGATCTGGACAAGGACATTGATAGAAAAAGGCAAGACTAGAGGCTGAAACAAGGATCGAATTCATCAATCGAAGTGATAAATTGTATGGTGAACCTATTTTTCTCCACTGCATTCTACAATCAATTTACTTTGTTTGCCTGTTTCCACTTTGGTAAAAAGGCGGATCTTTTTCACACCAAAAACCCCCATATTCTCTATTAGCGATTAGACTTGCACTTGAATTGATAGATTTCCCTGTGGATTGACCTCTTGCTTACACACTATACTAGTTGTGAGTTTGAGTATTCTTTGGCAAGAACAACGACAGGTTTTCCTCTTTTTAGTTTGGATTCTGATGTGATCAGACCTATGATGAATCAAGAAGCAAGACCTATTGAAGCTCTAAATGACACATCAAATGAGCAACCTCTTGGTTACATCACTCAAGCTCGGGCAAGACATCTTCAAGTTGACCTTCTTCAAGGACTCTTAACCATTTCCATAAACTATGAAGATAAAGGTCAAGCATTCACAAGTTTACAACAAATTGAAGATCGCAACCCGCAGCCCAAGAAGCACGAAAATGCCTCGGTTCCCGCTGTTGATTATGGAGGAAAATCTGATCCAAATTCAAACTTCTCATGCATTTAAAGGCACATTGGGAAGAAAAGACATCAAGGAATACACCCCCCCATGCAGCTGGTGCTTTTATGCAAAGAACAACTTCCAAGATTGCATTTAATGTCAACCACCTTTTTCATAAGCATGCACAAGTGGTCCACAAACTTCCTCTATATTACTCAACCCTTGTAGCCATTAGGGGGCAGAAAATTTATCATCAAAAACCAGGTTTATATCCTTTGTTTGAAGCTTGAAAACTTCATCTCCTTCGTGAGTCATATCGAAGGTTCGATCTTGTATTTTCGGTGTGTAATATCCATTTGTACTTGATCTTTGTTCAAGAACTTGTGTTGAGTCATATCCACTTGTTTTTTTCACCTATACTTTATAAAATTCAGTTTGTTTTTCCCCAAATCTGAGTTTTATCATTATCACAAAAATACCAAAAATATTCCACCGAAATCCATCTCTATTCTCTATCTTCCACCGGCTGGTTCGAGGCCTGTTCTGACTTATTTTGTACTGAGATTTAAGGATCCTTAAGAGGAAACTCATCAAGTGGTATCAGAGCTATCTTCAAGGTAAGTTTCTCAAGCCAAAGGGGTAAGAATTACCTCTCCATTTTCAGTTTCTTTGGCTCGATTTTCAGCCATTTCTATCCATCCTTGTTCCTGATTGTTCTCCAGCCTTTTTACATCATTTTTTTCACCCTTTCTACCTTTATATGTGTGTTTATGATCTGCAAAAAAAAAAAATCAGATCTATTTTTTATTTCGGTTTTCTATGCTTCTATTTAGTGTTCTTGTTTGTTTGCATGAACCTTCATCCTTCTTACCTAAAATCTGAACTTCACCCTCAAAAGTGTTGCACCCTTATTCTCCTAATTCTTTGCATAGTATATGGTGATGATCTGTTGATGGAATGTGCTTGATAAGTGTTTGAAGATTGAGGTATGTTCTGATTTGCAAGTGTTGTTTGTGTTCTTTGATTCTAGAAAAGAGAAAAGAGGAAAAAAAAGAAAAAAAGAAAAGAAAAAAAAAAGTGAAGTTAGAAAAGCTCCAAAAGTTGTTCTATGTGCAAGTTGTGAGCATTTGAAGTGCAAGTTGTGTTGTTGTTGTTTTCGAAAACAAGACATTCTCATCATATCATTAGCTACTCCAAGCCTTGTTCCTTGCCTTGTCTAAACCTTGTTTACCATTTCCCATTCGAGCATTAATTACTTGATTTTGGAATTTGGTAAATTCTCGCCTTTGGGCTGGCCTTGGCTTGTGCTTTTGATACTTTGTGTGAGTGTCCAGGACAACATCACTAAGTTGCCTTATTTATAGTGTTTAATCCCCGATAATCTATGAAAGAACAATCTATCTCTATCTAAAATTATCTATCTAAAAACATAAGATAAAGTGTAATTCATAAAGGAAATAAATCTATAAGGAAATATGTCTATTGTAGATAAATCCATTCAAATCTTGATAGATCTTCATGGGGATGGATAGAATTCCACATATCTTCACTTGCAAGTAATCTATCTTCTCGGAATCCACTCGATCTTGGGTTAGGACTGAGGCTGGATAGTACTCGACATCGACTAAGTTACTCGATATCGAGTACGACCTTCTCCTCCTCGTGTGCACTCGAGCTCAGGCACCTTCTGGACACTCGACATGTACTCGACATCGGTTAGAGTTACTCGACGTCGACTAGCCTTGGTGCTCTTAAGTGACTTTGCTCGACTTCGTGTGAATTGGGCTCAAAAGTGCTCGACACCGACTAGGGGTGGTCGACGTAGACTAGAACCGTGTCGAGTGCTTCTCCTTGTTTCTGCTCGATTTCTCCTAGTTCAGCTGCTTCTTGACCTCGGACTTTCTGTAGTTGATTTCGAGCTTTCCATCCTTTCACCGAATTACTGTAAATTGCCACGATTTCTACAAAATTAAAGAGAAACTAGTGTAGATTCCATAATTTGGCAAATAAGCATAAACTACATAGTTGATTTCTGTAATATTCTTACCCAAATCTATGAAATGCATGCAGAAATCAATGTAAAAGTAAGTGTAAAACATGGCGTATTAGACTCACAACAAACACCCCATACTTAAGCATGCTTGTCCTCAAGCAATACTTTTAATGGTCATATAGGGGAAGAAATTACAACTCTCAAGATATTAGATCCATTCTCATATAACCCTAGAATCAATTACCATCCTTGAAAAGGTACTAATCTCACAAATTCATGCCCCTGAATAAAAGCAACTTCGACACACAAAACGAGGGTTATGCAAAACAATTCATAAGTGACAAAGCAACAATAATCAAGAGGACTTTAATTTAAGCTCATGGTAAAGAAAAGGTAAAAGGTAAAGTGGTGCTAAATCTGGAGAATTCGTCAAACTTTCTTTCTTGCTTTGATGCACTTTCTCCTTAATAATTTCCACATCACGCATCCTCTCATAAATTACTCGTTGCTTTTTTCACTTATATGCTTTTACCTCTCTAACCTCAGCACTGCCTTCTCGTGAGTCGCAAACATGGGTGTCATGAATGGCCCCGGATACTTAGTGTCCGGGACTCCTCACCATGGTGTCCCATCCCGTAGAACTATTATCTCGACGCATGCAGGGCCGATCTACCTTTATCTCCTAAGGTGACCGGATTTTCTTTCACTCATTAAATTTTCCATATCTTTTCAATTTTCTTGCCAAACTCCATATATAACAGTACAACACAAACACCATATAATCATCTCCATGATGTGACGTCATTCTCAACACATAATCTCCGGATGAGGAAATTAGGTAAAGAATGGGAAATATTTAGATTATGTGGAGCAATAATTGAAATAAGGCAGAATATGACTTTTGTGATGCATAAGGATAGGTAAGGCTAGGAATATAAAACATATGAGCATTATATGGAAAATATAAAGTCCTCCATCCTCTTATCATGCAACATGTCAAAAGCAATATAAAATTTTACCTCTTTTCATGGTTTTCATAAAAAATAAACATTTCTTTGCGACTTCCCTTTACTAGGAGATTTCATGCTATATCTCTAATGAATCAAAATTTGCATCGTCGAGTTCAATTTAAGTTCCGTGACACTAATATTTTTTTTTTAATGGGGGTTATTTTTATAAACTTTGGAAAACATGCATATAGGCACATAAACAAAATATGAAATCCAAAGTAGCCATGTATAAGCGATTCAAGAAATAATGCACAAATAATGTCAAATATAGTCAAATTTGCACAAAGTAAGATCTTCCCTCACCCCATACTTAAACATTACAGTGCCGTCACTATATGAAAAACAAGGGTAAAGAAAGAAACTCAATAGACAGGTGTGCAGAATGTCGGAATCGAGTGATGATGTTGTTGTAGAAGTGGTCGATCTGGACGTCGGGTGGAGAATAGTTGACATCGACTGGGGAGTCCTCGACATCGACTACAGTAGTCGATTTCGGGGTGGGTTGCTTTTTTTGGTCGATATCGAGTACGGGTTCCTCGACATCGAGTAGGTTCTGGTCGACGTCGACTAGTTTACTCGACGTTGAGTACTCCTCTTCAGCTTCTCCGCATGTATTCTGTTCAGGCATTTGCATCTGGCACCTACTCATGAGAATCCTAGCAGCTACCTGTCCTATAGATTTAGTTTTAGGATTAGGTTCAGAGGATCCAGGGAGCGTACCTGATTGTTTGGGGATTGATTAAGCCAATTGACCCATCTAGGTCTCCATTGATTTCCGCTAGATATCGATTTCCCCAAGCCTAGAGTTGACACCGTGCAGCTGTGTGTGAATGGAATTGATAGCCTGTTTTATTTCTGCATGATTCATCCGCATCTCTTCAAGTGTAAGATGCATGTCATCTTTCTTAACTTCTCTATCAGGGTGACCAGGAGCTCTGTAGGGCGTGGGATTTTGATGCTGGGGCTGGCGATAATAGCTTCGGTTCTGGTTCTGATGTGGCCCTGAGTAGTGTACCCCTTGCATACCTTACATCATATGTATTCTAGTCCTAGTACATAGGGTAAATATAAGAAAATATTAAGAAAACGTTTTGACCGCCAATAATCCGCCAATAAGGTCGCCGAACCGTCTTGGCGCTTGGCGGTACCTCACCGCCGAGCAACCGCCAAGCGTTTTTTAGAACATTGCTCCCACTTTTGTTGATTCTATGCATATTTCGCCTCTCGTCGGGCATGCTCTGCTTCTCTGGTGGTGAGTTCCTCAATCCTTAGGCGGAGTTGCTCAAGCTCCTGTGCTGGTGTGAGCTGGACCTCGTTCTCATTGTTTAGTTGTGACATCCTCCTTGATCTTTGTCAAAGGTGAAAGAAACGTTCTGGTTCGAGAAGTGGGTCGATAGGTGTGCGATCAGTTCTTCGCATACACCTAAAAAACAAAAACAAAAAGAAAAGAGTAAAAATTGACTAAAAAGGGTGCGATTGATTGATTCCCCGGCAACGGCGCCAAAATTTGATGCGGAGGGAAATCAAGTATGAAATTAAATTGAAATATAAAATCAAACCGACTCCCTGTCTTAGCAAATAAAATACAAGAAACCCTCCTGCTGTAGTAGTAGGGTGTTCAGGAACGTATCCATGAGGAAGTGTTGATTGCAGGAGTAAGTCAAGTATAGAATAGAATATGGTTTAGAACGACTCCCCTGGCTCAGCAAATAATTACAAGACTTCCTCCCGTTGTAGTAAGAGAAAAGTCAGGATCGAATCCACGAGGAAGCACGTCAGCAGTTCTCAGGTAGCTATCAGATTCTCACAGACGCAGCAGAAAAACACAGAAACACAAGCGGGAGCAGAAATGAAACAGAAACAAATAATCCCGGCAAGGGCAACTAAAATAAAAGCAAATAAACAAAACAAAGACAAAAAAAAAAAAAGCAAAGACAGAAAGTAACTCGAGGACACAGAAGCTGGTCGATCTCGACAAGCTGTCCTCTAGGTCGACAAGACAGTAACGAAAACAGAAAGTAAAGAACAAAAGCAATCAACTCGACAAGATCAGGCAACTCGACCTCGACAAGAGGTACTCGACTTCGACAAAGAAAGGTAAAGACAGAAACTTGAAAATCGACAAAGACGGAAGCAAATCAACTCGACCTAGACGAAGCCCTACTCGACCTCGACAAGAACAGTACTCGAGATCGACAAAGCCTTCGTCTATGTCGACTAGAACATAAACTTAAAAGAATGTAAATTGCAATTGCTCAAACCCAAACTCAGCTTTTCGACAGAAAATAAACTCAATATATAAAAAGACCTCCAAGGCTAGGGTTTCAACACCACAACGGTAACCATGCGAAACAACACATAAAGGCATAAAATATCATGCTTTCCATCAAATAACTTTCGTCATTAACAACTACGCATATAGAGGCTCTCGCATAAACCCTAATTGTTACTAACCCTTTTTCACATAATTAATCCAAGTTGCATTAAGATCACTTTCGCTTCAATAACACAAACAAGGATCACCTTCAACTCTCGCAAAAGAATCATGCTCATGGGGATAGAAGATGAATTGCATAACAAGATCTGACCTTTATCGCATCGCCTCACATGGCCACCGTCGGGCTCACCCCAGCCCCAGAAGTGGGTGGACTACTCACGCCTCATCGCAGTGACAGACATTGAATTGATGAAAAGAACTAGATTGCATTAAACCTAAATTCAAAGCCTTTACAATCTTGGTAATCAACTTTCGCAAACCGCCAAAACCTTAAAAACCTCAAACTCCCTAAAACTGGATCTGAATGGAACTAACTACTTGTCTCTGAATTGAATAAAACTGAGCCCCATGGGATTTATTTATTGCCTTCATTCCCTAGCTATTCTAGGAAAGAAGATATCTATCTATATCTAAATTTATATCTAAAATGCTAGAAGATAAATAAATGTTTTAAGGGAAATAAATCCATAAGGAAAAGATAAAACTAATATGGTAGGTCTTCATGTCTTGATAGATTCCGCCTTCCATGGATAGAACTTGATAGCTCTTGATAGATTTCAGCAACTTCGGATAGAATTTTCCGCCTTCGGCATCAAGGAACTCCAATCCTACTCGGACAAGCCAAGTCGTGAAGATTATGGAAGCGGCTCTACTCGACCTCGACAAGGTTTTGTCGACCTCGAGTAGGATTAGTCGTCTCGGCTCGCTGGTGCTCGATGTGCTCGGACCTGGGCTCCTGGGTGCTTGTCGACCTCGACCACGCCTAGTCGATCTCGACTAAGATGGCTCTGTCGACTAGCCTTGCTCGGACATGTCTAGTCGACTGGCTCGGACAAGGAGTCAAGCTCTCATCGACCTCGACAAGGGCTCCTCGAGGTCGAGTTGGGTGTTGCTTCCGCTTCCGCGAGCCGGCTCTTCAGCTCGCAGCGAGTGGCTTGATCCGCGGCATCGACTTTCCTTTTCCGCTGCAGCGAGTCTCCTTGGTCGTCCTCGGCTAGCTCTCCTCGACGACTCCGGGCATGGGTGTCTGGGCTTCGTCGACCTAGACTAGTGCTTGTCTAGGTCGAGTAGGGTTCCGGAGCTCGGGGAGCTTGGTTTCTCGAGCAGGCTTACTCGACTATGTCTGCTCGGACATGGCTCGTCTATGTCGACCAGGCCTACTCGAGATCGAGTAGCCTTGGCTCTCAGACTTGTTCCGCTGCTTTGACCTTGTAACGGCCCAGGATTATGATTCCCGGGTTACGTTTCGAGGGATAAAACCCCTCGTTAGGATCTTGCAATCTAGGTACGGGTCGAGGTTTCAACTCATTTCAAAGGTCAGTAGAAAGAGGGATTTCAAACCCTAAAAACATCGAAGGGTCGTTGGGTACCCTTGACCTGTCCTAAGACTATGTCGCGGAATCCATTTCAAACGGAAGTAAGGCGAAAACAGAGTAAAGATACAAGTGTCACGGAAGAACCGGTCAAAACCAAAGCATGAGTGTTTAATTACCATTTTTCTAAATTAGGATATTAGCCAGATTCTTCGATTCGCCAACAGGGAACCCCGTCATATAGACATCGAACACTCAAATCTGCAGAGAATACCTTTAAAAGAAGAACGGGGAAAGGAGTCAGATCGAGCCACTCATGCGGGACCGGCAGTCCTCGCTGAGGCCACATAATATGTGCTATACCTAATAAAGATGCTCTAATGCAGTACGAAATTCAAACACACTAGCATGCTCCTAGTTCATAATAATGTGCAGAAATACTGTAAAGGGCCCAAGACAATGCCAACGGCATATCCCTCTCCTACCTCTACCCCTTCCGATAGGTGGAGACTGGCCAGCTCGTGAATGCATTCATTCATAATAGGGCGGCACGCATGCCTAACCCGCTCCACAATAAAGCCCGCAGGCATATCATAATATAAGGAAGTCATGACTCGATTGACGCAGGGTACCCGATGAGGCTGGGCTACCCTATGACCCTAGCAAAGACTCTAGGACTATCACAGATAACGGCCGTTCTGTTTCAAACGCATAAAGTAAACAGATGCTCAATCAATTAGTGCAACCTAAACATGATACTACATGGCATGCTTTTATGCATATGCAACACCTAACATAAAATGCAACAACAGGCATGAATGTCCAACCTGAGTAAGCCCCCTAGGGAACTTACCTGAAGATGCAGAACAGCAAGATAACACAAGCAAGGGCCCATATGCAAGTCCAAAGTAATCCAAAAGCAATACGCACCTATCATCAAGCCATTTCCATAAGCTACCGGACCAACATTCATACGCACGATTCCCAAGTTCTCAATATACCCAAAACCAAACGGTGATAAAACTATTTTCCAAAACCTTTCCGCTACGATCAACATTAACCAAAAATCATTTACTTCCAATCAACCCCATTGATAAATCGTACCAACCATATTTTCCAACTCTTAAATCCCTAATTAAGTCAACTCATATCCAAAATAATTTCTCAAATCATACTTGGCCAAATTCCGACATTTAACATTTAAACCTTAAAACCACTTTCTCAAAATCATACTATAGAAATAATTCCGGCATTTTATTTCAAAATCCTTGACTTTAATGTTTCAAATAATTTAAGACAACGATAAACATTTCCAAAATAAATCTATCTTCCCAACCTTAGTTATAAGTCAGAATCAACAAATCATAATTATAAGATCAAGCCAATAATTCATTTTAAAATTCGTAAGTCGCATATTTAAATATCACACAATACACATTCAAATAATATCACTTTCCAAAATAATTTCATATTATAGAATAATTTCAGAAAATTATAATTTCCATAAAACGGGATAATATATAATGACACATAACACATATATATTAATATAACCATAAACCATTTAGTAACACCATGTAATAACAAATTCAACCCAGCAAGCCCAAACCTTAACTCGGCAGGAGATAGGCCCAAAATGTCGGATGGAATAAGCCCAACCCGGATCCAAAAGCCCGTACCCAAACTGAATAAGGAAAGGAAGGGAAGGCTCGGATCCACCAATTCTGAAACCCAAACCCGGCCCAACACAACTCTCCCAGCCCCAACCCGGTTCAACTAAAAACAAAATAAAAGAAAAAGAGGAGAACCCGGTCCACTGCTCATCTCTTCTTCCCTACCGCGTTGAAAACGGGAGAAAGGAGGAAAGAAAGGAGCGGCCGGCCGGCGACCTTGCTCCGACCACTTGACTCACCTTCCCGACACCAAGGGCCCAGAATTGAACAAATAAGGGAGGGAGAGAGGTGTGCTCACCGGAGGGGGTCTTTCCTACCAAGAAGAGCTACTAGCCTATATTTGAAATGAGACACACAAAAGGTACCAAAAACTATATTTGAAATACATGCTAATAAAACGCAGAACCTCTCTTTCAACCTTATTCCAACACGAAATTTCAAATCGAATTTCCAAACTCGAATTAATTAATTCGATAAAATCTCGCTCATATTCCAAAATCTCACGTCAAAGTAGCGGAATTGAAATCCGTTAAAATCATGCCGAAATTCATTTTAAGAGATTTTAAATAACCTGAATTATTATTTTATATATATATATATATTTTTTTTTTTATTATTATTATTATTATTTTTTGAAAATTAGGATTTAAAAATCCGGGTCTTTACAGACCTTGGACTTCTGTAGTGGTTTTCCGAGCTTTTCCGACCTTCTGTAGAATTGCTGTAAATGCCTCGATTTCTGCGATTTAAACAGAAACTGGTGTAGATTCCATAATTTTGGCAAATAAACATAAACTACACAGATTCTGTACTATCTTAACCCAAATGCATGAAATGTATACAGAAATCGATATAAAAGTTACTGTAAAACATGGCAAATTCCGCTCACAACAAACACCCCATACTTAAGCTTGCTTGTCCTCAAGCAATACTTTTAATTTGTCATTCAGGGGAAGAATTCAAAACTCTCAACATATTAGATTCATTGTTATATAACCCTGCAATCAATTACCATCCTCGAAAAGGTACTAGTGTCACAGATCCATGCATGTGCAAAATATATAAAAGCAACATCTACTCACGAAAGGAGGGTTATGCACAAATAATTTTTATGTGACAAAGCATTGATAATCAAGAAGACTTTAATTTAAGCTCACTAGGGAGTAGATTGGTAAAAGGCTAAAAGGTGGGCAATTTTTGGCAATGTGGTGCTTTTGATCCGGGGAAATGGATCACTTTCAAACTTCGAGTTTCATTCCACATTCTTTCTCCATTTGATTCATCACCTTTCATATTGCTTTTTTTTTCAATAATAATGCTTTTACCTCTCTGACCTCAGCACTGCCTTCTCGTGAGTCGCAAACATGGGTGTCATGAATGGCCCCGGATACTTAGTGCTTTGGACTCCTCACAATGTGTCCCATCTCTCCAAACTATTATCTCAGAGAGCAGGGTCAATCTACCTTTATCTCCTGAGGTGATTGGATTTTCTTTCACTCATTAAATTTTCCATATATTTCAAACAATTTCCTTCCAAACTCCAAATAATGATAATCACAACAACCATATAAAATCTCCATAATGTAACATCATTCTCAACATAATCCCCGGATAAGGTAAAGAATGGCAAATATTTAGATCATGTGGAGCAATATTTGAAATAAGGCACATCATGGCTTTTGTGATGCATAAGCATAGGTAAGGCTAGGATTATAAAGCATATGGAAATATAAAGTCCTCCATCATCTTATCATGCAACATGTCAAAAGCAACTTCAAATTTTACCTTCTTTTATGGTTTTCAATAAAATATGCACTTCATTGTGACTTTCCTTTACTAGGCAATTTCATGCTATATCTCTAATGAATCCAATTTTGCATCGTTGAGTTCAATAAAGCTTCTATGACGTTTATTCAAAAATTTCAATGGGGGTCATTTTTCTTCAAATTTTGGAAAACATGCATATAAGCATATAAATTAGATAATGCATTCCAAAATGGCCATGTAGCAATTTTAAGAAATAATGCACCAATAATGTCAAATATGGCAAATATGCATATAGTAAGCCCTTCCCCCACCCCATACTTAAACATTACAGTGTCCTCACTGTATAAAACCAGGTAAAGGGTAAAGAAAGAAACTCACAAGATAGATGTGCAGAGCCGCTAAATTTCGAATGGAGCACCTCCTAGTCCGAGTAAGTCTATAGCTTGGTTCTATCCATGGACCTGAAAAGTAGAAGACATATACTAACAATAGAAACAACAAAAACCAAAAAACAATGTTCAAAACCAAAAACAAAAAACAAAAACAATGTCCAAAAAGAATGTCCTAAAAAGTCTATGTACAAGCTCTAGATTTTATAGTCGCTAGGCCGACTTTATCCGTTAAGCTTTAGCCTGGCTCATCTTTGTCCGGAGGTATAGGTGGATCTGGTGGTTCCTCCGGTGGTGGGAAGCTTGGAATGTCATCCGGGGGCATCATGTGAAGAAGCTTAAACCTCCCCGAGTGAATGCTCCATGGCTTCACCCATCCATCTTCATGTGCTCCAGCTGGCATGCATAAAGGAATATATAAAGGAAATTTGCATACCTCATCATCATACCTCTTCCGCTTTATTGGTTGATTTGTTTGCACATCTCCACTACAGCAAACCGGTGGAGTTGGAAGAGATGCTTCCACCTTATCTTGTGGAGCTTCATGCCACTTTGCGAGGACCCCATACTTGAATACGAACATCGGTTGCTCAAAATCATCGGGGATAGCCTTCACCTCATAAGGCAAAAGCGACTTTGAAACATCATGGGCAACGACGTCCGACTTCTTCGTTGGTGGCTCTTCTTCTTTTTGGGATCCTTCAAATGGTTTTTCAAAGATAGGTAGCAAAGTTGGAATTGAGATCGTGGAGGGACATACCTGGGTATCAACGGGTTCATAGAATGGGTATTCCCGTCTAAGCAACGCAAGCTTAGCTTGTGCTTGTTCCTTTTCTGCTCTCTCAGCGGCGAGAGCAGCATCTTTTGCGGCCAGTTCCTTTGTAAGCCTCTGTATCAGCTGCTCCTGTGTTTCTGCGGCTGCCATGGCTCTCTTTTTAGTTTAGAGTGGATGTGTATAAGACATTCCGGATCATCTAAGGTGTCAAACTCAGGTGGTTGACCAGAACGGCGCATACACCTGCAAACTAACTCAAAGAAACAGTGAGAATTGACTACCTAAGGCGCGATTGATTGCTTCCCCGGCAACGGCGCCAATTTGTTGATTGCAGGAGTAAGTCAAGTATAGAATAGAATATGGTTTAGAACGACTCCCCTGTCTCAGCAAATAATTACAAGACTTCCTCCCGTTGTAGTAAGAGAAAAGTCAGGATCGAATCCACGAGGAAGCACGTCAGCAGTTCTCAGGTAGCTATCAGATTCTCACAGACGCAGGAGAAAAACACAGAAACACAAGCGGGAGCAGAAATAAAACAGAAACAAATAATCCCGGCAAGGGCAAATAAATAAAAGCAAATAAACAAAACAAAGACAAAAAAATAAAGGCAAAGACAGAAAGTAACTCGAGGACACAGAAGCTGGTCGATCTCGACAAGCTGTCCTCTAGGTCGACAAGACAGTAACGAAAACAGAAAGTAAAGAACAAAAGCAATCAACTCGATAAGATCAGGCAATTCGACCTCGACAAGAGGTACTCGACTTCGACAAAGAAAGGTAAAGACAGAAACTTGAAAATCGACAAAGACGGAAGCAAATCAACTCGACCTAGATGAAGCCCTACTCGACCTCGACAAGAACAGTACTCGAGATCGACAAAGCCTTCGTCTATGTCGACTAGAACAGAAACTTAAAAGAATGTAAATTGCAATTGCTCAAACCCAAACTCACCTTTTCGACAGAAAATAAACTCAATATATAAAAAGACCTCCAAGGCTAGGGTTTCAACACCACAACGGTAACCATGCGAAACAACACATAAAGGCATAAAAGATCATGCTTTCCGTCAAATAACTTTCGTCATTAACAACTAGGCATATAGAGGCTCTCGCATAAACCCTAATTGTTACTAACCCTTTTTCACATAATTAATCCAAGTTGCATTAAGATCACTTTCGCTTCAATAACACAAACAAGGATCACCTTCAACTCTCGCAAAAGAATCATGCTCATAGGGATAGAAGATGAATTGCATAACAAGATCTGACCTTTATCGCATCGCCTCACATGGCCACCGTCGGGCTCACCCCAGCCCCAGAAGTGGGTGGACTACTCACGCCTCATCGCAGTGACAGACATTGAATTGATGAAAAGAACTAGATTGCATTAAAACTAAATTCAAAGCCTTTACAATCTTGGCAATCAACTTTCGCAAACCGCCAAAACCTTAAAAACCTCAAACTCCCTAAAACTGTATCTGAATGGAACTAACTACTTGTCTCTGAATTGAATAAAACTGAGCCCCATGGGATTTATTCTAGGAAAGAAGATATCTATCTATATATAAATTTATATCTAAAATGCTAGAAGATAAATAAATGTTTTAAGGGAAATAAATCCATAAGGAAAAGATAAAACTAATATGGTAGGTCTTCATGTCTTGATAGATTCCGCCTTCCATGGATAGAACTTGATAGCTCTTGATAGATTTCAGCAACTTCGGATAGAATTTTCCGCCTTCGGCATCAAGGAACTCCAATCCTACTCGGACAAGCCAAGTCGTGAAGATTATGGAAGCGGCTCTACTCGACCTCGACAAGGTCTTGTCGACCTCGAGTAGGATTAGTCGTCTCGGCTCGCTGGTGCTCGATGTGCTCGGACCTGGGCTCCTGGGTGCTTGTCGACCTCGACCACGCCTAGTCGATCTCGACTAAGATGGCTCTGTCGACTAGCCTTGCTCGGACATGTCTAGTCGACTGGCTCGGACAAGGAGTCAAGCTCTCATCGACCTCGACAAGGGCTCCTCGAGGTCGAGTTGGGTGTTGCTTCCGCTTCCGCGAGCCGGCTCTTCCGCTCGCAGCGAGTGGCTTGATCCGCGACAGCGACTTTCCTTTTCCGCTGCAGCGAGTCTCCTTGGTCTTCCTCGGCTAGCTCTCCTCGACGACTCCGGGCATGGGTGTCTGGGCTTCGTCGACCTAGACTAGTGCTTGTCTAGGTCGAGTAGGGTTCCGGAGCTCGGGGAGCTTCGTTTCTCGAGCAGGCTTACTCGACTATGTCTGCTCGGACATGGCTCGTCTATGTCGACCAGGCCTACTCGAGATCGAGTATCCTTGGCTCTCAGACTTGTTCCGCTGCTTTGACCTTGGACTTCTGTAGTGGTTTTCCGAGCTTTTCCGACCTTCTGTAGAATTGCTGTAAATGCCTCGATTTCTGCGATTTAAACAGAAACTGGTGTAGATTCCATAATTTTGGCAAATAAACATAAACTACACAGATTATGTACTATCTTAACCCAAATGCATGAAATGTATACAGAAATCGATATAAAAGTTACTGTAAAACATGGCAAATTCCGCTCACAACAAACCTTGTCAGCGCTCGCCTTTTTAGTCTAGAAAACTCTCGTCTCGACCAGCAAAAGTACTCGATCTCGACTAACCTCAGTCGACAGAACCTGCAAAACTGAGAACAGAAACCCAAAAACAAACAAAAAAAACTCGATATCGACTATGGTGTACTCAACGTCGACTAGATCTGGTCAAAATCGAGTAATGTAGAACCCAAAATCGTGACTTTTTGAATAAAAACGAATGCAAACACGAAATTGTTGGAAATAAAATCAATGAAATAAAAGACTTCCAAGATCGAGGTTTCAATGCCACAACGATAACCGTGTAAAATAATGAATAAAGGTATAAAGGATCCTGCTTTTCATCAAATAACTGTCATTATTAACAAGTACGAATATAGAAGCTTTCGCATAAACCCTAATTGTTACTAACCCTTTTCACATAATTAATCCAAGTTTGCATTAAGATCACTTTCGCTTCAATAATACAAATAAGAATCACCTTCAACTTTCGTAAAATAATCATGCTCATAGGGATAGAAGACAAAATCGCATCAAAATATTGTACCTTTATCGCACTTACCTTACATGGCTAATGTCGGGCTCACCCCGACCCTAGAAGTTGGGTGACTACTCGCTCTTCATCATAAATAAAGACATCAATAATTTAAGGAAAATAACTGGCATTAATAAACTAAAATAAAACTTACAACCGAATAAAGCCAAATCCACTTTCGTATCTTACAACTCCACTCGGCTTCAAGCTCTCTCTTCTAACTCTCCTACTCGCTATTTCTTGGTGGAACACAATTGCTTGTGGCTTGGATGATTCCTAAAATCAGCCCCTAAAGAATTATTTGTAACAGGGATTTTATATCTCATATTATGTTGTTTTAACTTCCATTGGACTCTTTGTTTGGGCCACCTAGGGCTTCTATTAGTGGGCTCCAGCCCCTTACGTTTTATGCTTGACTTTGGTTTTATTGTTGCACCACCATCAACCTAGGTTGAGTATATGTAGGCGCGTTTCTCCTGTAATCGGAAATCAATCAAATACAAAAACTCAAACTTCCAATCTCAAACTCTCTAAATCAATCTATCCTTGTTCTATTATCCTTCGAATCAACTCTTCTACCTTCTTAGTTGATTTCTAGGTTCTAGAATACTCAGTTTTGAGTTCGATTATCGAACTTCTACCTGAGAATCTATCGTTCGGTTACTCGATCTTCATACAGAGATTTCGATTGGCGAAATCGTTGTTTCATTGGTATCAGAGCAGTCGATCCTCGGCTGATATCGAGTATGGCGCCGATGCAGATGAGCAAAAATTTGGGTGAGACAATCTCAAATATAAAGAGGATGATCGTCGAACTCTTCGGAACCCCTCGGTGGATCTCAGAACTAGCGATCATGGTAAACGAGGTACGAGATCGGACTGTGCTTATCAAACTCAATTCTCAGATGCATCCGATTAACAATTTGGTCATATACCATTTGCTTACTGAGATTGGAACCTTTGAGGATGTGCGACACATGCCGGAGGAGAGTGGTTTCCATTCTCGAGTACGATTTCGACTCAAGTCATCATCGGACTGGGCGTTCCATTACTACAATGGTAGGCGTCTTCATCAGGGGTGGTGTGAATTAGAAATTCATCGGGTAAACGATGTAATTGATTGGAATAGGCAAAGGATTGCTGATTTGAAGGATGAATATGGGGTAGTAGACCATCCCAGGGTGAATGATGATGATGATCCAAAGGTGGTCGAGAGTGTGAATGAAAGAAAAGCACCTGCTCGAGCCGAGATGAATAATGAACTGATTGTTGCAGAGAGCTACGGTTATGTTGAATTTGATGTTGTGCTGAATCAAGGTGAAAAGCGTAAGTAGATTGAGATAATTGGAGCTCCAGTCCTGGCCAAGAAGCATTCTAATCCAGCTGCCCACCAAGTGTTTGTTGAAATGCCAAAACTAATGGAGAAGGAAACTGAGGTGTCGGATGTGTTGCCTAAGGAAATTGTGTTCGCTGAGAATGCTGTGAGCCCGAATGTGGAAAAAGCTGCCTTGAGTTTTGATCCGGGAGGAGACGGTTCGATGGTTGCTAACTATGATTCATTTGATGATGTGACTAAGATAACTAAGAAACAAGAAGTAGAGGAATGCAAGGCATCAAGTGAGAATCAGGATGGAGACGTAGAAGAAGAGCCTTCAATTACAGTAGAGGGCATAGAGGTAGCTGCTTACCAAGTGCTCAATGAAACGCCAGAATTCATGGAGAAGTGGACTGAGATATTGGATCCATTTCCTAAGGATATTTTACTGGATGAAAACGCAATGAGCTCAATTACGGAATAAGGTGCACTGGGTTTTGATCCGGGAGGGGGATGTTTGAGTGTCTGCAGTAATGGTTTGCGGGGGGAATTACCTAAGCTTAGAGGTGATGGTCCTAACCTTGCAAAGGATCTTACCAATTCAGGCGCTCACAAAGTGTTCGACAAAATGCTCGAGTTCCTGAAGAAGGGGATTGAGGTGCCAACTGTGTTTCCCAGAGGAATTTTTATGGCTGAGAGTGCACTAAATTTGGGAATCCAAAATGAAGGACAAGGGGTCCTGAGTTTTGATCCGGGAGGCACAATGGATATTTTTATGAGGGGAATCTCCTATGTTCACCAAGTTACCGAGCTTAAACTCTTCCATGTTCATCAATTTGTCCGGATCAGCCCCTCTGTAGAGCCACCAGCAACTTGGTCCCTCAAAGAGCCTCAACCTGTGATAACCTATGATCCCGGAGGAAGTGGATCAGTTTATGCTACAAGTTTTTATCCGGGAGAAGCAATGTCACTCAGTGAGAGTTCTACTAAATTAGAGTTGGTTCTCGCACGGATTAGGGATTGGCAATATACTCATGTCAAGTTGGGCACTATGAAAGACATGTTTCAAGCTTATTGGTGTTGCACTAACGAATTTCAATTTGATTCTCACACTCACAAGTTCGAGGTAAGTCTCCAATTAGACCCATTAGCACTGCACACTCTTGTCATTGATAATGTGAGGCAATATGAAGATACCCTTGCTCTTCTGAAATGGATTGCGTACTCTTCACATGAGCAAATAGAGGTGCTGGTTTTTGACCCTGGAGGTAAAGGGTTTGGGCTTGGTGATGATGAGATTTTCCTGTCAATTGAGAACAAAAAGATTCTTTATGCGTATTTGAGTAGGAGAGCTCCACCATTTAGCTTACTCCTAGTTGTATCTAGTGCCTATATATGGGTGCAAGGAAATGCTTGTAAGCAAGCTACTCAATTCAGTCCCTTTGCAGAGATGCAATCAGCATGGCTCCTATGCGGTTCCGATTTCAGAAAATTTGTCATCAGTTGGGGTGACTGACATTGGCAAACTACAGCTGAGAGAAGCTTCTTTGTTGATATGTTGGTGACATATCATATTATATTAGCTTGCACTTCTCAACAAGGTAAGGGGTATATACTTGATTATCTAATTTTTAATCTTGGAGGTGAGCGAGGAGGAGCTAAGGTTTTGAAGAGCAAGCCTACTCTGCCCACTGAAATTGTAAATTTGAAGAGTGATAGGCACTATACTACTGCCCAGTTCAACTCCTCTGAAGAGCCACCAGAAGCTTGGGTCCGCAATGATCCCGATTTCGATAGGATATCAAGGTCTCCAGCTCAGTTAGTGATGATTTATGAGGTCAAAGGACAGCTTACAAGGTCTGATAAGCGTCCTTACCCTGGTTTCGATGTGCTGATTTTTTATCCTGGAGGTGCAAGCATGGTATTCGATATGAAGGAGAAGCTTATGGGGCTTGATAAATATTCATATCCTTATCTAGGTGGGTTGATATTTGAAGATGGGAGTATGAACCCAGTCATACATGTTGTGATTGATGGTAATAGTTGCATCCATCCTGAAGCAACCGAAGCCAGGATACATCCCACGTTCCAGTTGTTGTTTTTGATGCAAATAGACACTGCTACTACTGATTTCTGGCTTCCTTGGGTTGTTGATACTTCTTAGACCCGAGCTATGAATATCACCTCCTTCGTCTTTGATCCTGGTGGACAATTCTTCGTGTTTGCAGGAAATGACCATCACATAGGTCCCTTGTGCTGGACAACTAGACTACAATCGAACGATCCTTGGGGACAAGGATCATTTGAAGATGGGAGTATTGTAACAGGCATTTTATATCTCATATTATGTTGTTTTAATTTCCATTGGACTCTTTGTTTGGGCCACCTAGGGCTTCTGTTAGTGGGCTCCAGCCCTTTACGTTTTATGTTTGACTTTGGTTTTACTATTGCACCACCATCAACCTAGGTTGAGTATATGTAGGCGCGTTTCTCTTGTAATCGGAAATCAATCAAATACAGAAACTGAAACTTCCAATCTCAAACTCTCTAAATCAATCTATCCTTGTTCTATTATCCTTCGAATCAACTCTTCTACCTTCGTAGTTGATTTCTAGGTTCTAGAATACTCAGTTTCGAGTTCGATTATCGAACTTCTACCTGAGAATCTATCGTTCGGTTACTCGATCTTCAGACAGAGATTTCGATTGGCGAAATCGCTGTTTCATTATTTATAGTGTTCAATCCCCGCTAATCTAGGAAAGAACAATCTATCTCTATCTAAAATTATCTATCTAAAAACATAAGATAAAGTTTAATGCATAAAGGAAATAAATCTATAGAGAAATATGTCTATTGTGGATAAATCCCTTCAACTATTAATAGATCTTCATGTGGATGGATATAATTCCACATATCTTCACTTACAATTAATCTATCTTCTCGGACTCCACTCGATCTCAGATTCGGATTGACGCTGGATAGTACTTGACATCGACTAAGTTACTCGATATCGAGGACGACCTTCTCGTCCTCATGTGCACTCGAGCTCGGGTACCTTCTGGACACTCGACATCGAGTAGAGTTACTCGACGTCGACTAGCCTTGGTGCTCTCGAGTGACATTGCTCGACTTCATGTGAATTGGGCTCAAAAGTGCTCGATATTGACTAGGTTTAGTCAACGTCGACTAGAAATGTGTCGAGTGCTTCTCCTTGTTTCTGCTCGATTTTTCCTGGTTCAGCTGCTCCTTGACCTCAGATTTTCTGTAGTTGATTATGAGCTTTTCATCCTGATGTCCACTAAAGTGACCATGTCTTTATATACATTTTAGCTCCTTATTCTATGTACTTTGCATATTTTGTGTTGGGAATATGTTGAATATATGTAGTATATGATTATTTGCAAGAAATAGAGGTCTACATAAGTTTTGGTTTAATATTAAAGAATTTAGAGCCAATCCGAGACGAAACCAAGAAGGCTGAGATTTACTCGATTTCGAGTGGGCTTACTCGACTTCGACTACACCAGAGAGCATTTCTAGGCCGAGAAGCAAAGGAGAAGACAACTCGAGTTCAAGACCTTACTCGATGTCGAGTAAATTACTCGATGTCGAGTAAATTACTCGATATCGAGTAAATTACTCGATATCGACTAAGACTCAGAAGCACACCTGAGCTCGAGGAAGAGAAAGACAGCCGAGGAGCCAACTTGAGCAACATTTTACTCGATGTCGACATGTTTGCTTGACATCGGCCAAACCCAGAAGCTATCCGAGCTCGAGAAGAGAAGAGGCAACTCGAGAAGACGAGAAGAAGCAGAAATAGAGCAGTCAACTCGATATCGACTAAATTGGTCGAAATCGACCAAAAAGTTTTTAGGCCGCGAGTCGATTGGGCTAATCCGAGTACGAGTTGATTACTTGGGAGCGAAGAAAGGCCGAATCTATCATATTTTATCAAGATCTATCCATAGAAGATGGATTTTCCTACCACATGAAGACATGAAGATATTTAGTTAATTAATTATTTCCTTTTAGATAAATATCCCTTTTAATTATGTTTTATCTTTAGAAAGTAGATATAATTTCCTTCCTTGATTAGCAAAGATTGGAAGTCTATAAATAAAGCCTATAGGGCTGATTTTTATTCATATAATCTTAGAAAGAGAAGTAGAGAGAGAGAGATAGAGATAGAGAGAGAGAGAGAGAGTGGAGGCCGAGTAGGTGCAAGAGAGCGAAAGCAATTTGGCTTCGATCGGTTGTAAGCTTTGGTTTATTTTAATGCAATTTAGTTATTTTCTTTTATTATTGATGAGTTTCCTTGCGATGAAGGGTGAGTATTCCACCCACTTCTAGGATCGGGGCGAGCCCAACGATAGCCCTGCGTGTTTGAGGTAAAGATCCGACTTTTATCATGTTTTGAGCATCTACTACCTTTTATGTGTTTATTACCCATTCAACGGAGATCCATGCTAACAACTTGGATCGTAAACATAAAATCGGTAGATACAATTAGGGTTTCTTGAAAGAGTTACTTAATTGTTGGAAAAGGAGAAAGCTTGATCCTTCGATGCGATTTGCATGATTATCGTTATTTATCTTGCCTTATGCATGTTTGGTTATCATTGTTGCAAACCCCGATCTTAGAAGTTCTCTTTTACATAGTTTATTCTAAATTCCGCAAAGCCTTGTTCTTTATTTTAATTCGTTTAAGTTTCTGTTCTTCCTCAATTTCGACCAAATCTGGTCAACGTTGACTTCTTACTTTCGATCAAGCAGATCGCTGTTGCTTGTGTCTCTACAGGTTCCTCAATCTCGACAAGACAACTCGACTACGATGAAAAGTTCCTCGATATCTAGTAATCTTCCTCGAGATCGACCAAGAATCCAAAGACTTCTGCTTGCTAGAATTCGATTGTGCCTGTCACTTGTGGACTACCCTTATTCGAGGTCGAGCACCCTGAAGTCGATTTCTTCCTGTCAGATTCTTCTGCTGCCAGAGATCCGCTAACACGCTTCCTCGAGGATCGATCCTGACTTCCCACTGTTGCATCGGGAGGAGGTCTTGTAATTATTTGCGTGGGCAAGATCTGGTTTGATTTATTTTATTATATTTTGAACTCGATTTCCTCCTACAAAAAATTGGCGCCATTGCAGGGAAAGCAATCATTCGTGCCTTAGGTAGTTAGATCTCACATTTGCCTTTAAGTTTTGATTTTTCCAGGTGTATGCGCCGTTCTGGTCACCCACCTGAGTTTGATGCCTTAGACGATCCGGAATGTCTTCTACACATCCATTCTAGACTGAAAAGGATCATGGCGACTGCCGAAACACAAGCCGAGATGATTGAGAGGCTTCAGAGGGAACTAGCCGCCAAGGATAATGCTCTCACCATTGAGAGAGCACGCACTGCGCAGGAAGCAGAACTCAAAAGGCAGGCAGAAGCTGAGCTTGCCCAATACCCTACCACTGCAGAGGATTACATGCACCCGACTCTCGTCGTGCCTGAATCGGCCATTCTAATCCGTGAAAATAATTTTCAAATTCACACTCCTTTCCTGATTGAGATTAAAAATAATGCCTTCTATGTAAAATTTAATGAATGCACTCTTGAACATATTACCAATTTTTCTAATATGTGCCATACTCTTTCTGAAGGTACTACTTTGGAATATGTCATGATGAAAGCTTTTCGTTACTCTCTTGCTGGTCTAGCATTGAAGTGGCTTGAAGGTCTCCCTCCATGATCCCTCACAACATGGGCTGAAGTAAGGCAAGAATTTCTCAACAAATTCTTTCCTCCTGTCAAGACAGCGCTCCTCCGCCAGAAGATTACAACTTTCAAACAGAAGCCTGGGGAGCCGCTAGCAAAAGCATGGGACCGATATAAGGATCTACTGCGATCCTGCCCGACACATGGACAACCACCCTATGTCGTTCAGGAGATCTTCTTCAATTCTCTTGATATGACCGCTAAGGATAGGATCAATCAATACACTCATTATGAGTATCTGACGTTGCCACCAGCTGACGCATGGGTTACCCTCGACAAGCTTACCAACTACGACAATAAGTATGGGGCCCCGACAAACTATGACAAAAATGCCTATGCCAGGCAAGCCCCATCCATGCCCCTCTATGAGCCTTCCAAGTAGATTGACGGAGATGTCAGGGAGCAGTACTACAGAGATCAGAATTGCAAGCCCCTCAAGCAAGTCAAATATCTTTCTGTCAAACAGCCCTGCATCGAATGTGGCTCACAGCGGCACACCACTACTGAGTGCCCACACACGGACCAAGTCAGGATGGCAGAAACCCACGAGGAAGTAGCTTACGCGGGGGGTCCTAATCGCTACATGGGGGACCAAAGGTTTCAGCAATCACAGTGGAACCAAGGTGCCCCTAGGAACCCCGCGCCATACAGAGCTCCAAGATATCCAGAAAGGTATCGGCGAAAGGATGATCTACAGATGATCCTTGATGAGATGCGCCGAAATCAAGGCACCATCAACAATCAGCTCTAGAACATCAACACAAGATTTGGAGAGTTGGACATCTGGAAGAGAAACATTGAGACCCAGATAGGTCAATTCGCGACACAAATTCCACGACCGACCGGACAACTCCCTGGGCAAACAGAATTAAATCCCAATGGGAAGACCGGACACGTCGCAGCTATAAAGCTCAGGAGCGGGCACCAACTACGCGAGCTAGAGGTTGGAAAGCAGCAGGACGAAGCTGAGAAGCAACTCGATAACGACCAACAACAAGTCGATGTCGACCAAAATTTGGTCGATGTCGAGCAAAATCAACTCGAAGTCGAGGAACCAGTTGGCCAAGATTCATCTGCACAACACTCCAACTCGAAATCGACTATAGTGGACGATGTCGAGCAACATCAAGTCGACGTCGAGGAGAAACAAGTCAAAGTTGAGGACACTGCAACACATCCGACATCTGTTCTGGCTCCGAAACAGAAGAAGATGCTTCCTTTCCCTTCCAAGGCATTGAAAGATCCCACTGCAAGTAGGTTTAAAAGGTTTGTTAAGATGCTTCAAGAACTGAATGTTTCAAATCGTTTACAGAAGCTCTTCAAGAGACGCCTGCATATGTCAAGTTCCTCAAGGAGATCCTTAGCAACAAGCGATCCATCTCAGAGATCGCCGACAAATGCAAAAGAATGGACTTCCCTGAGAAGAGACCTGACCTGGTAAGTTTTCCATTAATGTGGGATTTGGAAAATTTAACTATGATGCCTTGTGTGATTTAGGAGCAAGCGTAAGTATCATGCCCTTATCAATCTGGAAAAAGATGAAAATAGGGTCCATAGAGCCTATGGATGCCAAGCTATACATGGCAAACAATACATTGGTCATCCCTACAAGTATGGTTGAGAATGTCCCAGTCCAGGTTGGTAAGTTCTATGTCCCCACTGATTTCCTTATTATAGATTGTGTTGAAGATCCTACTAGCCCTATTATTCTTGGTAGACCATTCCTAGCTACTGTATATGCTAAAATCAGCGTAAAGCAGCGATTGCTCACTTTCACGATAGGCGACGAGATCTTAGATTTCTCTTTTGGCCATGCAAAATAGGAAGTTTCATGGTTGGAGGTGAAGAGCATCAGCAACCACGAGGGCAAGCAAACAACGGAGGAACGCGCCAAAAAGTTACTCAACATCGAGCAAGGCAACTCGACATCGACCAAACAACTCGAAGTCGACCAACCCTGCTCGAGATCGACTTCCTCTAATGAGCACCAGTCTTGCCAATAGCCTAAGTATGGGATCCCTGTACTCGATGTCGACCAGATCTACTCGATATCGACTTACCCTAAGCCCGAAGATTTCTGTTTTGGGCCCGAAAAGGTAAGTTCAGGTATAATTTCTACTCCTCAGTCCATTAAGAAAAAAATGAACAATTTAAGGGGAGGTAAGACCCCATGGGGAGCTAATCTGCGAAGAATGAGAGCTGGAAAGAAAAAAAAGGAAAAGAAGGGAGACTATGCAAGGGGGCCAAGCACAAGGGGGCCCCACATTGACGGTCCTTTAGCACAACCGGAGAAGTCGGCCTAGCGACTCTAAAATCTAGAGCATGTACATAAAACTTTTGAATTTTGGGACTTTGAAACTTTTTGTTTTTGTTTTTGGTTTTCTTTGTTTTTTGTTTTTGGTTTTGAATGCTTCATGTGGAAGGTCTTGTCTTTGTGCAATATCTAACATTTTTAGGTCGAGAAGTATAAAAGGATCAAAAAGAGTGGAAGAAGAAGTCCCTGACAGAACAGTCGAAATCGAATAGGTCAGTCGAAATTGACCAAGAGGAGTAGCACAAAACTTTACTCGACATCGAGTAGGCCAACTCGACGTCGACCAAGCCAGGAGCTTCCTCGACTTCACCATTCCACTCGACGCTGCCACCTTCCTCGACAACGACCAAATTCCTCGATGTCGACCATCACCATGTTACTCGAGAGCTCCTGTTTTGCCTACTCGACGCATCATTATGTGTTTTATTCTTGCTTTTGGTTTAACATGGTGAATTTGGAGTGAATTTTAAATTTTTGAGCTTAATTGCTAAACTCAAAGTTATATAAGACATCTCCCAATGCTTGCAAATTGTCTAAAGAAAAAGTGTCATGGAAGCTTTGATTAAACTCGACGATGTAAAATTGGATTCATTAGAGATATAGCATGAAATTGCCTAGTAAAGGGAAGTCACAATGAAGTGCATATTTATTGAAAACCATGAAATGAGGTAAAATTTGATGTTGCTTTTGACATGTTGCATGATAAAGGATGGAGGACTTTATATTTCCATATAATGCTCATATTGTTATATCCTAGCCTTACCTATGCTTATGCATCACAAAAGCCATATTATGCCTTATTTCAATTATTGCTCCACATGATCTAAATATTACCCATCCTTTACCTTATTTCCTATCCGGAGATTATGTTGAGAATGATGTTACATTATGGAGATTATTATATGGTGTTTTGTGGTTATTATCATTATTGGAGTTTGGCAGGAATGTTTGAAATTTATGGAAAATTTAATGAGTGAGAAAAAATCCGATCACCTCAGGACATAAAGGTAGATCCACCCTGCTCGCTGAGATAATAGTTCAGTGAGATGGGAGACACAGGTGAGGAGTCCAAAGCACTAAGTATCTGGGGCCATTCATGACACACATGTTTGCGACTCACGAGAAGGAAGTGCTGAGGTTAGAGAGGTAAAAACATATAAGTGAAAAAAAAGCAAAGATTATGAGAGTATGAGTGATGTGGAAATTATGAAGGAGAAAGTGCATCAAAGAAAGGAAAAAAAAAAAAGAGTTTTCCCCGGATTCAGCACCACATTGCCCAAATATGGCCCACCACTTTACCTTTGACCTTTTCTTTACCATGAGCTTAATTAAAGTCCTCTTGATTATTAATGCTTTGTCACATGAATTGTTTTTACATAACCCTCATTTTGTGAGTAGATGTTGCTTTTTATTGCACATGCATGGATTTGTGGCATGGGTACCTTTTATGTAGCATATGCTTATTTCCAAGAAATAGAGGTCTACATAAGTTTTGGTTTAATATTACAGAATTTAGAGCCAATCCGAGACGAAACCAAGAAGGCTGAGATTTACTCGATTTCGAGTAGGCTTACCCGATCTCGACTACCCCAAAGAGCATTTCTAATCCGAGAAGCAAAGGAGAAGACAACTCGAGTTCAGGACCTTACTCGGTGTCGAGTAAATTACTCGATATCGACCAAGACTCAGAAGTACACCTGAGCTCGAGGAAGAGAAAGCCAGCCGAGGAGCCAACTCGAGCAACATTTTACTCGATGTCGACATGTTTGCTTGACATCGACCAAACCCAGAAGATGTCCGAGCTCGAGAAGAGAAGAGGCAACTCGATAAGACGAGAAGAAGCAGAAATCGAGCAGTCAACTCGATACCGACCAAAAATTTTATGGGCCGCGAGTCGATTGGGGAAATCCGAGTACGAGTTGATTACTTGGGAGCGAAGAAAGGCCGAATCTATCATATTTTCTCAAGATCTATCCATGGAAGAGGGATTTTCCTACCACATGAAGACATGAATATATTTAGTTATTTAATTATTTCCTTTTAGATAAATATCCCTTTTAATTAAGTTTTATCTTTAGAAAGTAGATATAATTTCTTTCCTTGATTAGCAAGGATTGGAAGTCTATAAATAAATCCTATAGGGCTGATTTTTATTCATTCAATCTTAGGAAGAGAAGTAGAGAGAGAGAGAGAGAGAGAGAGAGAGAGAGAGAGAGAGAGAGAGAGAGAGAGTGGAGGCCGAGTAGGAGCAAGAGAGCGAAAGCAATTTGGATTCGATCGGTTGTAACCTTTAGTTTATTTTAATGCAATTTAGTTATTTCCTTTTATTATTGATGAGTTTCCTTGCGATGAAGGGCGATTAGTCCACCCACTTCTAAGGTCGGGGCGAGCCCAACGATAGCCCTGCGTGTTTGAGGTAAAGATCCGACTTTTATCATGTTTTGAGCATCTACTACCTTTTATGTGTTTATTACCCATTCAATGGAGATCCATGCTAACAACTTGGATTGTAAACATAAAATCGGTAGATACAATTAGGGTTTCTTGAAAGAGTTACTTAATTGTTGGAAAAGGAGAAAGCTTGATCCTTCGATGCGATTTGCATGATTATCGTTATTTATCTTGCCTTATGCATGTTTGGATATCATTGTTGCAAACCCCGATCTTGGAAGTTCTCTTTTACATAGTTTATTCTAAATTCTGCAAAGCCTTGTTCTTTATTTTAATTCGTTTAAGTTTCTGTTCTTCCTCGATTTCAATAAAATCTAGTTGACGTCAACTTCTTACTTTCGATCAAGCAGATCGCTGTTGCTTGTGTCTCTGCAGGTTCCTCGATCTCGACAAGAGAAATCGACTACGAGCAAAAGTTCCTCGATATCGAGTAATCTTCCTTGAGATCGACCAAGAATCCAGAGACTACCCTTAGTTGAGGTCGAGCACCCTGAAGTCGATTTCTGCCCGTGAGATTCTTCTGCTGCCTGAGATCCGCTGACACGCTTTCTCGAGGATCGATCCTGACTTCCCACTGCTGCGTTGGGAGGAGGTCTTGTAATTATTTGCATGGGCAAGATCTGGTTTGATTTATTTTATTATATTTTGAAATCGATTTCCTCCTACAACACATCCTTTCTCCGAATTGCTGTAAATTGCCTCGATATCTGCGAAATTAAACAGAAACTAGTGTAGACTCCATAATTTGGCAAATAAGCATAAACTACACAGATTCTGTATTATTCTAACCCAAATGTATGAAACGCATGCAGAAATCAATATAAAGTAAGTGTAAAACCTGGTGAATTAGGCTCGCAATAGCAACTCATCCTTTGAATGACCAAACATGGGAGGAGGGTGTACAGTGGGCTTCATAGCAGTCACCTTCACCCACTCCCCACCACCTTTCTCTTGCACAGGTTCCACAGGCAGTGGAGGCCCCATCTAGAACCTGCACACCACCCACAAACCCTATGTTGCAGACATTCATTCCAAGACATCCATCAAACTCATGATCAGTCGCTCCACAACTCCCATACCCCGAAGGGAAATCCTCAAACCACATATGATAAGATTCCACTTCAGGAGCTTCATTCATCAGAAACACTTCCCTTCCTGAAATGTTTGTTATATCAATCGAGACACATACTAGGATAACGAAATCGAGCACCCTTAGCATTAAAAGTAGACACCTTAATCACATTCCCCAACTTGTTTGCCTTGACAATATCCTTCAAGATTTCCTCATGGACATACTTAGCAGGTAGTACGGGAAATCTAATCCACAAATCAACTTAGTAATAGACTCAGTCTAAGGATCAAAATCCAGGTGCCAAGGCCGAAGGATAATGAGTTGCCCAGAAACATGGAAGGGACGGTTGCCCCAAACCCAAGTTCGATCCTCAACAAGATCAAACGTTAATTCAAACATATTATTAGCAATTGGTATGAGTTGAAAGCCACCTGATTTTTTTTAAACATACCTCATTCTCTTCCTGACAATCTTCCCTTCCATTGGTTCCCCAATAATAGTGGCAAAGATCGATGATTGATAAAGCATTGAGATATTCTCCTGAACCTTGCCTTGCAAAGCCAAGAGCTTTTCTCGGTTCATTGATCGCCTCCTGGTCTTTCTCTCAGTCTTAGCAGACTGTTCAGCATCGCCACCATCATTGGAGATAGGAATCTCCTCAGCCAGTTTTAAGCCCTTCACCTTCCCTTTGCAGTTGGGAGGTGTTGTCACTTTTGGAGTAGGATTGTAAAGGCCCGGATTTTAAGATAATAAATTTCAATAAAGAATATAAATGGATTTAAGTCAAAAAAAAAAAAGATAAAATAAAATAAAAATCCGGATATTTCAAAAAAAACTCGTCCTTAATTTCCTAAATCGAAATTGAAATCCTTAAAAAAAGTTCCGGCATTAATAAATTAAAATTTAAAATATGTTTTATTCCGCGTGCTTATGCGGAAATTGAGTATAGTATTCGGAGTTCATTATTAACCTCGGATTTGAAATTTGAAAATCTTTTAAGTCGAGTCGGGATGACGTCGAGAGAGCGGGTTTTGAGATACATTTCCGAATAATTTTGAGTTGGGATTTATGGGGACGATTTATTTAATTATTTTTCTTCTTTTCTCCTCCCTCGTTGGCGTTTTCCTCTTACACCAGAGACAGCAACATTGCTCCAGGCTGTAACAACTCCTATACATCACCATCCTTCCTTCTGGTGAATCCTTATCCAAAACCCTCCCTCCTCTCTCCCTCTTTTCACTCTCAGAAGCCTCCCCTGCAAACCAACTCCGCCATCTCCTGTCTGTTTCTGCCGATCACCCTTCAACCGAGTCTCCACCCTCCTCTGTCTCTCGACGAGCCGTAGCCGCAGCATCCAGGAAACCACTGCCCTCTTCTTTCCGTCCTATGGTCACTGATCAGCACCTCCCCGAACGCAGTTGCCGAGCACCCTTCCGAGCACTCACGAGCGTTGTCCCTGTCCCCGCCGCGAAGCTTTCTATTCCTCCTTCTCCCGGGTTCGATCCGCAGCCACAGAAGATCCTCCGATGCCACCAGGACAAGACCCTGGAGTTGCCGACGTCGTTTTTCCCGAGGACATCTCCCCTGTTTCCCGATGGAGCTGCGGTAAGCGACTTCCTCCCCTCCTTCCGCTCTCAAGCTCGATAAAAATCCACCTTTTGACATCCTGTCGCCGTCCTAGGCCAAGCTCGTTGATTCCGACTCCGACGAGGCCGGATCGAGCACTCCGGCGAACCAAGCTCGAGCTCGATGCCCAGTTTTCCGGCGAAGACTCCAAAACTCGGTGAGATTCCTCCTCCTTTCTCCTTGCTTTTGCTTCGCTATTTCGGTGTGTAACGGGGTCGGGATTGGTCTTCGGTAGGGGTGGGTGAATCTCAGGCCGAAAGGCCGCCGCCGGAACCTGGATTTCTTCCTCCTTCTATCCGCTTCATTTCTCCGTCGTAGCCGAATGTTGTTCTGAGATGAGGTTGAGGCGAGTCTCTCCTTTCTTTTCTATTGGGCCTATTTTGCTGGGCCTTGTGTCTCGGATCCGGGTTTGAGAATCGGGTTAAGGGTTTCGGGTAAAATTATTTGGGTTCCCTTTTGTTTTCTTTTTTTGGACTCGGGTCGGGCCTAGAAACCGGGTTGGGGCTGGGAGAGTTTAGTTTGGGCCTTTCCTTTTCTTCTTTTGTTTGGGCCGGCCAGATTCTTCTCTTGGGTGTATTATAAGGTTTTGTTTTGTGGATTACCTATCATCTTTTGTTATATGGTTAGTTGTTAGTAGATTATTAATAATTATTATTATTGTTTGTTATTATTATTACAGTTAATATTTTTGATAAACCTGATTTTATGAAAATAAATTTATGAAATTATTATAAAGGTGTTTGGAGATAAAATTATTTGGGATAAGTTTGTTGATTTAAATATGTGATTTATAAAGATGGGTTTATCTTGGTGTATATTTTAGATAAATATTTTGTTAAATTATCTAAAAAGGGTTCAGGTTTCGAAATAAGAATGCCGGAATATTTTGATAAAAATAGATTTTGGGTTATGATTGTATTTATGGTTATTGTTTTGAGAATATATGGTTAGTAAGTGCTAAATAATTTGAATATTATAATTATCTTAAATGGTATAAATTTACAAGTTGATTAAAGATTTAATGTTTATAAATGGATTTTGGCCAATGATGATTTGAGAAATATTTTCGTGAGATTTATCGATGGTTTTGATTTAAATGGTTCTGGTTGATGTCAATCATGTCGGGAAGGCTTCGGAAAATGGTTTTACCGTCGAGTGGTTTTAAAGATGTTGAGAACTTGGGTTTCGTGTGTGTGAATGTTGGTCTGGTAGCTTGCGGAAGTGACTTGATGATAGGTGTGTATCGCTTTTGGATTGCTTTGGACTTGCATTTGGGCCCTTGCTTGTGTTATACTGTTGTTCTGCATCTTCAGGTAAGTTCCCTAGGGGGCTTACTCAGGTTGGACATTCATGCCTATTGTTGCATTTTATGTTAAGTGTTGCATATGCATAAAAGCATGCCATGTAGTATCATGCTTAGGTTGCACTAATTGATTGAGCATCTGTTTACTTTATGAGTTTGAAACAGAACGGCCGTTATCTGTGATAGTCCTAGAGTCTTTGCTAGGGTCATAGGGTAGCCCAGCCTCATCGGGTACCCTGAGTCAATCGAGTCATGACTTCCTTATATTATTCCTGCGGGCTTTATTGTGGAGCGGGTTAGGCATGCGTGCCCCCCGATTATGAATGAATGCATTCACGAGCTGGCCAGTCTCCACCTATCGGAAGGGGTGGAGGTAGGAGAGGGATATGCCACTTGGCATTGTCTTGGGCCCCTTTACAGTATTTCTGCACATTATTATGAACTAGGAGCATGCTAGTGTGTTTGAATTTCGTACTGCATTAGAGCATCTTTATTAGGTATAGCACATACTATGTGGCCTCAGCGAGGACTGCCGGTCCCGCATGAGTGGCTCGATCTGACTCCTTTCCCCGTTCTTCTTTTAAAGGTATTTCTGCAGATCTTGTTTGCTCCATGCTTATGTGACGGGAAACCCTTGGGCGAATCAAAGAACCTGACTAATATTCTAACTTGGCAAATGGTAATCACTTGTTTATGATTTGGTTTTGACCCAATTCTGTTGTGTCATTTTTATCTTAACTTTGCTTCCGCTTTATTTAATTTGAATTGGATTTGACGACATAGTCTTAGGACATGTTAAGGGTACCTAACGGCCCTACGATACTTTAGGGTTTGAAATCCCTCTTTATTACTGACCTTTGAAATGAGTTTGAAACCTCGACCCGTACCTGGATTGCAAGATCCGAACAAGGGTTTTCATCCCTTGAAACGTAACCCGGAAATCATAATTCTGGGCCGTTACAAAGATGGTATCAGAGCTGAGGTTGTGCAATTCGGGTACAAAAGGGTCGAGTGTATGTTTTGGAAAACTGCCCATGAATTTCAAAGGATTTGGAAGTGTTTTAAAGGGGCAAAATGAACTTAAGATGCCTAACCGAAATTGGACTAAATAATGAACTTGACTTGTAATAAAAGAGGAAAACCGACCAACAGGGATACGAGTGGGTAGTAAAGGCGATAGACCACCCCTATTGGGTATAGTTGGGAACGGTAGGGAAAATACTAGCTTGCTCTTTACAGATGGGTCTGGAAGTTTCCAAGGAATTATTATGAGTGTTATTAACTGATTCGATGCTGAGTGCTTGCTATGCTAGAGATTTGATTTGGATGCCCTAACAATGAAATGTGTACTGACTTGTCTGTGCAAACGAGATAGCGGGAGTACCTTTAATTCTATATGATCAAGCCCAGTTTGTGTGAAATAGCCCGTTCCACTATGCTAAACCCTTGAGGGTCTTATCGAGTCCTTCTCATGGATGTCAGTATCTTTCATGGGAATCGGGTTGGTTATAAATACATTGTGTCGGAATCATGTGTGTATATGAAGGTTGTCTGAGTGAGTGTTGTAAGGTAGTTCTTAATGTCATTTTGAGTCAAAAGAAAGGTGTTTCTAGGGCTGTCTTTCTTGATTCTTATGACAATCAACCAGTGTTTTCTTGACACAAAGAGTCATAGCAGAGTCCCACGGGAAGCAAGGGTGATGAGTGGGTTGGGAAAAGTCTGTGGATGCCCTTAGGAATCTCTGTTCGGTTGTAATGGTGACTCTCTCTGAATTCTATGACATAATCCTGTAATCTCCTGCATGTGCCTTGCAAATGATCATTAGTAAAAGATGCTTAAGTTATGCCTTGCTTTCTGTCATGATTTTACTATTTAAGCTCACAATGTGGTTAGTCACATTGCTCAAGTCTCGTGTTGTGTCTTGCCTTCTATCATGAATGTATGTTGTTATAGCACGTTTACTTGGCTTATTGATCGTATGAATGATTGGAAGCATGGCGCATATAATATGAATCTACATGATCGTTATTTCCTTATGGATTAGGTTCATGATAGTGTGATAAACTCTTCTCTGTACAATTTCCTGGGAATTATCTCCTTAACATGCTAGATGATGATGTGTCAATGCTTATTAATCCTTTGTGACGAGAATCTGTAGCATGCCCATCTATTTTGTATTCGTTAAATTGACTATCGTTGATGATCTTGCAAGTTAATATTGGTGTATGATTACGTGTTTTGGATGGAGAGTATGTGGTCTAATTGAATCTTGATGAATGCATGTTTTATTGTGTTATGTGTTGATTTGAACTCATGTCCCCGTATTCTAGCTATATTGTCCCATTACTAGGTTCGTATTATACACCGCTACACTTGCCCCCATGCTTCTATATCGTCGGAATATGAGTGATTGATCTCTTGCGTACCGTTGTAATTATCAATTAAATGTTTATATGTATAGCATGTTATGTTGAGCCATTAGTGTAGTGTAGGACCCTTGGTTGTGACTTGTGTGAATTTATATTTGTCTACAATATTGCTAATTCCCTCTAGGGTTAGGTCCTTGATAGTGTGTTTCTTCCCTCTTCTTAAAGTGTTTTGCTCATCCTGATTAGACTGATGCTGAAATCGATGATCGACTTGCTTTTCGTGATGGTAAATCATAGCGTGTTTACATGTCGTCGCTCGGTAGTGTTCCCATATTGCTCTAGGATATCCTATTGTGCTTGCATAGATGTATGCTTTGGCACCTCGCATGGTCACACACCACATTACATCGTAAATTCGCATACACATGACGCATGAATGTTAGAATGAATCTAGTCGAATTGCCTTGATTGCAGTCACATTTTGATATGTGCTAGTAGTATCTTGTAGGGCTTCTACTTTCCAATATGAGTCGTTAAATGATTACATGTTGTACTTGTTCCATAATGTGATAGTATCATTTTATATGCCTTACGATGGTTCATTCCTAGCATGATTATAATATGTCACCCATGATGCCCTTCTCCTTACTTTTGATAATGCCTCATGTTCTTAAATATTATGTGAACCCCTTTTAATAACTCATGACCCTGCTTGTATCACATCATGTGTCGTTAGTATCATGTAGGACTATGCCTTCTAAATGCATCTCGTCGTATAATTACATGTCATCCTTGAACTTTCACGTGATCATTGTTGCCATAGGTGATAGTTACTATAATGTTCCTATGTGTTCTCGTACAACGCGTAATCTAGTTATACCTCACCAAGCTATATTGACCTCACTTGTTAGTGTCTATATCTTGCTCAAGCATTGTCCGTATATGTGATACTTGCTCTGGTTGCTAAATCCTACATATCTCGCTTAAGACTACTAGACGTCATGGCGTTCATGGAATAATAGATTGCTATTTTGCTTCGCAAGCATCGGTGTAGGACTCAATCGTGTCTTTAGGAATGTGCATGTATGTCGTTCTTCCTTGAGATAGGTACATGTTAGTGTGGATTGATATGGTTGATTTGCTTGTGATGAACTCTTGCTACTTGTCACAAATTATAACCTCACCGACTTCCATAAGGGCATCATTGCTATTCTCGGGTCAGAGTCTTGTCTCCAGTCTTGTCATCCTTTTAGCCCTGGTCTGCATTTCCGAAGTCGACATTGGGTTTCCCGTCCCTGTCACTCCCCTATCTTTGCTAACTTAGACTCCTCTGCGATACTTGGACAAGCGACCGCGTGAAAAAGGAAACAAGAAGTTAGTTAGCGATGGAGAGCGCAAAGGAAGCGTGGGCCCATAACCCACGGACCTCAGGATCAACATTGTCGGCAGGACGAGCACGTTTTGGTGGATTGCGGTTACCGAGTACGATATAACTTGTAGGCGGGAGTGTTCTTCGTTCGAATTGCTAATCCTTCTGAATTTGTTGATGATATGACACTGACCCGGCGATGGGACTTACGTGTTGATGTGCTGACTTGGTGATGACTGTTGCCTGATTGTCTGTTGTCCATGATGATATGATTTGATGCTTTATAGTTCTAATGTGCCATAATGTCTTGATGTGTTGACACTCTGAGTTGTTAAGCATGATCTAAATTATTGTACCTATAAAAGTATGAACTGCAAATGATGAAAACCTGAACTATTTATCTTCTGAGGTTATGATGCAACTTGCTATCTTGACTTGATTATGTGCATATATGATGATTTGTAATAATGATTGAGCATGATGGTAAATTGAGACTTGTTGACATAGTTGCAATAATTGATTATGAACCCATGATGCTATGGTTATAAATGCTAGTTGATATGATGTAGACCTTATGTTGATAATTTTCATAATTGCTTCTTCCTTAAACCTGTGAGTGAGGTCATTTGGTAGCATGGTTGGAGAGTGGTGAAAGAATTTTGGGGCGGTGATTGAGGAAATTTCTAGAAAAGGTGTGACTAACGGGGCATGATACTTGTGATACCTTGGGAAGTGGGGAAAGTGTAAGAAATGACCTTAAGAGAATTGAGGATATAGTATGAGAGGGTACTCGGGTGTGGAGTTAGAGATAGGAGTTGGATTCTTAGAGGTGGATGGTGTGTGTTAGAGTTTGGTGGAATGAGGGCGAGATTTGAGCATCGAGATGGATTGGGATTTCTTGGGGGGGGGGGGGGTTGTCCGAGTTGACGTTGGTGAGTCTAGAAGAAGATTAGTCTTGGCTTGAGTGTGGAGATGGGCGAGTGGGGATTGAGTTTATTTTGACTGGTATGATGTGAGGATTTCTTTATTATGTGATTTATTTATATCTGCTGACATGATGTTAGATAGCGAACATGATAAGACCTGATATGGAATGACACTACATGTTGAAATCTAATTGATAGTGGAAATGTTATCATGATATATTGATGCTTGCTATCTTGTTATATTATTTTGGAAGCATGATAGGATGTGTTGTGATATGATACATGAGACAATAAAGTGTTATTGTGTGAAAGCATGATGTTATAGTATGTGGTGGTAATCATGATGTTGTATTATATAGTTGGGAAGCATGATTATAAATATGTAAATGATGAATATGACTTTGAGGATGAATATGATTTGTATATATAAGATAGTAATACCAGATTCTAAATGATCGTTATATGGCATTATGATGAGTTAAGATGATGTTTGGGGAATATGTTGACATACGATGACTGATATATTGTTTGACCTCCCCTTTCGCGGAATCTTAATAACATGACTTGTTGTGTTGAGGTGTTGACAATGAGTTTGATTCATTGACTTTATGGTGAGGATGTACCTGTTATGACCTTGGTGTGATATCGAGATGTGTGTTATGATTTTGGCATATATGCATATTATGACCTTTAGTACGATGTGGAGGTGTTGATGTGATCTTGTGGCAGTGTGCTGGCATATGTTTGAGACTTTTCATATGGTGTACTCGTTGAGGATTGATTGGTTATGTGGTTATGCATTGCTTGTGGCTTGTGAATTTTGCTCGAGTTGAAACTGATAGATTGATTTGATTATGGCAACTAGGAAGAGAATATGGGATTAGCCCTTAGAGGTGGATGACTCCACCTCCCATCTTCTGAATTTGATTGTTTGGTATGTGAGAAATTGATCTGGTGGTTGGAATATTTTGACGAAATCTTGATTTGAAAGGATTTGACTTGTTTTGGTGTAAGGTTGCTTGATTAGACGTTGGATTTGAAGATTTTGAACGATTTTGAAAAAGGACCAACTTGGATTGTAAAAGAATGAACGATACCGAGAATTTCAACGATTTTGCGGTTAATCTTTATTTTCAAATTATGGAATCCCTTTAGAAACTTTTCAAACCCGGGCAACTCTATGATACTTCACGAAGTGGATACATGCACTCTTTATGAGGGCGCCTATAGGGTGGTTGCTAAGACCTAGTGATGATATTGTAGGACTTTTAGAGTTGTGACACTTCCGAAAAGTCGAAGCGAGGATGCGATAGGGGCGCTTATCGCATACTTGTCAAGGCCAATTGGAGATGTCACGACCGTGACTAGGATGTTGTGAGAATCCCGGAAGACGCAACCGAGATGATTACAAGATTCTAGACCTGGTCCTTGGACTCATCAATTTCAAACTTCATCCCCTACTTTATTTTGGTTTTAGTCTCGGGGACGAGACTTGTTTTTAGAGGTGGATGATGTAAAGGCCCGGATTTTTAGATAATAAATTTCAATAAATAATATAAATCGATTTAAGTCGAAAAAAATAATAAGATAAAATAAAATAAAAATTCGGATATTTCAAAAAAAACTCGTCCTTAATGTCCTAAATCGAAATTGAAATCCTTAAAACAAGTTCCGACATTAATAAATTAAAATTTAAAATATGTTTTATTCCACGTGCTTATGCGGAAATTGAGTATAGTATTCGGAGTTCATTACTAACCTCGGATTTGAAATTTGAAAATCTTTTAAGTCGAGTAGGGATGACGTCGAGAGAGCGGGTTTTGAGATTCATTTCCGAATAATTTTGAGTTGGGATTTATGGGGACGATTTATTTAATTATTTTTCTTCTTTTCTCCTCCCTCGTTGGCGTTTTCCTCTTACACCAGGCTGTAACAACTCCTATACATCACCATCCTTCCTTCTGGTGAATCCTTATCCAAAACCCTCCCTCCTCTCTCCCTCTTTTCACTCCCAGAAGCCTCCCCTGCAAACCACCTCCGCCATCTCCTGTCTGTTTCTGCCGAGCACCCTTCAACCGAGTCTCCACCCTCCTCTGTCTCTCGACGAGCCGTAGCCGCAACATCTAGGAAACCACTGCCCCCTCCTTTCCGTCATATGGTCACTGATCAGCACCTCCCCGAACGCAGTTGCCGAGCACCCTTCCGAACACTCACGAGCGTTGTCCCTGTCCCCGCCGCGAAGCTTTCTGTTCCTCCTTCTCCCGGGTTCGATCCGCAGCCACAAAAGATCCTCCGACGCCACCAGGAGAAGACCCTGGAGTTGCCGACGTCGTTTTTCCCGAGGACATCTCCCCTGTTTCCCGATGGAGCTGCGGTAAGCGACTTCCTCCCCTCCTTCCGCTCTCAAGCTCGATAAAAATCCACCTTTTGACATCCTGTCGCCGTCCTAGGCCAAGCTCGTTGATTCCGACTCCGACGAGGCCGGATCGAGCACTCCGGCGAACCAAGCTCGAGATCGATGCCTAGTTTTCTAGCTAAGACTCCAAAACTCGGTGAGATTCCTCCTCCTTTCTCCTTGCTTTCGCTTCGCTATTTCCGTGTGTAACGGGGTCGGGATTGGTCTTCGGTAGGGGTGGGTGAATCTCAGGCCGAAAGGCCGCCGCCGGAACCTGGATTTCTTCCTCCTTCTCTCCGCTTCATTTCTCCATCGTAGCCGAATGTTGTTCTGAGATGAGGTTGAGGCGAGTCTCTCCTTTCTTTTCTATTGGGCCTATTTTGCTGGGCCTTGTGTCTCGGATCCGGGTTTGAGAATCGGGTTAAGGGTTTCGGGTTAAATTATTTGGGTTCCCTTTTGTTTTCTTTATTCTGGACTCGGGTCGGGCCCGGAAACCGGGTTGGGGCTGGGAGAGTTTAGTTTGGGCCTTTCCTTTTCTTCTTTTGTTTGGGCTGGCCAGATTCTTCTCTTGGGTGTATTATAAGGTTTTGTTTTGCTGATTACCTATCATCTTTTGTTATATGGTTAGTTGTTAGTAGATTATTAATAATTATTATTATTGTTGGTTATTATTATTATTACAGTTAATATTTTTGATAAACCTGATTTTATGAAAATAAATTTATGAAATTATTATAAAGGTGTTTGGAGATAAAATTATTTGGGATAAGTGTGTTGATTTAAATATGTGATTTATAAAGATGGGTTTATCTTGGTGTATATTTTAGATAAATATTTTGTTAAATTATCGAAAAAAGGTTCAGGTTTCGAAATAAGAATGCCGGAATATTTTGATAAAAATAGATTTTGGGTTATGATTGTATTTATGGTTATTGTTTTGAGAATATATGGTTAGTAAGTGCTAAGTTATTTGAATATTATAATTATCTTATATGGTATAAATTTACAAGTTGATTAAAGATTTAATGTTTATAAATAGATTTTGGCCAATTATGATTTGAGAAATATTTTCGTGAGATTTATCGATGGTTTTGATTTAAATGGTTCTGGTTGATGTCAATCATGTAGGGAAGGCTTCGGAAAATGGTTTTACCGTCGAGTGGTTTTAAAGATGTTGAGAACTTGGGTTTCGTGTGTGTGAATGTTGGTCTGGTAGCTTACGGAAGTGACTTGATGATAGGTGTGTATCGGTTTTGGATTGCTTTGGACTTGCATTTGGGCCCTTGCTTGTGTTATATTGCTGTTCTCCATCTTCAGGTAAGTTCCCTAGGGGGCTTACTCAGGTTGGACATTCATGCCTGTTGTTGCATTTTATGTTAGGTGTTGCATATGCATAAAAGCATGCCATGTAGTATCATGATTAGGTTGCACTAATTGATTGAGCATCTGTTTACTTTATGCGTTTGAAACAGAACGGCCGTTATCTGTGATAGTCCTAGAGTCTTTGCTAGGGTCATAGGGTAGCCCAGCCTCATCGGGTACCCTGAGTCAATCGAGTCATGACTTCCTTATATTATGCCTGCGCGCTTTATTGTGGAGCGGGTTAGGCATGCGTGCCCCCCGATTATGAATGAATGCATTCACGAGCTGGCCAGTCTCCACCTATCGGAAGGGGTGGAGGTAGGAGAGGGATATGCCACTTGGCATTTTCTTGGGCCCCTTTATAGTATTTCTGCACATTATTATGAACTAGGAGCATGCTAGTGTGTTTGAATTTCGTACTGCATTAGAGCATCTTTATTAGGTATAGCACATACTATGTGGCCTCAGCGAGGACTGCCGGTCCCGCATGAGTGGCTCGATCTGATTCCTTTCCCCGTTCTTCTTTTAAAGGTATTTCTGCAGATCTTGTTTGCTCCATGCTTATGTGACGGGAAACCCTTGGGCGAATCAAAGAACCTGACTAATATTCTAACTTGGCAAATGGTAATCACGTGTTTATGATTTGGTTTTGACCCGATTCTGTTGTGTCATTTGTATCTTAACTTTGCTTCCGCTTTATTTCATTTGAATTGGATTTCACGACATAGTCTTAGGACATGTTAAGGGTACCCAACGGCCCTACGATACTTTAGGGTTTGAAATCCCTCTTTATTACTGACCTTTGAAATGTGTTTGAAACCTCGACCCGTACCTGGATTGCAAGATCCGAACAAGGGTTTTCATCCCTTGAAACGTAACCCGGAAATCATAATTCGGGGCCGTTACAAGGATCATCTGCAACCATGGGTTGTTTGCCCTTATCGACCTCAGATGGAGCCATAGAAAACAATAAACAAGGAACTTTGTTAGAGGATTTTTCTTCAGAATGTTTGATGAGATAAGAAAAGGAGAAGAGGAAGTTGTGAAGAATCCCCACGCCCAAACACTAGTATTTATAGGGGAAATTCGAGAGAAGAATGAGAGAAGAGGGATTAGAGAACTTACAACCGTTTTCTTGCAGTAGAGCCCCAACACCACACAACAACGGAATCATAAGTGACTATCTTGCAGCAGATCCCAACCGATTTCATCAACCAGCAAGTACGAACATCCAACCGTTTTCGCACAGCATAGCCCCAAATCGATCTTCTTACATCTCAATCATGGCCAGGGAGGAGGCCACATCGATTTATCACCAACAATCAATTCATCATTAATCCCCAATAAACAATCAACGTTGCACAGACTTAAATTAAGAGGATAAAACCTAATCCCACATGAAAAGCTTCGATCGAAGATAGTACACCCATCGAATGGAATTTCACCATCACAGGGCCAAATCCGACTCCCGATTGCGAGATAAGATAGATTAATTAGGCCATCATTAGTAATCCGAGGATGGATAGTCTGAATTTTGAGATCGAATGGGGGTAGGCAATAGATTATGGATTCAGAGAACTCAAACACGCTATGTTGGGGCTTCGGGGAGGAAGAACACAAAGGGATTTTTTCCATAGCGCGTGTCGTGCGTTCTTCACAAGGAAAGGGGCTCATTTTTTTAAGACATCAATGGGTTGTTGATGATAGACAGGTGGATGGGCCAAATTAATTTTGACGGTGGTATATTTTCATTTATAATGTATACAATTTTAGACATTAAAAATATAAAATAAAAAAATTATCACAATACTACATTCATTTTCCTCTACGCATCTATATAAACTCTTAATTTAGAAGAGTTTAGGATGATGTGTCAATCTTAAAGGCATTTTAGGAGTCTTAACCAATAATATTTTTTTTTTTCCATTTCTTTGATTTTCTTTAATTCTCATTTTTTTTTATTTCCTTTCATTTTCTTTTTTTCTTTAATTTTACTAACTATCTATATCTATATCTATATAAACTCTTAATTTAGAAGAGTTTAGGATGATGTCTGAATCTTACAGGCATTTTAGGAGTTAGGAGTCTTACCTAATCATATATTTTTTTGCCATTTTTCTTTGATTTTCTTTAATTCTCATTTTTTTTCCTTTTCCTTTAATTTTCTTTTTTTTATTTAATTTTATAAACTATCTATATCTATATCTATATCTATATAAACTCTTAATTTGACGGAGTGAAAACTTGTCGTTGATCCGCCAAAGTAAACTCAAACATATAACTAGTAAAGCAATAAGTACGAGGTCGATCCACGGGGAGATTGGTTGCTCAAGTATGATTTAAAAGATCCTCCTTTGATCAAAGCGGATATATGAAAGCAAAGTAAATGATTTTCTTTTAAACAATTATGAGAAGCAGTTCTACCTACAAATTCCACTTTATTTGGTTGAAACGATCCTTGTAACTTCTTCTCGTCCTATTATGTTTCCTATGAATGCCCTTGTCCCGACCTAATATAGTTATTAGTCCAACCAGTCCTAGCAACCCTTATCAATCGAACAGTCCCTAAAGAAGTATTTAACCCAATTGATTGCTTTAAGTCTAGAGATTAGCCAAGGTATTTGCAGTCTCTAAAGAAAGATTTAACTACACATCCAACTTCCTACTTATTCAATTAGTTCAACCAGCCCTAAAGGAACAAGTTTGCTACTTGGGTTAAGGTTCACAACCAGGAATCTACAAAACCCTAGCAATTGAATTGATCTAACTAGTTGGCCAGACAAGATAGAACAAAACAATAAACAATCAAGGACAAAGAAGTTGAAGCATTCAAATATAGGAAACAAGGAACGAGAATTAGAAACTCACAATCAATCCAAATAAAGCTTCAAACTGTAGGCAGAACAGTTGAGTTTAGTTCCTCATGAAAAACATCGCTCAATCTCTAATTTTCTGATAGAATGTGGAATATAATAGAAGTGAATGAAAAATAATAACATTCGGCCTTTTTAAAGTCTAAGTCGGCCACCAAACAAAACAACATAACTAGGCTTTAATTAAATGAAACGTGGCGGCGCTGATGACCAATGCGGCGGCCGCGGCACATGCTGCGGCCGCGGCACACGTCTTCTTCCAGTCCCGCTGCATGATTGCTCTTGCTTCGGCCGCGACACTCTGATGCGGTCACGGCACATCTCGTTGCCAGCTCCTCTTATCCTCGCCGAGAGAGCTCCAAGTTTGTCTTCTCCATTCCTTGCTTCAAGTGCTCCATGCCAATGTCTTTACATCTCATCCTCAAGATACTTGCATGTCTCAATGGCATTCAGATTCGATCTGCAAAACAAACACAAATTCGCACAGAATCCGAATTCTTCCAAAATAATCCCGAGATGCAATGTAGCTCCAATTTGTTTTCTGTGATGGTTTATCATAACATGCTTACATGTTACCGCTCGGTAGTGTGTCCCTATTACTCTGTATTGTCATCTCGCGCTTGCATGAACGTATGACTTGGCACCTCGCTTGATCACACACCACACTATGATTTCGCATACGGATAACACATGAATGTTAGAATGAATTTAGTCGAGTTACCTTGATTGTCTTCATGTTCGATATGTACTAGTAGTGTCTTATATGGCTTATGATTTCCAATATGACTCGCTAAATGATCACGTGTTGTACTTGTTCTATGATGTGATAACTATTGTACCATTATATGTGCCCTATGATGGTTCGCTTCTAGCATGATTATAATCTATCGCCCACGATGTATTTCTTGTTACTTTTGATGATGCCTCGTGCTTTGTGAATATTATGATGAACTCCTTTTAATGACTCATGACTATGCTTGTATCACACCATATATCGCTAGTATCATGTAGGACTCGTGCTTTCAAAATCCATCTCGTCGTATGATTACATGTCATTCTCGACCTATTGTATGGTCATTGTTGTCAAATGCGATAGTTACCATGCTGCTCTTATGTGTTTTTGTATGAGATTAATAAGATTGTTATGATACACCTCGCCATGCCAGATTTGACCTCACTTGTTGATGCATCTGCCATGCTCGTGCATTGCTCATATATGTGATAATTGTTATACTCAATAGATCCCGCATATTTTGACGCAGTGCAATTGTCGATGACTCCTGGTGACATTGAGGACAACATGAAGGTTCAATTCGATGGTCCTATCACTCGTGCAAGGGCCAAGAGAATTCAAGATGCAACCAAATCCCTTCTTGTCCGTTACCAAGGAACATTGGAGCAAGAGTTCAAGCCACCATGGATCACTTTGCTCACGACTACACCACCAGCACAACAAGTGAGCTTGCGTCCACAAATGGAGATCATGAAGACTCGTCAACACCCGCCATGACACAATCATACTCGGTACCAACATGGGCAACTCGAGACCATCTCATGTCGAGTGGATCAAGGAGGAAGTCGAGTGGATGGAGGCCCATGCCGAGTTCCCTTGTGCTTGGGCCAGTTTAGTTACTTAATTAATTAGTTGTTATTATATGTAATTAGATATAACAAAGTGGAAGAATTATATCTCTTCTAGATGAATTCTTGTCCACTAAATTATGCGACTTTTATCTTATTTAGGTTTGAGTTATGTTTAGGTTATTTTGATCTATCTTTTGTCAAATGCGATTTCAATCCCAAAACTACATTGGTCTTGTGTTCTATGTCATTCGTCACTACAACCATCACAATCACCATCTCCACCTTGATCCCAATCGGCATCCATAAACACAAACCCTAGAAACCGTCGCACGAAGGAAGCCACGGATAACCAGTCCCTGAGCTTCGATATCAGACTCTCTAGCAGCGAGTGCTATGCTCATGCGCGCCCCAGGCGTACGCGCGTCGTCACTCTCCTGCTCGCTCGCAAGCACTTGCGCCCGGAAACGCGCGCACCTATTCTCGCGGGTACTCGTTGTCCCTATCTCGGCTTTGCTCCAGCGTCTAATCTTTGCTCCTAGCGAGCAAGATCCCTGAGACACACTCTTTCTCCCGCGCACCCAGACCGTTCTCGCGCTCGCTGATCCTTACTCGCTTCCCTCTTCTCTTTTCATCGATTTTGTTTTATTTAAATTGTCTAGGTTTAAATCCGTCACTTTAATTAGTTTCTTGATATGTCCCAACCTCCCTCATTGACCGTACAAGAAGAGGAGGAGGCCATGAGTGTCCATTCTGAGGGACCAATGACTAGAGCGAGAGCAAAGGCGATCGCAAGAGCTACCACGTCTATTATCACTCGAGGCTTCACTTCTAAACCGGAGCCGCCACCATCATTGAGCTTATTAGTCTTTATCGCCGACACTCCGTGTGATGCATTTTAGCCTCCGTCGGATACTTTTCCGACGTCGTTCGCATAAACTATTTATTATCTAGACTTATTTCTATTTTTAGCATTATTTATTAATAATGGTGTGGACTTACTTTATATAGTAAGTCCAACCCGTTAGTTAATTAGACTCATTAATAATTAGGGTTTAGTTTAAATACTCAATTAGGTTTCATTTAGTGTTACGTCAAATTTAGAGGAATTGAAGAGCGCTGAGTTGAAACTCCCCCTTTTCCTCCCTGACGTCACAAACCCTATCTTTCAATTTGCTACTGTACTGCTGAAATTCAATTGGATCTTTAATCAAAGGTTCTCGGTGGAATTGATTGAAGATCGAAATCTCATCCTCGTTTGGAAGAGGTTCACCGGGTTTGATTCGTTATGACCACCATCATTGCGCCTCCACCATCAATACCACACCAACACCTTCACATCATGCCTCCGCTCCTGATAAAACCCACCTCACTACGCTCGTGACGGTAGGAGCCGCCCTGTTGAATTCATAGTTAGTTAGCCTTGCTAATTAATTAGGCTAATCGGCGAACGTGGCTTTCCAATTGAAATCGGAAGCCAACTCCTTTAATTTGTTGGGAATTTCATCAGCGCAAGGCCTACCGAGACCGAGTTCTATTTGCGAGCACGGGTGATCGATCGATTTACCTTGAAACCAGACGATTGGGAGTTGTACTCTCTCAACTCGAGTCGAGTATGTATCAACTGGCATCAGAGCCAAGCCGGTTTTGTAAGTCCTTCGATCTTCAATTGTTCATCATCCCCTTAATCTTTATTTGTTTTGCAAAAATTATCCTTAATCGATTTCTACAAGTTCATCAACTTGGCAGATTTTTTTTTACCCTGCGATTTGTGTGGTGTGAAGTGATTTGTTTCGTTGCATTAACTTGTTGCTTGTTCTGAATGTGCATTGAATCTTTTCTATACAGCATTGCTTTTTATTAGTTCTTTTGCATCATTTGCTTTCTTGCAGTGCTAAGTTTGGTGATTCGAAGAACACCTCATTAAAAAAAACACTCAAATTTGGTGATTCGAAGAACACCTTCAAAAACAGAAACAAAAAAAAAAATTGCATTTTGGTGACGCATAGCCAAAATAAGGTAATCGTTCACCTTTTTGGTTCGGCATAGCCAAAATAAGGTAACCCAGGACCTTTGGTTCAGCATAGCCAAAATAAGGTAACCCAGGACCGTGTTTACTTCTGTTGTCTCTCATCTCTACTTCACATTTCATCTTCTCATTGCCACTATTTGTGCTTGATTTGGGATTTGCTCTTGTTAGTGTTTGCGGACTAGTTGCTATAAACACCATCTTCGCCTACAACCTTAAGCCGCCCTCACGGCATAGCCTAATAGCCGATTTTTGGTGTTGAACAATTATGTTCGTTGTCATATCTGTGCTTGTTGCTTTCTTTTGTGCAATTTACTCGCCATGTCCAGTATTGTCATAGGTGATATCAACACCCCAGTGATGGGAGATGGTAATGGAGGTGACAATAGACAGGGGAACACCACTGTTCTCCCTAGAGTCACTGATGACACACCTCAGGAGACTCAGTTGACCCAAGAGCAGAGTGAGATCCAGACCCTGCAGCAGCTTGTCAGTGAGTTGCAAGCTAAATTAGACGCCTCTCGTGACACTTCTTAGCATCCAGGTGGACCGGGTGGCGCTAACCTTGTCTTTGACAAGGGTAAGGGTACAGTTCCTCCTTCGACATCCAAGGCTCAGTTTCAGCGCATGCACAAGACCATTGACAGTCACTAGATTCTGCATTCAGCTACTCCTGGTTACATTCACAGAGATAATCATGTCTTTGATGATCCATCCAATGATGATGAGTATGACTCAGGACGACATCAGCAGCATCCCATCCATTTCTCGGATCGCTATGAGCCACAGACGCCACACAATAGTGGCCGAAACCGTCATTCCTTGCCTAGAGATGCTCGCCATCGCCGTACCAGGAGCCCTGCTTACTATGACGACCTGCCTTCAGAGTATGATACACGCCGATATGATCCATTATCTCGTACTCCAAGGCCAGGCCAAGCTAGTTATTACTCCCATTCACCCCACTATGATGACTTTGAGGAGTATGACGCCGAGGAGCTCCCTCACCAAGGTATGATTAATCCTCATCAATTTCCTCCTTTAGGTAACCCTTATGAGTTGTAGCACAACCCAGCTGATTGGATACCGAATGCGGAACCATTTGATGTTGATGATCGCTTCCATGGCCACGGAGTTGACCATCACCCCAAGGACCATCGTCCTAACCACAGGAATGATCATCGCCAGCATATGCATGATGCCCCACCTCCTCACCGCCAACATCGTCATCACCCGCGGCGTCGCCATCGTGCATCAAATCAGCGTTCTCCATCACCCAATTTCGGCAGGCATCGCCATCATGCAGGCGAAGCACCTCGTGCTCGCCATGAGGTAAAGGTTAAAATTGATGAATTTTTGGGTGAATATGATCCTGATGTTTTTCTAGAATGGTTACAAGCTACAGAGTACACTCTTCGCTACTGTCGGATACTTGACAATGAGAAAGTGCAAGCTGCTACTTTGCACTTTAGAGGAGGAGCGAGAGTATTGTGGCATCGCTTTGTTGATGACCACTTACGGAGGAACAAGCCACCAGTTACTACATGGAATCAGCTAGCTTATGTGATGACGCAGAAGTATGTTCCTCAGAACTACAGAGACCATATGAGATTTCAGATAGCTACGGCTGCTCAAGGTAACCTTACTCCTTTAGTGTTCTTCTACGCTTGAGGATATGTATTACAAAGCTAACATTTCAGTGAGTCCTTCTACCTTGAGAACGAGGTTCTTGACAGGGTTAAATGCTAATATTCGTGATCCATTGGAAATCCTTCCGATTCATGACATGAATACCTTAACCCACGCAGATTTACAACCAGGTGAAACGAAAAGCAGCAACTACTACCAGGTATGCTTCTAACTCTGGTCAATTTATTAGTTCTAATGTGCGTCAGTCGAGTGCAGGAATAGGTTCCAACACTAGAACAACTCATCAGAAAGCTAGTGTAGCTGTTCCTCGCCACCCATTAGCCAAGAACACAGCTCCCTCCGCGTCTGATAGGTCTAAAGATGCGGAATGCTTCAGATGTGGAAGCAAGGGACACTGGAAGAGAGATTGCCCTAATGCTAAAAGGGTAATGTTTATAGACCAAGTGGGTTATGCTTCTTTGGATGACGACGAGCAACATGCGCTCGTTGCGGATGATAGCCACGATCATGTTGAGGAAGAAGAAGCCTGTTATGCTCCAGCTACTCATGAAGGCACCATGCTGTCATTGGTAAATGGAAAGGTGCTTACAGTGAAAGAGGCCAATCCTGAATCTCAAAGGGAAAACTTATTCCACACGAGATGCTTGGTTGAGTCTTTAGCATTGTCTGTGATTATTGATAGTGGTAGCTGCAGCAACCTTATCAGCAGAAAAGTTGTTGATCACATGAAGATCCCTACAGCTAAGCACCCTCTGCCATATGGTCTTCAATGGTTATCATCTCAACAAGGTACCCCTATTGCTGAACAGTGTTCTATTTATTTTGCTATTGGTCCTTACAAGGACACTGTTGTTTGTGATGTCACTGTTATGGACGCCACCCACTTGTTGTTAGGACGTCCATGGCAGTTTGACGGACGTGTTCTTCACGATGGTTTTCTGAACACTTATGTGTTCAATTACCACGGGAAACGCGTCAAGCTCTTACCACTTTCCCCGAGTGAGATTTTACAAGACCAGGTAGAGCGAGATAGAGTTGCAGCGGCATCTAGTCATCCCCCTACACCACCACCGCCTGCAGGACTTCAAGGAAAAGTGGAACCACGTCTGATGCTTGCCAGACCATCCACTATCACGACACCTTTACGGGGAAAGGCGCCTTGTTTTTTGCTTATTCCACATCCGCTTCAGGAGAGCAATGTCGGGGATACTACTTTGCCACCGGCTATTGCAAAGCTGCTGGAAGACTATGCTGATGTCTTCCCTGATGAGCTCCCTTCTGGCCTACCACCACTTAGAGGGATAGAGCATCAAATTGATTTGGTGTCTAGAGCTAGCTTGCCTAATCGACCTGCTTACAAGGCTGGTCCAAAGGAAACTAAAGAGCTTCAGCGACAAGTTTAGGATTTGCTGGATCGTGGCTATGTGAGGGAATCCCTAAGCCCTTGCGCAGTCCCGGTCATCCTGGTTCCTAAGAAGGATGGTTCTTGGCGCATGTGCGTCGACTTCACTAAGATTGATCTACATGGTGCCTGCGTCTTCACTAAGATTGATCTGCGAAGCGGATACCATCGGATCAGGATGCAGGAAGGTGATGAGTGAAAGACGACATTCAAGACCAAGTATGGGCTCTATGAGTGGCTTGGCATACCATTTGGTCTCACCAATGCCCCCTCGACCTTTATGCGACTTATGAATCACGTCTTCAGAGACTATTTGGGTAAGTTTTTTGTGGTTTATTTTAATGATATTCTTGTGTACTCACCCAATCTTGTAGATCATACTGAGCATCTCAGGCTCGTATTAAAGAAACTTCGACAGGAGCAGCTAGATGGCAATCTGGCCAAATGTAGCTTATGTGCTCCATCCACCATCTTCTTGGGGTTTGTAGTCTCCAAAGAAGGTTTACACATGGACCAGTCGAAGGTTGATGCTATTCGTGAGTGACCTCAGCCTACTACGGCCACACAGGTTCGATCTTTCCTTGGGTTACCTGGTTTTTATAGGCGTTTTGTTAAGGATTTCTCTACTATTGCAGCCCATTTGCATGCTTTAACAAAACGTAATATTGTTGTTGATTGGAACCCAAAATTAGATAATGCTTTTAATAGGTTGAAAGATGCTTTGTGTAATGCACCTTTGCTGCAATTGCCTGATTTTTCTAGGACTTTTGAGATAGAGGTTGATGCTTCTAACTTAGGCATTGGAGATGTTTTGCACCAAGGTCGACAACCTATTGCATATTTTTCTGAGAAGTTGACAGGTGCACAACTGAATTACTCCACACATGACAAGGAGTTGTATGCCCTGATCCGAGTGCTGAAAACGTGGCAACACTACCTCTGGCCACGTGAGTTTGTGATCCACAACGACCATGCCGCCTTACGTTGTCTGAAGAGTCAGGCGCTGTTGAGTAAGAGACATGTTCGTTTGGTGGAATTTCTAGAGACCTTTCCTTATGTCGTCCAACACAACAAAGGTAAAGACAACGTTGTTGCTGATGCGTTGTCTATGAGGTATGTTCTCATTACTTCTGTTCAGTCACGTGTGTTAGGATTTGGCTTAATTCATGATTTATATGTTTCTGATGAATTTTTAAAGCCCATTCTAGACATTTGCTTGAGTAATAGGGAGCATGCTAGTTTCTGTTTGCATGATGGTTTTCTGTTTAAGGCTGGTAAGTTATGCATTCCATCATTTCTATTTGCTTACTCTTGGTCCGAGAAGCACATGATGGTCGAGGTCATTTTGGTGTTTCCAAGACTCTTGGTGTTCTACGTGAGCACTTCTTTTGGCCCCATATGGCACGGCAGGTAACGCGCTATGTTCGAGCTTGCGTAAGATGTCGCCGTGCCAAGGCAAGTTCTCAGCCACATGGCCTTTACCAGCCATTGCCTATTCCATCAGGCCTGTGGGAGGACTTGTCTATGGACTTTGTCGTTGGTTTGTCGATGTCTCGCAAGGGACGAGATGCCACATTTGTCATTGTTGATATGTTTTCAAAGATGGCCTACTTTGTGGCTTACTCGACATCGAGTAAATTGGTCGACATCGACCAAAATCAGAACCCTCCACCAACAGCTCCCTCGTTGAGCAGTCAAACAGAAGCCAGGGACTACTCGATATCGACAACCTTAGTCGATATCGACAAAACCTTGCCTTCCTCGACTCCACCATCCTCGAGCAGCAGCCCACCAGAAGCCGAAAACTCCTTGATATATATCGAGTACTGTTCCTCGAGATCGACCAAATACAATGGTCCCCGAATCCGTTTCTGCGAAGGTAAGCCAAGGTATGGATCTTTCTTTTCCTATTTCCATTAAAGATTTATCTATACATGGGAGAGGTTTGCCTTGGTATGTCCGATTATGTAGGATTTCCAATGATGAGCCTAAGGAGTATGAAGTTGGAGACAAACTCTATTTTTCCAAATCATAAGATCATTGGTTTCCCAACAAATTCAACAAGAAGAAGATGGACCCTTCGTGGTGAACAAGATCCATTCAGGCGGACTGCAACTGATGGACAAGAATGGAGTCCTATTTGAAGCCCAAGCTACATGGGCCCTACAAATGCCACCTTGAGCTTAAAGAAGAAGTCGGCCCAACGACTATAAAATTTAGAGCTTGTAAATAGACATTTATTTTTGGGACTTTTTGACATTGCTGCTTTTGTTTGTTTTTGGTTTTGAACTTTTAGTTTTTCTATTGTGGGTATTTCTCTTCTATATTTTTCAGGTCGATGGTGATAGAAGCAAGCTAAAATCGGACAGGGCCCATCAGCATAGCACTCGATTCTGATGATTAGCACATAGGTCTAGTGAGTTTCTTTCTTTACCCTTGTTTTTTATACAGTGAGGACACTGTAATGTTTAAGTATGGGGTGGGGGAAGGGCTTACTTTATGCATATTTAATTTTATTCGACCTTATGTGTGCATATTTAAAGTTTATTTCTCGAATTGCTTATACATGGCTATTTTGGAATTCATTATTGATTTATGTTCTTATATGCATGTTTTCCAATGTTTGAAAAAATGACCCCCATTGAAATTTTTGATAAGTGTCATGGAAGCTTATATTGAACTCGACGATGCAAAATTGGATTTATTAGAGATATAGCATGAAATTGCCTAGTAAAGGGAAGTCACAATTAAGTGCATTATTTCTTGAAAAACATGAAAGGAGGTAAAATTTGAAGTTGCTTTTGACATGTTGCATGATAAGAGGATGGAGGACTTTACATTTCCATATAATGCTCATATGTTTATATTCCAAGCCTTACCTATGCTTATGCATCACAAAAAGCCATATTATGCCTTATTATTGCTCCATAAGATCTACATATTTCTCATTCTTTACCTTATTTCCTATCCGGGGATTATGTTGAGAATGATGTTACATTATGGAGATGTCATATGGTTGTTGTTATCATATTTGGAGTTTGGCAAGAAATTGTTTGAAATATATGGAAAATTTATTGAGTGAGAAAAAATCCGATCACCTCAGAACATAAAGGTAGATCGGCCCTGCTTGCTGAGATAATAGTTCAGTGAGATGGGACACATTGTGAGGAGTCCAAAGCACTAAGTATCCGGGGCCATTCATGACACCCATGTTTGCGACTCGCGAGAAGGCAATGCTGAGGTTAGAGAGGTAAAAGCATATTATTGATAAAAGCATTATGAAAGGTGAAGAATTTTATGAAGAAAGAATGTGGAAATTCAGTTTGGAAAGTACTCTATTTCCCCAGATTATTAGCACCACATTGCCAAAAATTGCCCACCTTAAGCCTTTTACCAAATCTATTCCTTATTGAGTTTAAATTAAAGTCATTTTGATTATTAATGCTTTGTCATGAGTGAATTGTTTTGCATAACCCTCCTTTTGCGAGTAGATGTTGCTTTTTATTTGCACATGCATGAATTTGTGACATTAGTACCTTTTCGAGGATGGTAATTAATTGCAGGGACATATGAGAATGAATCTAAGATGTTGAGAGTTTTTTATTCCATCCCCTGAATGACAAATAAAAGTATTGCTTGAGGACAAGCAAGCTTAAGTATGGGGTGTTTGTTGTGAGCTGAATCTGCCATGTTTTATAGTAACTTTTATATCATTTTATGCATACATTTCATGCATTTGGGCTAGAATAGTACATAATCTATTTAGTTTATGCTTATTTCCCAAACTACAGTAGTCCACGGTCAAGAAGCAACAGAACCTGGAAAAATCAAGCTAGAAGCAAGGAAAAATCGACTGATAGGCTAAAATCTACAACCACAAGTGTATGAGGTTCAGTTGTAGTATATCGAGTGTCGTATCCACAAGGACTATGTGGTATCGATTATCAATTCAAATTGATTTAACTAAGTCAAGAAAATAAAGGCGAAATGTTTATATGGATGGAGAAAGTAACCAACTAATGAGAAACAACTATGCAAAAATAGGTATTAAACAATGGATACGAGGCAAGTCTAGGGTAAAAGATGACCACAACGACGCTTTAGTAGATTAATATTAATATTCGTGCCACGTTGTCTGAATTTGTTGAAGGTAGATTGTCTAAGGTAATCGCAAATCATCTTTCGGAATCAAAGCGAATGTGTCTAAATTTGTTAACAATCACCTTTCAGACTCAATCAACCAATTTAGACCCTTTAAGTTCTTAGAATTCTAGATGATAATCATATCAACGTCGCCTTTCGATATCGATTAATATCAAAATCATCTAAAATATCCATGACAATCTATAAATCCTCAAGAAGCTTAATTTCACTTTCGATCAACTAAACTTCAGGTTTAATCCTATGGTTCCGATGAATCCAATAGCTTTTCAGCCTAAATTCACCATCAAAATTCTAATTTAGGGTTTTAGTCTTTCGATTTCAAACCCTGAATCAGTTCTAACCAATTTTCATCAATTAGGGCTGGCGCAATAGGATTAAATCTAACAAATTATCAGACAAGCGAATACCAATTTCAACACTATCAAATCATCGTTTGGATCACCCAAACCCTAGAACGGAGAAATTAGAAAAGCATAATATAATAAACAATGAACTAGATTATAGACAGAAATAGATCAAAGTTTAGAATAGAATGCAAACCAAAATTTTCGTCCTCGATCCAAAGTGTATACCGTCAAACCAAGAACAAAACCTAAACCTAAAAAGTGGCCGAAGCCATGTCTGCCGGCCAAAATCTGAACATAACCTCCTTGAATTCTAAACACGGGAGAGTATATAAATTTATTTTTAGGAAATTTCAATTTCAACCCCCAAAATTAAATAATTGAAAACTGACCCAACACCCAATTATAGATTTAACTCCGTAAAATAGCCCCAAGACTTAGCAACTTCACACTTGGTACTTTAGCTCCTTGCTTCCGATCCAACATGCTCGACGCTCCGTATTAAATCTTGATTTTCCTCAATAATGACCTCAAAATACCTGAAATAAACAAAAACCGGGTGTAGACTCCGAAAATGCAAAATAAAATAAATAAAGTATAAAATATAAGAAATGTGCATGAAAATGACCTAAACTAATATGCAAATGCAACCCTAAAATATGACTAAAATAGATGTTATCAAATCACCCCATGCTTAAACCTTGCTTGTCCTCAAGCAAGAACAAGTATAAATATTCTCAAGAAAGATTTCGGTTTCTATCCAAGCAATGCTTTTGCTCATTTAGATTTAGACATCGGGTTCAAAACAAGACAAGCAAATCATACAAGAGACAATATAAGACATCATTTCCAAGACCTCACATAGGACATATTTTTGTGGAACACTCTCTCATGTGTCTAAGGTACAAAAGTTCCGCTCTAGCTCAAATCTTGAAGACTCATCTACCATAAGCTTGAATTAGCGTCCTAACTCTCCACCACTTGGACTATGCATATAAACATAAATCATGAGGTCTTTTCATAGGTTGTAATGGGGCCAAGGTAAGAAGAATAAGGTATGGATTTCTTTGGCTATGTGGTGCTAAATCCGGGAAATAGAACTACTTCCTAAACTTCAACCACAATTTATCTTCTTTTATTTTCAACACACATACCAAATTTCTCACAACAACCACATCACATAATTAAATAAGCTCAAAACTTACAACTTTGAAAACCCATTCCCTTTTTTTTTTTCCTTTTCTTTTCCATTTTTTTTTCACTTTTTTTTTCTTTCTTTCTTTTCTTCATCAAAAGAAACTTACAATTGAAGCACAAAATACCCCACCAATTACATAAGCACTCAAAGCCAAGTATTCTTTCTTGTCCACAAAACGACACATAAATCTATTTCATCCTAATCCCCGGATGGGTAAACGAGGCTAAAATAGGCTTACAGATAATCTCGTGGAGCTACAAATAAATAGGCAAATAGGCTCAATGGGCTTCAAGCAAAGGATATATGAATTGATAGGAAGGGAATAATAGGCTAACAAAATTGCCTCAATCATGTTTATGCAATGCACACAAGTCATATATGTGGTCTCGAGAGGTTCTAACGCAAGTTCTGAAGATAAAGCAATCAAGATGAGCAATTCACACACAAAGGAAAGAGGACTCATGGATGTCAGTCCTAGGCTCAGAAGCTCACAGACTTTTGTCTCAGAATCACAATCTTAACAAGTCTCAAGCAATGATCAGTTTTGAAAGAATTAGAACGTAAACCCAAATATCCAAATCATCATAAGCTTTTTTAACATGCCTTAGAGGATATCATCAATCAATTTCAATCAAGGAAGTGACATGTTCTTCAAGAAGAGCAAGGAATTTTTATTAGCAAGGGTTCATCTCAAGACATCTATATGCAAATGCAATGCATGAATGCACATGAAAAATGAAAAGAATTGAAAAAAATTAATGCAAAAACGGAGTTACACCAGAAGTTCTCCACCCCATGCTTAAAATCTGCTTTGTCCCCAAAGTAGAGAATGATAAAGAGTAAGAGGTAAAGAAACTCACAAAAGAATCAGGCATAATTAGCAAAATTCAGCACAAGAGGAGGTAGTGGTGTTGGAGCCATTTGTACATCCCAGAAACTTCATCAATTGAGTCTGTCCAACACCAGAAACAACAAGAAAAACAAGCAACACTTGCATAACAGTCAGCAGCAGATTCAACTTAGTAGCAAAGGAATATCAAAAGGATATAATTCAACAAGAAGGTGACTATTCCTAGATAAGAACACCCCTAAAACATGATAAAAGAATTTAGGAATTACATCCCCCGGTGGTCATTAGAAACTTTCAGCAACTCTTGGGTGCAAATTGTATTTCTGAAACCTCTTGGAGTCGGAAAAATATAGGCATCGTCTCCTTTGCAAAAGGTCCTGGTGTTGTAAGGAGGAAATCAAGTATGAAATATAACGAAATAGATCAAACCAGACTTAGGCCTCAGCAAATAAATACAAGACTCCTCCAATGCAGTAAGAGAAAGTCGGGATCGAATCCACGAGGAAGCATGTCAGCAGTTCTCAGGTAGCTGTAAATTCTCACAGAAGCAGAGCAGAAAGACAGAAATAAATAAACCCGGCAAGGGTAAAAACAAAAGCAAAGAATAAACTAAAGACAGAAAGTAAAGCAAAGGAAGTAAAGAACAAAGCAAAACAGAAGCAAAGCAGAAACTAAAAGCAAGGACACAGAAGCTACTCGAAGTCGACTAGTTGTCCTCTATCTCGACAAGAGCAGAAATAAAAAAACAGAAAACAGAAAACAAAGGCAATCAACTCGACAAGCAAGAACGTACTCGACCTCGACAAACACAACTCGAGATCGACAAGCAGTGATCAACAGGAAGTGAAAATCGACAACAGAAAGCAGAAAACCAACTCGACTAAGACAAGTCCCTACTCGAGATCGACAAGCACAATACTCGATCTCGACCAAGGCTCCTCTATGTCGACAAGAAACAGAAAACACAAACTTGCAGATTCTCGACAAAATTCAGAAATTAACTTCAATATAATAAAAGACTTCCAAAGCCAGGGTTTCAACACCACAACGATAACCATGCAAAGTAACAAATAAAGGCACAAAAGATCATGCTTTCCATCAAATAACTTTCGTTATTAACAAATAGGCATATAGAGGCTTTCGCATAAACCTTAATTGTTACTAACCCTTTTTCACATAATTAATCCAAGTTGCATTAAGATCACTTTCGCTTCAATAATACAAACAAGGATCACCTTCAACTCTCGCAAAAGAATCATGCTCATAGGGATAGAAGATGAATTGCACAAAAAGATCTGACCTTTATCGCATCGCCTCACATGGCCACCGTCGGGCTCACCCCAGCCCCAGAAGTGGGTGGACTACTCACGCCTCATCCCAATCGCAGACATTGATTGATGGAAAGAAACTTGTATTAAAACTATATTCAAAGCCTTTTACAATACTGGCAATCAACTTTCGCAGAAAGCCAAAACCCTAAAAACCTTAGAACTCCTAAGCTTCTCTGTGGAACTAACTAATTGTGTGTCTTGGAATGAATAAAACTGAGCCCCCAGGGCCTTATTTATAGGCTTCATTCCCTAGCTATTCTAGGAAAGAAGATATTTATCTCTATCTAAAATTATATCTAAATTGCTAAAAGATAAATAAATTGCATAATGGAAATAAATCTAAAAGGAAAAGATAAAACTAAATAGGTAGGTCTTCATGTCTTGATAGATCTTGTCTCCTTGATGATAGAACTTGATGGAATCGAATAGAATCTTCCGCCTTTGCGCCCAAGGAATCCCAAGTCTAGTCGGACAAGTCTCGTCGAGAAGCTGCTGGACACGTCTCTAGTCGACCTCGAGTAAGGCTCGTCGACCTCGAGTAGAGTGGTTCTTCGACTGGACTTCCTCGGCTAGATCTGCTCGATGTGGCTCGGACAAGGACTCAGGCGCTCGTCGATCTCGACAAGCCCTAGTCGACCTCGAGTAAGGTGGCTTGCCGACTAGGTCTTCTTGAGTGACTCTCCTCGGCAAGCTCGGATCTGGACTCAGCGTCTCGTCGATCTCGACAAGGGTTCGTCGAGATCGAGTAGGGCTCTTCCCTTCCGCTTCCGCGAGTTGCTTCATCTGCTGGCAGCGAGTGGCCTCTTCCGCGGCAGCGAGTGGTCCGCTGCAGCGAGTGGAGCTGCTTGCAGCGAGTCTCGACTCCGGGCATGGCGCTGAGGCTTCGTCGATCTCGAGTAGTGGTACTCGAGATCGAGTAGGGCCCGGAGCTCGGGTTGGTCTGGCTCTCGATCAGGCTCTGCTCGACCAAGTTGTGCTCGGACATGCTCGTCTAGGTCGAGTAGGCCTACTCGAGATCGAGTAGCCTTGACTCTCCGACTGGTTCCGCTGCTTTGATCTTGGACTTCTGTAGTGGTTTTCCGAGCTTTTCCGACCTCCTGTAGAATTGCTGTAAAATGCCTCGATTTCTGCGAATTAAACAGAAACTGGTGTAGATTTCATAATTTGGCAAATAAACATAAACTACATAGATTATGTACTATCTAAACCCAAATGAATGCAATGTATACAAAAATCGATATAAAAGTTACTGTAAAACATGGCAGATTCAGCTCACAACACCTGGCCAAGACAAAAAGCAAAGAAAACACACCACCAGCAAGCGTAATCCAACATCCAAGTATAACATACCACCCAAGTATGAGAATCAATAACAAACACCACCCAAACAGAAATCAGTATTGCCGATCATACTCATCCATTTTTTGCAAAGTAGAGTCCTGAAAACTCAATGGAAACAGGGAGCATGAACAAGCAAAAGAACAAATTTCAATCAGAAACACTTCACAAGAAGGTTAGTAACATGTAATGCCATATTAAGCAAATAGGCAACCCATCGGAATTCCAGCAATGCCTAACATGTAGAGAGACAGCCTAGCAGCTCAAAGAAACAACAACAACAACTAAAATTGAGCAATCATACAAGAATCCTTCCATAGCGAATTCAATCATTCGGACAAAAAATTGAAATTCACCAAAACTAGATGTGTACCATGCTTTCTTTCAAACTGAAACTTCCAATAACTCATTAGCTAGGGCGGACGAGATTTACCTGCACTTACTGGATTGAGATCGAGCAGCAGCGGGAACACAGGAAGAGCGGTGGTGGTCCGACGGTGACTGGTGGACGGTTCCTGTGACAGTGGGAGAGCGGTGGAGAGGGGTAAACAATTAAGGAGAGGCGGGCTGTGCAGTGCCGGCGACGGTAGTGCAGCGAAGGGCGTCAGCGAGGGGTGAGACATCAGTGGCATGGAGAAGACGGCAAGGATGGGAGCGAGGCGGAAGGCTGGTGTTCCCGGGGCCCTAAGCGAGATAGAGATTGGGGAAGAGAGAGCAGGGGCTGGTTGCGCGGCGCCGGCTTAGGGTTCCGACAGGAAGAGGAGATTGGAGCGCCGGCGAGGGGTTTAGGGGCGAGGGAGATAGGGTATCGGGGAGAGAGGTGGGACAAAGAAAAGCGCCTGTCAATTTTTTTATTTTTTTTAAGGGATTTCCACTCGCCCTAGTGAACAACACACTCGTCCGAGTGTAGATTTTCCAGCACCCTGGAATCCACTCGGGCCATTCTGGAAATTACACTCGACCGAGTGGAACCAACCTCTTCATTTTTATTTTTTATTTTTTTTTACAGAAATGTAGTATAAATATAATCTTATTCTTAATAAAAAACAATTCTACCTTTATTTAGAATAAAATAAAATGAAATAAAAACTCACCTTGGTTACCTCGAAAGCGTTTGAACCTTCCCGAATGGATGGTCCATGGCTCGACCCATCCATCAAGCAGAGTCTTTTCGGAGCGTATTAGTAGAGATACGTTGAAATTCAAGCTCCTTAAGAATTTGGTCCCCCTCTTCTTAGAGTATATTCCCTTTGTATCTTCACTAAACTCGAAAAATGGAACCCATTCCTCGTGCTCTAAAATCTCCATGTCGTCAAAAACCTCCATGTCAAGAAAGACGACAGTGCAATCGTCATTGTCACTAACCTCACCTTCAACACAGAAAACTTTGGGAAAACATGGAACATTCATTTGTTGAGCCTCTTGGATCCGCAACATCTCATCCTCAAAAATAACTTGGATCTTTGAGAGGTGGGTTTCCAAGAAAGTGAAGTACTCTTCCATATAAACAACTTGGACGATTTTTGTGAATTTTCTGGAGCTTGATCTCGACACCCAGGCGGTGCGTATCCCTCGGTGATATCCCTCTCGTAAGAAAGGTGAGGATGCAACGAGTCGTACCCCTCTTGTTCATTCCCAAACAACACCGGGCAATCACTAGCTACATGATCAAAAGCTCCACAAAACTCACAATAATAAACATAATCCATATCAAGAGCACAAACCGTGAAAGAGAAATAAAAAGAAAAGAAATCAAAAGAGAAAGAATGGCTTAGAAAAAATCAATCTAAATAAACAACCAATACAAACAATAGTCCCCAACAACGGCGCCAAAAACATGATAGGCTAAAACCTACACCCACAAGTGTATAGGGTTCAGTTGTAGTATATCGAGTGTCGTATCCACAAGGACTATGTGGTATCGATTATCAATTCAAACTGATTTAACTAAGTCAAGAAAATAAAGGCTAAATGTTTATATGGATGGAAAAAGTAACCAACTAATGAGAAACAACTATGAAAAAATAGGTATTAAACAATGGATACGAGGCAAGTCTAGGGTAAAAGATCACCACAACGACGCTTTAGTAGATTAATATTAATATTCGTGCACCTTGTCTGAATTTGTTGAAGGTAGATTGTCTAAGGTAATCGCAAATCTCCTTTCGGAATCAAACCGAATGTGTCTAAATTTGTTAACAATCACCTTTCGGACTCAAGCAACCAATTAAGACCCTTTAAGTTCTTAGAATTATAGATGATAATCATATCAACGTCGCCTTTCGGTATCGATTAATATCAAAATCATCTAAAATATCTATGACAATCTATAAATCCTCAAGAAGCTTAATTTCACTTTCGATCAACTAAACTTCAGGTTTAATCCTATGGTTCCGATGGATCCAATAGCTTTTCGGCCTAAATTCACCATCTAAATTGTAATTTAGGGTTTTAGTCTTTCGATTTCAAACCCTAAATCAGTTCTAACCAATTTTCATCAATTAGGGCTGGCGCAATAGGATTAAATCTAACAAATTATCAGACAAGCGAATACCAATTTCAACACTATCAAATCATCGTTTGGATCACCCTAACCCTAAAACGGAGAAATTAGAAAAGCATAATATAATAAACAATGAAATAGATTATAGACATAAATAGATCAAAGTTTAGAATAGAATGCAAACCGAAATTTTCGTCCTCGATCCAATGTATATACCATCAAACCAAGAACAAAACCTATACCTAAAAAGTGGCCGAAGCCATGTCTGCCGGCCAAAATCTGAACAAAACCTCCTTGAATTCTAAACACGGGAAAGTATATACATTTATTTTTAGGAAATTACAATTTCAACCCCCAAAATTAAATAACTGAAAACTGACCCAACACCCAATTATAGATTTAACTCCGTAAAATAGCCCCAAGACTTAGCAACTTCCTCACTTTGTACTTTAGCTCGTTCCTTCCGATCCAACATGCTCGACGCTCCGTATTAAACCTTGATTTTCCTCAATAATGACCTCAAAATACCTGAAACAAACAAAAAACCAGGTGTAGACTCCGAAAATGCAAAATAAAATAAATAAAGTATAAAATATAACAAATGTGCATGAAAATGAACTAAACTAATATGCAAATGCAACCCTAAAATATGACTAAAATAGATGTTATCATCGACTTGACCACATCAAGTCGATATCGACTACACCTTGTCGATATCGAGTACCACTAAGTCGATTTCCAGCAAGCTGCCCAGAATCGACCAAGGAAAGCTGAGAAGAGTTAGTCGATATCAACTACCTTTAGTTGATGTCGAGTTGGGCACATATCGAGTCAGAGACACCAGACATCGACAAGTGAAGCAGGGAGTTGGAGCTGGTTAGTCGATATCGACAACATCTGGTAGATATCGAGTAAAGACCTAGTCGATTTCCATGTCTGAGCCAAGATCGACGAAGCTGCTGAAACCGAGCAGAAGTTAGTCGATGTCGAGTAACTTTACTCGATATCGAGGACAACCCAAGTCGACATGTGTTCTGTTGGCCGATATGGAGTTGCTGAGCACAAGACGAAGAAAACGTTAGTCGATATCGAGGACTCCTACTCGATATCGAGGACATCTCAGTGGCATATTCCGAGCTATCCGGATAGCTTGTTAAGTTTCTATCCCGAAGCCGATGGTGATATTTTTGAGACCAAATTCTATCCACATCTATCAAGATCTATCAACTCCATGGAGTATTTACCTACTTTAGATATATTTCATTTTTGGATTTAATTCTTTTATCCCATTATTTAATCTTTAAGTAAGTAGATAAAGAGATATAGATATAGATAGACTTTCTTACCTTGATTAGCAAGGGTTGGAAGCCTATAAATTAAGCTTTAGGGGCTGATTTCTAAGCATTCAATTTCAGAGACAATTAGTTACATATAGAGAGTAGAGGAGAGAGCTTGTGGTGAGAGAAGTTGGAAAGGCAAAAGCGGATTTGGCTTCGATTGGTTGTAAGCTTTCTTTGGTTTATTTAATGCAAGTTATTTCCTTTTGTTTATTGATGAGTTTCTTGATGATGAAGAGCGAGTAGTCCACCCACTTCTAGGGTCGGGGTGAGCCCGACGGTAGCCATGTAAAGTGATGCGGTAAAGGTTTGATCTTTTTATGAAATTCGTCTTCTATCCCTATAAGCATGATTCTTTTGCGAGAGTTAAAGGTGATCCTTGTTTGTTTTATTGAAGCAAAAGTGATCTTAATACAACTTGGGTTAATTATGTGAAAAGGGTTAGTAACAATAAGGGTTTATGCGAAAGCCTCTATTTTCCTATTTGTTAATAACGAAAGTTATTTGATAAAAAGCATGATCTTTTATGCCTTTATGTGTTACTTTGCATGGTTATCGTTGTGGTGTTGATACCCTGGCCTTGGAAGTATTTTAGTTTATTGAATTTATTTCATCGAAATCTGCGTTTTGAGTTCGAAAAGTTGCACTTTTATGTTTCGGTTGCTTGTCGATTCTGAGGAGTTTTGTCGATATCGAGTACTGTTTACTCGATATCGAGGAGACTTTTGCGGAGATCAAGTTTCTGTGTTTGGGTCTTGTTTCTGTTGTCGATTTCTGTAGCCGATATCGAGTAAATTGTACTCGATATCGAGTAGTTCTGTGCTTTTGTTTACTTTTTCTTCTTTTATTTGTTATTTCTGTCTTTCTTTCTGTCTATTACTTCTGTCTGTGAGGTTTACAGCTACCTAGGATCTGCTGAAGTGCTTCCTCGTGGATCGATCCTGACTTCCCACTGCTGCATCGGGAGGAAGACTTGTAATCATTTGCAAGGGACGGAATCTGGTTTGCTTTACATTATTTATATTTTATTGCAATTCTCGATTTCCTCCTACAACACTCCTCGAGTGGCTCTGCTCGACTCCGTGTAACTTTCAGCATTCTGCTCTGTCCTTGAAATGCACTTTCCTGAGTTCTCTTCGTCGGATTGACGCATATGAACATGTGTTGGAAAGCTCTTTGCGAGGGCTACAACTTTCATGAAGACATCAAATCTTGATTGAGAATGATGAATGGCGAAAAGTGGGGTTTTCTCCAACTGCACCATTCTTACCTTCTTCGTGATTTTCCTTTATGCTCCAAAGTGCGTCCAATTTCTGCGAAATATAACAAAAACTTGTGTAGACCTCCATATATTGCAAATAAACATAGACTACATAAATTCTGTAATATTCTAACCCAAATGTATGAAATGCATGCAGAAATCGATATAAAAGTAAGTATAAAACATGGCAATTTAGGCTCACAACAGTTGACATAGTTGTAATAATTGATAATGAACTCATGATGCTATCATTATAAATGCTAGTTGATATGTTGTAGTCCTTATGTGATCATCTTCATGATTGCTTCTTCTTTAAACCGGTGGGTGAGGTAACTTGGTAAAGTGAATGGAGAAGGGTGAAAGAATTTTGGATGGTTAGGATGATTGATGGTATTATGAGGTAAGTTGCAAGAGAAGGATGTTTGTTTAGGTAAGACTGAGTGAGTTTTGGGATTTATTAGAGGTAATGCTTGGTGGTTCCGATGAGCTTTTAGGTGAATCTTGGGTAGGGGTACGGTTAGGAGTATGCCGGCTAGGCGATGATCGAGGAATTTTCTAGAGAAGGTGTGACTAACGGGGCATGATACTTGTGATACCTTGGGAAGTGTGGGGAATGGATTTTGAGAGTATTGAGGACATAGTATGAGAGGGTACTTGGGTGTGAAGTTAGACATAGGAGTTGGATTCTTAGAGGTGGATGGTGTGTGGGAGTGTTTGGTGTAATGAGGGGCGAGATTGGAGTATCGACATGAATTGGGATTTCTATAGGGAATTTCGAATGAGCTGATGCTGGTGAATCTAGCTAAGGATTGGTCTTGGCTTGGGAATTGGTTGATGGTGTCGGGCGGCGTGAAAGCTCGTTGTCTATTTTAAGGTCCTGGGTTGTCTTGAGGAATGATATTTGAGTTTTGGGTAAGTTTGGAATCTCCTTTGGGGTTAACGTTTGGATGAAAGCTTAGGGACATTGATGGTTAATGGTTTTGATAAGAGATCCCACCTTCGGTTGGGGAGTCGGCTTAGTTCTGTCTTTTTGGGAAGCTTAGGCCGAGAATGTACGAGTCGTTTTTGTTGATCGGATTGGTAATGTAGAACTGTTGGGAATGTTTAGTCTAGAATTCTCGAGCGAGCGAGGATTGCGTTTTATTTTGATCGGTGATGATGTGGGAATCTTCTTGCTTACATGACTTATTAATACGTACTGGCATGATGTTAGATAGTGACCATGATGAATCTGATAAGGAATGATATTATATGTTAATATGCAATATTGAGATCTAGTGGAAGTGACAAGTGTTATCATGATATATTGATGTTTTGCTATCATGTTATGTTGTTTTAGAAGCATGTTAGGATGTGTTTCGATATGATATATAAGATAATGGTGTGTTATTATTTGAAAACATGATGTTATATTATCTGCTAGTAAGCATAATGTTGTATTATGTAGTTGACAAGCATGATTATTGATATGTTAAATGATGAATATGACTTGAAGTATGAACATGACTTGTATACATGAGATAATAGTGCTTGGCTACTAAATGATCATCATTTGATATTGTGATGAGCTAAGGTAATGTCTTTTGGAGCATGTTGACATTTTGATGATTTATATACTGCTTGATCTTCCTTTTTCTGACTCTTGATAGCATGACTTTGCTTGTGTTGATGTGTTGTCAATTAGTTTTAGTTCGTTGGCCTTATGATGAAATTCCGTTAAGACTACTGTTGTAGGAGGAAATCGAGTTCAAAATATAAAATATAAATCAAACCGGATTATGCCTACGCAAATGATTCCAAGACTCCCTCCCTATGCAGTAGTGGGAAGTCAGGATCGATCCACGAGGAAGCGTGTCACCGGATCTCAGGTAGCTGTAAATCTCACAGACAGAATAGAAGAAAGAAAGACAGAAATAACAAAGCAAAGCAGAAACGAAAGTAAACACATAAACTGGTTGATATCGACAAAGTGATCCTCGATATCGACTACAGATGTCGACAACAGAAACTCAAATCGACCAACAGAAGCAAAGACCAACAAGAACAATCTGATGTCAACAAAATCAAGTCGATATCGACTTAATTTCCCCGACTTCGAGTAAGAACAGAAACGTAAAATTGCAAACTTTCGGACACAGAACTCAGATTTTCAACGAAATAAACTCAATAAACTAAAGACTTCCAAAGCCAGGGTATCAACACCACAATGATAACCATGCAAAGTAACACATAAAGGCATAAAATATCATGCTATCCATCAAATAACTTTCGTTATTAACAAATAGGAAGATAGAGGCTTTCGCATAAACCCTAATTGTTACTAACCCTTTTCACATAATTAACCCAAGTTGCATTAAGATCACTTTCGCTTCAATAACACAAACAAGGATCACCTTCAACTCTCGCAAAAGAATCATGCTCATAGGGATAGAAGACGAATTGCATAAAAAGATCGTACCTTTACCGCATCACCTCACATGGCTACCGTCGGGCTCACCCCGACCCTAGAAGTGGGTGGACTACTTGTTGTTCATCGCAATAGCAGACATCTTTGACGAAAAAGAACTAACTTGCATTAATAAACTCAAGCTTACAACCTCTTCTCCTTTTCTCTCTATGTGACTCACTGTCTCTGAAATTGAATGAATAAAAACGAGCCCCTAAGGCTTTATTTATAGGCTTCCAGCCCTTGCTAATCAAGGTAAGAAAATCTATCTATATCTATATCTAATTATATAATAGCTTAAAGATAAATAAATGGAATAAAGGAAATAAATCCAAAAAGGTAAAGCTTCCATGTGTGGGTAAATCTCCTCTCCATAGATAGAACTTGATAGATCTCGGATAGAATCGGACAATCTTCGGCTCTAAGCAATCAAAAACCGCGTCGGACAGCTCACCGCGTAACGCGGCTCCGGTTAGATCTCCTCGATATCGAGTAAAGTACTCGATATCGAGTAACTTGTGTCGTCGACTACGGCTGGCTCGACATGTAGGGTAGCTGGTGCTCGATCTACCTCGGACAAGCGGTGTTGTTGTCCTCGATATCGACTAAAGTCCTCAATATCGAGTAACTGTGTTGACTTCTGCGTTGCTGATCTTGGTCGAGGAACTGCTCCCCGACACTAGCTTGGACGGTGGTGCTGAGGTTGTCGATATCGAGTAGATGCTGCTCGGTATGTCTTGTCCTCGGCTTCTCGACCCAGGGCATGGCTTTCCTCGACTCCGGGCATGGCATCAAGATGTTGTCGATATCGAGTAGAGCTCCGGAGTCGGGTTGGCTTCGTCTTCAGCTTTCCTCGATCAGCAATGCTCGGACATGCTTTGTCGATATCGAGTAAATGTACTCGATATCAAGTAACTCTTGGTTTTAGCTTGATTCGTCCTGGTTTCGCTGCTCTTCGACCTCGGACTTTCGTAGTTGATTTCCGAGTTTTTGTCCTTTTCTTAGAATTGTTGTAAATTGCTTCGAATTCTGCTAATTTAAACAGAAACTGGTGTAGATTCCATAATTTGGCAAATAAGCATAAACTACATAGATTCTGTACTTTTCTAGCCCAAATGTATGAAATGCATGCAGAAAACGATATAAAAGTAATTGTAAAACATAGCAGATTTAACTCACAACAAACACCCCATACTTAAGCTTGTTTGTCCACAAGCAATACTTTTAAATGTCATTCAGGGGAAGGAATCATAAACTCTCAACATCTTAGATTCATTCTTATATGTCCCTGCAATCAATTATCATCCTCGAAAAGGTACTAATGTCACAAATCCATGCATGTGTAATTAAAAGCAACATCTACTCAAAAAAGGAGGGTTATGCAAAACAATTCATTCGTGACAAAGCATTAATAATCAAGAGGACTTTAATTTAAGCTCAAATAAGAAGTAGATTGGTAAAAGGCTAAAGGTGGGCAATTTTTGGCAATGTGGTGCTAATGATCTGGGGAAATGGAGTACTTTCCGATTTTCATACCACATTCTTTCTTCATAAGATATCTCACCTTTCATAATGCTTTTATCAATAATAATGCTTTTACCTCTCTAACCTCAGCATTGCCTTCTCGCGAGTCGCAAATATGTGTGTCATGAATGGCCCGGGATACCTAGTGCTTTGGACTCCTCACCGGTGTGTCCCATCTCACTGAGCTATTATCTCAGTACGCAGGGTCGATCTACCTTTATCTCTTGAGGTGATCGGATTGTCTTTCACTCATTTAATTTTCCATATACTTCAAACAATTTCCTACCAAACTTCAAATAATGATAACAACACAACAACCATATAACAATCTCCATAATGTAACATCATTCTCAACATAATCCCCGGATAGGAAATAAGGTAAAGAATGGACAATATTTAGATCGTGTGGAGCAATATATGAAATAAGGCATATTATAGCTTTTGTGATGCATAAGCATAGGTATGGCTAGGATATATACAATATGAGCATTATATGGAAATATAAAGTCCTCCATCCTCTTATCATGCAACATGTCAAAAGCAACTTCAAATTTTACCTCCTTTCATGGTTTTCAATAAAATATGCACTTCATTGTGACTTCCCTTTACTAGGCAATTTTATGCTATATCTCTAATGAATCCAATTTTGCATCGTCGAGTTCAATATAAGCTTCCATGACACTAATCAAAAAATTTCAATGGGGGTCATTTTTATAAACCTTTGGAGAACATGCATTTAAGCACATAAATCAATAATGAATTCCAAAATAGCCATTTATAAGCAATTCAAGAAATAATGCACAAACAATGTCAAATATGGCAAATATGCACAAAGTAAGTCCTTCCCCCACCCCATACTTAAACATTACAGTGTCCTCACTGTATAAAAACAAGGGTAAAGAAAGAAACTCACCAGACAGGTGTGCAAGGCTTCATGATATCGATTGTAAATGCTGCTTGGCCTAGTCCAAATTTAGGTTGCTTCTATCCCCATGGACCTGAAAAAATGTAGAAGACATATACCCACAATAGAAAAACTAAAAGGTTCAAAACCAAAAAACAAACAAAAAGCAACAATGTCCAAAAGTCCCAAAAAGTAAATGTCTATGTACAAGCTCTAGATTTTATAGTCGCTAGGCCGACTTTCTCCATTAAGCTCAAGGTGGCATTTGCAGGGCCCATGTAGCTTGGGCTTCAAATAGGACTCAATTCTTGTCCATCAGCTGTAATCCTCCAGAATGGATCTTGTTCACCACGAATGGTCCCATCCTCTTCTTGTTGAATTTGTTAGGAAACCAATGATCTTTTGATTTGGAAACATAGAGCTTGTCTCCAACTTCATACTCCTTATGCTCATCATTGGAAATCCTACATAAGCGCACATACCAAGGCAAACCTCTCCCATGTATAGATAGATCTTTAATTGAAATAGGAAAAGAAAGATCCATACCTTGGCTGACCTTCGCATAAACGGATTTGGGGGCCACTGTGTTTGGTCGATCTCGAGTAATAGTACTCGATATCGAGTTGCCTTCTGCTTCTGGTGGTCTGCTGCTCGAGGATGCTGGAATCGAGGAAGCCAGATATTGGTCGATATCGACTAAATTACTCGATATCGAGGAGTTAAGCTTTTCTGGTGGAGTCAGCGTCGAGGCACTACTAAAATAGTCTGATATAGGGACGACGTTAGGAATAGATTCAGGGACAAATGGTCATCCCTAATCACATCAGGGACGAATTTAGAGATGAATCGACTATTTGTCCCTAAACATGGCGATGGTAAATAGCAACGACAGGTAGCGACAAATTTAGGGATGTGTTTTAAATTAATCCCCAATTCCTTCTCTATTACCAACGACTTCCGATACGACTTAGAATGCCCCCAATAGTAACCATAACTGTGACGCCTTTATCCGTCCTTATTTTTGTCCCTATATCCACCCCTGTAACCATCACAAAACATATACCTATTTTGGTCTTTAAGTTCGTCGCAACATTCATCTCTACTTCTGCCCTGAAATCACCCTAAGTAACGCCTCTAAATTTATCCCCAATTTTGTTCCTATATTTGTCTCTATATTTGTACCCAAATTAGTTCCTATATCTGTTTCTATACTTGTCCCCAAATACGTCCTTATATCTACTCCTATATTTGTCTTGAACTTCATTCCTATATTTGTCTCTATACTTGTCCACAAATTCGTTCCTTTATTCGCCTCTATATGTGTGCCAAAATTCATCCCTATATTTGTCGCTAAACGTATCCCTATATTCATCCATATATTCATCTCTATTTGATCCCAAATTCATCCATTTATTCATCTCCATATTTGTCCCACAAATTCGTCCCTATATAGTTGTCCCTCTAATTGTCCCAAAATGCATTCTTATATTCGTCTCTATATTTGTCCTTAAATTTGTCTCTATATTTGTCTATCTTAATCCTTAATGCAGTCCACTTTCTATACCTAAATCCGCTCCAAATCTTTATCATTCATAAATAAATATTTAATTGTCAATGAAAATTGAATTTATAAACCAATCAAATAATTCTTGGTAAACCAACATAAAGTATTGAAGTAGTATAAACATCACATAAATCCTAATAAAATTGTTTAGCCAATAATAAATCTCTAATGCATATAACAAATGTTTCTAAAGAAAAGCTAAGAAGATTGTTTAGCAAAGAATTCCTTAACCGAGTTGATAATGGTCTCTTGAAGGCTTTGATCTCTTAAATCATTGTTGAGACTTGTCTCGCTCCGCATTGCACCAACAGAGTTATCTACATAATCCTGCATGTTGGTTATATCTTCTCTTACTTGATCTTGGTTTCGTTGCATAGTATCTGCCAAGTTGGTCACATCTTTCCTTGTTTCTTCTTGGTTTTCCTGCACAATTGTCATTTTCTCATTCAAGCTTGCCATATCTTGTGTAATTTGTGTCTGCAATGACGATAGTTGAGCCATCATGTCCTCTCTCATAGACTCAGATACTTCAGACGATCCACATGCACCAACGGACGTAGCACCACGCACATTGCGAGTCCTTTTCAACATGGATTCAGACTCGGATCCCATGCCTAAACTCTTCCTTTTCTTGAACCACCGGTTGCTTTCAACCGTATTTCATTCTTATCAATCAAGGGAGGTACCTCACTGTCTGGGGCCTCTTGTATTGCTTCTTCAAGCAATGTGTCATAATTTTCCTATGAAACAAAGAAACAATAAGATTTATCATATAAAAAAACAATGAGCAAGTATAAACAAGGGTGATTAACCATATAAAAAAACACTCTTAAAACGTAGAAAAAAAAACATGGGTTTTTTTTATGTATGCTTATTGTTGCAATTCAAAGACAATACTAAACAAATAGGAACAACAAGACTGATTGCTGTAATTCAAAGAAATTACATTTAAGTTTAATTTCAGTTAATTTACAAATATGTTTGTTCATTAAATATGTGTGGTTTATCATCTAGATTGATGTCATAAGAAAACAATATGCAATAATCACACGTGGAAAACAACGTTGAGCAATCTAAAGAAAAGACTTTGTACATAATTCCCACCAAGATATGTACTCTACCTATGGTTACTTCATAAATATATATTGCTATCAAATCAAGTTTACTCTACCTATTGTCATTACCTAAATATATGGAAATCATGTTTAATTTGAGCATGCTTGCACTTCAATTTGCATTGGAAAAAAAATCCATATTATTGCATTCCAAACTAACTCATAAAAGAAAATACAACTTTTACCACAATTTGTTGGCACTTCTCGCTCAAAGCACCATCTTTTTTTCTCTTATAGCATCTCTCAAATAACTTCTTTGGTGATGGTTCTTGTCCATCTTTATCCTTCTGCAAGAAGAATCACGAAATTTGCACTCGTAAAAAAAATACTACATATATATTTATAATATTACAAATTAAATGAAATACTAAACAACTACAAAACTAGGCATGATATAATGTACAAATGTAACAAACAAAGAGGATTTACGTTCTCATGCTATTAGGAGGAAAAAATAAAACTACATGGATAATGCTTAAGATAATTAGTTTTCGCATATGCTACTAAAATGGTAAATAATAGTTATAAATAGATGCATGTATAAAACCAACAAGGTATAACGATTTGGTGCTAGCTACTAGGCTCGTGAACGATGAAGTACTTGAATGACTCAAATGCACATTTGTCAAAAATATAAAATGAAATGATATTTACCATTTTGTTCTTATGGGCGGTAGTAGTTATCGATCCACCTCTGTAAGGGGGGATACCCTTTTCCTTTGCGGTGGCTCGATTACGCTTGTTCACCTCGGACTTATGTTGAAATTCACGCGATTTCCATTTGACCCACATCTCATCCCAAATCTTTTCTTTAATCCACACCAGTCTACGTTTCTTATCGCGAGCCGTTTGTAATACACGACCGAGATGTCTACTACCTTCATGATTAAATGCTTTATAAACCCATTCTTCCGAGAATCGACCCTTGTCCCAACGGCATTGTTTCTGTAAAAGTGAATGAGACAATAAATATAGTGTTGTGTGTGGACCTACATGGCTTGAATAGGTAAATATATAAATGCGGTATTAAACAAAAAGTACAATTTGTAAACAGCAAACACTCCAAACTCCTGCATTTGCCAAATCCATTATAAGTGGTTTGACATTAAATCTAAAGTAGTGTTAAAAGGTAAGTAAGTTGTCAATTGTTGTTACTAATCTTACTATTGCTTTTACTTCTTTATTTCCAATTTTAATAACAAAGAAGATTTTTCTAGTTGAAGAACCCATCAATCATTTTCATATCTAAAGTTCTTAACCCATTTCGCTACAGATTTACAAACAGATTTTAGCAGATCTTAACCAATTAACCGTAGAATAATCAGATTTGAAGTAGAAATTGCTCCTGAATTTGCTCACCTAGATCAATGAAATGCAAACAATCAGTGAGGAATTAACTAAAAACGGATCAGAAGCAAAATCTCATACAAAATTCAGGAGAGATGAGAAATTTCAGCAGCCGTAGAAGCTACACTGTCACTCAGAGGAGTAAAAACCTAGATCTGGAAACACTTAATCAAACCCAATGAGCCTCAACTCGACACAAGATAGCAGTAATTACAACTGAAAAACAATTTCAAATTTATGACAGCACAGAGACACACTCAAAATGCAGATTTATGACAGCACCACTACCACAATCAACAAGCCTATATCTTTAAATTACCCCCAACTAAGAAAAATATTTACCTTGAACATTGTCCACCACTGGTTGTGTGTTCCTTCTGCAACTTCACCCCAAAAGGTATACGGGCCGTCAAAATGGGAATGAATGATATAAACTAATGCGGCCCTCCCATGCCCATTCAATCTAATCATTTTAATTATAAAAAATACAGAATTAGTAGTGTGTATAGCATAATAATTATAATTATATAGTTGGTATTGTAGGATTGAACTCACTTTTTTGTTCCTACCACTTCAATTAGCTCTCTTGTGTCCGATTGGTTGGTTTGGAGTGGAGCCCTTTCTTCATTGTTCTGAGGCACCGCAGGTGTTGAAGATTGTGATCGAGTTCCCGAATCTGTAGTAGGAGCCAAAAGAGTTGGCTGCGAATTATGCACCGGTGAAGGATCTGGCTATGATGCTACAACATTAGTTTGGTTGTCTGGTGCATTCTCATCAGTAGGCAGATTCACATTAGGCACAGAAGAAGGTTCTCCCTGGGCATTATTTGGCGGAGAGGCCTCAACATTCGATGAGGATTGCCTAGGTTGTAAGGTCGCAGATCTTATTCCTCCCCCTCTGACAAGTAACAATTAATAACAATAATAGCTTAGAAACATAACCAATTTCATATACCAAATTATAAATGAAAAACAAGGTGGTAACAAAAAAGGTTTCTCTTTCCCTCTCTTTCTACTGCTGCACTTTCCCAACCCCTACGCCTTTCCCCATTTCACCGTATCTCTTCCAGAAAGAGGCGCAGAAGAAGGGTTTTCAAGCAGTAAAGAGAGGGTAAAGGAAGCATCAAAACTGTTTAGGTACTTCTCTATTGTGTGGGTAAGCAAAATTTCAAGTTCAAGTTGCAGTTTCAGCATTTGACTAAGCAAATTTGAGAGAAATCAAACAAATTTTGTGCTGAATCAAAACACTAAACTTACTGGATTGATATGAATTTCTGAAATTGAACCCTAAAATAAATTGATGCGATCAATTTTTAGAAACTGCCAAAATTTCCAAACTTTGTTGAATAACAAAGCATAAAACACAAACATACCTGGATGAATAAGCAATATGACGAGCCATGACAAGAGAAGAGTCAAAGATGAATCGAAATCAAGATGAGGAGGAACAGAGAGAACGAGACAGCGGAGAGGCGATTTCGGATAGAACGAGGCAGCGGAGAGAGCTCGGAATGTCTTCCGACTAACAGAGAGCCTGTTCTAGGGAAGGCGGCATCGCCAGAGGCTCCAGAGCGTGAAGATAGGGCCGAAGATATGAAGTGCCGTACTGGTGGTGGGTTGATGCCAAAAATATAGGGATTTTGAGATTTATTATGATTAATTTGAAGATAAAATTCGTTTAAATTATTTCAGTTCCCTCCTTAATCTTTTAATTCCCTCTTTTTTTTTTAAGTTATTGCAATCTTATATGTGTATATATATCCCGTAGTAACTACTATAGTATAGCCATCTTTGCGGTATTTATAATATTATAAAATTCATAATTTAGGATACATTTAAATAATATTTTTGACAAAAAAATATTACTCAATCTGTTTTTAAATAAATGACTTTTTACTATTTATATATGTTCCAATTTTACCAGACGTCTTCGAAGAGACATTTGATATTATTTTTTTATATTTTATATTTTATTTTGATAAACTCATACATACTTATTAATAATACTAGTTGTTATCCCGTGAGCACACGGGTATTCATTTTTTTTTTAACAAATATGATCAACGATTAACAAAATAAAATAAAATAAAAAATTACATTAAAAAGCTACTACGTATTTAATTATAGATCAATATATAATACAGTATATATAAAGTTTAACCCAAAACATTGTCAAAAAAGACTACACCAGTATATAATACTATATCATACAGTATATTATATTAATATCATGCTATGTTTTATTCTCACATTATAACATAGCATGATCCTTTCTTTAAACTTGCTTTCCAAAAAAAAGATCCAATTTCATTCAACGACTCCTTGTATAATCACCCAAAATAAGACCAATATTTACCAAACCTATTTTCCTTTGCTGCACAAAAGTGACAGAAGTAGGCAAAAGCCAAAAATACCTAAATTCATCACTCAATCCAAACGCAAATACTATCTCAGGATATTCTCCCATAAGAGTAGCTGCACACGAGTTCATTAAATTCAAAGCCCTCTCATGATTTCTTGAAATGATGGACCTCCGAAAATCCATCAAGAATGGAAACCGGAAGAATTCAGTCCCCGAAAAAATTTCAGAAATAATAGTCAATTGCTTTTGGCAGCAAAGCATCATTTTCATTGCAAATAGCAAAATCAATTATTAAACTGGCAGCAAAGCATCATTTTCATTACAAATAGCAAAATCAATTCTTAAACAGGCAACAAAGATCAACACAGCAATGTTGATTGCTGCTTATAATGAAATAGTAGGTGATCAACAAATCAATGTTCATTGGAAAGAGGAGTGGTTGGGAATTTGACCTTAAAGTTAATTTGGGTTGTGAGGCTATCAAATATGAAGGATTGACATTGAAATTAGTTACACGTTGAAATTAGTTACTATTTGTTTTCAATTGTAGAAACTTTATTTAAATTCTAAAAACTTAGGCATATAATCAGAAATTTTGTTACGGACATTTAATTGAACATTTTTATATTCCAAACCAAAGGTAATCTTTAATTAAAAAAAAAGGCCATAGAATCAGCATAGAGTCATAAAAATAAAAATACAGCATCACAAAGTCATAACTCAAGCACTTAGCAACACTAAAAAGATCACCAAAAAAAAGGAACACCAAAAAAATGGAAAGAGGAGTGGTTGAGAATTTGACTTTGAAGTGAATTTGGGTTTTATTTCTATAGTGTTCTTAGTTTTACAGATGCTTAATTTCGGTGGCTGTATAATCATAGTTTACTCTTATTAAGCATGCAGCAACTTTTAAAATTGCTTATGAAATTTTGGGTCTTGATACCTCTGGTGGGAAATCAGTGACCATACAAAAGATATGACACTTCTTCGGGTTTAAGTTTCCTTTAAGAAGCTGTTGTTTTCCTAATATTTTTGGGCTTTCCTGAATTTTTAGGATGGCTGGTCTTAAAACTTTATTTTTGCAATGCATATTTTGTCCCTTTATAAATTATATTATGTGATTGGAGGAGTGACACTGGGCTTGCTTTACCACGATTTATGAACCAAAAGCGAGTTTTCTTATTTAAATATGTTGTAGAAAATTTCATCAGGAGTAACTTACAACTTGCTTTTACACTATTAATCCTTTTGTCATCATTTTTGTGTTTGATCATAGTAATCAAACCGTCTATTTGTGTGTTTTACAGCTCTGCTGTAGGTTCAATATAAGGCACGAAAAAGATAAGTTCTTTAACAGGATAACAATTGTGAGTGAAGTTGGGAAATTTCACCAATCAAATTTGTTGCCTTCTGTTAATAAGCTCAGCTCTTAACACTCCTCATCTTCGGATTAAGTTGTGTGGTTGGAACTCGTCTCTACCTCTCTCGTTGCTAGGTTGTACCTGCAGTTGAAAACCCTAATTTCAGTCCAAATTCGAACAGTAAAGGTCACCTTAACTCTCCCAGACAACAAATTTAAGCCTCTCAATCAAATTAACATCAATAGCCACCTGAAGCTAAACAAAATTCAGTCCAACGATCCCAGATGACGATGATTTCTTAGTTAAAGAAACAAGGTCATCCCAAAATCCCTAATTCTTAGTCAATTTGTGCGAGTTCAACACATTAATTCATCTCATGTTCGGTAACATCATCAATCTAGCTCAAAAACAAAAACTATCAGCGAAATAAGGAGTGGTTTCAATTAAGCATTTTATCAAACACCTCAAGTGCATTATGAGTAGGCATCTATGAAACTAAAATTTTCACATCTTTCACCTCATAATCTTAACAACCAGGCATGAGAATATCATCACAATTTCACAAAACTAATCAAAAGTCGAATTCAAAACTAAAAGGAAAGAAGAAGAGGTCACCAAGAGGGCAAGAGGCAAGAGACACCTATCATCGATGAAAGAGAATGGTTGTTGCACAATTCAATTTGAGGGAGTTCAGTTGCATAGGGAGGCACCTATCATCGGAGAAATCGAAAGACTGATGGAGAAGGGTGTCGGCGAGAGAGCAGAAAGGAGCAAGCAGAGTTTCAGATAGCTGGGTGAGAAAGGGAGTTTCATAGTGCAACATATGAGAATTATTTGAAAATGGAGGGAGTGGTATTTATTATAAATTAAATACAAAAGGTGAAAATAATTTTTAATCATAGTGCAACATATGAGAATTAAGTACAATTATTATTTGAGTTTATAAGATAAGAATAATTGTTAAATGAGGGCTTAATTGGAAAACAAATGCATAGAAAAAATATATCAAAAAATAGATAATAAAAAATTAAGATGTGTGTTATAAGTTGATGCATAAAAAATTATATTATTTTTTAGGTAGAATGAATTGTTTATACATAGGTTTATTTTTATTTTATACTTCCCGATACAATTTGATTGTCATTAGTTTATTGGAATTTAGAGTTATTGTTTTTATAGATTTTTTTATATAAATAATATATATAATTTTACAATAGCGTGTTAATATATGCTCGTGCATGTGATGGAACACGTACTAGTAAGTATAATATGAAAAATTGACTACAAATATATTTTCATATACATATTAAGCTAATATGATATATAAATATAAATATATTTATTTATTTATTTTGAAAATTTGAAAAAAAATACCTAACATATCTAAGCATAAACGATGTATGTAATGAAATATTTGATTGACATAGTTCTTGTAGAGTCCGTCGTATACACTCCCGAGAAAAAAAAACATTAGATATAGTAGACGATTTTGGTTCATATGTATGAATCATTACGATTTTTTGATTTCATTCAGAAATCCATCATTGCGAAATAATATGAAATATTGACTATAATGAAAGTTACTTAGCAAATTTACTCTTTTTTTTAATGACATTGTTTCGATCTCTTTTGTTCGTTCAATCAATTGGTCGAAGTGCATCTATAGTCTATTCTTATTCCATTTGTAGTCCATCTGTTATGTTAGCTAGAGTTGATATATATATATATAATACTTAATAAAATATACTACCTCCGTCCAAAAATATATGGACTTTACTATTTACGCACGCTTTTTTTAAAATGTAAAAACTATATAAAATATTAACTTTTTAATTAATTTTTTTTAATAATTATAAACTTATTGCTAATAAGTTTGTAATTATTAATAAAAAAGTTAATATTTTATATAGTTTTTAGCTCCTAAAAAAGTATATAATATGAGGAACTAATTTATTATATAAAGAGAGATAAAATACTAACCATGAGTGTATATATATATATATTATTTATAATCTTATATTAAGTATTTATACTAGTTTATTATATGCGGAGTAACACTCAAGGTCAGTGTTAGTATTTTATTTATCTTTATATAAATTATCTATACTAGTCTAAAATTCTAAATATGGGAAATATAGGAGAGGCTTTTGCAACAGTTCGGTTTTCTACTTGCACCTAAAAAAAAGAAAGTCATCGCCAGGGTCTCTCCGGCTGCCAGCTCTCGCCGATCCACAGACGAGGATGCTCCCTTGGCAGATCGATGTCTACGGCTGGCCGAGACGGATGCCAGGTATCCACCCCGCTCAGTGGCTGGATGTGGCTCCTCTCCGGAGTGGTGGCGACGGCGCTCAGTGGCTGGCTGCTGCTAAGTGCTGCTCCGAATCCCCGCTGATGCGAACATCAGGTCCTTCTCCGATCGAAAAGGTTAGTTTTTTGCACCTTATAACTTAAATTTTGTTAATCTGTGCTCCAAATTTTGACTTGAGTTTCAATTTACAGGTAGGATACGAGATTTTCTTTAGGGTTTTGATTTTGGAAACCAATTTTGTAAAATTAGGGATTGTCATTTTGAGAATCAATTTTGAGAAATTTTGATTAGGGTTTGTGAATTTGTTAACTGAATTTTGTGTTTGTGAATTGAATTTAGCATCCACCCCTTGCATTGATATCTTGGTGAAGTGTTGAAAAACTCAGCCAATCTCACAAGTAATATTGGTTTGTTGAAGTGCTGGAAAATGCATTTGAATTCAGACGTAATATTGGCTTCAACTCTTCGACGTACTCTTCGAATCGAATGTGAATTGAATTGAATTAATATTGGATTCAGGAGGGAACTGAATTCGATTGTCTAAATTTTGTTAATCTGTGCTCCAAAATTGAAGGTGAATTGAATTAATGTTGGCTTCGATTCTTCCAATCTCACAAGTGAATTCAACTTAAGAAGTAATATTGCCTTAGAGTTATTTTCTAAACTCTAGCTTCTTTGTTTGATTTGTCTTTCTTTTGTGATGAACTTGAAGTGAATAGCCTGATGATGAACCATGCTTCCTTAGTAGTATATTATCTAGATTCTAGTTTATTTCATGTTCTGCATCATTAGTAGGGTAATATTGGTGCTCCTTGCGCTACCTCGTCTTTCTGTAAGATGCAGAATCTGTACATCCTTGACTCTTGTTTTTGTTTTTGCTATCTATATTTGTTCTCCAATCACTATACTAGGTATCCATTAAACCATCATTCATCGAGCTCTGTTTAAAAGTAAAACTAAAGGTCATTAGTTCAGAAAACTTGCATAAATATTTCATCTGATTGTTTTGGCTTTTATTTTTTTGTGAAGGTTCTGGCTGATATCATACCAAAAGATACTCTTCTTTGGAAGTTGAAGCTGTTAAAATCTGCTGCTGCTTATGCAAATTCGCGCCTTCACCTTGTTAGGTTTTATTCTCCTCAATTCATTTATGTTTCAGCATTTAGCTTGATATACTGACCACATCAAACAAGGAAGTTTAAACATTAACCTATTGCAGAAAAGGATGCATTTATGCATTTATGTAATTGGAGAAAAGACTGTAGATTATGTTGTTAGAGGATTGGTTTGGAGAAAGCAATTTTTTCATGCCACAGGTCTTAACTCCCCCTATCCCCCTTTCAGATTCTTCTTATTAATCCAAGTTTGTGTATAGTGTCTTGTTGTAATCATAATGAGGTTGTGTATTTGGCAGGTGCTTGCTATTCAAGTCGGCAAGATTACTATGAAATCCTCGGAGTTCCTAAAGATGCCAATCGTGTTGAGATTAAGAAGGCATATCACGAGGTAAAGGCCTAATGTTTGTGTTTTAATCTGATACAATGGAAGTTACTCATGTATTCATCCTTCAAAATCAGAGAACATTAAAGAATATATTTGATTCAAACATATAAATTTACTCTGGACTCTTAAAAAGAACAAAAGCTTAGATGAGAATAAGATTTAGGCGTAACTTCATAAAACCACCCTTTATTTCACCTTTTGTTCACAAAACCACCCCTTATTTTCTAAATTACACTTAACGACCCGTTATTTATGAAAACCTATCAAGTCACCACCCATCTTCGATTCTATCCATTAGCAGCCCTAAAATGAGTGATAAATGACTATATTACCCTTAACCCTATATAAACCTAGGGGTGGGCACAAATCCCATACCGTCCCGCATTCCGTCCCGATCCCGGTGGGATTTAGAAAAAAAAAAAATCAATCCCGTCCCGCTAAAATTACGCGGGACGGAGAGTTCGCAACTTCGCATCCCGCAAATCCCGTTCCGCATATATATATATATAAAAAATAATATATATATATATATATATATATATATATATATATATATATATATATATATATATATATATATATATATATATATATGTATGTATATATATATATGTATATAATGAAAATTAAAAAACTAGATTAAAAACATCCATCATTGCATTTTATTGGCAGCTCTCGACAAACATATAACAAATAATGTAAGAATTTTAATACTGTAATGGGATTTGGTACGGTTTGACATCTTTATTGTTTGGTATTTTTAGAGTTAATTGGATTAATTTTTAATTTTTTTTACGAGGGACAAATCTCGTCCCGCCCCGTTACGGGCAAGACCCGGTGGAATTTGAAAAAAAAAATATCAATCCCGTCCCACAAAAAATACGTGGGACATGACGCAGGATTACCGCAATCTCGTCCCGTCCCATGTCCACCCCTATATAAACCTATTTCAAGAAACCTAAATCGGTTGGAAACATTGAAACCAAAAAATCTATGAAATCTAAATTAAATAACCCTAAATTGAAATCTAAATTAAACCTAAACTCAATAAATTGGTACGATTTACCTGGAAAATTTGAAACCCAAATTAAAATCTCATAAAACTAACATCTATTCATCATCATCGGCTAGTCGGTCTTGATTCCCAATTTCGTCATCGTTGAACAAAGATTGCGCAGTAGCATTGAACAACGAGGACAAAGTATGTCATTCTCGAACCAAAATCGTAGAACACGGAAGCCGGAAGGAAGAGGCTTTGTCTCTCCTGGTGCTCTTCAAATAGACCGACGGTGGGAAATTGATAGGTTTCTTGAAATAGGTTTATATAGGGTTAAGGGTAATATAGTCATTTACCAATCATTTTAGAGCCGCTAACAAAGAGAATTGAAGATGGGTGGTGACTTGATAGGTTTTCATGAATAACGGGTGGTTAAGTGTAATTTAGAAAATAAGGGGTGGTTTTGTGAACAAAAGGTGAAATAAAGGGTGGTTTTATGAAGTTACGCCTAAGATTTATTATGAATAATTTAAATTATAAATATAATATACTTATGTTTCATTTTTACAGCGTTTGTGTGCTGTAATAACTTTTATATTTGTGCCTACATCTACTCTGTGTTTGATTTTGTACTCTTTCTTTACTGCCCCTGACATCAGGATTGAGGCTGCATTCGGAAAGGGAAGCATCCATCCCATTTTTCTGTACATCAAGATAGATTCATCCCATTTTAGGGATACAATGTGTTAGTCTAGTCCTGAATGCTAACGGCTAAATAGGGTCTGATTATTTGGATTTAGAATCTCTCTTTTGCTGTCATACTGATTTTCTATGCACTGAAACGAAGAAGTGTAGGGTATGACAGAAACTGTGGGAAATGCATCTATGACAGCAGTTGGTGCTACTACCTGTCTGACAGCAGTTGGTGCTACTACCTGTCTGACAGCAACTGTATCAATACTGTATCAGTAGAAACTTGCCATTAGTTTTTTCTGGTTCTGCCTAGTATTTATGATTCTAAAAACACTAGATGAATAAATTCTTGCCATTAGTATGGTGAATTGAAATTAATAGCCTATTAGCTCAAATGGTAGAGCATTTGTGTTATACACATTCATGTGGGTTCGAATCCCACATAGGCTTTATAGATACTTTAAAATTTGAGAAGTATTAATATAAAATAGCAGCTCCAATTAATGCCCAGATCCTTAAGAGTGAGGAGTTCAAATTGAGTCACAAAGCACACAAATAACTTGCCTTAATTCAGAAATATATCTAAACTTTATAAGATGTAGATAATTAACAAACCAAATGTGAGCAATTATTTTCAGTCAAATACCAAAAGTAGACAAAACTTAAACTAACAAGAAAATGGGATCCTACATTGATGCTGTAATCTTTTTTTGTGATTATTCTTCATCTTGCGAATCATCAGATTCAACATCTTCATCACCAGAGGGCTCTGTTTCATACTCTACTCCGTCATTGGCATTGAACAATGCTTCCTCCTCATCACTATCATCAGGCTCCACCAACTCCTCCACAACATCATTGACTGCATTTGATGGATCACGCAAACTTGTTGGCACATTGTCTGCCATTAGTTGGACATAAAGATCAGGAGTGATGATTTCATCAGATTGATAAGCAGTAGTGGGGGTGGTAGATGTCCATCGTTCTGCTATTCTCCCTCGGGGAGTTGTCTTGCATACATACCTCCAATCTGCCTGATCGCTCCTTGCTCCTGGGTATTCCGTGTAAAATACTTGCACCGCTTGTTGTGCTAGTATGAATGGTTCATACTTTTGATACCGTCTCTTGTGATTTACTTCAACAAAACGGTACTCTCGATGAACTCTTGTACCTCTTTCAGATGGATCAAACCATTTACACTTAAATAAGACAATCTTATTTTCATTATTATGTGAACGAGGATATTCAAGCTCGATGATTTCTTCCAGAAGACCATAAAAGTTTGTTTCAATATTTTCCTGATTAGATCCCGTAACACATACTCCATTATTCATTGTTGACTTGCCGACGCTATTCCCCACCGTCTGGAACTTGTATCCATTAACTTTGTAGGTGGTCCAACTTTTAGCTTTGACACTCGGACCACATGCACAACTCCACAAAAGCTCATTTGTATGGACTCCATTGTTCTCATCTAGTGCCTGTAATGTTTATGCAAATATATCATTAAAATGTAGATAATAATTATTCATTTATATATACATATATGCCATATATAATCCAACTCTTAACTTATTTGAAAGCAAAAAAACAAGGTACACTTACATATTTTTTAAACCATCCCGCAAACTCTTTCTCGACCATATCCTCATCAACCATGCCTCTTTCTGACTCAAATATACTACATACCAATTATAAATATAATTCTTAATCCAAACAAAACAAAGTATATCATTATTAATATAATACAAAATATACCTGATGTATGATTGCACTTCCGAATAGTTAAGCAATACATATGTGTGTGCAGCATTCCACTCTTTGTCCACCGTCATCCACCTTGTTTTCGCTTTGCCGCCACTTTGACCAGGATAATTGAAAATCGAAAGAGCACTTTCATCGCCTTCAAATGCATCATTTCTCGCTGATCTCCTCAATTTAGATGGAACATGAGAAGGAAAGTAATGCACAGAAAAATTAGACGACTCTTGATGAGAGTAAGCCATGCATATCGATCCCTCAACATGATTCTTTTGCAGAATTTTGCGCTTCAACTGATACAAATATCTCTCAACAGGGTACATCCATCGATATTGGACCGGTCCTCCTATTTCAGCTTCATACGGCAAGTGCACAAGTTAATGCTCCATGGAATCAAAGAATGAAGGTGGAAAGATACGTTCCAACTTACATAATATTACAGGCATCGTAGACCGCAAATGTCTCATGTGATCAGTAGACAAAGTGGATGAACAAATTGACTGAAAAAAGATACTTAGCTCAGTCAAAGGACTCCAAACAGATAGAGGTAACAACTCTTTGAAAGCAATCGGAATGAGTCTTTCCATAAACACATGACAATCATGACTCTTCATCCCTGCGAGACTGCAATTATCCTTCTGAACACATCTCCCCAAATTAGATGCATAACCATCAGGAAACTTCACATACTTCAACCATTGACAAACATGTTTCTTTTCATCCGTCGTCAATGTGTAAATTGCTTTTGGCTTCGCCCCCTTGTGATCATCATTTACTTGAAGCTCTGGACCGCGACAAAGTAGTCGAATATCTTTCCGTGCATTCAAGTTATCCTTAGTCTTCCCAGGAACATCCATCACAGTATTAAGAATATTATCGAATACTTTTTTCTCTGTGTGCATAACATCAATGTTATGTCGAATTAAAAGATCTTTCCAATATGGAAGCCTCCAAAAAATACTCTGCTTTGTCCACTTGTGAGAATCTCCATAACCAGGCGGATTATTCAGTGGGTCCTCAATGGCGGTTGGAAAGTGACGTACCCGTTCCCAAATTTCATTCCCACTCAGCATCGGAGGTGGCGGTGATGTTCTCACAACATTTTTGCGAAACTGATTCCTATTTTTTCGCCAAGGATGATTAGCTTCTAAAAATCGTCTGTGACAATCGAACCAACAAGCCTTTCTACCATAATGTAATCGGAAAGCATCTGAATTTTCCATACATATTGGACAAGCTAACTCTCCAGCAGTACTCCATCCTGACAACATAGCATATGCGGGAAAGTCACTAATCGTCCAAAGGAGAGCTGCCCGCATAATAAAATTTTCCTTCCTTGAAACATCATAAGTGCTCACCCCGGACTCCCATAATTGCATTAACTCATCGATCAAAGGTTGCAGACACACATCAATCAACTTCTTAGGATTTCGAGGACCTGGCACGACCAATGTCAAAAACATATATTCTGTTTTCATACACATATTGGGTGGAAGATTGTAAGGAGTAACAATAACTGTCCAACAAGAATAGTTTTGACCCGATTTAGTAAATGGGGCAAAACCATCTGTGGACAGACCAAAACGAATATTTCGAGGCTCATAAGCAAAACTAGGATGCATTGTATTCAATCTCTTCCATGCATCTCCATCTGAAGGATGACTCATCATCCCCTCCTCCGGTACATGATTCGCATGCCAAGTCATATGGCTAGCCGTAGCCTCAGATGCATATAATCTTTGCAGTCGTGGGGTTCGAGGCAAGTAAAATAGTTCTTTACACGGGGTGCTCTTATTCTCATTACTTGTGAACCTGGAATGCCCGCAAAATTTGCAAGATTCTTTGCTGACATCATCCTTCCAATATAACATACAACCATTGGGACACATGTCTATTCTCTCCATCGGCAAACCTAAATTACTAACCAACTTCTCTGCCTGGTAGTAATTGACTGGAATCTTATGACCTTGAGGTAAAATCTCATCATACAATTGGACGAAACCATTGAAGACGCTTTGAGGCACATTATATTCACATTGCAAACTCATAAGCCTTGCAGTAAAAGACAATTGTGTATGTGTAGAACATCCAGGCCACACCAGTTCCTCAGCTGCTTTAAGAACATCCCAAAAACGTTGGGACATCCTATCAATATCGGTTTGTCCTGCGTCTTCCTCCATGTCATTGACATCGCTAATTGTCTCAGAAGGTTCTGTTCCCAGATTTCCTTGGTAGTCATCTCTAGCTCCACCACTATTAGCTTCATTAAACCACGGCGGAGGAACAAAGCCAAATCAAATACCATTCTTTGTTCTGGATTCAAGTCTCGTGGGTTACTCTCACAAAGTTCTTCCTCATTTGATGCACTAATCGACTCACCCTGTGCAGTCCATCGGTAATAATCACTCAAAAACCCAAAGTGATATAAATCGTTCTTAACTTGATTTGCAACCTTAAATTTACAATTTCGACAACTCTTGCATGGACATTTTTATCTTGTCTCCATCCATGTAATGTTCTTGAGAAGCAGCAAATTTCACAAACTCATCAACCCCTTGATAATATTCAGGTTTGATGCCATCAAGATTCGGCAAGTACATATCATACATCCAAGCACGATTATTCATTTTTTCTGCACATATACAACAAATTCAGTCTTTTTAATAAGTATGCAATTGAGTAATATTATGAAACCCTAACATGATCCATTAATTTGATCATATAATTTCAAATTTCAGATAATACATATGCATATATCATCCAGAGGAATAAATAGATACATATCTTACGGTACATATACTTACTTACATTGAATTATGCAAAGAATGATGTATGATTGATGTAGAATACCGTCGTTTTCTCCAAAAAAACAGATTACCGTCGTGAAATTATGAGGAAGACTGAAATTAAATTGACGGATTTGTGTTATATAATGACCTAATTAGAGACGGATTCAGGGGCAGCTTATCAGGGACGAATTCGGGGACGAATTCAGGAACAGATTCAAGGCCGGATTCGGAGGCGGATGCAGGGACGGATTCGGGGACGAATTCAGGGGCGGCTTATCAGGGACGAATTCGGGGACGAATTCAGGATCAGATTCAAGGCCGGATTCGGAGGCGGATGCAAGGACGGATTCGGAGACGCATTCAGATACAGACTCAGGAACGGATTCAGAGATAGATTTAGGAACAAATTCGGGGATGGAATCGGGATTGGCTTTTGTAACCAACTTAAGGTCGTGACTATTCACCAACAAATATTGTAATGCGTGTTTATTTTGTTAATGAGTTTCCGTCGAACGCTCATTCGTCCCCATATTCTTCAGTAATTAGAGAGAAATTTAGGCACATATTTCAATTTGTCTCTGTATAGAGACGAAATATAAATCGGTTCCTATATTTGTTGCTATATAGAGTCAAAGATAGATACGGCATTTCACCATGTTCCCATTAGGTATGAATTTAGGAACCTATTATCGGATATTGCAATTAGCAATAAAATTACTGACGCTTCGCTAATTTGTTTTAAATTTAGCGTCGATTATGACATTTTGTTCCAAAACTCATCCCTAATAGGGACATAATTAGCTACAAGTGAAATCCGTCTCTAATATCCGTCCCTATATCAAACTATTTTAGTAGTGAGGAATGTGTAGTCGATGCAGGCAGCATTTGGTCGATATCGACCAATTTAGTCGATATCGAGGAGTCCGTGGCTTCAGGTTGGCTCCTCGACGACGCTGCTGCTAGTGGAGGAGGCTGAGTTTGGTCGATGTCGGCTAAATTACTCGATGTCGAGGAATTTTGTCCGACTTCGACCCCATACTTGCATCCTGTCAAGGCATCCGAAAAATAGTTAGTCCAAATCGACGTTCCTTGGTTTGTGTCGAGTGGATTCTCTGTTTCTTCGTTCAGGATGGCCATGATCTTCTCCACCTGGGCTTCCATATCCCACTTTTCCAGCTCTTCAGGAGTCATATTTCTCACCTTAGGCTCGTCACAAGTGATGTAACCAGCTGAGATAGATTTTACCTCTTCCATTGGACCTGTATGCCTTTCAGTTTTATTAAAGGAATACTTAATTACCTCATCGTTGATGTTGAAAGTGAGCACTCCCTTCCTTATGCTTATGTTGGCATCCACCGTCACCAAGAAAGGTCTTCCTAGAATAATAGGACAAGCAGGGTCCTCCGGCATATCAATAACTAAGAAATCAGCAGGGACAAAGAATTTACCTACTTGTACTGGCACATTGTCCACCACGCCTGTTGGAATGACCGCCGTGTTGTTGGCCATATACAGCCTAGCATCCACAGGCTCTAGGGCACCTATCTTAATCTTGGATCATATCGTTAAAGGCATTATACTCACACTAGCTCCAAGATCACATAAAGCATTAATTTTATATGGACCAAATCTAATGGTTATAGCAAACTTATTTGGATCTGGCCTCTTCTCAAGTATTTCCATATGGTTGCACTCCTCTGTAATCTCAGTCATTGATCTCTTCTTGCTTAGAATCTCTTTAAGGAACTTGACATAGGATGACATTTCATTGAGAGCTTCTATGAAGGTATGGTGACATTGAGCTTCTGAAGCATCTTGATGAAGCGCTGAAATTTCTTCTGTGCTGGATCCTTTGGAGATTTTGTTGGGAAGGGCGGCTTCTTTTTCTGATTTGGAGCCAGAATAGATGTCGGAGGTGCTGCATCTTTCTCGATGGCGACTTGATCTTCCTCGATATCGACCACAATCTTCTCGATATCGACCAGATTCTTCGATGTCGAATTGATGTGCTCTGCAGACGAAGGATGGTCCACTTTATCATCGATATCGAGTTGTCCTTCCTCAATATCGAGTTGCCTCTTCTCGATATCGACCAAGGTCTGGTCGATATCGAGTTGTTGTTCTCCTTCGTCCTTCTTCTTTCCGACCTCTTGCTCTTGTAGTTGATGGCCGCTTATGAGTTTTACAGCAGCGATGTGTCCAGTCTTCCCCTTAGGATTTGGTTTTGAAGATCCTGGGAGTGAACCTGACTGTCTGGGGACTCTTGCTGCTAGCTGGCCAATCTGTGTATCAATTGATTTTCTCTAGACATCGATCTCCCCAAGCCTAAAGTTGACACCTTGAATCTGAGTGTAGACTGAGTTGAAGGTTTGCTTGGTGTCTGAATGATTTCTCCGTATTTCCTCTAGGACAGTCTGTAGATCATCCCTTTTCTGGTCCCTTTCCGGATGTCCTGGAGCTCTGTAGGGCGGGGGGTTCCTAGGGTCACCTTGGTCCCCCATGTAGCGATTGGGACCCCCTGCGTAAGCTTCCTCTTCGTGGTACTATGCCAACCTGACTTGCTCTGTGTGTGGGCACTCAGTAGTGGTGTGCCTCTGTGATCCACCAGGCCTAGTTGCCTCTGTGATCCGCATTAGAGGGCTCATAGAGGGGCATGGATGGGGCTGGCCTAGCGTAGGCATTCTCCTCATAATTGGTTGGATTCCCATACTTGTTGTCATAGTTAGTCAGCTTATCAAGGGCAGCCCATGCGTCAGCTGACGGCATTGTCAGATACGCATAATGAGTATATGTGTTGATTCTATCTTTAGCAGCCAAGTCAAGAGATTTGAAGAAAATCTCTTGAACTACGCGGGGTTGCTGTCCATGTGTAGGGCATGATCGCAGCAGATCCTTATATCTCTCCCAAGCATTTGTTAGCGGTTCCCCATGCTTCAATTTGAAAGCTGTGATCTTCTAGCGAAAGAGTGCTATCTTGGGAGGAGGGAAAACTTGTTGAGAAATACCTGCTTTACTTCAGCCCATGTCGTAAGGGATCGCGGTTTCAACCCTTCAAGCCACTTTAATGCTGGACCAGATAGGGACCTTCAACAAGAGTACGACACATGTCAGTAAATTTGGTAATATGATGAAGACGACATTCATTAAATCTACCAAAGAAAGCATTAATTTTAATTTCAATAAGGAAAGGAGTGCGAATTTCATAGTTATTTTCAGGGATTAGATGTACCGATTCAGGCACGACGAGAGTCGGGTGCATGTAACCCTCTGCAGTGGTAGGATATTGGGCAATCTCATCTTCCAATAGCCTCGCACGCTCAGCTTCCCTTGTAGTGCGTTCTCTCTCAGCGGTGAGAGCAGTATCTTTAACAGCTAGTTCCCTCTGAAGCCTCTTAATCAGCTGTTCCTGTGTCTCTGCGGCCTCCATGGCTCTTTTCAGTTTATCTTGGATGTGTATAAGGCGCTCCGGTTCTTCTAAGGCGTCAAACTCAGGTGTTTGACCAGAACGGTGCATATACCTGTGAAGTAACTCAAAAGAAAAGTGAGATCTGGGTACCTAAGGCGCGTATGATTGCTTCCCCGGCAACAGCGCCAATTTGTTGTAAGAGGAATCCGAGTTCAAAATATAAAATATAAATCAAATCGGATTATGCCTACGCAAATGATTACAAGTCTCCCTCCCTATGTAGTAGTGGGAAGTTAGGATCGATCCACGAGGAAGCGTGTCAGCGAATCTCAAGTAGCTGTAAATCTCAAAGATAAAATAGCAGAAAAAAAGACAGAAATAACAAAGCAAAGCAGAAATGAAAGTAAACACAGAAACTGGTCGATATCGACAAAGTGATCCTCGATATCGACTACAGATGTCGACAACAGAAACTCAAATCGACCAACAGAAGCAAAGACCAGCAAGGACAACCCGATGTCGACAAAATCAACTCGATATCGACTAAAGGCTGCTCGATATCGACTTAATATCCCCGACGTCGAGTAAGAACAGAAACTTAAAATTGCAAACTTTCGGACACAGAACTCAGATTTTCAACAAAATAAACTAAAAAAACTAAAGACTTCCAAAGCCAGAGTATCAACACCACCACGATAACCATGCAAAGTAACACATAAAGGCATAAAAGATCATGTTTTCCATCAAATAACATTCGTTATTAACAAACAGAAAGATAGAGGCTTTCGCATAAACCCTAATTATTACTAACCCTTTTCACATAATTAACCCAAGTTGCATTAAGATCACTTTCGCTTCAATTACACAAACAAGGATCACCTTCAACTCTCGCAAGTATGAACTCAGAAGAGCATAAAAAGATCGTACCTTTACCGCATCACCTCACATGGCTACCGTCGGGCTCACCCCGACCCTAGAAGTGGGTGGACTACTCGTTGTTCATCGCAATAGCAGACATCTTTGATGAAAAAGAACTAACTTGCATTAATAAACTCAAACTTACAACCTCTTCTCCTTTTCTCTCTATGTGACTCACTGTCTCTGAAATTGAATGAATAAAAACCAACCCCTAAGGCTTTATTTATAGGCTTCCAACCCTTGCTAATCACGGTAAGAAAATCTATCTATATCTATATCTAATTATCTAATACCTTAAAGATAAATAAATGGAATAAAGGAATTAAATCCAAAAATTTAAATCTTTCATGTGTGGGTAAATCTTCTCTCCATAGATAGAACTTAATAGATCTCGGATAGAATCGGATAGTCTTCGGCTCCAAGCAATCCAAAACCGCGTCGGACAATCTTAAATAAGACAATCTTATTTTCATTATTATGTGAACGAGGATATTCAAGCTCGATGATTTCTTCCAGAAGACCATAAAAGTTTGTTTCAACATTTTCCTGATTAGATCCCGTAACACATACTCCATTATTCATTGTTGACTTGCCGACGCTATTCCCCACCGTCTGGAACTTGTATCCATTAACTTTGTAGGTGGTCCAACTTTTAGCTTTGACACTCGGACCACATGCACAACTCCACAAAAGCTCATTTGTATGGACTCCATTGTTCTCATCTAGTGCCTGTAATGTTTATGCAAATATATCATTAAAATGTAGATAATAATTATTCATTTATATATACATATATGCCATATATAATCCAACTCTTAACTTATTTGAAAGAAAAAAAACAAGGTACACTTACATATTTTTTAAACCATCCCGCAAACTCTTTCTCGACCATATCCTCATCAACCATGCCTCTTTCTGACTCAAATATACTACATACCAATTATAAATATAATTCTTAATCCAAACAAAACAAAGTATATCATTATTAATATAATACAAAATATACCTGATGTATGATTGCACTTCCGAATAGTTAAGCAATACATATGTGTGTGCAGCATTCCACTCTTTGTCCACCGTCATCCACCTTGTTTTCGCTTTGCCGCCACTTTGACCAGGATAATTGAAAATCGAAAGAGCACTTTCATCGCCTTCAAACGCATCATTTCTCGCTGATCTCCTCAATTTAGATGGAACAAGAGAAGGAAAGTAATGCACAGAAAAATTAGACGACTCTTGACGAGAGTAAGCCATGCATATCGATCCCTCAACATGATTCTTTTGCAGAATTTTGCGCTTCAACTGATACAAATATCTCTCAACAGGGTACATCCATCGATATTGCACCAGTCCTCCTATTTCAGCTTCATACGGCAAGTGCACAAGTAAATGCTCCATGGAATCAAAGAATGAAGGTGGAAAGATACGATCCAACTTACATAATATTACAGGCATCGTAGACCGCAAATATCTCATGTGATCAGTAGACAAAGTGGATGAACAAATTGACTGAAAAAAGATACTTAGCTCAGTCAAAGGACTCCAAACAGATAGAGGTAACAACTCTTTGAAAGCAATCGGAATGAGTCTTTCCATAAACACATGACAATCATGACTCTTCATCCCTGCGAGACTGCAATTATCCTTCTGAACACATCTCCCCAAATTAGATGCATAACCATCAGGAAACTTCACAGACTTCAACCATTGACAAACATGTTTCTTTTCATCCGTCGTCAATGTGTAAATTGCTTTTGGCTTCGCCCCCTTGTGATCATCATTTACTTGAAGCTCTGGACGGCGACAAAGTAGTCGAATATTTTTCCGTGCATTCAAGTTATCCTTAGTCTTCCCAGGAACATCCATCACAGTATTAAAAATATTATCGAATACATTTTTCTCTGTGTGCATAACATCAATGTTATGTCGAATTAAAAGATCTTTCCAATATGGAAGCCTCCAAAAAATACTCTGCTTTGTGCACTTGTGAGAATCTCCATAACCAGGTTACTCGATATCGAGTAACTTGTGTCGTCGACTACGGCTATCGAGTAACTTGTGCCGTCGACTACGGCTAGTGGACGACACAAGTTACTCGATATCGAGTAACTTGTGTCGTCGACTACGGCTAGCTCGGCATGTCGGGTAGTTGGTGCTCGATCTAGCTCGGACAAGCGGTGCTGTTGTCCTCGATATCGACTAAAGTCCTCAATATCGAGTAACTGTGTCGACATCTGCGTTGCTGGTCTTGGTCGAGGAACTGCTCTCCGACACTGGCTTGGACAATTGGTGCTGAGGTTGTCGATATCGAGTAAGCTACTCGATATCGAGTAGATGCTGCTCGGTATCTCTTGTCCTCGACTTCTTGACTCAGGGCATGGCTTTCCTCGACTCCGGGAATGGCATCAGGATGTTGTCGATATCGAGTAAACTACTCGATATCGAGTAGAGCTCCGGAGTCGGGTTGGCTTCGTCTTGAGCTTTCCTCGATCAGCTCCTACTCGACCAGCACTGCTCGGACATCCGTCGTCGATATCGAGTAAATGTACTCGATATCGAGTAATTCTTGGTTTCATCTTGATTCGTCCTGGTTCCGCTGCTCTTCGACCTCGGAATTCTGTAGTTGATTTTCGAGCTTTTTGTCCTTTTCTCAGAACTGCTGTAAATTGCTTCGAATTCTGCTAATTTAAACAGAAACTGGTGTAGATTCAATAATTTGGCAAATAAGCATAAACTAAATAGATATAAAAGTAACTGTAAAACATGGCAGATTTAGCTCACAACAACTACCATTGTTATACTAATGTTAACATGATGAATCTGTTCTATTTGTATTGCGATATTGATATGCGATCGTGAGATTTGATGTGTGCTAACGCACTAACTCCACGACACCTAACCCATTGATCTCTTGATATGTATGACTTGCGTGTCAAGTTATGAGAATTCGATAATGCACTTGTGATGCCTTTAGTATGATATAGATATACTTTATGACTCGTGATATGATGCTGACACTTTGTTATTGCTTTTGGCGTGTTTTGAGAGGATAGTATGCTTTATGTTATGGGTAAACATGTTATGCGGTTGAGATGTCGATCGGTTGAGATTATCATGATTGATGTGGAGATTTGCCATATGAGAGGTGACTGATGATATTATGAGTTGATGAGTTGATTTACTTATGTTCATGTTGAGTTGAGAATGATGATTGAATGATGTTGGGATCTAGGAAGGAAATGTGGGATTAGCCCTTAAAGGTGGATGTATCCACCTCTCGAGTTTCGGCTTGGGTGGCCGATTCGGGATTGGTAGGTTTGGAACGGTTTTGGAAAAAGTGAACTTATTTGGTTGAATGAATTGTATGGTTTTGAAGCTTTAGTCTCGAGGACGAGACTTGTTTTTAGAGGTGGATGAATGTAACGACCGGATTTTGGGAATTTCGAAGAATGGAAAGTTTCGAAAAAACCCGTCCTCCAACAATTTCTATTTTCGGAAAGTCTTTGGAAAATATTCCGACATGCTTTTAAAATTCAATTTGATGGATTCTAAACCTTATCTATTGAATTTCGATTTTGAGGATTTCGAGTGTCATTTGAAATGAATTTGAATTCCCGACCAAATTTTCGAAATGTCGGACTTTGGGATGTCAGATGTCGGGATTCAAGGTTGGAAGAGCGGAATCACTCTCTCTCACTCTCCTCCCTCACACCACTCACACACACACACACACACACTCTCTCGCTCCTCTTTATGTGTTTTGTCTTCTAGGTCATTAAAACCCCAATGTGTCTCTCTCTCTCCTATTGATAATGCATATATTAGATAGGCATTATAGGCATTTTTAGCTTAGATAGGTTGCATTTCTTTCGTTCTTTGTTACTAAATTGCATCTTATGATTATTCTAGAAGAGTTCGGATTCTGCGCAAATTTGTGGTTATCTTGCAGATCGAATCGGAACATGTTGACGAAGTTCGGAAGCAGCTGGAAGCTGGTGAGCTTAGCGTGGCCGCGCTGCTGCAGACGTGCCCGCGCTGCTAGGAGGAAGTGCCTACGTCGTTGCATCAGATAGAAGTAGCAAGACGATCCACTGGCGCGCCCAAGTCGGAGTCTGACGCGCCCAAGTCGGAGTCTGGCGCGGCCGCGCTGCTACCTGACGCGCCCGCGTCAGTCCCTGAAGACGGATTCTTATCCGATTTTCCCTATCTTATTAGTTTTTAATATTATATTTTTACGGGATGTTAAACCCGATTTTATTAGTTTATATTACTGCGGAGAACGCAGCAGAGATTAGGTTATTTTTCCAGAGACGTATTTTCCCTTTTCTTCATATCACAAACCCTATGGAGAACTAACTCTCCTTTGTTACACTTGGTTCTTTGAAGCCTTCAATTGATTTGGTTGTGAGTATTCTACTCTTGTTTGTCCTTTGTTAATTGTTTCGATCTCCTGAGCTTATTGCTTGATTGCTTATTATTGGTTAATCTGGAGTGATCACCTAGGTTTATCGATACTAGTCATATTGCTAGGGTTTCCAATTCTAGGTTTGGGGTTGTAGATTCATTGTAGCAAACAAAATCACCATACGCGGGTTGCTTGTGGTAGATTGTGAAGGAGATTCGATTACAAGCTATTTTAACGGGTTGTTGGAATCGCTTGTATCTCATTATAATTCATATTTGAATGCTATCGCTTTATTATTCGGTGAAGGTTTTCCCTTGTAATTTGGTGATAAGTGTGCTTTTAGGACTGGTAGGACTAAAAGCTATTACACGATCTGAATTGAGAACAATTATTGGACATTAGAACTTGAGATTCATAGAATGCGATGATGAACCATCTCAATTGTTGTGCGGATAATTACCTGGTGTGATACATTTCCATCATATATTCGCCACCTCTATTTGCAACTTGTTCTATCACCATTGCTTACACACAAAACTCCCCCTTGAATCGGGTACTTTTGGGTAATAATACTTGCTCTTACAATTTATTCTGTTTCCCTGTGGGTTCGACCCTAACTTACCTACTATACTTGTTATAGTTTGCATCTTAGGAATTTACTTTGATTTGGCATAACGACCTTAGGCCTGTCAAATTTGGCGCCGTTGCCGGGGAAACGGATTATCTTTGTTCTTGTTTGTCTTATTACCTGTTTAGGTGCGAACCTCTTGCATGGTTTGCACTCGTGCTACTGATCCCCATCTTTTTTATTTTGATTGGGAAATTGACAGAACATACCACCGCCGCCTTAGAGAACAACAACAACATTCCCAACAACCTGATCCAATGGCTGGAAATACAAATCAGACGCTGCGACAGCTGACAGCAGCAAACATCACACAGCAGGCACCTGCTGTGACAATCCTTGCTCTAGGGGATGACAACCATTTTGAGCTAAAGTCTGGGCTGATTCATCAACTGCCCAAATTCCATGGATTGGCCGGAGAAGACCCCATCAAGGACATGGGGAAGTTTCATAATGTGTGCATGAGCATGAAACCAGCCAATATATCCGAAGCACAGATAAAGATGAGAGCTTTTGGGTTCACGCTGGTCGATGCTGCGGATGACTGGTACTACAGTCTTCCTACAGGGAGCATCGATACTTGGCCTAAGCTCCACAAGGCCTTCCTGGAGAAATTCTTCCCTGCTAAGAAGGAGAACACCTTGAAGAAGGCAATCAGCAATATAGAGCAGGAAGATGATGAAACCCTCTATAATTACAATGAAAGGTTCAAGAAGCTTTGTGCTAATTGCCCTTTCCACGGCTACAGCACGAAGGACCTAGTCCTATACATCTATGGGGGATTGCTGGAATCTGATAGAAGGATGATTGATGCCGCCTGCGGAGGAAATATTCTGAATGCCACGCCAGAGGGAGGTATGGAGAAGATTCAGGAAATGGCTGAGGGGACTAGAAATTTTGGGAAGTCCACCAGAAAGAAAGGAGTCAATTCGGTAGACTCTAACCAATCCAAAGATATTGCTGAATTGAAGGAAATGGTTAAGAGGCTCACTCTGCAAGGGACTCCTCAACAACTCAAGGCTTGTGGAATCTGCAGTGATAACTTCCACCCAATTGATGCGTGTCCTACACTCCAGGAAGACACCGCTGAAGTAAGTGGTTTAGGTGGAAATGGACCTCAGAGACCCAGACATGACCCCTACTCAAACTCCTACAACCCAGGGTGGCGGGATCACCCAAATTTCAGATGGAGGGATCTACCAAACCAATCACAACAGCAACAGCCACCTCCCTACAATCAGAGGCAGCAGGGTAACGCTCCCTCTACTGAGTCCATGCTCAATACCCTGACACAGCACTTCACTGCGCATGTTCAGACAACTGAATCGAGCATAAAAGATATACAGAAACAAATGGGGCAAATGGCTGAAGCAATCACGAGAATAGAGGAAAGGACGTCAGTGGGTCTACCATCTCAAACGGTGGTCAATCCAAGAGAAAACGTCAGTGCTATAACTCTTCGGAATGGAAAAGAGCTGAAAAGTCAGGAAGAAGAGGAGAAAAGCACGCAGGTCTCCGACGTGGCCACGCCCAACACTGAAGTGGCCACGCCCAACACTGGCGCGCCCGCGCCAGACACTGACGCGCCCGCGCTGGATTCAGGCGCGCCCACGTCGAGTCCGATCTCGCCTGAATCCGAGCCCTATGTCGATACATATGTCCGACCGAATTTTCCCCCTCTCGGGTTGGAGAAACCAAAACCTCCGTTCCCTGAGGCACTCAAAGAGAGGAGGATAATCGATGATTCAGAGCTTTTCGAGACATTTAGCAAGTGTCAGGTGAACATTTCTCTGCTGAAAATGTTAAAAACTGTGCCCAAGTACGCCAAGTTCTTGAAGGAGCTTTGCACGGTGAAGAGAAATCAGAAGCTAAAAGGAAAAAAGAAAGTGAAAGTAAGTGAGCAAGTCTCCGCTATGTTTCAGAGGAGAATGCCGAAAAAGTGCACTGATCGAGGTATGGTTACTATCCCTTGTGTCATTGGAGATGTCAAATTTGATAGAGCTATGCTTGATTTGGGTGCTTCCATAAATGTGCTT